>CAMGYJ010000005.1:19252726-19879789 GCA_946122785.1 Linum tenue
TCGTATTTGCTCCCTCGACCTCGAGTCAGTCGAATGATATGCAAAGCTTTCACGAGCAAGTCAAACCGAAATGATGGATGCAATGCAAGCAAGCACCAATCTGTCACAGTCCTACCCGTATGGGATCCCATGCATCTACAAGACTATATATGTGGATAGTAATTTTGTGATCATGTTATAGTCTTATAGATTTGACACGGGTTGATTCTACTAAATTGAGCAACTATTATAAATAGGGTATTGTTTATACTCAACTCTTAATTAATCGGGTAGCACGGATTAGTATTACCAAGTTGACCGAATTAAGGTGGTTAGGGAGCCCATTACGATGTTATAATTTGGTGGCTGGTTGTTGCATTACCAGGACGTTCATCACTGATAGTAGCTAGTGACTAATTCGGTAACAGTTAGTGAAATTGACTCTTTTGCGGTTTGTGGACTAACCGCACACCGCACCGAATAAGTAACTCCACCGAATAACTAACCGCATAAGAGTGTACCCAACCCAAGCCCAACCCATCCAACAACCCAAAATGAATTTTCCAGGTGCATTTTCCGTATTAGAACTTAATGTGGATGGTTTCTTTTGGATGTTTAGAACTTAATTCTGTTTCTGACTTTTCTAGGTGCATTTTCCTTGTTTTAGTGTTAATTTCTCAAGTGCATGTTGCTGGATTTTACAGGTTAATTCGGTATTTTGTTGCGATTTTATTTCATTTCGCGGTTTTTTACACCATTTAACTCTTAATCGCGGTGTACGGTTTAAAGTGCAGTTAACCACAATTAACCGCTAACCGTGATTTGTGGTTAATGGTTAACCGCAAACCGTTTGCATTGCGGTAACGGTGGGTGGTTTTCCCCTTGTGCGGTGGCGGTTAACCGCGCTTATTCGGTGCAATTAACCGCAACCGCACCGCTTCCCACCCCTACCTAGCTTCTTGTGGTTCCTCCCGTCATCAGGCCGGTCTAGTGTTGGCACTTGGCAACGCAGGAAATTTATTTGGTAAACAAAGCCACTGGTCGATTAAACGAAGCCTATTTTCACAATTGGGCCCATATTAGCTTTGGAGCAGGTCCAGTCGTTGACAACGGCCAAGGCCCAAAGCTCACCACGCGTCACCGCTCTAGAGTCTAGACCCGCGCAAGAGTGACGTCTTCCCCGTCGCGAGGTTTTCCTTTTCGCTCTTACTCCCTTCCAAGTTCTTCAACTCCACAACTCGCGCCGCTGCTGCATTACTCAGACACAGAGAAGAGCCGCCGCAGAACGCCGAGATAGAGAGTAAGCGACAGAACAGCGGTCAAACGAGATGGGGAAGAAGCCAAAGAGCTCGAGGAAGGGGAAGAAAGCATGGAGAGCTAACATAAGCACCGATGACATCGACGAATTTATCGAGAAATCAACCAAAGACGCTCTCACCGGCGGTTCCCTCGCCGAGGTACCCAATGAATCCCTCTTCTTTGTCGACAAATCCAAAGGTACCTCCTTTTCCCCTGTTCCTCCACGTAATCGGAAGATAGTGGAGTTGATTGCTAGGTTCAGCTTCGAATGGAATTGAATATGTGCAATTTGTTTGCCTGGTTCTGTGATAACTAGTGGGTTTCGTTTTAGGTTAGTTTGCCTTGGTCTTATTCTGGGTTTCATTATTGATGTTGTTATCGATATCAGACCTTTCTGTGAAGAGGAAGATTGAAAAGCACAGAGAGAAAGTGCTCCACTGTGACAGTGTTCTGCAGAGGAACCCTTTTGTTAAGGCAATTCCTTCTTCAAATGATAAGAAGAAGTCGAGCATGAAGAATAAGAAGAATAAGAAAGACTCTACTGAGGCTTCCACTTCGAAAGATGATGCTACGAAGGTTGTCCTCCTCGGATGGAAGTTGATCAAAACTGCAGTTTTATATTTCTGGCACATGGAAGTTGTCACAAGTTTAAACATTTTGTTCTTTCATGTCTCAGGATGGTGAGTCTGGGATTGTTGACTTGTGGGAAAATGAAGGTATTCTTATTGCCCAAGGACTAGAATGATTTTTTTCAGTTTATGTTTTATTGATTGGCGGAAAGTCTCATGTATATATATGTACTCTGTCAATCTTGCAGCGGAAGGTGACATCAGAACTCGGAAGGTGCGTTCTCTTCCAATCTGATTTCAGGTTCACCAG
Source organism: Linum tenue (assembly GCA_946122785.1). Lineage (NCBI taxonomy): Eukaryota > Viridiplantae > Streptophyta > Magnoliopsida > Malpighiales > Linaceae > Linum > Linum tenue. The sequence goes on from CAMGYJ010000005.1 coordinate 19,254,884, forward strand.
TGATAATGGTCTGGTCATTATTCATATTTGTGTGGTGATGCATTTATGGATGCAGGTTGTCAAAACGTCGGTTATTCCTGCAGTGGAAGTTGACCCTCCTGGATGTTCATACAATCCCAATTTTGAAGCCCATCAGGTAACTTGTCCAAATTGCATTTATTCTGCATTTTCCATCTGCTTTTTGGAGGGAAGTTGCTGATCAAATCTTGTCCTTGATTCAGGATTCCTTGGCAAAAGCTGTTGCGGAAGAAATGCAGAAAGTCTATCAAAGCGAGCTGGGACCTCAGCCTGTACCTTTAACTGTTCAAGGAGATGCTATTGAAGAGGAAGAGGTGAGTAATTTATCCGACTGTTGAATGCTTGATTGTTTGTGGTGTGGTCATTTTGTTTTGACTAAGAAAGGTTGCCTTGAGCAGAACTTTACGGTTTCCTCTATTGTCTCAGATGTACTTTCTTGAGGCTGATAATGGGGATGATGAAGCAAATGAGGAGAATGAAGATGCTCCAGAAAAGAGGTTTGCATTTCTTGTGTGACTATGATGTGCAATACAATATATGTGTGGTATATTATCTTGTGCAGCTTTCGAAATCTATCAATGTGATTTCCCTGTCTATTATGGAAATTATCTTGACCAATGAAATCTTCTTTTGAACGATCCTCCAGTTCTTCCATGAAGAAAATGGTTACAAGAGTTGAGTTCAATAGAAGAGCTAGACTGAAAGACCGGCAGAAAAAAGAATCAGAAGCCAAAAAGAAAGCAGAAATTTCAAAAGAAATCGATAGGTGAAGTCACAAAACTGACCAGTACCATAGTTAGTGCCTTCTCTTACTTGACAGGATATGCAATGTTGTTTAAATTCCTCTTGTTGGATGCAGCTTACCAACAATCATTGATGAAATAGCCAAAGAAGATGAAGAGAAGCAAAAGAGAATGATGCGTCGTTTAGTGGCAAAGCAGGAAAGACTAAAACAGCAACCCCCGCGCCTGGGGAGGCACAAGTATGCTTTAGTGTCTCTTACCATAATCCCTTTTGCAATAATCTTCCGTTCCAGTTACTGAAATTTTTTAAAACCGCTTTGTTTTTTTAGATTTGTGCCTGCTCCTACTCAAGTACTGTTGTCTGAAGAGATTACTGGCTCACTTCGCAAGTTGAAGGTATACTGAAAAATCTTAGGGTCACCTTCTTCCACACCATCCTCCTATATAGAACCCTATTGTCTTACTGAAAACTGGAACAGAAGTCTGATGTTGTGTTGTGTGTTGAATGGCATGAAAGGCGTGCTGCACTCTCGCCACGGATCGGTTTAAGAGCCTGGAGAAAAGAGGACTGATCCCTCCTTCAGCCAACAAGAGAAGGAGAAGGTCAGTTTGAATTACTACCCTTCTTTTCTAACCCCGGGAAGCTCGTGAATAGAGTTATGCTGTTGAGAACATTTGTTCCGAGTAGGAGAAAGTATCTCCAGGTATAATTTTGCTTATGAATTACGTTTCTTGGCAGGTGATACGGTGTTGGATTTATGGAGATGCTGAGGAAGCAGCTGGCGTCCTAATCGACGTGAGAGTCGAAGATGGTTTTGAGGTTTTAATCAATGCATTCTGCAATTTTTGTAATCCTTAATTATATAGAAATCAAATGTATGGGATATGTTTCATGTATTTTTTCACTCTTTGCGTGTATAGAACGGTATTATAGTTCAAGTACTATCTTCGATCATAATTTTTTCCCGTTCATTTGATGTTTTTGCGTTCAAAGACATGGTATGACACTCAAAACACTGTGGGCTTTTGTAATGGGCTGATAGCCGATTGAATCTTCGGCCATCGTATGAAAGCCCATTACGTGATACATAAGACCATGCCCAAGAATCTCGGCCCATTTAGCGTAAACAACGTGTCGTCTACTCGTCTTTACTCTGGGAGAGGTACTGTGAAGTGTGAAAGCTTCGTCTGAAACATTTGGAAGAGATGCGCACGTTAGCAGCTCATCTCCGAACGGTAAGTACTTCCGGCGACCGGTCGTCGACCTTTAGATTGTGACTACGGCGTTTCACTCTTCTCTAATTTTGGTTCTTACCGACTGTTTGCTCGCAGTATCTACGCGGGAGACCAGCCGGAAATGTGCAGCGATCGCGCAATTTCTGCTCCTCGTCGCCGTCGGTCAATAGAGCAGGTGCTTTCTCTTCCCCTAATCCCTAAATTTTCAGCCAACGCTATGTGTGCCTCCTCTTTTTTCTGTCGTTAATTGAACCTAGCTGTGTAGATGAGGCGGCGGCGGCGATGGAGGAGGAAGCTGAGAGAAAAATAGGGTGGTTGCTGAAGGTGATCTTCGCTGGGACTGCCACCGCCATCGGCTATCAGTTCTTCCCTTATATGGGTAACCCTTTTGCCAATTCTAATTTCGTTTGAGCAAAGTGATCGTCAGGGAACTCTAGAGTAGAGAATTGAAGTGGTCGACTGCTTCATTGCGTTGTTTTTGCAGGAGATAATTTGGTCCTTCAGTCGATTTCGCTCTTGCAAGTGAAGGATCCCTTCTTTAAAAGAAGCGGAGCTTCTAGATTAGCCAGTTATGCTATTGATGGTAGAGTCTTCGCTTCTTTCTACTTAGATTTTTGGATACCTGCCCCTCTTGTTTGAAAATGTCGGCAGCTGAAGTGAATCTACTAGCTTTCTCTTTAACTGGTTAGATGGAAGGAGGATGAAGATAGTGGAGCTGGGTGGTGCTCAAGAGCTGCTCAACATGTTGGAGGCTGCTAAAGATGACCGAACCCGAAAAGCTGCTCTTGAGGCTCTTGCAGCTTTGACTAAATCAGGTTCCTTGTATTCCATATGCTGATCCTTATTCTGTCAGCAAGTGAATGATTGAATTACTTCTGAGAATATATGTGTATTAGGCTGATGCCAATTTGATGGAGCTGTGCTGACTCTAGGGAATGCAATAGGTTGGAAAGATTGATGTTGTTCGCCGATGTAGGTTGCTTAACATATGCTGTTAAAACTTGCAGATAAAGCTGCTGGAGCTTTACTCAAAGCAGGTGCAATCCCTATAGTTCAGTCTACTCCAAGTTCAGTAGAGGAAGAGGCCATTGACAAGTACAAAACAGGCCTACTTAAGAGGTTCCAAGATTTGAAACATGATGGTTCGTCCTAGCCACGGTGTGTTAGCTTGTAATGAAGCTATCTTGACAGTAGGATTAAAGAGTTAAGAGTAGGTTACACTGCATGAACTGATGTGGAATTTGGTTTTGTTTCGGTTTACATTATTTGCTGTTGTACTTGTTGGTAGACTTGCTGTGATCAAACATAGGCATGCTTTTCTTTTCCGACACGAAGCTGAAATCAACCAAGCTGCAAGGCAAGTTCGAGACGATCAAATGTCTCCACTTATCTAATTTCCTGTCTTAGATACCCAAGCAACCCTACCATTCTGGTATAATCCTTTCTAGGTGACTGCTCTCTGGGGTGAATGAGATGAATGAATGACCCATTCGAGTTCACCGTGAGCCTGTGACCTACTCTTGTGCTCGTCATTGTAGCGAGTGACAATGTCCTCTCAGCGAGCGATCCTTTGTGTTAACTCATTGGATGCTGCAATTGGATTGGAGAAGATGCTGTCAATAACAAAGCGCTCTGTTCTTACTACTTCTATAGAACAAGACACGGTAGAGAATCTTTGTCCGTAGCAACCAAAGTAGGAGGTGGCGTGAATACGCAAACCGTCCATTTCCACGTTGTACCCACTCAGCTACTCTGTAGCTAGCAAGCAATTGGCTGGCTTTTGTTTATAAAAGAGGTGCCCTGTTTTCACAACGCAAGCATCCGCAAACTCAATTGACTAATCACACAAATGAAATGCTTGCTGTCTCTGAGCTAAGCTGGGAGCTCCGTTCTTATTTCTTACTTACCCGCTCGTAATAACCCAGAAAGCGAATAACTTTATACGTGTTCAAAGCAGGGGAAAGAAGAAGGAAAAGAAACAAGAAGGAACAGCCTGCTTAGATGAAAACTAATCCCGCCCCGATATTTTCCCACTCTCTCCTTCCCTCCTTTTGCTTCCCTGGCTGCCAGTCAATGGTTCTCCTCTGTTTCCACGTCTAGTCGGTAAGCTTTAAAAAACTTCCACCTTTTCCTCTGCGCATTTATTCGCTCAGAGGGTTCGATTCTACATTTCTACTGTTACTTGTTTGGTTCTTCTGGTGAATCTCCCCTTCTTGCTCTCAATTACAGCTAGTGTGTTCTTGTTCTTGATTTGCGGATCGTGGGCTTTGTTTCTCATGAGTTTTCATTGCTTGGCCCCTTGATTGATTGGTTCTTCTGGTGAATCTCTCCTACTCGCTCTCAGTTACGTCTGCTGTGATTCTGTTCCTGATTTGTGGATCACGCGCTTTGTTTCTCATTAGTTTTCGTTGCTTGGCCCTTTGATTGAATGGTTGATTGTTTGAATTTTTGTATCTTTTTTGCTATTGGCGTGTATTTTAGAGTTGTTTAGACCTTTTACCTTTTGGGTTTAATCCAAAATATCTTTGGTATTTTTCCCAAGTCTGTATCTTTGCTTGTATTTGTTGGTTTCAGGGGGGACTTTCACGTTGACAGATTCCTTGCCCATCTTATTTATCTGGAATTGCTCATACCCAGATGAAAAAGATCATTGCTTTTGGTTTTTGTTTCTATTTTTGGTTCTGGGTTTATGAAATTATGATACCAGAAGAAAGAAATGGAGACATTGTAAATGGAGTTTCCCAAGTTTTGATTTCAATCTCACACCCGCTTCTCTGTTTAGGATAGGTAGCTCAACTGTGGAAGGGAAAGGACGCATGGGTTCAAGTGGAAACGGGAATCAGAAAGATGACAATAATGAGGAATCCAAAAGAAAAGAGTCCCAAGCTCATGTCTCTATTGAGCTCTCGACTTCTAAGAAGACCTTACTGGGAAATGACAGCCTTCCCAAGAAGTCGCAACAAGACAGCTTACCTAACGTATCTAACCGTGCTGCCTTCCTCAAGTTTGGCTCTGCATCTGCCAGATTCAGGCAGCTTGCTAAGGACAAGGACGATGCCTCGCGTTTGGTAGCTTCTTCCAGCAGCCGTGGCATTAGAGAGCGGATTCATGAGGTTTGTGCTAAGAAGATCGATTGGGCATCTGTGTTCAAGATGAGCAAAGAATGGATCCGAGACCCAATGAACTTGGCCCTTTTCATATGGATACTGATTGTTGCCATATCAGGTGCGATCTTGTTCCTTGTCATGACTGGAATGTTGAACCATGCTTTGCCCAGCAAGTCTCAGAGGAATGCATGGTTTGAGGTAAATAACCAGATACTCAATGCATTGTTCACCCTCATGTGCTTGTACCAACATCCAAAGCGATTTTACCATCTGGCCCTGCTTATTAGATGGAGACCTGACGATATTACTAAGCTTAGGAAGATTTACTGCAAGAATGGGGCTTACAAGCCACACGAATGGGCACATATGATGGTCGTGGTGCTTCTGCTGCATTTAAACTGTTTTGCACAGTATGCACTATGTGGTCTCAACTTAGGGTACAGGAGGTCTCAACGACCTCCATTAGGAGTTGGATTATGCATATCTGTAGCAATAGCTGCCCCAGCTGCTGCTGGTGTGTACTCAATCCTCAGTCCCTTAGGAAAGGACTATGATTCGGATATGGATGAGGAAGCGCAGGAGGGGAGTACTTCCATTAATGGGGCTCAGTTGTTGTCCAGGAAATTAGAAAAGAGATACTCATTTGCAACAGGGGATATTACTGAAATGATGTTCGAGAGCCGGCCACAATGGAGTGGTGGGATACTCGATTTCTGGGACGATATCTCTCTAGCATACCTTTCGCTCTTCTGCAGCTTCTGTGTCTTTGGTTGGAACATGGAGAGGCTTGGCTTCGGTAACAGATATGTCCATATAGCGACATTTCTCCTCTTCTGCATGGCTCCGTTCTGGATCTTCAACTTGGCTGCTGTCAACATTGACAATGAGATTGTGAGAGAAGCATTGGGAGTCACTGGACTCATCCTTTGTCTGTTTGGCCTTCTCTATGGTGGGTTCTGGAGGATTCAGATGAGGAAGAGGTTCAATTTACCGGCATATACCTTTTGTTTCGGTAAACCGGGTGCCTCTGACTGCACACTGTGGCTGTGCTGCTGCTGGTGTTCGCTAGCTCAGGAGGTTCGAACTGGGAATGCTTACGATGTCGTCGAGAACAGGCTACTGCAGAAACATACCAATGGCAGTGGTAAGCAGCCAGGGTCGTCTCCAGCACGTGGCGTCTCTAGCCCGTGGCATGGTGCAATGCCTGATTCCTCCAGTCCTGTGAAAGAGGCTCCAGGAGCCAAGGATCATGCCATGGCTGCGCCAACTCCCTCAACGATAGAAAGAGATGGCATTTCTGTGGAGAATAGTGTGGATTCAGGCTTACCATCTGCAACTGTGAACAAAGAGTTGAGTGTGTGAATTGTGATACAAATGTGTGTAGAGTTTACAATAGTTTTCTTGAGTTCAGTTTACAAATGTGTGTAATGTATATCTCTCTCTTCGGCTCTTTCTACCTCCTGAGTATACTCTGATTGAGAGGACCTTTCGGCTGATCCCGTTTTAGTGCATATTGACTTGCATCTGCTGTCTGGTTGTGATAAAATTATCCTTGGATTTCTTCTGCTTTTGATTTGCTTGGGGCTTGGAGGGCAGCGAAGATATAATTGCAAAATAAATGGGCTTGTGAGGTGACGGACTAGGTCCAGTTAAGTAATTTGCGAATTCTTGGAGCATAGTTCCGACTTCTGAGCCTGTACGATACGGGCTGGGGCTTTACTTTGCTGAACTGGCCCAAATGATGATATAAAATTTCTCTCAGCTAGCTTTTGGCTAGAACGGGCAATGGGTAGGTATGGGATGGATACCATATCCTCGTGGCAGGTTAGGTATAGATCGGATAATTTATCATGAATTGTGCCTTGGGGTAGATCGATCAAATGGGTAAGCAATTTATAAAAAAAATATTAGAAATACTCGTTATTTTCATTATAAGACCAAGAAAACAAACCATTTTATGATAAATATAGTTAAATTATTTGAGAAATTGAGGTTTTCACTAATTTTCAACTTTATTATAGATAAAAATATGTTGTAATAAAAGGAAAAATCTAAGTAATTTGACTAATATTACAAAGAATGGGTGAATAATTGGGCGGGTCAGAGCAGTTCGGGTCGTCGAGAGTACCCATGCGCATCCCAAAACAGTCCAAATGGGTCGGGTAAAACGAGTCAGGTCGAAATTGTCATCCCTACTTTTGGATACTAGGTGACAACCACGGTGACACTGAAGAATAAAATAGTGATATAAAATTCACAATTATCCATTTTTAACAATTTGAATTGTTGTGGTCAATTGATTCTTAACATGGTATCAGAGTTGGTCAGGCCAAATGATCGATCGTGTGTTCGAATCTCTATGACCCCAATATTAACAATATAACGGTTGTGTACAAAATTCAAACCAGTGAGTTGGCATTCATTTTATCGAGTAATATAAGATCTACAATTAATCTTTTTCCCTTATAATTCCCATAAAATTTATGTCACCGTCATATTATGCTTTATATGATCATCAACAATAGGGAAAAGGGGGGAAATTTACAAAAATAATACAACATATATTATCTCTACTCTATAGATTAGTGGCTTTCGGCAGCCGATGCCTAAAGTACACAAGCCACCAAAATTTGCTTTCGGCATATCTGGAGCCTGGAGGCATATAATAATAATAATTAAGTAAGGTCCCATATGAAATCGAGGCCCATGAATCAATTAATCGTTGCTTAATCATTCTCCTTGCCACACTGATCGCGCCACGTTCGCATGAGGAGGCGTATGTTTAATCTATAATATTTGCTGATTGTGCATTGGTAAGAAATAATATAATTTAATAAAATTGGGTTACTTGGCTGCACCATTGTCCATAAACACAGATTACGCCATTCTCATCAACAGCCGCCGATGTTAGCGAACTAACCACTTGGTCCCAATAACTCGAGTTGTTGGGAAAGGGATAGTTAAGCATTTTAACATTTTATACGCCCCTCAAACGAAAGCCTATCTTTATTCGGAGTTTTCTTCTACAATTTGCACAGGTTAAACCAGCGGCGGATCCAGGATTGGGTAGAGCACTGAGCCACATTGGAAAAAAGCAGAGAAGGCTGGGCCGTAATATGACGAATACTGAAACAAACACCGAAACGAACACCAAAAATCGAAAATTTACACGTGCTATACTAGCTACGGATCGAGGGAGGGCTGGGCCGTGGCCCGGGGGCGGCCCCCTAGATCCGCCGTTGGGTTAAACTAACCACTTGATTCCAACAACTCGAGTTGTTGAGAAATGAATAGTTAAACCTTTTAACCTCTTATAGCTGAAGCCCAAGAATCCTACTTTCCGGCCAGTGACGATGACCGCCAGCTAGGCGCTAGCCCATTACGATGAATAATAATGGGGGAAACAACAAAGGCTGCACAGTCCTCCGCCACCGATGGGTGGTGAAACTGTGACACGTGGTCCGTTCTGGCGGCTCCACGAAATACCCAAAGCCCAGTCATGCATGCAACTGCAAGTTGCAACTGATGCAATAGGCAGCCATACCTTCATAAAATAAATACACGGCCAAATACCGATTAATTGCCTACTGGCTGGAACCATAATATATCCCAATACAATAGGCAAATAATAAATAATAATATTCCAAATACGACCTACAAAGAAAACTTTGCTTTCACTCCCTCAATTTAACTTGCACTTTTTGTCAAGCAAATTTCATTAATAAATTGAAAAAAGTGAGGGTTATATGCATTGAAAACAACAACAACGAGGATATTCGTAAAAGCGTCCTTGAATTTAATTGGAACAACCCATCTTCCATTCCTTTCTACTTTTTAACTTTAATTTATTTATGTGTAGAAATGTAAATATATAGGCGTAACAACTCGTTAATAGAGCATTGATAGGGGATACATCAATACATGTAACCGTTGTTAGATTGAGTAATTGTATGATCAATCTGTAATCATTAAATATGCACTTAGATGCAAACTACCCAAATGTTATTTCCCTCGACAAAATGAACATCATAGGTAGCAAAATCATATTGATAACATAGACTCACTCGAGGATGTGTAAGGTGGAAAAATTAGTTGTTTTTTCTCTTCTTCTTTATTTGTTTTGCCGCGAGACTTTTATCTTTCATCTTTCTGATTTATGACTTCTCCATGAGATTCACTTTTCTACATGGACAAGAATGCATCCCGACGTCTTCTGCCATTTGGGACGAATAGAACAAGAGAGAAGAGACCTAATTACGTGCAAAATCCAAAGGATTTGCCATCTTGGTCCCACGGTAATTACAATAACCAAACCAATATTTTGTCGGCACGTTATCTACATGGGAAAAAACGTCGACACAATCGAGGGAATATATATAGGAGAGAAAAAAAATAGAATTAAAAAACTTGAAATTAAGTAAACAACTTATCAAAGAATGAATTCAAAGGATTTGATTATCACTATCAGTAATCTCCTCTGTTAACTCAGAATCCCCTGTTTCCGAAGGAAGGGAGGAAAATGGAGGGGAGGGGAAGGAATTAGGAGGGGAGGGACAATTTGGAGGTTAAGGAAAGTGGAAGGAAAATGGTGTTTTATGGAGGAAAGTGGGAAAGAAAATTTGTATTGGGAATTGTGATAGATATATTATTTTATTGGGTATATAATAGTAAAATAATTTGATTATATGTTGATATTATTTTCATTTGTTATAAATTATGAATTAAATTTGTAATTTTTACTAATTTTGTTCACTATCAAAAATAAAAAGTAGATGATTTGATTTTTTTTAAACCTATTGTTAAAATTTTGTTTGCTATTTTATTGATTCATCGATCAAACCACACTTTATTAAATCGATATAAACTTATTGTATTTCGATCGAACCACACTTTATTAAATCGACATAAACTTATTGTACTTCGATCAAACCATGCCACTTACTAAACCGTCGCAATGGTTAAAATCGATTTGACAACCTTTCAGCATAAATATTCTATTGCTAATTTTTCCAATACAACCTCTATTACACATAAAAACTATTAGGAGATTAACTATCTATCATAAAAAATTGTACGGTCAAATATCTTAACCTTTTATTCCCATAGGCGGTCAAATATTGACTATCAATTAATTATAAGTATGACATTAAAAGGAAAGAGAATAATAAAAGATAAGCATGGCGTTAAAATTTCATAAACAATTAAAATTAAAATAAGCTTCCTACCTAGTTTATCACCATTCCCCAACGTAACTTCTAACAAAAAATAAATAAAAAATTGGAGCAGCCCACCAAAATTGTCTTTCCCTCCAATTCTCTCCAATTTGGGAGGGCCGTTTGCACAGTGAATAATCCATACCATTTCCCCTTCCCCTCTACTTTTCTTCGCTTCGGAAACGGGGGGAAGTCCTCGAATTTCCAACTTTCCCTCCACTTTTTTCCTTTTCCATCCCTTTCCCTCCTTGAAGAACAGAGGGTCCGAAAGAGTCGGCTTGACTTTTCCACGCACTTTGCAACTCTCTCTTTCTCTCTCCTTTTCGACGCGGGCCCAGCCCATCCATAAAACCAGCCCAAAAACCGGAGTCAAGCGATCACCACTCCGCACTCGCCACGTATCAGGAATCACCACGAGAACAAGCTACACATCCCCGCACCGGATCACACCACCCTTCCCCTCCCCTCCCGTCCTTATAAATTCCCCTTTTCCCTCCTTCCTCCAATAGAGCCTTCACCAGTTCTCCCACCGGTCCCAATCCAATCTTCATCCCCACTCCAGAACCTTCTCTCTCTATCTCTCTCTCTCTCTCTAACCATTCTTTCTCCTCCCTCCGCCGCGGGAATCTCCGGGCACTATCCAACGAATCTGGCGAACTCCAACGAGCTGGCAGAGCTGGAAAGGAAGAACCGAGAGGTGGTTCTTTCGCTCTATGAAGCCTTGAGCTGCCGCGACGTAGACACCGTCACCAAGATCCTCGCCCACGACCTCGAGTGGTGGTTCCATGGCCCTCCTTCCCACCAGTTTATGATGCGATTGCTCACCGGCGCCGACAACGACAACAAAGATCAGAAGATTCAGATTCTCCACCATCAAGAATCGTCCTTCTCTTTCGCCCCCAAATCGATTGCCTCCTTCGGCTCGATCGTGATCGCCGAAGGCTGCGATTCGGAGCGCGGGATCTACTGGGTCCACGCCTGGACCGTCACGGATGGGATAATTACCCAGGTCAGGGAGTACTTCAACACGTCTCTCACCGTCACACGCCTCTCCAACTCCTCCTCCTCCGCCGCTAAGATCGGCCGTTCAAAGTCGAAAGCATCGACGGCTGAGATTGCTTCCGTGCATTGCCCTTCCGTGTGGGAGAGCAGCCTCTCCAATCTGGTGGGGAAGTCGGTGCCGGGACTCGTTCTCGCTATCTAAAATCTGAGCCGTCCATCAAACTCGCACGCCTCTCCCTAGATAAAATATTATTATTATTATAATTGGGTGAATAAGAAAGGGTGTGGCACGTGTGTGTTTTGCGTCTCCCGTGCGAGCGGAGATGTAAGGCCTTTTACCGTAAGGCCGTGTTTGGTTGATTTGGTCTGGTTTGCTTAATTTTTAGCGTCTGTTTTGTGGTCGTAGAGTATTGCACTTTGTTTGAAGCCAAACAGGTTTCTGTTGGTTTAGCCACTTTCCTTTCCGATTTCGAGCAGCGGACTCTCTAATTCCTGCAATGTCGCTGTCGTGTTATCTTCGTGTTGGAATAAAATTGTGTGATCCTACAAATACTATATAGAGGTTCTATTTCAGGACCTCATTAATTGGAATTTCCCTGCATCCTGCGCAGAGCACGGAGGGGTATGCAGGTAAAAATAATCATCCGAAGTGGCAGTGGAATATTGGGATGGAGAGGGATGTATTTGGGCCCATAATTGCACCCCGCAGCAGCAAGACTCCAGTCTAGAAAGGCTTCTCCCTTAATGAATTAAATTGTTAGTGGTATTATTATTTAGATATTTATTTATTTTTAAAATAACTAATTTAGTATACTTATGAATATTAACGTACTATTAAATATTATATTAGATTAGAAACAAAGTATAATATCCATACGTATTTTATGCGTAACTTTCTTATATCGTATACTACATCCCTTTATTACTATAATTTTTAGAAGGCTTCTTATACATGTACGTTTGTTTTCTTCTCTTTTGGCTTTGTTACGCTGCATTAAGGGAATGGTGAAGGGAACTATGGGTCATCCAATGTAGCCTCATATTTTTAATCAATGGTATTGATATTGTTATTTGGTATAAAGGATATAAGTCAAAGTCACTAGAGCAAGTTATCAAAACATGAATGTATATAATTTTTATCTGATCTGCAAAAAAAGTTTTCGAATGATATAAATATTGATTAATTATAAATTGAGTATTATCTCTCCATGATGTTGATCTTAATTACAAAACTATCATTCTCCATTTACATTTTCAGAATTCGATGCACATAGGTCAGAGTTGAAGAAAATTAATCTATCATTGACCAAATTAGCAAGAAGGAAACATGCTCTTTGTATAAGTCAAAAGCGTATACATGCAATATTTGTCAACATTCCTACTGTTAATCGATTTATTTCATGTTTGTTTTCTATTTATATCCTATCAAATTATGTGTTAGTTGCTAGGATTGTTTATTTTACTAATTCCTATTTGGACTGCGAACCGAGATGATAACTTCCAACCCTAAGAGGAATATATTATTGAGATCCATCACACTTGCCAAAAGTTGTTATAATCGTCTTCGTGTGATGCATTCTGGAGACTTTCCAGGTTTATTGATATTTTCAGTATTTCATTTTCCTTCATTTATTACAATGTTAGAGTTTGTGACCAAATTTCTTTCTTATATTGGAGTTTTCATTTTATTGCACTGGTTGAAGTGGTAGAAGTGGTTGGAGGTCAAGTATATCATCGAAATAAAGTTGCTTGCTAAAAGAGAAGGCATGGTAGAGACTAGAGAATATGATTTGTCATCTGAAAATGAGGTCGCTGCTTTAATTGTTGATGATACTGGGGAGCAAACATTTTCTCCTGGTATTGTTGTCCAGTATCAAAGTCATGAACTGGCACAAATTAGTATATATCACCCAAGTTTAATGGTTTTGCTATATCCCATATTATTTCCACATGGCAGGATGGTTGGCACGCAAATATTCCATACTCTGAGGGCGAGGATGAGGATGCGGGTGGATACAATAAGAAGAATGTGACCCAATATAATTTTTACAACTATTGACTCAAAACTAAACTGGAAGAATCTAACACATTGCTATTTTGTGGAAAGTTGTTCCAACAATACGTTCTTAATGCATATGCATTGGTTGAGGTTGAGCATTTGGATTGAATTAAAAACAACTAAACAATTTTTGGGAAAACATGTGCATGTAAGTTATATTAGTAGTTTTACTTTAGCATCCAAAGTTCTTTATTTGTTCGCTAACTATTATTTTACAATTTTATTTATAATGATAATTTTTTCATTACAGATGTAATACCATTGCAATTCAAAATTGTAGTCGGCCTCATGCTCATTGTTTAGTTTTCCTTGCGACAGAAGACAAATTAAATAGTCCTTCAAAAGTATGTTTAGTTATATATGTTGAAATCTCATATCCTATAGCAGATTCTGAATGTTATGGAGCAGTTACAAAATTTATGTTTCATGATCCATATGACATACAAGTACCTGAAGTTTCATGTACGTACAACTATTGGTGTATGCTCTAAACATTTTCCAAAGGGATTCTGCAGCCAAACAACTATTGATGGCAATGGTTTTGCAAGGTACCGATGCCGAGAGAACAACAAATCGTATGGTGAATGGAGTCTCACTAGATAGTCGATTTGTCCTTCCATGTAATAGATACCTATTGTTGCAGTAAATATATCCCCACTAGAATAATCTAATATGCTATATAAATTATTGGGCTCTCCCATCAGATTAAATTGAATGATTATAGGAAGGAATCTTTTTCCTTTTCAAATTAAGTATTATTCATAATAATAATAATAATAAATTATCAAATAAATTTCATACGGTAAAAATAGAGAATGAGCTTTTTGGACATATCCAAAAAAATAATAATATATATTTCCACTTTTGAAAGAATTGTATTATAACTTTATATTGTTTAAAATTTAAATCTCTCTTTAATTAAATTTATATAAAAATTCTTATTATATAACATCAAAACATAAACATATTACATAACTAGAATTACCTTTACATTTAAATAAAAAATTTATTACTTTATTATTTCAGTAAAATTTTGTTATTTTATTATAACTTTATGTGAATGTTTGAAGTAGTGTAATCAATTTATTTTTTGTTTAGAGCTATTAAGTATTTGTTCAAATATATCAACAAATATGAAGATAGTGCAATGACAACTTTAGCACCGAAACCAAGTGGTAATGGAGAACGCCAAAACTAGGAAAAATCTTAAGCATCATGTGTTTGTATTGATGAGATTAAAACATTTATAGATTGTCGGTATGTCACATCAGGTGAGGCACTCTAGAGACTTTTTAAGTTTGATGTTAGTTGTAATTCACCTTCTGTGTTACGTATGTCATGGCATTTGTCCGGGGAGAATAAAGTAGAGACAAAGGAGAACGAAAAAATTGAAAAAGCTATTGAAAAGAATGAAACATCAATGCTATTAGCATGTATGGAAATAAATGCTCATTCTTCCGAGGCACGAAAATATACCGTTGTGGAGTTCTCTCAATATTTTGTTTGGAATTGCAAATTGAAAAGGTGGTAGAACAAGGTTTGTATTGGAAGATTATATTATTGTTATCCATCTAGCAAAGAAAGATTTTATCTTCGAATGTTGCTGCATTTTGTCAGAGGATGTCGTTCTTATGAAGAAATTAGAACAATTAATGATGTCTATGATTCCTTCCAAAAAGTATGTTGTTCTTTTTAGTTATTGGCAGATGATGATGAGTGGAGTGTCTGAAGGAAGTTTCCTTATGAGGTTTTTTGTAATTAAAGTAAGGAATCTGTTTGTCACAATTATTATTCACTACCAAATTTCTGATGTGCAATCTTTGTGGGAAAAGAATTGAGAATTATTGAGCGATTGTATTTTGTTCAATCGTAGAGAGGAAATAATTTTTCCAAATCTGCACCTTTCTACGGGTGATATCAAAGATATATGCTTAGTGAAGATTGATAAATTATTGTAGAAATATTGGAAGTCTATGGTTGATTTCCTAGAGTTGGACAAAATAAAAACGGAGTAATTATCATTCTATTTGAGTGAAAACAGTTATGGCGATGGACCAAATTCACCAGTAAAAAGCACGAAAGCACCTCAATAGCTAAATTCAACCAAAACACTCAATGAGCTAAATCAATTAAAATGCAAGGATGAACAAACCGTAAATATTTTTCATAACATGGACAAGGTAAATTCTAAGACCATGAAAAAAATATTTGTATTTGAAAATATCTTTTAACCTCAAAATTTTGTGCGCAATAATAAAAGCAGGAAAACAAGGAAGAAATTATTCAAATGCAAAAGAAGGAGCAGGCTTCGGGTGATATTGGAGACCAATATGATGAGTAATATCTATAATGAGTAAATAGAAGAATTTTTTCACATAACTTTTCCTGACATATGATTGTCTTTCATTTTTTCGTAAACAATTATACTTTGTAACATTATGATGTTATCTTTTGAATGGTTGTTTATCATTTTTCATAAAACAATTATACTCCGTAATTCGGTTAGAAACTTAGAATGTAAAAACAATATGATGTCATATTTTGAATAGTTGAAGTATTATAATAATTTGAATTCTTTTATGCTATCAAGAAATTAGAATGTTATGTAATTTCATAAACCTTTATGTTTAACATACTACCAAAGAAACGCTAATCTCACATACAATTTGCTATGATTATTTACGTGATTGACAAATGAATCCGGCCAAATGGCCGGGCCCGTGACTAGTTTTATTAAAAATTGTTCTCTTTTCTTTCTCCTATGATTTTCCCGTGAACTCACCTCACGATGATTCCTACAAGAGGCTAATTTTTTTTTTTTTTTTATCGATTTGTGATGTTTTGTCGATTTTGGGTGCTTCGCTATCGCTTGCCGTCGCTAGCCGACGCCCGGCGGTGAGGGGTGGACCGGAGAGTTGAACTTTTGACCGTCCAATGTATCTCGACTGTGGGAAGTTGTCCTGTGCAATTATGGTGCCATTAATTCATCGCTCCCACGGCCCACCATTGTTCGGCCGGGCCGGCCCGGCCCACAGGGTTTGTCCCTTTCGCTTTTTCCCCGTTGGCGGTCATTTTCGACTTTGTGAAAGTAGCATGGGGAAGGGGAAAACAGCGCAAGGAGCAGCTTCATCATCTTCAATTCATCACTAGAAAATTGATGAGGGGCGAGGGCGACGTTACTACCACTACTATTGCGATATCTACCATTGCAAGTAGGATGGATGGCATCGCTGTGGGTGTTAAACTGGTAACTGTAGCAACTAGCAAGTTCATGCGTGCTCATTTTTCTTTCTCCAAGTACGTTACATTAAGCTACATTATTTGCGTGCACAATTTCGATGGATTTAATAGGTTAATTGAAGAATAATGCAAGTTCAATTAACCAAGGTACATGACGATTGCACATGAAATAGCTAGTTTATTATTTATAAATTATAATAGGGGCAGCCTTTGGTTTCCAACATCGACCCGAGCATATGGAAGCAAAAGGATGGAATAAAGAAAAGAACATTCCGAATAATGATATCATTTATAGCAAACTGAAAAGGGTTTTGTCTTCAAGATGATACTGTGGACATGCTTAGTATATATGGGAGGGAGGGTACCTCAAAACGAGATCCGTCGTCTATATATCAAGGTTGTTAAACCCCTATCGAACCCCCTGGTTGGACCCGGTTCGACCCAAGTCGGGCTTCAAAACGGCCTCCAGAAAACCCCCCGGTCTGACCCTTAAACAGGGAGAAGAAGAGAGGCGGAAGAGGGGAAAAGGAACGAAGAAAGGGAAATGGTAGGTGGATCATGGAGGTTAGGTAGATTTATTTTGTTGAAAATAAGTTTTTAATAGATATATGTAAGATAAATTTTATTTCACTCATTAAATTTTTAATTACTACTTTATTTGTATATATATTTAGAAAACGTCTAAAACGGCTCAAACCGGCCGGACCCCGATCAGACCATTAAACCTCAAACCCCCTTGCTTGACCGGCTCAATGACTTAAACCGGTTTGACAACCTTGCTATATATACTCTTAGTTTATACTGTGTTCTTTATTGTTACGTTACTTGTCTTCAAAAAAAAAACCTACAGAAATAACACCTATATTATCTTCCATCCGGTGGCCCGGTCCCCGGCCAGGCCACTTGAACAAATTGAAACCATAATATTCATGTTGTCATCTTTATCGGTTAGGAATTAAGCAGTATACTTGGAGGTTATATAGCTAATATATATGATACGAATACCTCCATTAGCAGCAAATTATAGTTATCATATATAGTTAATTACCAATTCTCATAATATTCTTGTTGCTCCATGACTATAATTTTTATCGAAAGGTCACGCATTCCAATTCTCATGTCTCTCAATATTTGGATGGACATTACCTACAATACTATTAGACTAGTCTTGCTTTCGCCTTATCCGACCGTCTTATTCTTACAACACTCTATCTTACGTGTAGCTAACTTTTACGATATAATCTCTTGCGTACTATGTAAGTTGTAACTCCAATATCCAATTTCGATAAAAAAAAATAGTACTGTTGATTTCCCGATGAAAATCCTGCTAAACTTTTGCAAAGGAGTTTATCGAAAAAAACTTTTGCAAGGGACGGGCCTGAAAACCCTGTCTATCACCCGTCAACCGGGGAATCAAATGAATTATGGGCCAATCAATCCAATCAGTCCTCTGGTTCCAGTAGGATATCTTGCGTGCGAGTCCATGGGCTGCAGAGTTAGCCACCAAATCTATACAAGCCCATCGAGGAACCCGACCTGCCTGAGACCCAAGCCATTGGATCTTCTCGCAAACAAGTTCATGCCATTGTGTATTTGAAAATTGAAATGCATAACCTTACGAGATGAAACTTGTTTACTCATCCAACAGACAATTACCTTCTCTCAATTAATCAACAGGGAAGCCGCGCAGTCGCCAACTAATATCCACAATCAAGTTATACACCAAAAAAAGTTACATGACATCTTACAGAATTATGTAGCCTATCGACATCTTCTACGCGATATTTTTCATGAGGGCTTGTCAATCCAATCCTCCTGATATTGGAAATGTTACATTCTCACTAACCAAGTATATTGTTAGTCTAAGGAGTATCGTTCTCGTCAATGATAACAAGGAGGGCGATGATGAAGGCATAATCAACCTCGGGATAGACTTTGATGGTGTACCTTTCTTTCCCCTTGTAGAAGCTCTCCAAGGTGAAGTTGTGTTTGACTTCGGCCAAAATCCTGTGACCTTTGTAGACTTTGAAGGAGAGGGAGGTGTAGGAGCCGATGACGTTGAAGTCCGGCGCGCCAATTTTCTTCATTGGATTGTTTATATTGTTGTTGCTGAGAGTATGGTGGTCGGCAAGGTAAACATTGAGATCCTTCTTGATTTGGAGAGGGTGGGATTGCTTCACTGTGAACAAAAGATTGTTGTTATTGTTGTTGGTAATGCTGCTGTTGTTCGTCCCTTCTGGTGATGGGCTCTCCTCGTTGATGTACGCGCTCCACTTGTGCCACAACGTTAGTGACTGCTATATTTGTGTGTTTCCCATTTTTACCCAACAAAAGAGATTGAAATTTCATTCCTCGTCAACATTTTTGTTTTTTTTATTATTATTGACATGTATGCATAATTGCATACAAATATCTCTAATTTAGTTTAGGAGGGATTGGAAAGATTTTGGATGATAGTTAAGTAATTATATTATAGATAATAATAACCATCTCATTAGGAAAGAGAAATGAAACAGAAATAACAAAAATCTTGAACATCTCAATTGCTCATCAACAAAACGTTCATTTATACTTAGCCAAATTAACATGATTGCACAATGATCTTCCTTATTATTAGGAAAAAATGAAAGTCAATATAATGTACCTTTCCATACAAAGTAAGGACAGGGAAGCCGGAAGCATCTCGAAAAACACGCTTCATGCGGAAGTTCCAGACACCGCCTTCAACATGAAGAATGATATTACCACAAGGATCGAAAACTTCGAATAGGGCATTGGAAAGTCCCTTAATCTTCTTCTTCACCACCAACTCTTTGCAATATGGAAAACAATATCCATCCCCTACCACACTCACTTGTGGCACCCCATATGCCCATTCCCTAGTTTCCATATCTTTCTCTTCCTCTTAAGCAAAAACCCTAGACATGAACATAAAGAATGAGGAAGAGGAGGTGGGAAAAGGAAGGAAGGAATCAAGAAGAGATTGGGAGGGTTTAATGCATTTTCAGATTTTTTATTGTTGTTGGAATGTTAGATTAGTATTTGTTGCTTTTTATGTGTGTGAGAATGAAATGGGTGGTTTGGGTTTCATTTCCAAATTCTTTGGTGGGGGTTTTTATGTTTCTTTCTTTATTGGTTTTTCATTTTCTTGCTGAAGGTTAATTAGGTTTGGTCTTTTGAAATGTTGGGGAAATTTTTGGGTCATTACTAATTATTAGGGGAAAAAATTTTGCATTCTTTTTTATTAGTGAAACCTATTGAATTACTAATCATTATTCAAATTTTTTGTAATATATCAAAATATCAGTCATTTTCTGCGTTATCGTTAATAATTTTTTAACTTTTTCTTAGTTAAAATACTAAAATTTTGGAATGTTAATCTCCATGAGTCTCTTCCAAGTCAATATCATATTGCCAAATCAATATTACTAACAAATTGTTAATTAAAAGTTGATATTTGACTAATTATTAGTAATTCAATAGATTTAGCTAACAAAAAATAATGAGGGAAATCTTTGCCTAATAGTTAGTCATTACCCGAAATATTTACTATTTTCCCCTTCTTTTTATTGTTTTTTGTGTCCCAATATATATATATTTACTTGAATAGAAATTAGCTTTTGGGAAAGCAAATTTCGTGGGTACTATCAAATGTATTATGTGGTGTTTATAAATTTTGGGTTGAAGGAGAGATTCTCTTTTGTTTGTTTTGGAAAAAGTAAATGTTGGTCACGCGATCTTCTTTTGTAGCATATAAACAGTAAAGTTTAGTCAATTCCTACATCCATAAAGCATATTGTTGGTTGATAAGTAATAAAGCAATTTAACTATCACTATGCGTTATGCATAAATGAAGAAGTTCTTGTGTAAATTATAAAGTTAAAATAACTAAGGTGAAATCATATAGAGATAAATAACATATTATAAAATCACCTTGATGTACCCAAAAGCAAAACTATAGTCTTCTTTTTACTCCTACTTGAGTCTAAGTGTTCATAGTCTTTGAAGACTACATTAACCTTTGTTTGGTTTATAGATATAGGATGTCGATTAGAGAAATTGTCAACAATACTCTACAGTAACAATGAAGGTGTCTTAACAAATATTTTTAAAAAATTGAGCTCATTTAGCTCCTAATTCATTTGAGGTGAAGGAAAATAACAAGTGGATGCCTATTCATTTATTCCATAGCACTTGTGTGCTTTTTCTACTTTAATTTTGTTACATCCTCCTTTACCCTTAGCCTTCACGACTCCCCGCATAAGCTTCCATAAACAAACGTAAGCACCTATTTTCTTCTAGTCATTTTATTTTAAAAGTTTGATCAATTAAAAACTTGATTGCATGTATCTTCCTAACATAAATAACAAAGCACCATATAAAAAATATGGAAACAAAATGGTAAATTCAGTGATGAAATGTGCTATTTGGCCGGTATATATGAAATTATATAAATAAGTTTTTCTCAAATTTGATGGTTGCGGTGGAGTGATTATGGATGCCAGGGGAGCGATTTTGGAAGAAATTCAATTGTTTTGCCGGAGTTTTCGTTTCTTTTATGTCTGCAGGGTTTGTCGTAGTGAGAATAGGGCGATACATTTGGTGACTAGACTAGCCCTTTCATTGTACGCTACTTTGGTAGGGTTCGATTTTCGTTCTTGGCTGTGATCAGCCATGCGACTCTAGTATAACTCTCTTATCTCCGTAAAACGAGTAATCTTCTGGGGAAAAAAAAGTCTTTGTCAAATTTTAGACCTTGGTTAAACCATTTTTAAGGAATTGTCCAGACCACTTAAACTTCAATTTAAATTAATTTGATCGATTTGGTTAAACTATTTTGTTTGTTTCAACAAAATTCTCAATTGTAATTTTTGTGTATTATTATTATTATTATCACACAGCTACCTGCTATTGCCACATCAGATCCTTGTTCTTCAAAAGTCAAATCTCATCCATCCATAGACCAATCATATCGTTTCAGCCAGGTGGCAGAAGGACCAAACTGAAATTTGCCAAAACCAAACGCCATAACATCTCTCACTCACTCTCATTCTGAATCGACCAAGAAACACAGAGAAAAATAATCGATCATCCGTTTTTCATAATAATAAATTACAGGAAAAGGCGGCAATCCCATTTCATATCCAATTTCTTACATGGCAAAGTCGCTGCTGTTGTATCTACATTACTATTCCCCCATCGCCACCAGCACTAGGTCAACAAGAATAATCTGTTCAACCGGCGGTGGCGGCAAGAAGAACCCGTCGGACCACCCGAGAAGGAGCCACCGGGCGAACCACGACCCGGCCAAACTGAAAAACAAGCAGAAAAACATGGACCCCGCCGCCGGAGAGGGCGGAGGAGGGCGGAGGCATCCTCTATCGGAGGTGGTCTCCGATTGCGTCAGGCGGTGGTTCGAGGATACGCTGAGGGATGCCAACGCCGGCGACATAGGGATGCAAGTGCTCGTGGGTCAGATGTATTGCGCTGGCTATGGTGTCCCCAAAGATGTCGCAAAGGTTCAATCTTTTTCTTCCTCTTCTTCTTTTGGGGGAGTTCCTTGTTCTTCTTTCATGCCCACAATAGGTTGAATTTTTTGTTTCATCTTCTGGGTCTTGATTGGATTGTTGTAATTGTTGGTGAAGGGGAGAGCTTGGATTGATAGGGCTTCAAAGACTCGATCTTCTGCTAAGAAAGTGGGAGATAAGCACCCTGGTTACAATGCAAGTGACTCCGATTCATAAGAAGCTGCACATTGACCATTATTATCTGAAAGCATGAGCAGGATAGGTGAGCTTAATCAGATTTTGGGCATTTCTCATTGTCATATTGTGCGCTTCTAAGTGGGATACTTTTGGTTCTTGGATAACTTGTTATCTTTATTAACATGAATGTGTGCTGATCCATGCTGCAACTGCTACATTTACCTAGCGGATAGAATCAGTTGTTAGCTTACAATGAGCTAGATACAATCAACATTACAAATGGTGGTTCATACATAGATACATAAAACCGGAACTGCTACAGACGAGTGCCTTTGATCTTTGGTAATCCTTTTGATTCATGGGTAGTCAGTCTGGTTTGAATGCAGAAAGAAGTCACTTTCATCTTCCTTCACGTTTGTTTTTCCTCCATTCCCATGGCTCGTGAGGATTCTTTGAAGCCCATAACCCAACACGTTTCGCTCGAGCCTGCTTTTCCCACTAGTTGTTGATACACAAAATTGCTTGAAGTTAGAGAACAGTTAAGGCAAAGGTCTGATTGAGGTTTTAGAATGGCTGCCATTTTTGTTACTTACAGATGCTAGTTCGGAGCGTTTGTCATAGGCAGTATAGTGCCATGCTAAACCTTTCTTGAGCATGATTTCCTAGCATAATGGAAAGAGTTTAGCAGACTGTTTGATGCATTTTAGAACATAGGTAATGAAAACAAGGCCAATGTCAGTTAGGGGTGGGTACCTGCATGAACAAACCGTTGCAGTATACGTCTCCAACAGACCGACCATATCGATCTTCATCATAAACATGGACTTTCAAACACTTGCCTTGAACATGCTTAACCAGCTCCTCTTTCGCCTCTTTCCCGTATGGCATTGAACTCTCCGGTGCATCTATTCCCCTGGAGTGCTTTCCATTGCCAGAATCCATCAGGCATTGATATGAACAAGAAGAATATAACATTTAACAAAAGATTGCAGATTGCTGTTCCTACCTTAGTCGGATTCGGTACTTTCTTGCAAGAACCTCCTCATTCTGAATGTTTAGAACCCTGGCATTATTAGCATTCAGGCATTCATATTAAGCCTTGAGAAACAGAATTGAGCAAACGAAACGAAATATGGATAGATACCCTACCTATATCCAGAATCAATAATCTTCTGGTGCAGTGCATCAGCCTTATCATAGTTCCTCACTGCTCGTGCTTTCGCTCTCTGATCTGCTGCCATTTTAACATCTCCTGGGACGCAGGATGATTCCCTGGGATTGGTAGTGCTTACATAGACTGTTATGGTGTCTCCATCTGGTACTGCCTTTCCATCCACCTGTATTTTCCCCCCTCAAAGAATCTCACGTTAATGATTCATAACATCATGTAGAAATGAGTCCTTTTCAGTTGGGTGATCTTACTGGTAGTGTGTGCAGCTCAAACTTCACCCCTTCCGGCAAGGATGCCGGGACACCATGTCCATGGGGGACTTCAACGAGAGTGTGAGGAAGTGGCAGGCCATAGAAAGCCAACAAACCCTTCAATGAATAGCCATAACAAAACAATCAATCTGCATTCTTTTTTACTTCTCATTTAGCTAACCTCCCTAATAATTCTCTACAACTACAAGAACTGTTTAAGTTCCAATCTTTATTTGTTTATACCACTGACAGTTGACAAAGCAAAGAAATAAAAGCTAATAGCAAAGGCAAGAGTAATTTCATTATTGTTGTATGTGTGTACTACCTCAACATCTGCCTTTTGGTGTTTCTTCAGGGTCTGGATCACAAGCCTAGCAGCTTCTTCAGGTGTCCTCGGTGGCGGGTTTGCTTCTCTCCATGCTTCTATTAGCTTTCTGTACCTTTTAACACCAAAAACAACAGAAGAGACCCAATATTGAAAGAACAGCAGGAAATTGCTGTTCTAGAAAAATGGCAAATCCGCCCCACTTTCTGCATTCACAAACCACGACAAGATCAAAGCTTTTCTTTACCAATTCGCTTGAGCTTTCTTGGATGAGACGACATGCTTAGCCAATCCTTGTGGAACCTGAGTGGGAAAAAAAGCCATGGAGCAAAGGGGGTGGTTGATGAAGAACAAAAGAGATTCAACAGGTAGCAGCAGAAGTTGAATCCTTACTGAAATGAGTATCCAAAAGAAAGAAATTGTACCTGGGAGGTGTTCTCGAAGTGGAACAAATCGTGGGCAAGGGCTGAAACCCCCGCAGCAGGTGCAGAGGCGGCATGGGGATATTCATAGTCCCCTGCTGCTGTCGGTTTGCAGCAATTGTGGTAGAGAAATCGCAGGGCATTTCCCATCCTAGAATTCCCTTCCCCTCAAACAAATTGTTAAGCCTTCTGCTACGGGAGACTTCTCAATGGGGTGATCTGCTGAGGAATCAGTGAGCGCAGCAGCGGCAGGAGCTCAACAATGGAGGAAGAAGGGAAGGAAACGGAATGATTTCTCTGAGATGGGGTTTTGATTTTTGACTTTCGAGATGGGGTTTGGCCGGGAAGAGAAGCAAAGCAGCCAATTGGGCAACGGAGCGACACGTGTGCTCCGTCGATTGGGTGGAAATCATTAACCGCGGTGAATGCCATGAACGGATTGGGATCTGCTGCTGTTTTATATTGGTTGTCTCGTGATGAGCTGGACAGGTACTAAAAAGAATGTCGAGTGTCGACAACGAGACGCTCCTGTTTGGGCTTAATGTTGTTATGGGCCGGATCATCTTTTTTTTAGGCCCGGCCCATCGAGAGGCCCAGTAGGTGGCCATGTAACAAAATACTGAATAAGAAAAGGATAAAAAAGGTCTTGTCTCGTGCAAATGGAGCTGAAATCATGGCTTTCAAATCAATCCCACCGATATTTTCTCAAATTTGTCTGCCCCTTCTATCATTTGTAGGAGCCAAGAGGCAAATCATTCAAGGCTGAATTATTGGTGCTGCTGACATCACACATGAAGGGCCATACATGATTAGGATAAGATATCCAACTTGACTCATCAGTCATTTCTCCACATTGTGGGCTAAGGCAAAAAATAATCATTTTGTACTTCCATTAAAGAAAATGTAGTTAGGAATTAGGATCCGAAGATCGAATCTCCAGCAGTCCAGCCTGCAAATCAGTTGTTTTACCATTGATCTATTTTCGATCGAATTTACAGGTTGGGATTGCATTTCCACCACAATACGTGTAATACGGATTAAAGATTAATTGTAATACGATTTGTGTGTATCTTATTCAGGTTGGATTGAAATCGTACTTCGTTCCCATACGTAAAAAAAATAATTGAAGTAAACAAGTGAGAGCTCTCTGCTAATCAGTTAGTTGCCTCAATATTTTACCAAATAAAACAAATTATCCAAAATTGAATCATGCTGACGGATACTACTGGTTAAAACTGTGAACACTTCTAGGTAGCCACCGAGGAAGAAACAAAGCTGCTGTCAATATATCAGTTTTAGTTGGAAATCAGGTTTGTTTTACATCAACAACTGTTCTTTCTGATTTGTAGTTCTGCAAGATAAAAGTTAAGAACTTGGGAAAAATCATGATGCGAGAACTCCTTTGGATTTTGTGAAACGATAGATTAGTCATTAGTCGATCAATCATTCGTTCCTTCCGGAATTGGGCTACAGTACAAATGAACAGAATGATTGCAGTATTGGAAAAGGAAGGAAATGTTAAAGAAAATGGTTGTAGCTATCGAATATCACCAGCTGCAGGGGATCTCTCTCAGGTAATTTTGTCCAGAGCCTATATTGTCAATGCCGTGGGAATAAGGCACAGCTTTGCCGGTAAAAAGCAACGGCCCTTATTTCCATGGAATAAAGTGGCCGGAGCTTGCCTGCCTCACCACTCGCCACCTTTTCTCCAGTGTCTATACTTTATATTCTTCTCCCCTCTTCCTTTCCTTCTTCTTCCTTTTCAATTCCATTCATCATCTTCCCAGACCAGCAAATCAACAACTTACTCCCTTAAGCCTTGCTTCTTTTCCTACTTCCTGCTGATTTCAGGCTCGAGGGGCCTCCTGATAAGAAGTTCGTGGAATGTCTAATGTAAGCAAGTTGTGTATTCGATCATCATTTTCCACTGCTCTTGGTTCCCCGCAACTGTGTCTTGATGTTCTTTTCTTTCCATTGATGGGTTTGGTTGGTGATGAACTGAAATGAAGGTGGTGGAGCTGAAAGTGGGTCTGCACTGTGACGAATGCATCAAGAAGATCCTCAAGGCCATCAAGAAGATCAAAGGTGAACCAGTTCCAGCCTTTTCCTCTGAATTTAGCTGCAAGCTTTCGGTGCAATTCTGACTCTTGATTGTTGCTCGATGCAGATATCGAAACATACAATGTCGATACACAGCTGAACAAGGTCACGGTGACTGGAAATGTGACTACTGAGCAGGTAATCAAAGTGATCCACAAGATTGGCAAGACCGCCACCAACTGGGACGATCAAGAAGGCCAGCTCCAGCAGCAGTTCTAACTTCCTTGAACCATTAATCTGAACATCACCCAGTACTTCTCTGTAGCCCTGAAAATGATTTGTCGTTCTAATTTCCCCACCTCGATTTTGTACTGATCATGAATGAAGTATAGCAGATGAAATGGTGATTGAGATTTGTAGAAACGGTAACAAAGTTCTGTTCTTTCATTGTTTTTGTACTTCTTTTTCTTTCTACATTACATTAGCTTTTGGGGGGTAACTGAAACTGGTACAAGGTACAAGCTAAGCGGAAACTTGGGTAATAGAACCCAGAAAGGAAATCACGATTCATGAAGAAGATCATCCTGACTATCGTCAAAGCAAACACTCTTCTGCACTATTTACAATAACACTACACAAAGGAAAAAGAACCCCCCAAACTCGGTCTCCTTCTACTTCCTGACTCACCACCAATAATCTACCTCGGCTGCTGAATCGTCCTCGGACTCACCTTCACATTCACAATCTTCGCCGCCTTCTCCGCATACCTCGGCGACCGAGCCAGATCGCTCTTCCTCCATTTCGTCGATCCCACCGACACCATGTCCCATTTCATCCGGGCCACTTCCTCTTCCTTCTCCTCCACATCTGTAACAAAAAAAAAAAAAAAACACCCCCGAGTCAGTGAGCGAGTCGAATCGCAACTCAGCGAGCTTAAATCAAATCCCTAGGTAGAAGTAGTAGTTCCAGAACTTCCAGTACCTTTGCCGCTGAGGAAATCGGCGCCGTCGTCGAAGAAATCGAGGTCTTCGGGGAGGAAGAAGTCGGATTGGGGATCCTGGTAGCGCTCCTGGAGCCAGTAGTCGCGGAACCAGGTGGAGGATTGGATGAGCGACCACCACTGATCGGAGAAATCCTCCACCGCCTGGTAAGCCATCGGGACGAACAGCGGGGCGTTCGGATTCAAGGAGGACGACGATCGTTGAGCAAACATGACATCCATTGCTGCTGCGCGAGAGAGAAAGAGAGAGAGAAAAAGGGGAATATTGATTGACGATAAGAATGGCGATGGGTTCAACTTTTGTACGGTTTATATAGGGGCAGGCTGCTTGTAAGCCCCCCTGGTTTTGACTGTATTTACCATTTGCCCGACATATCTGCAACTGTCATATTTCGAACAATTAATTAATTATTTTTTTAAGGCAATTATTTAATTACTAATAATTAATAAATGACAGCAATTAGGATAATTCACGGATTAGTTTTGGGCACTGAAAAACTTCCTAATTGAATAATGATGTTACGTGGAAATGATTAACAATGTGTATCTCATTTTTCTTTAAAAACCGATGAAAAAGAGCACGGTAATGCTAGTAGTAAATTATGGGGGGAAATCTATTAAATGAAGTTGTCTATCGAACCATAAACATTTCTAAAATAATTTCGATATTGGACTAGATAAAAGTCTATTATCGAGGCATCTGATTGTAGCGAAAGATCGAAAATGTTGTTGATCATGTAAACGGGACAACTACTATTCAATCTTTCATTAACACAGTTGGCAAGAAAGGGTAGAAGTTGGGTATACCGTACGCGACACGGTAGAGAGCTATTTTTTCTTTTTTCTTTCTGTACATGTATCGGGTCATCTGCTACTCATGATCTGCATCCTTGTTTCAAGAAAGTAGAAAAGTTAGGGAATTGGATATTGGTGTCGTTTTGCAACAAGTTTGGCTGATACATATTGGATATTGGTGTCGTATCGACACGGAATGGAATGGGCGTTAGGATGGAAATTGGCGGACATCATATCATGCAGGGCAAAAAAGAAATCTGTTGGCAATGGCTGCACCTTGTTTGCTGTATACAGGATACGCTTCTCTGTCTTTTTGTACGTTAGCGAAGTGTCCATTATTCATGATGGTTAGGCTTCAAGTAGATTCTTCATTTCAAACTTAATTAAGTTTTTTTTTTTTTTTTTTTTTACGTAGGAGTTTAATTAAGTTTAAGGGGAGTACTTGTACGTAATGGGAGGAATTCAAAACTACAAACAATTTAACTAACACGATGCTTCTGAGAGTGAAATGGAGGAGTACTTGTACGTAATGACTCTAAAGTTGAACATGGTTATTGTGAGAGCAATGCAGAGATGAGTAATTTTTCTTTTGAGAAGTTACCATGATCCAACCAAACGAAAAATTATGCAAGGATAAGCCCAAAGCGAGCAAAATCTTGTTGAAAAAATAGTTGTGATGTTATAATTAGTGATATCAGAGCCTCCCACATCCTTCTAAGGAAAGCCTTAACGAGGATGTTGAATCCCAAATGGAGATGTGTAATGTAAGTCTCAGACAAATTGCATACCAAGAAATGATGCGAGAGATCCATTAATGATAAGAAACAATCTAATATCAATCATAATTGACAATTCACGTTTTGAAGTGAAATAACCGAGTTATTATAAGAACTCTTGAAAGATACGATGACTCACTAAAAAAATAAAACATCAAAAGCAGAAACTATATTGATTAGACAATAGTTGACATGTTACACTTTAAACTTATTTTTCAAGAGTTAGGCTCGTCCATTTTTTTTACTATTTTACCATAGCACGAGTGGACCACGTGGGGGACCGGAGTCGTGAAGAGTGCCTGTATTTTGAAGACACGTTTCTTTTGTCTTCTTATCTCCTACGCGTCAATCGTCATTGTTCTAATTAGGGGTGGGAATCGGTCGGTAAACGGTAAATTGGTTACCGAATTTACCGGTTTCGGTATACCGAACTGGCCAAAACTGTTTACCGTTACCGATACCGGTTTGTAACCGGTTTACCGATTACCGAATTACCGGTAAACCGGTTACAAACCGGTTTACCGAATTACCGCAAGGGGGAACAAATTTGGTGATTGGATCCTTCTAAAGAATGGAGAATTACCTGCTGTACTTTAGAAAAAAATTAATCATTTATCTCTAAATAAAAATTAATCATTTATATTTCATTTTCACTTATCTTATTCTTTTTTATCTAACTTCCTCTCTACGTATTATTTGCCTAACGCCACCACCAATATACATATTAATCTCTCTCTCCCCACTCTGGCTCTGCCCCTCTCCGTCTCCAACCCAGAAGAGCTCTGTTCTTTTGTTTGTTTCTTCTGAATATCTCCACAGCTATTTTCTCTATGCATGTATAATTTTCTCTCTCAAATCTCAAAATTGAACAGAAAATCCACAAACAGGAGCTTTGATCTCTCTCCCCTCTCCGACCCGGCAGAGAGCAAGATGAAGGCCTATTCCCTTTTGTTTTTACGATCAGAGGAAGAAACAAAAGTGGGTTGATGATCGTCGATTCACTGCGGGGAAGGTCAATGTAAACAATAACTGTGCTGGTGACCCTCGATTCTAGACGGCGGAGGACGATTGATAGTTGGGCTGCGATGGTGACCCTTTGATTCGCGACGACGGAGGGAATTCCCAGCCAGCCATACAACGACGGAAGGAACTTCCGACCAGCCAAGAAGGCGAAGGTCCATTGACGAATTGGGTGACCTAACTCCTGCTTCTTCTTTTTGCTTCTGTTCCTCTGTTTGTAATTCAAATTGGTGGTAGTAGGTTCACTAGTTTTTCTCATATTTGCCCACTTCTGCTCCACCTTCCTTATTCGGTATTTACCGATTTACCGACGGTAAATACCGACCCCGTATCCGGTAAATTGGATCCTCACCGTCGCCACCGAATACCGATACCGACGGTAACCGGTTTACCGTTTACCGACCGTTACCGGTTCGGTAAAACGGTAAACCGGTTACCGTATTACCGTTTGTCAGCCCTAGTTCTAATCCCTTACAGCTGACGTGGAGCAGGTCAGTTTCTGCGGTGTGTGCTTATTGCTTAATCAAATTCAATGGGCTGCTCGTGTAATAAGCTGGAAGCGAGTGGAGCAAAATCAGAGCCAGTGCTTTAGGAGAAACAAGCCTTACTTAAGCTGTATGATCAATTGGGCCAAGGCCGACTCTGAGGCCCAGCCTTCATAACGGTAGGGCTGCAACTGAGCCGAGTCGAGTTTTACTCCAGCTTGAGCTCGGCTCGTTAATAAACGAGACGAGCTCAGCTTGTTTATTAACGAGCCGAGTCGAGTCGAGGTCGAGCTAGCTTGTTTATTAAAATCTTAACTTATATTTGGTACTTCATTTTGTATATCATGATACATATGATTTATTTTCTTAGTTAATCTCATCTTATACTTTATACTTTGTTGGTATCATATATCGTTTAGTTAATAAATTTTAACTACTCCAAATCATGTTATTTCATTGTATCGAAGCAATCTATGATGCATAATTTCTTTTTAAAGTAGAAAATAAGATATATTTGCTCACATACTCAACGTGCAAAACTTTATATATGGTGAGATATATAAATTAACAACCATATGAATTAAAATTATAAGATATATATTGATTCGTCCATAAGTTGGTAATCGAGTTGGCTCTCTAGCCACATGTTAAGACATATCATGAGCTCTAAACGAGCCAGCTCACGAGTTTAGCTCAACAAGCCACGAGTCGAGCTAGCTTGCGAGCTTCACGAGCTGAACAAAGGTGAGCTCATGCTCGGCTCGTTTATCAACGAGCCGAGTTTCGAACGAGCTTTTCTCGAGTCGAACGCCGAACCGCTCGCGAGCAGCTCGGCTCATTTGCAGCCCTATTCATAAGTAATCTACGACTGAGTCTAGGTTCGACAAGAATTATGAATCAATTACTATGCAAATTCAACGACTCCATTTTGGTTGACACCTAACCGGTGGAAATATTCTTCTCAAGCATTTTTTTACCACACAATAACAAACTACATATATGCTTATGATGATTTTATCTCAGTATCTCACAGTGATTTGGATGAAATGATCGACGG
Source organism: Linum tenue (assembly GCA_946122785.1). Lineage (NCBI taxonomy): Eukaryota > Viridiplantae > Streptophyta > Magnoliopsida > Malpighiales > Linaceae > Linum > Linum tenue. The sequence goes on from CAMGYJ010000005.1 coordinate 19,286,549, forward strand.
TACTCTGTACAAGATTAGACAAATATAATTAATACAAAAGAAAACAAAAAATATTATTTAGGCGCGCTTGCAATAAAAATACATCGAAAAAATAAATAAATTATGGAGATGCAGTGTAACATAAAACCACTAGCGTGTTATTCAATTCAAACAAAAAAACTCACTAAGCGTATTTAACAAAGGCTAAACAAAACCTCTATATTTAGAGCTTCTCCTTCGCTTCTACATCTTGCAGCTCAAACTGTAAAGAGAAAGAGAATACAAGATGAAGTTCATCATCTCTCGTCGGAAGTCAATTAGTTAAAACAAATTATCATTATCAATTTATCTATTCATCTGTATATATATGTATACATCTACGTCGTATATTCCAACATAATCCACTTTCAACCCAAATCTCTTGAAAAAATAAAAACAAAAAGCAACACTAATCCCTAGCATTGATCACTTTCAATCACCCATCTCGAATTCTCAGATCCCTACAATCTAAATCCTTACATCAAAAGAAATAATCTCCTTTCTTAAAAAAAGAAAAGAAAAGAAGGAAAACCCCCAAGAAGAAACGTCGAAGATTATCAATTATGACAACGAATTATTCAGCAATCACAATACACCGCCTGAATCTGAGCGGGGATTGCTTCGACCACGTCCCAGTTTCCTCCCCAGGCCTATGGAACATGCAATATGGAGAAAGCATCCTCAAGCACAACCTGGTTCGTCTCCACCTCCAGCTCGTCATCATGATCATGCTCCCTCGTGCTCTCCATTCCATCCTCAAGCTCCTCCGCCTCCCTCGAATCACCTCCGAGATGCTGGTACGACGTAACCTCAACCCATCCATTTTTTTTTTCTTTTTTCTCTCCAAACCCTAATCTCCACATCCTTCTATTTTTCATAATTGCACTACTCATGCATGCATGCATGCACGCACGCACGTACTTTACCCGCAGGCAGGTTACCTCATCGGCCCAAACGTCCTCCACGCGCTCTTCCCCGCCGCAGCCGCGCTCCTCTTCCCTCCAATGCCAAACCAAGCCGTGGCCGGCCTAGCCAAGGTCGGCTTCATCATGTTCTCGTTCCTCAACGGTGTCAGAATGGACCCGGGCCTGGTCAAGATCTCCGGGAAGAAAGCCCTAGCCCTAGGGTTCGCCATCTTCCTCTACCCTTTCACCATGGTCCACACCTGCATCATCAAGTTCCCCCCGGAGAGCCGCTTCTCCGACAAGGACAGGATGCAGTTCCTCAAGAACACCGACATATACCTCGCGCTCATCACGACGTCGCAGTTCGTCGGCGTCAACACCGTCCTCATGGAGCTCAAGCTCATCAACACGCAGCTTGGCCACCTCGCCCTGGCGTCCACCCTCATCAGCGAGCTCCTCCGCTTCGCCTACTCCATCTTCCTCGGCTACCTCCAGATCGTGTTCACCATCGAGTCCTCCCTCGGGACCAAGATGCTCATGTCCAGCCTCTTCTTCGCCTTGATGGTCTTCGTCGTCGCCAAGGCCATGGTGTTGTGGCTCATCAAGAGGACGCCGACGGGGAAGCCCATGAGCGAGGTGCACATCAACTTTGTTATCGGGGTGCTGATGACCATGTCGGCGACGAGTGATGCCTTTGGGGTTTACTACTTGTTTGGTCCCTTTCTGTTTGGGTTGGTGGTGCCGGCGGGGTCGCCGCTGGCGACCGGGGTGATTGCGAAGCTTGAGACAGTGACCAATGGGCTTCTCTTGCCGTTGCTGTTGACTTTCTGTAGCTCCACGTTTGACGTGTTCGGGTTCTGGAAGAACTTCGACATGATGATGGACTTCAAGGTGTCGGCTTATGGGTATGGGGTGAAGCTGGTGTTGACTTTTCTCACGTGCATGGCGTGTAGGATGGGCGCGAGGGATGCGTCAGCGTTTTCGCTCATCGTCAACGCCAAAGGCGTCCTCGAAGTCGCCTCCTTCTTGAGCTTCAGCGGCTTGGCGGTAAATTTATTTGTTTTTACTGATCATATCCATAATTCATCTTTCTCTCTCAATAACTCGCGCGAGTGATTAAATGAGACCTAATGATTCTGGACATAGTAAGTATCACACAATTATGGACCCACCCATAACCCGCGGAGGTCTCTGGATAGAACCAAACTCTAATATATCATGGTTTCTTGACATGGTATTGCGCGCGTTGGTGGACCCATAATCCTCTACAGGTCCCGAATCGAACCAGACTCTGATGATATCGTGTCAATAACCAGCTAGTTCCAATAACTTAAGTTATTGCAACCTACGGATTCTTGACATGGTATCATGTGTGGTGGGGACCACATGTCCCCTCGATAGAACCCGCCTCGCTGATACTATATCAAATAACCAAATGGTTTCAATAACTCGAGTTCTTTCGACCTACTATTTTTGACAATAATATCGCGCGCGGGTGGCAGTGTGGGGATCCTTAAACCCCGCACATGTCCCCCTTTACGATCTAACCAATCCTGTCTGGTATCATGTCAGAAACCAACGCGCTCTCCCGTGCTAACTCGTTGAGTCAAAAGGAGAATGTTTCACATGTTAATTATATATGATGTTATACCTTTGTTAATAACAGGCAGGAGAACCAGACGCGAACAGCGCGATGCTCCTAATCTTCGTACTGACAACCGCACTTCAACCACTCATCAGGCTGCTCTACGACCCATCAAAGCAGTACGTCGGCTACAAGAGGAAATCCATCCAGTTCGCCTCCCACAACGCCGAGCTCCCCGTCCTAACGTGCGCCCACAAGCAAGAAGACGCGGTGGCGGCCCTCAAGATGCTCGAGTTCTGGAACCCTACGAGGACAAGCCCTCTCTCCATCTACGGCCTCTGCCTCCAAGACCTTGTCGGCAGCTTCACCCCTCAGATCATCAACCACCAGCTCGGGCAGAAGGCCGCCGACACCTCCTCCTCCGCCACCTCCTCCGCGGCGTCGTCGCTGACGTCGTCGTCCGCGTCACAGCCGATCGTCGACGTGTTCAACTACTTCAAGACCGAGTTCAGGCGCGTCGGCGTCGTGGTCAGCGCGTTCACGGCCATCTCGCCGCAGAAGCTGATGTACGAGGATATCTGCTGGATGTCGTTCGACAAGGCCGTCTGTATTGTGATCGTCCCGTTCCACAAGAAGTGGAACCCTAAAGGACAGCTTGTTCACGAGAGTGGCGAGCTGAGGAATCTGAACATCGCGGTGCTGGATAGGGCGCCGTGTTCGGTCGGGATCCTGATCGACCGGCGGACCAGCCACGGTGTCGGGTCGATGTTCGTCTCGTCGCCGACGTATAGAGTGGTGGTGTTGTTCTTTGGTGGGGCCGACGATAGGGAGTCGATGGCGATCGGCGGGAGGATGGCTGGGAGCCCTAGGTACGTATAACAACATATATGAGTTGTGATATTTTTCATTCATTCCTTTTTGGTTTAAAGACTCAAGCTTTAGCGCTAGGGCTGGCTATTTGGTCCCGAACTGTTTGGTTTAACCCAAAATCGGATCGTATAACCCGGACCGGGACCGGACAGCTAACAATGCAATCTCATATTCGGGTTTAGATTTGAGGTAAAAAACCGGATAAAGACCGGATAAGAGACCCCCCAACACCTAAAATCAAGATAAAATTGGGACCGAACCGGGTCAAGACCGGACTGTATCCAATCCAATCTTTGGTCCTTATATTCTCGAAAAGACCGGACTGGGACCGGATTAATTTGGTCCAATTTAACTGGACCGGACCGTATAATCACTCCTATTTAGCGCACTACAAGACAACGTGTGCAAGCTGGAGACGATAGAAATTAAACATAATTCAAACTAAACACTGACATTAAACTAAATTTAATGATGAGATTTGAGTTTTGACAATAATTCATGTCGTCTATTTGAGTTTTGACGATAACTTTTGATATTTTATGATATTAGGGTTCAACTGACGGTGGTGAGGTTCAGGACATGTCATCTTGCGGTGAACGAGGAGGAGGGGGATGGGTTCGGTGGTCGTGGGCCGGGGAGTGAGCGGAGTTGGGATGAGGTGTTTGATGACGAGAGTTTGAGGATTTTGAGGCACGAGATGGCGGATGCGAGCAACGTGAAGTTCTTGGAGGAGGAAGTGAGGGACGGGTCGGATACGGCGCAGGTGGTTCGGTCGTTGAAGGAGGATTTCGATCTGATGATTGTCGGGCGGCGGCACGAGGAGGAGATGGAGGCGCTGTCGGGGCTGTCGGAGTGGGCCGAGTTGCCGGAGCTTGGGCCGGTGGGGGATATTCTGGCCGGTGGGGATATGGGGACGGCTGCGTCGGTGTTGGTGGTGCAACAGCAGATCATGAAAGTCAGTCACAATCTCATCTTGAATTCTTGAAACTACTTTTTCTCCATTGGAGAAGTAAGTTGATTAGGTTAAGTTTGCGTGTAATACAAAAGAGAGGGGGAGGGGAAGAAAGTATTGGCAATTGATATGTGTGATAACTGATAACTGATAATTAAGGAAATTACTTATATGTAAATGACATGAGCATCGATATCTCTTGTACAATTTGCGGATGCATACATTCAAATTCAAGTTTCTCATCAAGTAATTCTCCTACCTAGAGGTGGCAATTGGATCGGATTCGTGGATTGGATTGGTGGATCCATGGGTCAAATTGATTGGATTCAATGGATTGGTGGATTCATGGATTGGATCAAATGGATTGGTGGATTGATCCGTGAATCCAAATGACATCCAAGGCTTGGATCAAAATGTAAAATTTGAAAAGTTTAGGTACTAAAATGGCATAATGGAAAATTTTAGGTACCAAAATGTAATTTTCTAATGATTTTTTCGTATAAAAATATAAATTTTAGGTACCAAAATATAAAATATAAAAAATATAGGAACCAAATCATAATTTGCCATTTGGATCTATGGATTGATTCATGAATCCACCAATCCAATTGAATTTTGATCAAATGGATTGGATTAAGTGGATAATTTGGTGGATGGATTGGATTGGATTCATGAATTTGGATTCCAATTGCCACCTCTACTCCTACCTAGAATTGTCACCACGCTCTGCAAAATCAGTGGAAATGGCTTTGGAGCCTACTTAGGATGACAAAAATAACCAGTATTTGGGTAGTGCTTAAACTCAATTTATTAATTATTATAGTTCAAATCATATTTGGATAATTTTATTTCTAGGTTAGATCTATAATCCAAGTTTTTAGTTTTGGTCTAAATTGGACTCATAGTATTGAGTATCCAAAAGAAAATGAACACCCGATTCTAATGCAGTTTTGCTTTTTTTGTTTGTTTGAAAACATACAAAAAGGTAGCAATTAAACACCAATATTAAATGTGTAATTGGGTTGAATCCGACTGCATCAAGGTATCTTTCATTCCTTGTTATGTCACCAGGATCAGATTCATATTCTCGATATCTTTTGCAGCACTGCTCTAGAAAGTCTATCTAAACAAATTTTATATACGGACTATTCCAACAGGGTCTCATTAGTTAATTTGCGTGAACTACACAAAATCTGGACCTATTCGATTTACAAAACATTCCTCCAAGGACTTACAACGTTTAGATAATACCATGACTAAGTCGCGTTTACAAACTGATTTGTTCTTGATTATGATCATCCAAAAGTGCCAACATTAAGTTAGTTCAAAATGCTACTATGACTGGCTTTCATAATTTGTTGCTGGATCACAAGCACCGATGCAGCCGCCGTAAAATCCTGAGACGCCAACACGTCCCCCAACGGTCCAAGTTCAGGCACCTCCATCCACTGCGCTAGCCCCGACAGGGCTTGACACCCCGTGTCGTGTCGTCTCCCCACTACCACTAGGTCAACGTTACCCCCCATCTCCCTCACGATACACGAGGTGTCGGAACCGTCCCTGACGCGCTCCTCCACCAACTTTATGTTCGAATTCGTCGGCATCTCCAGCTTCACGACCCTCAGGGCCTCGGCATCGAGCATCGCCTCCCACCGGTCCACGACCGTCTCGTCCTGGACGTCCACGGTGAACTGCACCACGGTCAGGTGCACCCTGGGGCTCCCGGCCATCCTCATGGCCAGGGCCAGGGCCTCCCTGTCGTCGGACCCACCGACGAACAGGACCGTGACGCGGTACACCGCGGACGTCACGAACATGGACGAGAGCCCCATGGCCATCCTGCGGTCCACCAGGATGGCCACGGAGCAGGGGGCTCTGTTCAGAACGTTGAGGTTGAGGTGCCTCAGGTCCTCGTTGCCGCAGACCATGTGGCCCCTCCCGTTCCACTTGTTGTGGAACGGGAGGACGATAAGGGAAGCGGCCTTGTGGAAGGCCAAGGAGCAGATGTCCTCGTGCATCTGCTTCAAGTAGGAGATGGCGGTGAATGTGTGGACCGTGGCCAGCTTGTTGTTCCCGAACTGGGACTCGAAGTAGTTGAACACGTCGAGGATGTTGTGGGATCTGGGCCGGGCTTTCGTTGTGGACTTTTTCTGGCCCAGTTGGTGGTTGACGAGGAGCGGGGTGGAGCTGCTGATGAGCTCCTCCAGGCCGAGCCCGTAGACGGTGAGTGGGCTTTGCCTTGTTGGGTTGGAGAACTCGAGGAATTTGATGACCGCTACGGCGTCGTCTTGCCTGTGGGCGCAGGCTAGAATGTGGAGTGGAGCGTTATCCGGTGCGTATTGGAGGCACTTTCTCTTGTAGCCAATGTACTGCTTGGAAGGGTCGTAGAGGAGCCTGATGATTGGTGGGGCGATGCTTGCGAGGATGAATATCAGGAAAATGGCGGAGGTGCTATCTAGTTGCCTGCTCTGATGAAGGAAGAAGGATCATCAACATGTAACAAAAACCAAAAAAAAAAAAAAAAAGGAATATGTTAATTGATCCTGGGATGTGTTTGATTTTGCATGAGACAACGTTACTGAAAAGGAAAATGTGGAATTACAGATTATGAAATCGTATATATTGAAATTGTTTTTCGACTATTCGTTGGATAGTTAGATCCAATGTGGTGACATTTTTTTCACTTCGTGCCTACAGACTAAATGTTGATCTAATGAATAAAAATATGAGGATGAACGGTCAAATTACATATGTTTGCCCATGCATATGCCTAACCATATGTATTGAAAGCTGACTCACCAAGAGGGGAAAAACAATAATAATTTTAACCAGCAGAAGATGAATTTAGGTAGAAAGTCGAAAGGAGATCGGAGGGGATGAAAATTCATATATGTTGACATTGTTCGATTCTTTGTTGGATAGTTAGATCAATATGATGACATTTTTGCACATATATAATGCCTATTATATTGATCTAATGGATGAAAACATAAGAACGGATTATTATCACATGAACTTATCAACCATAATACTGCAAACTATTTTATATCTATTGAATTTAATGATGAGGTCTTCAACTTAAACGAGAAAAAGTTAGAAATACAAAAATACTATAGTAGCTTCTTAGAGTTGAAACTAGATTATTACTTTAAACTAAACATTAAAAGATGATGCCAGACATAAATCAACATTTTCAAAAATCCCATCGAATTAATCACGCATTTTCTTCGTTTATATTTTAACTCAACCATAACTAGAAAGGAAAAGAGAATATTAAAGAGGAGAAAACGGGAAATATATATATACATACCCCAAGGTTACCAAAGCTGAGAAGCACGCCAATTTCAAGAATACCCTTAACATTGACGATGAGTGTATAAGCCGCAGCATCCCTAACCGGCAGCTCAAACCCAAGCGCTACAACGAACGTGAAACCCAGCTTCAAGAAATACCCAATCAACGATATCCTAAACGGCAGCACCTTGGCATAGTTCCTCAAGAATTTCTCCAAGTCCAGCGACGTGGAGCAGAACACGACCATGATGGGCGCAAAGATCCCCGCCGCCGGCGTCTCCACTTTCGCTATCAGGCTCGTCGCCAGCGGCGACCCAGCCGGAATCACCAGGCCCAATAAGAAAGGCCCAAACAGATAGTACATGCCCACCGTATCCCCGACCGAGGCCAACGTCAGAATCATGCCCACCACAAACGTTATGTAGATCTCCTTCATGGGCCGGTCCTGCGGTGTGTTCCTAATGGACCACAAAACCAGGCCCCTCAGGACCACGACTATGAAGGCCACCAGCATCATGGAGAAAATTATGGCCTGGACCCCGGCCCGCCGGGCTATGAAGAGCATGGCCTCCATGTAGCCCAGCAGGCTCGAGTAGGCGAACCGGAGCAGCTCGCTGACCAGCGTGCTGGCCAGCGCCAAGTGGCCCAGCTGCGAGTTGGTGATCCGCAGCTGGTTCAGCAGGTGGCTCACGCCCACGAACTGGCTCGTGGTGATGGCGCCGAGCACGATCCCAACGCCTTTGTAGATCCCGATCGAGAGCTGGTTCGAGGGCCGGAACTCGGGCCGGAAGCTCATGGTGATGGTGTGGACCATTGTGAAGGGGAAGATGAAGATTAGGATCCCCATGAAGACGGATTTCTTGCCGGATTGTTGGACCAAAGATGGGTCCATTTTTACTCCCGCGAGGAATGCGAAGAGGACGTAGCCGATCTTGGAGAGTGCAGCCAGGATTTGGTTGGGGGAGGCTGGGAAGACCAGCTTGGCCTCGTTTGGGAACCACTTCTCGAACCCGGATGGTCCGAGAAGTATGCCTGTCTGCACGCACCCAACACGAATTCGTGTAACGAATTAGTATAAGATTTATTGTTATTGAGATGAATATGTTCGCGACGATAAATTGGTGCGAACAATGCATGAATGTTCTTACCATGGACGGAGTAGCTAGGGTTTCGGTAAATTTTACGAGATGCTAATAAGGGTTAGGGTTACAGAAATTTAAGCATATAGACCTGATGTTTTCATATGAACAATTACACATTACCATGATTTCGGAGGTGATTCGGGGCATGTGCAAGTATTTGAGGAAGAAGTGCATGGAATGGGAGAGGAAGAACATGAGAAGCAATTGAACGCTGAAACGATAGAAAGCATGTTCAAGAATGGATTCTCCATATTCACTGTTCCATATTCCAGGGGTGTACACCGTGACATGCTCGTAGCAAGCTCCGGTGAGGTTGACGATGTTCTTGAATGGCAGCCCTGTCGTTGTATTGATTGGCACTTCGTTTATCGACGTCGTCTCCATTTCGATCTCGTTATAGCTATGACTCGATCACCGGCCGGCTGTGGCAATCCGGCCACCGTAGAGGAGGGAGATGATGATGTGAAGAAAAGGCTACAAGATCTGTATTGGAAGCATACGTTCTTCTTCCTGGATATGCAGAGTTGGGAGAAAGATTGTTTTTGAGTCATTGGATGTGACAGAAAAGAATTGGTTGTATGTAGTTTTTTCTGCAATATTATTTCCATTGTGTGAATTTGGTTGTTCTGTTTCTCGTAGTAGATACGAGATTTGTAACTTTCCGTTTCTTAAGAGTTATGTTGTGACTTGTGACAATCAAGTACGAACAACTTGTGTTTCCATATTTAACCACTCATTTCCTTGTATTTGTCACAATTGATTGTACCGCAAGTCAACCTATACAAAAATAATGTCTACATACACCCAGTGGTGTTGGTTCGGTTAACCAAATTGAAAACCATTGGAAACCGAAACCCAAATTAGCCAATTGCCAAAACTGAAACCGTTAAGAGCTTATCGCACTTCACAGGTTCGGTTTCGGTTGTCTGAAGTTGACATTGATACAAGCACAAACGTGGCCCTCTACAGCGGCTCAACATGAAGATAACATTGGATGCTGTACACTCCGCTGGACTAGAAGAAGTTCAAAATAACCTGTTCTAGTCTTCTAGGTGTACATTAATTATCCACATTCGCGCCAAAATTTGATGATACATGTATTTCAGAGAGAAGGAAGAACAGAAAGAGAGGTATCAAAACTGTGGTTGTTATCTTTCATCAAAGATTATGAGTTGGGATGTATACTTTACAATGCTCCAGTGAAGCATTTCTCACCTCATTAGTTCTTGATTTCTTCGGTACTCGCTTCGTCAGTAGTTTCGCATCCCACAACAGGATTTATAGGAAGATCCACTGTCTGATAAGAAGCTGCTGATTCATCATTTCTTTTTTGTAGCCCTGAAAAGCGTGCAAGGTCGATCCATTGCTGCAGCATTCAAGCAAAAAAGGCAAAGTTAATGTTTCATCATCCTACACATCTACTCAAGACACCATGACAGTGTCAGACGTCAAAGAATCCTGACCTGGGTTCCCCAGTAGGAGTTGATAGTCCGAACAACAAAAGACAACATAGCTACAAGTATTGTCTGTGAAGCGAATTCATCAGAAATCCTATGCTCAACTAATCCGGCAATGATCTGCAGCAAAATTTGTGAAAATCAGCAACCTCTATTAGACAATACTCCGGTAATGGTAAGAATGCCCAAATTCAGCACGACTCTGGTTCGTGTCGTGATTCATCAAGGTAAATATAGATGATGCATAAAAAGATAAAAACAAATAGCTGATATAATGAGCACATAGGGTGAATGATGTTGCAGAGCATTATATACCTGATATCTCAGGTTTGCTGATACGCCCAGAAAGCTTGCATAAACAACTGCGGTTTTGAGTATTGGAGATCTTCGAACTCCTTGAACAGTCACCAACTCTGGATTAAAGAGCTTGCGAACTGAATATAAAGCATTTGAAGAAGCCACAGCTGCAATGCTGGAAACAAATCCTACACCAGAAAGCTTAAGACCACCAACAAGCACAGATGCAACTCTGTGACTCAGATTCCAGTCTTTCCCCGCAAGATTCTTTTGAAATGCATTATCTGGGATGGAACCCAGCAGGCCTTTTAAAGCCTCCACACTATTTTCAGAGGGATTCAAATCATCGGGGTATGAAAGGAAAGAAAGTGTCGGTGCAGGAAGCCACACAGTGAAGAAATCAACAACAGATCCCCTGACAGTGTCTGTAATCACATAGTCGAGCTCTTCGAAGAAATTCTCCTTGCGTTTCTCATACTGTGCTATTAGGGTAGTGGTGATCGATATACCTTCTTCTATGGCTAACCTATGCAGGAATTTTGGATCTGCCAATAACCTCTCTCTGAAACCCTGCACCAGAAATAGCTTACTTGATAAACATCTAATTTCCAGCAATTTTAAGTTGTAACTTCAGCTAAGAAACTTTCCATACCTGGAAACGATGAGTGAGTTCCTTGATAAGAGGATATTGTTCCAGATCAAAGAAGTTCTGCAGCACCTCTGGTGATACTAAACCAAGATCAAGACCATTTTGAAGATCCTGTTAACACCAGGACGAACAGTGAGAACCTGGATGAACTACAGCAGGTCCTACAAGATTCAGATACATATGATTTCATTTCTCATTACCTGTGGTAGTGCATCTCTCCTTCTACCAGCAGCATTCATAACTCGAGCAATTTCAGCACGATCAAAGCAATTCCTGGTGCACGGTCTTGCAGCAGAATACCACAAGAAGTCAGCAACGGGAACTTCACCTTCTCTTCGGATGAACTGCCTCTCGGGATTCAGCAGTATGACAACTTGATTCCTTTTCTGCAACTTCTTCGATATTCTAGCAGGCACTCCGGTTCCCCTTGACCCATAAGTAACATGGCTTGCACCTGTCACCACCACCAGAAGTCCAGAAGCCCCACCATCATTAACTGCTTGCAAGATTATTCGGGACATGGTGTAGTCCTCGACAACTCTTGCTTGTGCAGATAAGTACGAGCTGGGGCCGATGGGAAGAATCGAAAGGTTTTCAGCAGAACTCAAATCATTTAGCCTGCGGGATATGTAGGTGAAACCCGAGATGAACCCAGAACCTGCTGGTGGTGTATACAGCTTGCGGTCCGCCTTTGAAAGCCCATGGAGGCCTTCAGCTTGGACGGTTCTCAGGATCTGTTCACATCACAATGTCATACCATTAACATATGTAGCAGAAGGGGCAATGAATGAAACTAATAACGCCTTACGCAGCCAAGAACAAGTATACACCAGAAGGAAACATTACCTTAGGTGGGACACCACAAGCAACAATCTTAACCCCATTCTCGCGGCAATAGCTCAAAAGAGGCTCGTATTCCTGCCATCGCTCAGGTGGCCAATTTGATAGGATAGACTTGAAAGCTTCTCCATCTATCCTGGGACCGGAAATGCACACCAAGAACAAGCTTAATAAGCATTTCCATAGATACATTTCATTCAATCAATAATGGCTGGAGCTAATGAATCCGAAACAGCTAGCCTTTTCAGCTCATTTTCCAAACTGAAGCGAAGTACAGAAGCTACCACTAGTTGAACCAATATTGAATCCTGGAGGAAATCGGTACCGAGTGTACCTTTTGTCAAGGAATTCGTCGATCTTAGGCTGCAATTCGCAAGGGAAAGCCTCCATTGCCAACGAAATTGACCTCTGGCTCTCTACGCAACGACTCCTCAAGCTCTTGACGATTTCCAGCTCCAACGTCTTGTCGTCCCGCGTCGGCACTTGCTCCGCCTCACCTAAGTACACTACCCTAGCACTCGTCAGTTTATCCAATGCCTTGGCGCTCTTCTCCTTCCCCATAGCCAGAGGCTCTCCAATCACCGTCGCGTCGTAAATTCTCGAGTTTATCGGAATCGCCTCGACCTCCACCTTCTTCGCTATCTCCGCGGCCGTTGGCGGTTGGACCTGCGGTGGCGGAGGCGGAGACAGAGATGGAAGAGGAGGAGGAGTAGCCGGCGGCGATTGTAGAACAGCTTCATCCGCCCTCGAGACGGCGGAGTGGAGGACGGAGAACCCGAGAGTTAGTAGCGGAGCGATCAGAACTTGTCTTCTCTTCGTCCCGGCGGCGCCAGTACTGCTGGTTTGACTCTGGCCGCATTCTTCGGAGTTACTTGTAGATGCTCCAACGGAACGGACGGAGAGCGTCACTCGGCGATGGCGGTGGCGGCGAGAGGCTCCGGCGGGGAGTTGATGGCGGAGGTGCTGGGCCGGCGGTTGTGGCGCGGAGGAGGTGAACAAGTGGTGCTGGTGGATTTGCTGCTTCATTTTTTTTTTTTTTCTGTCTCGGGGAAGTGAACGTTCACGCTAGAATAGAGAGAGAGAGGGGAAGCGGAAGAAAGGACAAAACGGCGTGGCGTTGGAGTGAAACCGGATACAAAATTAATTCGTGGCCATTGAAATAAAATAATTATAAATTGGTTTTTTTATGGCTGTTTAATAATGGCCTTGAGGCTTGAGTAGTGAATATGCCAAGTTTAGCTGGATTCTGGAAAAAATAAGCGAATATGGGCCGGCGAGTGGGCGAGTGGGCCCTGTAGGTACCAATCCATAAAACTTGTGACTAGGAACCGCCGTGGCAAGGTTGATTTTTTTTTAAATGTCGACGTTTCTTTTTCTTTGTTTCTCTGTGTATCAATAACATTTACGTGAGCGTAATGTTGGCTGGACTGTAAAAATTATCTACACTCGTTAGAGTGATATTGAATATGAATAATATGAATATTTCGTGTCAATCGGTGTAGTGGGATCAAATTGGCTATCGTATTATGTCAATGTAACTCCAGTTAAAAATATTAATCCATCTAATTTGATGTCAACAATGATATCACAATCACAACAATACCTTATTGACTGAACCATATTCACACTTGCAAAATAGCTATCCCTTGACTTGTACGGCATACCCTCTTATTCCATTCCACAAATGGATTAGGTGGTTGCTAGCTATTGTGAGTGGTTTAGGAACTTCCGCTGGCCCAATACAGGAGTGGGAGTGGGTCAAGTTTTGTGGGTTTGGGCTTTGCTGTGAAGTAAGTTTAACCACCATTTGAGATCATCAGTTTGGGCATGGGCTTTAGCTTGGCCCATCATCATCAATCAACGGCGGCCGGCGTCCAATTAGAGAAGCATTGTTTACTGTTTTAGTAATTTAATGGTGCATCTCCCTGCTCTCGATTTCTTGTTCTGTTATTCCTCTGCCTAACTGAGGAATAATCAAAGCATGCATTTCATTCACGTTGTTGCTTTCTTTCTCCAAGTTGCAAATTCCCACTCATCCAATCCCATCCTTTCCTCACCTTGCCTTTTCTAGTACGTCTCCATCAATGAGCAACGGTTTATGCTCGTACAAATACAGTTACTGTTGTTTGTTATTATATGTAAATACCTATATACGTGTTACGTAGATATGTACTCATTATAATTCCATGAAACGGTCATCAAGCATTGTAGAAATGCATTGAAAATGTAGTGCGCTTTACAAGAATCATAGTATTTAGGAATTTACAATTTAGAGTGAGGAGAGAAAAATAACAACAATTTCTGTTTATCACTTTCTAATGTTTTCTCGGATACATACATCATAATTTTTTATATAAAAAAAATTAAAAGCGAATTGTATCCCCTCTTTAACTACACGTAGCTCCAACACTCGTACCATACTACCATGTACTTCTGTATTCCACTGTTGAATATACAAAAAAACATTCCACGACTTAATAAAAAAAAACAAAAATTCGCACGTGAAAAGAATGGCAATAATTGGAGTGCTCATGAAGCTGGACAACCCTACCCTCCATAAAGTGCATCAATTGGAGGGCATTTCCAATCGTGAAAGAAGCAAACAGAATGACCCAAAATTGGGTGTGTGGATTAATTGGTGCCAATTTGGAACGAAAGCTTTGCTCACTACCATTTCTTCCATCGTCGGTTTCTCTCATTTAGGGAAACAATACATACCCAACACGTTTATGGGCTGTCACGCCCCATTTTCCTTGGTTTGGAGCCTACACTTAGCTGTTTCAGGTTACTGTTTCTAGTGTGTGACCATGTTTCTTCAACACAGCAAGAAGGAAAGCTCCTGCATGGATTGTCATATCGGGAAAGTATGATCTGAGCAAGCAAACTCCATGAGATAATTCACCATCAACCATCTTACGCGGAATTGAATTCGGCTGACTTCTTTTGCGTTCAGAGTGATCCAAAACAAAAAACAAAAAACTCTAAAGTTTCATTTTCCCTGAATCTTTGCCGTGAATCAACATGCAATACGAAGTGACGTTGTACCGTCAATGTAGATCCACGAATAGATGCCGCGAATTTGAAAGTTCCAATTCAATACACGTACGGAGCGAATCCCAAAAACTGTGCGGAGTTAAAATGCAAATTTACCGGAACTCAGACCCTCCATTGTTACAGAGATACAGAGGATCATGAACATCATTTCTTGCACACTTTTGCCATCTATCAAATCACCAAATCCTCGTCATTTTAACAGAAAAGCAGAAATATTCCAGCCAATCTCCACTGGACTACTCCAAACCTTTTGACATTTCTTTCTTCCTTCCCTTTTACAGGATTCTTATTCCCCAGCTTCACTATATCAACCCCTTTGGAAATCAGGAAGATCATCCCATTGGAAACAAGTAAAAGAAAGGAGAGGCATAAACAAGTTAATACCTTTGAGCTGCAGATTGCAGTAATGGCTTCTTCAAGCTATCCTGATGTATTAGCCTGGATTCAGACACTTCCTCCAATTTCTCAATGGAAACAAAATCCAATGTCTATCACCATACTTTCTTCTTCTTCTTCTTCTACCTCCACTACTTCTAGTCCTTCCCTGAAGCTTTCCGTCTGGAAGAACCATCACTCTCCAACAACAGTCTTCTTCTCCATATCCACTGATCTCACCTTGACCATATCTCTCTGGTCCTCAAAACCCATCAACACAAACTCCAATGACCCCCTCAGGTTGCTAGGAAGCGAATCGATCTCCTTCCTCTTAACGAACTTCATCGAGGACATCCTCAGTTACGGCCCTTACAAGTGCAGCAGCAGGTCCTCCTCTGTCAAAATACCGAAGCTCGACAGTCTCCCAAACTTTAAGGCCATATTCAACCTCTCATTTCTCACACTAACCCTCCTGGTATGCATCTACGAGGCGCCTCCCGAGATCAGGTCCCAGTCCCTGGCCACCCTGAAGAACCAGCTCATTGATCCTCAGATGAGAAAAGCCTCGAGATCGCTCATGAGGATGATGGGGTCGAACCTCGAAGAGCAGTGGATGAGGTCCATTAATCTGGCCATCACAAACTGGATCGTCGAGCTTCAGGCTGCTGCTCACAGGAGTTTCAGGACGCCTTCCCCGTTGTTCTCTTGCTCGTTCTCGGCCTTGGGGCTGTGGAAAGTTCAGCTGTACTGCCCTGTTATAGCCATGGACATGGAGAGCTCCAGTGGGTCCTCAGCTGATGAGAAGCTCCTCTTCTCCCTGAAGTATCAGCAGCTTGAAGGAGTCATGCAGTTCAATTATGAGGTCGTCGAGCAAGAGAAGTGGGTCGACGTGACTGTGTACACAGACAACATAAGGCAAGTAGTTGAATAAATAATTTTCACTTGATGTTGGATGTAGAACAAGTTTGTATTCAGATCTTCTGCTCTGATTACTGTTAGGTGCGACATTTACCGGCTAGTCAACGAAACCTTGATGGGAGAACGAGGAGTTGGGTCAGAAGAGAAGCATTTCCCATCTCGAATCGCAGTCCACATCACGCCAATCCTGCAGACGAACATAATAAGCGTGTCAGTAAGCAGCTCATCAGCCAACCCGACCAGAGAAATCGAGCTGGAGAAGGGGATAGAGACTTCCTTCGACCCGCCAAACAGCTTGGGGCTGAAGCTCTCGGCCGGAGAGACCGTGTCGATGAGCTTGAAGCCATGGAAGTTCGAAGGCTCAGTGTACGCTTACAGTGCGGTGTTCAGCTGGTTTCTGCACGATAACATGGACGGGAGAGAGGTGGTTTCGTCCAAGCCTTCAGCCTTGGCGCTGATCAACCCTAGAGCATGGTTCAAGGACCGGTACAGGACGGCTTATCGGCCGTTTACAAGGCAAGGTGGAGTGGTGTTTGCTGGGAGTGAATATGGGAAGAGCATAACTTGGAAGGTGGATAAAGCTGCCAAGGGGAAGACGATGGAGTTTGAGATCAAGGGGTGGATTTGGCTCACTTATTGGCCTAACAAGTACAGGACTTTTTACAGTGAGACCAGGAGGCTGGAGTTCAGGGAAACTGTCCAGCTCACCATAGCTTAGGCCGGGTTTTCGCTCCCGATAATCTGTAATTCCGTGTGTCCTCAATACTCTTTCATGTAGAAAACAGCAGGAATTGGATATAGAAATACAGTCTGTGAGTAATATTATTGTCAGCAATGACTAATGATAAGGTCTGTTCACAAGAACGTTTGAATTGTTTGCTCAGGTAAAAGAATACAGTTGTGCATCCTCGAGCAACAAACATACTCAAATACAAAGGAAGTACAAAATATGGTAAGTTCTGGAAACTAAAATGCCTGCTTTTTCATCGTTTATTGCTCATTACCTAGATCTACTTCACAAATCAAACAAAGCAACAGAAAGACACTGCCATTCTCTGAGCCATAAGATTGCAAGGGCAAAGCACCGCGGCGGCAAAAAGAAAAGCATAAGGAGCGTCAATCCTCGAGGCTGCCAAGAATAGAACCTGGATGTTACTGAAGCCTTGCAGGATGGTTGTTTTACTTCTGGATGCCGGGAAATGATGGCAACACAGCGATAAGAGGGTCCTTGTATCCAACAGAATCTGCATCATGTGCAATAAGAGATGTTAGGAAAAACAACAAAAAGAGAGAAGTTGCATCCTAGCCAAGGATTCAAATACTAAGAAGCTATGCAATGAAATTTTGCTGAGGGATCTACTGGTAGTTACTTTTCTGGAAGTCCCAGCCTGGAATCACTCGATGTCCCTAGGTTGCTAACAAAAGACTAAGACCTCATCTAGGAACGAGTTGATTATAAACCAGTTATGGAAAGACTTTTGTTTTCCTTGACAAAACACAAGCTACCCATCTTGAAAATGTACCCCGGAAGATTGAGAAAGAGAAGACAAGTATGATCGTGTGATGTAAGGAAATTTAACTGTCTTTAATGTACAAATTTAATTTTGTAAGCACGGCATATGAATGCAAAGGAACTGATCATTAGCAGGGATCAAGTTGACAGTTCTCAGAAATGCAGGGAAGCAGAAATTTTTACCTCCATCATCAAAGAGGATCTTTAGAACTTCCCCAGCCACATCTGTCTGCTCAGTCATCAAGAAGCACCACAATTAGGAAAAATCGGATTCAATTCAGAGATACCAAAAACAAATACACAAGCACAGAAAACTCACCTTCACAGGGAGTTCAGTGCCAAACTGATCCAAATATCCAATCACCTGTCCTTCTTTGATCATATCGCCCTGCATTGGAAAAATGTACATGTCAGTTCACAACAAGTATGCGATTCCAGGGACAAAACATCCTCAAGGTCCAGATACCTCTTTGCAGATCTGAGGTTGCTTCTTTCCTTTCACAGTACGGTTCTTCCTGAATGTACCAACCTGAAAAGGTAAAGGATGGATGTACACTCAATTGAAGGCTTTTTCAGTGTTAGGAAGAAAGAAATGAAAGATAGAGAACCCTCAGCAGGCAACTCCGGCACAGTCACGTACTGTTGGAGAAGCGACTAACACGAAGCCGCTAGCACCAGAAGCCTCCAGAGCTGCCAACCTTGGCGACTTTCCGAAGGAGACATTTGTGAACGGATTGGACTTTTTTGGTGGCGGAGTTGGTGCTGGTGGAGCAGCAGGAGCTGCTACGTCCATCGGTTTAGATGGAATAGGTGGTGGCACTGTTGGTGAAATGTTGGACAATGGGGCATGTGTAACTCCTATGTTACGCTTCAGATGCATTTCAAAGTCGCCCACCTATCAGAAACAGGTAGATGAGTACATGGGAGCCAAAGATTAACTTATGTAGTTCTATGATCATGTCAAGATGATGAGTTTACCTTCAGTTTGAGCTCTGCAACTTCTGTTTCATCACAAACCTCTAGCATCAGAGCCTGATGATGAAAGGAACAAGAAGCAAGACCAATCATTAAGGTTCATAACAGGCAGATGTCACGAATGTTATGGTAACTTCTCGCTAACATTATTTAAAAAAAAAACTTCTCGCTAAATATGGCACTTAAAGATCCTCCCAGTAGCAGGTTCAATGTATTCTAATCTAACCTATTCTTAAGTACTATCAAGCATGGTTGATGCAATATCAAAGTTCTCTCAAATACAAGGGCGGCTTTTGACTACTATCACTCGAAGCAACATGTAATCTTAGCAACAAAACATCACAGGAGCACAATGAAGTGATTCACAATCAAGTGTGGATTCGGAAAACAAAACTAGTTAAAGCACCGAGAAAAGAGAACACTCACCTCAAATCCACTGGGGAAAGTTGCACGGGGCGCACCATTACTCTCTGAAGCAACTGGTATAGCACCATCTGCTGGAAGTAAACTCGTAATCAGCACCGGCAGCCAGAACAAAACCGCAATTCACAGCGCCAAACACAAATTAAGTTATACAACTTTCCACCCACAGCTCCATTGGTTCGGAAAATTGATTCAAACTCCTCAAATGGCATAGCAGTAATGGTCACATTCGGCATTCCCATACACTACTAGTACTAGCACAAGCATAGCTTCTATGTCACCAAACCGAAGTACAATCACAAGATTGAGTAATGGCAACGACTCGAAATTAAGTCCAAACAGATTGGATAGCTTCTCTGGATCAGATAACCAATCCCAGCTACCTTACTGGTACACATCAAGGGGGAAAACCAATTCAATCTCGAGAGAAAATGGAAAATACGCACCTGTAGACTTGGAAGCTACAGAGGAACCAGATGTCTTGGCGCAAGATACTATCGAAAGATTCCTCTTAGCCGGCGAGCAAACAAGCCTCCTGCTGAAGCCAACACTCTGGATAGAAGAAATCGCACCGCTCCTTTCGGCTGCTGGCTGGGCGTTTGAAACCGTAGGCACCGAACCTGAAAGAGAGAAGCGTAGCGCAATCAAACATTAAGCTCAAGAACAGTCTACACGCAAGTACGCAACAGATCTCTCCGGGAACTGGCATTGGAATTTCGAACCAGGCTAACTAGAGCAACATAAGCACACCAAAAGAAAAAGACGAAATGCGAGAACAGAAGTGACGGAAAGCTTGAGAGGGAGAGAAGGGGAGGGACAGAGGAGTTACCGTGGAAAGAGCGGAGAAAGACAGAGGACTCCATGGGAGAGGATTTGAATTGGAGCTTCAAAATGGGGGAGAATGGACGGAGTTTATAGCGTGGGGGAGAAGGGAATTAGTTGGCTAGCAGAACTATGTGAATGAGCGATGGACTATCTTTGTAATGTCCGCCTGCTTTCTCCTCGCTCCTCATTTTCTCCACCAAAACCAAAGATAGGGAGAGATTAAGGTTTTAATTAGCTACAAAAATGCGGTTAACTAATACTTAATTAGTCTAAGCAGTAGCCAACTGGAGATGAATGGGAAAATGTTTAGGAGGCAATTAAGCAGTAGCCCAGCCAGTGCCCAGTAAGCAGCGCGTGATGGGATTTATGGAACTGTCCGTCGAGCAGCTTGCCAGGCGGCGGTTGGGTGGAGCTGGAAAATATTATTGCCGGCTCGTGGGAAGGTTGGGCTCGGAACCAGTGGCTAGTTGGGCTCTATGATTGCGCGGAATGGTTCGAAACTAGAGGTGGCAAATGGCAATTGGATCGGATTCGTGGATTCGTGGATTGGATTGGTGGATCCATAGATCAAATGGATTGGATCCAATGGATTGGTGGATTCATGGATTGGATCAAATGGATTGGTGGATTGATTCATAAATCCAAATGGCATCCAAAGCTTGGACCAAAATGTAAATTTTGAAAAGTTTAGATACTAAAATGTCATAATGAAAAATTTTAGGTACCAAAATGTAATTTTCCAATGATATTTTTCGTATAAAAATATAAATTTTAGGTACCAAAATGTAAAATATAAAAAATATAGGTACCAAATCATAATTTGCCATTTGGATCCATGGATTGATCCATGAATCCACCAATCCAATTGGATTTGGATCAAATGGATTGGATTTAAATGGATTGGATTAGGTGGATAATTTGGTGGATGGATTGGATTGGATTCATGGATTTGGATCCTAATTGCCACCTCTAATCGAAACGGATACTATCGAACTCCAAACTTACGATTTTATGAAATGCATATTTGCACCATTATGAGGATGAAATTTTGGTAAATTATTCAACGAAAAAAAAATATGGTAAATTGCGTTGTATAAAATTTTCTCAACTCGATTCGGGTGGATGTTACTTACTAGTGCGTAACATGGAGTGGTGAGTGGATCTGTTGCCTGTCACCAGACATTCATACTCTATCTATATCGAATTGCTCAATTATTTGCTGGTCTAACTATGATGTAGTTACTATTAAGGGAGAACATCATCGTCGTCGAATAGCTTGACATTTAGAAGTCACGTCTGGCAGTCTGCATATAGCACCTCACATTTCATAAATAACTGATAGGGAATGAAGGCTGGTGTTTGTGCCGAGAATGGCAGCTACAAATGCGACAGATAATTGCAGCAGGACCATAAATGTGTGCGTCCAGTCAATAAAACAACTGCTTCACAGTTCATCTTTCCTTTCTTCCTGCCAAAGTGCCAATACCACAGCGCACCGACGCTTTTGCCACCCCTAGTTCCATGGCGGGAGTATCATTCTTACTTTACCAACTAAGCAGAAATACCACAGCTGCATCAACTACAATGCAGCTGAAAACATTCCCCACAAATACACAAGCAGCCATAGTCGCCCATTTCAACTCCATGCAGAACTGAAGATGCTAATCAGCAGCACAACCTCCTACCACAGATACCAACTGCAATCAATCAATCAATCTACTCGAAGCATCTACTATATCCTAACCACAAATGGCCTGAACCTACAAATGGATTCGCTCTCTCCTACCAAAATTCGACTCTCCTGCTCCATGATGTAAAGGTAAGCATAATGGCATACATGCTTAGACATTCTCGGCCATATGATCAAGAATCAAACAACTATGATGCACTCGGGAAAGCAAAAACGCATCACATCCACTTAATTTTCATAGCATCCCACGCAGATCAGCCATCTAATCCTTGTTCGGGCGGTTCAGAACCCATTTAGGTAGAATTGCTAAGTACCACCGAGGCTAGTCCCAACTGAAACATAGCTTCAACCAGAGCTTTTGATCTTCAGTGGTTCCATTTCCACCCAAGTTACACACACCCCTCGACTACACCCACAGAACGATCATGTCAATCACAGTACTCGACACAAAAAAAAGCCACGAGCAGCTCCTGCTATAAATTGAAGGCTAACTAAACCCCAAATCATCATATCAAACGAGTCTGTCCTAAAGCATGTAGATAGCATCCTAAGTTTCCAGAAACCATTCTTACATTCAACAGACACGGTCACTAACTCATTCCATTGTGAGTATCTAAGACCCAATCCAAATCGAAAATGTCTTGCACATCTTTGTGTAGCTAAACAAAGAACTGTCAAGCATCCTAGCTCGGTACTGGACTGATGTGTTCATCAATCAACAATGCATAACTACGTGGATTCACATGGAAGAATTCAATGCAGCATACATGAAAGGGAGGAACAAAACAGGATTCATGGCCAGGAATCGAGCGACGATCAGTTGTATTGCACAGTTACGAATTACCACCACATAAGCAACGATTAAAAGTACAATGAAAACGAATGGATTGGATTTAGTACTGCCGTGCCAAGATCAGATAAGATCTACTACAAGAAATCTAATCAACAAATTGCAGTCTCAACGATAACAGGTTTCGAGATAATGTATGTCTTACTCAGTCAAAAGCTATATGCGATTTCAATTAACAAAAACAGAAGAAGAAAAGATAGGAGCGGGGGAGTTCAGTTCTCACTTCTCACACACGAGCGGCGACAACGGGAGCGGCGGCGGCAGCTGCGGAGGAGGCGGCGCCGCCGAGGAAGGAAAGGAGTCCTACGTTCGCCTGCTCTTGCGGCTCGTCAAGGAACAGATCTTCTGGAACCCTGAACGCGCCGTGCACGCAGACAATAGCGACTCCAGCCATCAGCGCCGAGATCAAGAGCGAGCCGACGCTGGTCAAGAACACCACGACGATGGTCGACAAGAGCAACACGCCGAGCGTCTCCCGCTCCGAGAAGGTCCGGCCGAGAATCACCACGGGCTGATCGGAAGGACGGAAGAGGTAGAGGAAGATCCAGGAGGCGAGGAGGGAGAGGAGCACCAGGAGGGAGAAAGGATGGGACAGGAGGGAGAAGCCGAGGACGACGACGAGCATTGAAATGTAATTGACCTTGAAGTAGGACAGATTCTTGCGGATCCGGGCGGCGGCTTCTGTGAGGGATTCAGGGCGGGTGAAGGCGGAGCGATCGATGAGTTCCGTCCATGGGCGGCGCTGGGAGAAGCCCTGGCGGACGGAAGAGGAGAGGCGGGAGATGAAGTTGCGGAAGGCCGGCGTGGCGATTGGAGGCTGGGATTCGGGCTGTGACGTTGGGTTCGTGACCGGGAGAGGCGGAGCGGCCATTTCTGTTTGACGGCGGAGCGGGATCAGGAAGGGCAGAGATCGGGCGGTGATGGCCGGGGATCTAGAGGAGGAGGAGGAGAGAGGGAGAGATCTGTGGTAACTGTGGGTCTGGGGGTGGAAGACAGATGGAAAACCGTCGGAAAGGCATACTGGCAGAAAGTATGACTGCGAGAGTTGAGGACCATGGGCCGGGCTCGGATTAACAAAATCCAATCCTTTGGGCTTAAAACGAAGATTGAGCGCAGGCCGAAATGTGAAGATGGGAAGAATTCCAGGAAATTATGGTAAGCATGTAATCTACCCACGGATTTCAAGATTACATGATATATGAGATTCTATTGTTTTTCTTGTTCCTCGTGATTCATATGCTGCAATTGTCGACGACAGTTCAATGAGTTCTCTCAACAGCCTCTCTGGCGACAATGACGCTGCCGCTCGGCCCCCGGATCCTGGAGGCTCTTTCAAGGATCGGCTTCTTGGCCGCCGTGAGAATCCCCCAGCTTTTTCAACCGAGTTCCAGTTGGATAAATCTGTATTAGAGCAAGTCCACATCGTTTTTGAGGATGGTGATAAACTTCGACCAATGCTGCAAGTTTCTGAAAAACTTCAGACAGATGGTTGCCTGGAGTGGAAGAATGCTATTATTGTGAAGCCATATGGAGGTTCGACTAGCCACTACTTGTTGGTCAACCGACTACATAGTATGTGGAGACCGGTGGGTGGCATGGAGATCATAGCATTGGGTAATGGGTACTCCGCTGTGAAATTTGATGATCCTGAAGATCTGACGAGAGTCCTGGCGGGAGGTCCTTATGTCGTAGGCGGCAACTTCCTGGCCATTCAGATGTGGGAGCCTGGCTTCGATCCATTCTCAGCTCGTGTTACCACTCTGCTAACATGGGTTCGTTTTGCTCAATTTCCAATGGAATTCTATAGAGATGAAATACTGTATACACTCACATGCTGCGTAGGTAAGCCAGTGCGCATCGATCGTCAAACAGCATTGGCTATTACAGGTCGTTTTGCGAGAATTTGCGTGGAAGTCAACCTTGAAGAGCCTCTCGTTCCAAAAGTTTGGGTAGCGAATGCCTGGAGACGAGTTGTATACGAAGGACTTCCTTTGATATGTTCCGAATGTGGTCGAGCTGGACATACGGCCGTCAACTGCAACTTCTTGAAGCTACCCATGGATGCCATGAACACTGGTTCACAAACACTACCGCAAATCCCCTCTCCGCCGGCAGAGGTGGCAGGCAACTCAAGCCATCACACCTCTCCAGCGGCAGCTTCGACCTCTTTCTTTGGGGAATGGATGGTGGCGACCAAGCGCAGACCGCGGCCCACCCGAGCGGAGAAATCAACGGACAAAGGAAACAATCGTGGCGGTCGTCAACAGGGAACTCAAGGCCAGAGGACGGAAAGTGATTCAAACCCTTTTTCACCACTTGCTGCGCAATCCCGTATCCAGCAATCTACACGTACCTCCATGATTTTATCTGAGAAGAAAAAGTCAACCGGAAATCCACCTCCTCGTCCATCCATAGTGATGAACCTGAACGAGAAGTCCGATAAGCAGCACACGTCTCCTCAGTCACCGATGAACTCAGACAAGGTGGGGGCATCAGTATCAAAGAATTCGCCGCAACCGGAGAAACCCCTTGCCCCTCCGGCGAAAGAGGCCCACGTCTCTGTTCTTCCCGGCAGCCAGGCTGTTGGCGGTGCATTAAGTACGTGTAATATGGACACCCATTCCCCACGAGATAAGTCGAATCCACCCTCAATTGTCAGCCCTGTCGCAGTTTCATCAATGCCGCATTCAATGGGGATCGCCTCTCCAAGTGAGATCCTACAGACTTCTACGACCATTCCTAGTGAAATTGAGCCAACTCAGCAGGCCGACGAAATGGAAATTCGAGTACCTGCCGAAGAGTCCGGGAGTTGGGCTTTGTCAAATCAAGCCCACTCGGAAACTTCAGTATCCGCTTCTAGGCCAGCAGGAGAGTCCCAGGTGCGAGACCGAAGTCGTAGCCCTCGTCGAGGCTACAACACCAAAGCCTAAGCGAAGTTGCCTTGACGCAGCTTTAGGGACTGGATTGTTTTAATTCAATAATTATGGAGTTAAATATATGTGTATGGAATATTAGAGGAGCAGGTAGCAAGAAAGCAAGGAATTTGGTCAAAGAATTGAAGCTTCAACATCGTCTCCACTGTTTGGTGCTCCTCGAACCACAATTGAGCGGAGACAATGCCACCAAAGTAATCCAACAATTCCCCTTCACAAAATCTTGCATCTCAGAAGCGAGTGGGAGATCGGGAGGTATTTGGGTGTTGTGGGATGAACAAAATATCACGATTTCTCCTCTTTCAGTCCACCGGTTCGCTGTTCACTTGCTCGTCGAAGCGCCGGGAGTGCCGCCCTGGGTATTCACAGCAGTCTATGCTAGTCCGCTACCCCCGGAGAGACGACAACTCTGGACAGAACTAGCTTCCTTCTCCGACGATTTAGATCTCCCATGGCTTCTCATGGGCGATTTCAACGAAACAGCATCGCCAACGGAAAGACTTGGAGGTTCCCCGAACGCTCCCAGGGGGCCATTTCCTCTTTCAAGAGACATCAATAACTGCGGACTAGTTGATTTGGGCTATTCCGGCCCTAAATACACATGGTTGCGCCGTGAATCTCGTTTCCAGATTCTCCAGAAACGCCTTGATCGTGGATTATGCAACTCTGAATGGCGTCTCATATTCCCCGAAGCATCAATTTCTCATCTCCCACGGTTAAAATCCGATCATTGTCCCCTTTTACTCAAATCTCAAGGCACAATTCCAGCTCCTAGGAGTAAACCTTTCAGATTTGAGCCTATGTGGATTTTGCATCCAGAGTACGATTCAGTCGTGAGTTCAGCCACAGAACCAGCTAGTGGTGATATTCTTTCAATGCTATCTGACATCCAACATTTTTCTCTTGAATGGAATAGGGAGACATTTGGTAACATTTTTCGCAGGAAACGTCATCTACTTGCCAGATTGAAGGGGATCGAACTCGAACTAGCTAATCACCCGACAGAAATGGCTTGGCGATTGCAATCATCCCTAAGCGAAGAGTATGCTGCACTACTTTCTCAAGAAGAAGTATTCTGGCATTCTAAATCTCGAGTTCAATGGATTCGAGAAGGAGATCGGTGTACCAAATTCTTCCATGTCTCGACAAAGATTCGACGCAAACGCAATAAGATTGAAAGTCTGAAGGGAGCAGACGGGGTGTGGCGAGAAACTCCTGAGGCAGTGACGGAGGAAGTACTGGCATTCTTCAAACAACTTTTCTCAGCTGCTCCAGGTATTCGTCCTCAAATGCAGCTGGTGCCCCATCCAGTGCTCACTGAAGAAATGCAAGACAAATTAAGAGCCCCAATCTTAGAAAGTGAGATTTGGACATCGGTCTCTTCTATGAAATCATCATCAGCTCCGGGGCCTGATGGCTATTCACCCTTATTCTACAAACAATATTGGCATCATCTGAAAGGCCCAACCACAGATTTCATCCAGAAAGCATTCCTTTCAAGCTCGTTCGACCCGATTGCAGCACAAGCTTTCTTGGTTCTAATCCCCAAAGTTGACAATCCGGAGATGGTAACACATTTTCGCCCTATTTCTCTATGTAATGTATTGTTGAAAATAATGTCCAAAGTTCTAGTGAATCGGCTGCGACCTTTCCTAGACCATCTTATTGGCCCATGCCAGAGCAGTTTTCTCCCAGGGCGTTCAACTCAGGATAACATCACGGTGGCACAAGAAGTGATCCATTCGATGAAGAAAAGGACAGGAAGGAATCTTGCAATGGCAGTTAAGGTTGACCTTGAGAAAGCTTATGATCGAATTGATTGGGATTTCTTGGAAGAGACATTGAAGTTTTTTGCATTCCCTACTTCTTGGGTGAGTCTTATCATGTTTTATCTCAGGAACACCCAAACTTCCATCCTGATTAATGGGGAACCGTCACCTTTCTTCTCTCCAACAAGGGGGCTCCGCCAAGGTGATCCACTGTCCCCGTATCTCTTTACACTATGCATGGAAAGACTCTCTTTGATGATACACTCTAAAGTAGAAGAAGGCAAATGGAAAGCCGTCAAGGTCAGCAGGTCTGGTCCTTTGATATCCCACCTCATATTTGCTGATGACCTCTTCCTATTTGCCAAAGCTACTCCTAGACAAGCTTCTGTGCTAGCAGGTACACTTGATTCCTTCTGCTCATCATCAGGACAAAAAATCAATTTGCACAAATCAGCATTGTTCTTCTCCAAGGCTGTGGCCCCACAACTTAAACAGAATCTTTCAGCTACATTGGGGATTCCAGTTATGTCAGATTTGGGGAGATATCTTGGTGTTCCCATCATTCATGGAAGAGTAATGAAGTCAACGTATTTTTTCTTATTGGAGAAAGTGCAGGCTAGACTGGCAGGATGGAAAACCAAATTGTTGAGCTATGCAGGGAGGGAAACTTTGGTCAACTCAACTATGACAGCTTCACCAGTGCACGTTATGCAAACCGCATGGTTACCATCTTCCATTTGTAATAGATTGGACCAACTCAGCCGAGATTTTCTATGGGGTTCGTCTGATGAAAGGAGAGGGATGCCACTAGTCCGTTGGGACACAGTTACTCTACCGAAGAAGTCAGGAGGCTTGGCGATTCGTAAAGCTCGACTCAATAATATCGCATTATTGGGTAAGCTCGTATGGTCCTTATTCACTCAATCACACAAACTATGGACACAAGTACTTTTGGAGAAATATGGGAAAGTGACAGTGGCTACTCCATCTAGCTCAGCTTCACCCTTGTGGCGGGGCATATGTAAAGCATTTCAATTTCTCCATTCAGGCTTTCGTTGGCGGGTAGGTGATGGTAAACAAATTAATGCTCTCGAAGATAATTGGTTATCTACTGGACCTATTCGCCTACTTCCGTTGGCCGATCCACTGCCCGAATTTACAGTGAAAGTGGCCGACTTTATCACCTATCCTGGTATGTGGAATTTACAAAAATTATCTTCCATGCTTCCACATCAAATCACCCAAATCATTTCCCAAATTCCTCTCCCAATGGATGTTGATGCTTCTGATAAACTAATATGGGGAGAAACTAGTGATGGGATTTATTCTCCCAAATCAGCATACTGGTGGCTACTGGGTAAATATGGTGGGCTAAGTTTTGTGTCAAGCAACGACTGGAAGTGGATTTGGAAGCTTCCGGGACCACGCCGTATTTCCTTCTTTGTGTGGCTCCTCTATCATGACAGCATCAAAGCCATGGCATTTCTTCATCATCGTCACGTTCCTGTTTCCTCTAGCTGTTGTCGGTGTATTGATCTTTCCGAGACACCACTTCATGCTATTCGAGATTGTCAATTCGCCAAAAGAAGATGGACAAACCTGATCTCGTCTGCCCACACTGACTTCTTTGCTCATGACTTGCAGGAATGGTTACAAACTATTCTAGTTCGTGACAGCCAACTAATCGTTCAAATGCTGCCACTACGTTGTTGGGCACTTGCAACCATATGGCATATTTGGAAAGAAAGGAATGCATTTGTCCATACAGGAGATGTGTGGTCACGTGAACACTTTTGGCAGCTAACTCACAGGTGTGCCTTGGAGATTCATGCTGCTAGTCCACAGGTGCCTCCTACCTTACCTCAACGCCGACAAGTGTCATGGAAATGCCCCTCTGATGGTTGGATCAAACTCAATGTAGATGGCAGTAAGCGAAATGAACCTCTATCCTCAGCGATTGGTGGAGTGATAAGGGACTCGTCGGGTGAGTGGATTGTGGGCTTCTCGAACAAAGCGGGACAAAGTTCTGTGCTAGAGGCAGAACTTAGAGCAATCAGAGATGGTCTAAGCTTAGCTTGGAGCTTGGGATTTCGAAGGGTAGAGATCAACTCCGACTCAAAAATGGCGGTCGCCTTGCTCAATTCGGCTGATTTCCTCTTTCACCCACTGGGAATTATTCTCAATGATTGTTATTCGCTTCTTCACCGAAATTGGGATTGCCATCTTTACCATTGTCTGAGAGAAGCGAACCAAGTTGCCGACTTCATGGCAAATGCCGGTCATGATTGTATACAAGGAGAAAAGTTATGGCCAACAACACCTATTGCTATTGCTTCAATTGTAGATTCTGATAGAAAAGGTGTTATGTATTTTCGAGACTAAGTAATCGTTGTACTTTAATTTTCTATTGTACCAAAAAAAATATTGTTTTTCTTGTTTCATTTTTGGACATATATCATGATATTGGTGCACCAAGTAATTCTAGAACTCATGTGACCATGATATCTCAAATGTTTTGGGTTTACTCAAAGTGTTTGAGATTTCATGCCAAATTATGTGGGTTCTACTATAAACTCATGCAAGCCAAACAATGCATTCTAATATTACACAAGTTCTCACAATTCAACCTACAATATACATGAATTCTACATTACGATTGTTTGCTTAGGATATGGCTTGGCAGAACAAAAAAGAAAGAGAGAACATAGGGCAAGAAGGTTCGGTTGAGGAAAAAAGATATAGAAAATAAAAAGTACCGAAAATTTTGGTGGAGCCGTAACGCTGACGTGGAGAAGGGGTTTTTGAGAAACTCTTTAATATATTTTTTCAATGTTTTAAAAATCATATTGTACCTATCCGTCATATAAACTAACAACCCAAACGGTAGATTTTTAGCAGCACAAAGTGGTTGAATTATTTTTAAACCATAATTTTTGTATCATTAAATTTTTCGATATAATTTCCCGTACGATTTCACATTCATTACAATAAACTTTAGTTACTAATGGAAAACAAAACCAATCAGCTGAAAAATATTCATTATATTTTTATTTCATATATAACATCACAAGAACACATGCAAAATATTCATAACATTTTAGGGGTCGTTTGCTTGTTGGATTTGGGTCATGGATTTGGTATCCAAATCCCAAGAGGTTGATGGATTTAACATAAGTCCATTGTTTGTTTGTTGAAGGATGCTAAATCCGTGGGGTCCACGGATTTGGTCTTTATTTTGGAACCAAATCCATGGATCCCACGGACTTGCAAATCCCACATATTGATTTGGGATTTGCAAATCCTTGATGGTTAGTTATTTATTTAACAAATTCATCACAAATCCATCATCAAATCTATCATGCAAACATTGGACTCTTCAAATCCATAATTCAATAAATCCAACATAAATCCCAAGGTTTTTGTTGGCCAAAACCCTCATTTTTCAAATCCAACAAGCAAACTACCCCTAATTCATATAACGTAGACCACGTACAACTTTATTCATTAGTGCTTATAAGTACTAAGAGCAAGCCATCCTCCTTAGTACATGCACAGTTTTTTGCTCATAATCAACAGAGTTTAAGGATTGGGCGACGGACCATTATCTCTGCCGCCGCCTTGGCAACCGGACTGACAACCGCTGCCACAATAATCATCAGTTTGCCCACAGAATCCGTACTGACTACAGCAAAGCCCAGCCTCGCACTCTCCCCCGCCGCACTGACTGCCGCAGTTGGGATCGCTGTAGGAGTCGTCGCCGTTCACCATCCTGCTGGCAGGCGGCGAACGGGCGGCTGCTTCGAGTGCAGCAAAAGTGGTATTGCTATTATTATCACGGAAAGCCCGCTTCTTCTGGCCTCCGTCGCAGTTGCTCTGACAGCCGCTGCCGCAGTGCGAGTCGCTGTTCCCGCACCATCCGTCCTTACTGCAGCAGCTGCCGTCGGTGCACTCGTCGCCGCGGCATTGCTTGCCGCAGTTCTGAGCATTGGCGACGGGTGCAGGGTTCGTCGCTAATGCTAATGCTACTATCAGCAACGGGAGAGCCACCTTCATGATGATTATCTTCATTTTTCTTTTTCTGACTGCTTTGGTTGTGTGCTTCTAAACAGTGGTGACGGGGGCATCGTATTTATACGCTTACGGGCTGGGGAAGCTCTGGATTTTTTGGTTTGTCGACAAAAGAGGTGAGCGACGTAAATGAGAGACTGCAAATCATTAGGGCATTTGCTGGGAAAAGAAGTCATTTGTTGCTTTGGTATTTCTTGTTGTTCGGGGAAATTTCTGTGCAGGCCGGAAAACGCTTTGAAGCGGTGGTTTGGGATCGATAAACTCTATTCCTAATTATTGGGGATAACTTAAACCCCGGAAATTCCCAATTTCATTGTTTTGTGTTATAACTTATAAGATAGGATCGACAAATTCAAAGGTGGATGCAAAGCTAATATCATTGGTACAGCCCTTGAGATTTATAAGAGAATATATTTACGTGGTGCTTCATTTAAATAGAGCAATAGTCAAATACTTTGTATGAAGTTTCCTATGAGCAATAGTCAAATGAACACTTACTCATATGTTAAAGTATATATTTTAGTTTTTTTTAATTTTTTTGGTTAAAATAGTGGATCAACAAATCAATTAAATCGGGGTGGTTCACCTGGTTTCATGTCAAACCGGTTTGACATGGTACCATTTAATTTTAATCACCCAAATAAATAGACCAAACTGCTGTTGTAACTAGTTTGATGATTCTACTAAACACGCGCCTCTGATCGGTTCGGTTCTTATAACTAGGTAAAAAAAATACAAAGGAGAGGAGGGTGAAAAGAGTTGAGACCGTGGGCCGGATCAAGATTGACAAAATCCAATCCGAGTCTGTGTTTATGAGTTTCACTTCGAAATGAGAGCCCAAAAGTTGGGGTGGGGAGAAATAAGATGGAGCCCTGGGGCAGCCCAAAACCCATGAGGCAAAGGAAGAAACAATCTTAAATAGGTAATACTTGCGTACTTTTTGCAAGTAGAAATAAATAAATCTCATCCGTGGATTAGCAAAAACATACACTCCACCGTACTTACGTGCACACAATATGTTGACACTGAATGACTAGCGCTTTCACCTAATCCCTTTTCATGCATATCCGATATGCATGAAAAACTAACTATAATATCAATAATTTAAATTATTTATATAGATTTTATTATATATTTCATATCATTTACTAACATATTTCTCAAACGAAAACTTCCTCATGACTTTGAAATTTGCACTGGTATCATACATCACGTGCTTACTAATAGGATCACGTAGAAGACCTCAATATAGTTGTATTATTATCCAGGCCACTACGTAGAACCTCCAGTTCATTAAACAAGTAATTAATAACAAATTAAACTATCCTGAATCCAGGCCATGCATGACACAATGCCATCAGTCACCAAACCAAATGCAAGATTTAGATAACCAACTAACAATCAGCATCAAATAACAGCGACAAACTACCCAAAAAGTACCAACTAAGAAGCTAGCTTTGATCCCTTTTGGTTCATTCGATCTTCTCTTTGTTCGATGGAAATTGATTGGTTGCTGCTGGTTTGCAGGTAGATAACGAACTTGTTATGATGATGATGATGATTTATACCTAATGAAGGATATACTTGATATCAAGCTAGCTAGATTTCTACTCGATCAGGAACACACAAAAAAAAAAAGTCAATAACTAACTGACCAAACTAGCTAACCAGTCATTCTGTTGCTAACCCCCTTTCTTGTTCACCAACATTAAGCTAATATTATTCCTTCTTACTCTTTCCTTCCCCATGATAACAAACCCATTATATCTAGATCTTGAAGAAGAAAAAAGGAATATGTCTAGCTAGCTAGCACAGTACGTAGCAGAAGATGTTTTTGTCATTGAATGAAAGCCCCTCTCTCTCCAACTATTTACTCCGTGGATTCATTGGGTAATTTGATCAAATTGTCATGACTTATATGAGTATTGGGTCGGACCCAAATGAACTTATGTACACTTTTAATGGTTTTGGGTTTAGGTTGGGTTTGAACTGGTTCCCATTTGAATCAACTAGATCATTTAGGTAAGAGCCGAATGAATCTAGTTAGGTCTAGATGATTGTATGCACCAAAACAATATCAAATATTTCATTACGTACCTTTAACCCAATTATACACTTTTAGTGTAGGCATTTTACCTTTTTTATTTTTTCATAACAAAAAAATAAGAAAAAAATGTGTATGGATATGCCCCAAAGGATAAAAATATCCATACTTAATTTTAGGAATAATAAATTGTTTTTGGACAATTCCCGCATATTGAGTCATTTTTGTCATTCATAATTTGTTCAAATAACGAATCATTGACCTTGGATACGTCATTCTGTAGGCCTTAACTAATTTGTAGGTAGCAAGCTAAATCGTTTTCCCTTGTGCTTCAAGTTTTATATATATATATATGAAGTAGAATTTCAATTTGACCCTTTGTTCTTCTCTTTTTACCCGACACTTTTGTCAATCTTGGTGAATATAATGAAGGTTGTTAGATAAAATTCAATATCGTTTAATTTGTAGCTAGGGTTCCCCCAGGTGATTAACATAAGTTGATTAATATGATTGGCAGGAGGTACATCGATGCACCCTCAAAAAATCCAAACTTAGTGGATGAGTGATTGATGCGTGAGCCGATCGTGGGTAGATAATTTTCCATATGCACTTATATGGTTGAGATGGTGGGTGGTTTATGAGTCACCCGAACGATCCGCATCCCATTTCCACATGAAAAAGTGTTATTTCTGGTCAATATCATTGAATAATTTTAATATTTTCTAACCACACAACATATAACCAACCACTTCTAAAAGCGAAAAAAGATATAGAATATTATTTCAAAGTTGATTATCATTGTTGAATAAGAAATTAAAACACAATCACATGGTTGTAGCTTCTACTCTATATGAACCAATAATATTTAGTATATATTGTAATTAATATTTGTGTGTTAAGTATCTTGTAACTCTGTGCATGTAATTAGGTCCCCAATTATTTGTTCCCATGATCACTAGCTAGGTTGATCCTGTGACCAATATATTGCCATCCAACCCCCAAAAAAACTAATTCATGATCATTTTGACTTTTCCTTTTTGCAAAATTTTCTTTTCTTTGGTAAGATTTGAATTGATTGGTTGACGCTTTGAAAGATTTGGCATAAAGAATTCCAGTCGATCGAAAGATATGGGTTACCTAATTGTTTAAAAAAAGCACCTTCCAATTAGGAAATTTCCACCGGCTCCTCCTGGATTACTACTATTCGTAATCAAATCGAACTTTTTCCTGGTCTGGAACTCTATATGAGATAATATTCAAATTGCTCTCAATTTGTTTTTTACTGTTCAACGACTTAGTTAAATTTGTCTTCCTTCCTTTTAGTTGGCTGGCATTCGTTCTATCCTTCTAAGGGGAAAAAATGATGGTCAACATTTTTTTTGTTATATATAAGGGTGATATAAATTTGATTTTTAATTAGATGATAAATAAGTGATCCGAACTTAGAATCTCTAGGTTTGATGGTACGCAAATTTTTATATACCTTGATAATCTAAATAGCACCACCGAGGCAATCAATTAAGAGATTAAAACATTGAGTTCTCTTTATTACATGCGTTAAGTTAGGCACTGAAATGTCTCGTTGATCTTGTTTTGCAAGAATTATGAGAGTAATTATTCATTACAAAGCAATTGATGGACGGCGCTACTCGTAAGAAAAATGAGATCACTAACTAGTGAACCAAAAGTTAGTATGTGTTTCCCAACATCCATTATCAAGCCACAACACAATTAAAAGTTAAAATTGTTCGTCTATAGTGTAAGATCAATAATTAAACATCTTCCAACAACTTGAGTTATTATAATTCTAGACTTGACATCAAAGCCATCTGTGATCGAAAGGTATTTTGTTTGAACCCCAATGATCCATATTTGTTCAGTTAACCATATAGTATCTGAACTTGTACAAACTTCAAACTCGAATACATACCGGCTTTCCGTTTGAGTGATGTGTTTTTTTTAATATAATCGTTTGAGTGATGTGTTACAGTGTTAGTCAACGAGAAACGGGTTCTTGATTAAAACAACATTAGTTAGACATGGGAAACGAAATGTATTTTGATTGCTTATTATAGGAAGTGGTTGATCCAGCATGCATACGATGCATGGAGAAAAAGGAAATGACACATATACCTACACTAATTATTAATATTAACGAACTAATCTCGATGGGTTTGAAAAAATGCTGGATGTTGTCTAAAAATCAATCATCGTGTTTTAGAAGCAACCCATTAATACTCTCCCTTTCCCCCCTGTTTTTGGCTTCAATATTCTTGCATTAGTCGGTCGAGATGTACCTTAATTAACCCAACAATATAGAAGTTTAAGGTATGGAAAGGAAAGGAAAACTATTCAACCAACAAAAAAAATCATCTGTCTGGCCCATATATATCTAAGCTCTCAAAAGTAAAACCTCTTGGTGGTACGTCATAACGTCAATGTCCTATTAGATTTTGATGGTTAGAGTAATTTAATTGATTAATCTCAGTTTCTTCAGAACAGACTCGGTCACCACATTAACCTACACTAATTATAGCAGTTAATATATTAATTTCAATTAACAATATGTAGTATTAAAGTATATAACATTAATTTCCTTTTGCACCATTACAGGTGGCAACCAAATAATGTATTATCCTCTTGCACCATGACAGGTGGCAACCAAATAATGTATTATATTCCTCGTCGATCACTTTGATTCCATGATTCTTCACGAGAGCAGAATATAGTTTACTTTACATATATCACATGTTTAAAGACCATATACTTATACCGATCAGATTCTCTTTTTACTATATATAGTTTGGATAAAAAAAACACTATAATCATTTGATTGTTTTTTTTTTTATAAATGAGATTCATGAAATCATGTGAAAATTGGTACAAATAAGATGAATCAAAGAAAATATAAACGAAGAGAAAACAAACAATCACACAACGAGAATAATCCGAAGTATGGGAAGTGTGCTTACATTACATAGGTAATATATATACTGTATATCATCGGACTTGAGAAAATTAGGTACTAAAAATATGTAATGTCTTCATTTTAATTTATTCGTGTGAATTCCAACTTGCACCATATATGACCAATAAAGGTATATATACCACACAGTCACACACCATACATTATGTTCCACCGGACTTAGTGTTAGTAAATGGTAAATGTTTCACGATTGAACCTTTTGAGTTATTGGGATTAACTGGTTCTTGACATGATATCGGAGCCTTTTGTGACCGAGAGGTCTTCTGTTCGATTCCCGATGACTCATATGTGTTCTGGACCAATGCAAACTTCAAACCCATGTATGGTGGCTGTCGTTTGAGGGGTGTATGTTAGTAAACGGTATATAATTCACGATTGAACCTCCCCCAAGTCCCAACAACTCGAATTATTGGGATCAACAGATTCTCGACAATTAGAGCATGTTACCTACCTCACGTTACCACTAAATCCACTTTATCGACATGAATCTAGGTAACTAACTTTTAACCAACAGCTTTGATTAGATCAAAAGTTCATCGGCTAAAAGGTAATTAAAGCTTCTGGAAACAATGGGGGAAAACTAGGATTCATATATAGGCACTTTGGTGCGGTGGGCTCTTAATTAATTAATACGGTCTTTGGGGTCGGCACGCTTATATAAGAAAACTGATGCCCTATTACCTCGATCGTGATCTCTGTTTCTTGACCTTGTTATTATGGCCCCAATTTCTACAAGTTAGTTACCACTGTAATCAAATAATTTAATCCAAGTCAAACCGTTTCTTCTCCTTGGTGGAGAACTAGCTAATTAAGGGGGACTTCTCAATTAGTTCTCATTAATTAATTAATTAATTTAATTAATGGAAATTTTTAATTACAAAGCAAGGAAAAGAGAGAAGAGAAGTGGAAGAAGGTAAAGCTTTGGTTGACTAATGTGATGTGAACTCTCATATCAATATGCATGGCGGGGATCCACTAAGTCAATATCAGAAACGCGCTAGAGAGAGAAAAAAAAGTAGATGAATAAGCAATAAATACGCTTTTACCTCTAATGACGAGATTACGTGCGGTAACACTTTTATTTAAGGGTTATTATCATGTTTACCCACTTGGGTTAATTAATTAGGAGGAAACACATATTTGGTTTAGTTATTTACGTAAAATCTACGGTAGCTACCGGATATTTCAATCATGTGTGTGAAATCATCTCATGATTACGCTTTTAATTTACTCATTTATTTATAATAACGTTTTAAAAAGCCTTGTGTTTTCCGTAAAACGGAAAAGATGCCTTACGTTGTAATGTTCCAACGTAGATGATCTTTGGTTATGATGTTATAATATGCGCATCTATATTAAGGTGAACAAATTATTGAAAGTGGTTAGACATTAGCTAGGAACCATCCATAATGAAAACAAATGACAATGTACTAGTCGCAAAAAAATTACTTCAAAATACACCATATTATTAACACGGTGAATCTCGTATCTTTTTCATTTTTTTTCTTAAAATGATTTATAGTTCAAAGTTCAGACTTTCGTATCCAAAACTTCTTGTTGAGGTAAAGAAAATTCTTAATTTCTCTTCGAGGCATACTTTAGTTTGTATAGTTAAATAAGAAACTACAATCTTAGAAAATTTTGAGATTTATCCATCATCCATGTATAGTGAGAAAGCAAAGGTGGGTTCGGCTCGGCTACTGCAGGCGGTTTAATCACGAACTGGCTTGGCAAGTGCTTGGATGCGTTCTCATGCAATCTGGGAGCGTGCTCCATTACAAGTGCAGAGCTTAAAGGAGTTGTTGTTCATCTCGAGAGAGGTTTGTGTAAAGGGTTATGGAGAGTTGAGTCAAACCTTGATTCAAGTACGACAATCAGCATCGTCGAAGATTGGAAATAAAATTATCACTCCCATGACTTGCTTGCCACGAAAATTGGGAACCTTATTGAGTGGGATCAAGAGGTTGTAGTGAATCATGTTTATAGAGAAAAGAACAAACACATCATATTTTATGGCTTCTAGAGGTCATGTTCCTCCTTTTGGCACAAATAAACTCAAAATGTGCGACCCTAACCTGGCACAATGGTTGTTATACGATGTCATGTGAATCTCCATGACACAATCTATTATCATTACGAACTAGGCCATTTTTTATCCGGCTTTCTAAAAAACGAAGAAGCAAAGATCATGTGTTTATCTCTTTCGTCTTAAACTTTAAAGTTTCGGTAATACACAACAACCAAGTAACCAAAGTCTTAGTTTCTAATTGCACAAACTCATTGTTGTTTACCTTTATACTATCATCTCTATTATAAATATTACCAAAATTAAAAATTTTGAAATCACGACCTTATATTGGACCATTGGCTAGACTTGCAATCAAGAAAGTTCAACTAAATCCAGAAAAAGGAAGGAAAAAAAGGAAACACTCAAAACTATGTCAAAGTTCCACGAAAACGAATCCAACATTAATTATTTCTTGTATGACTTCCCAAAGATAAAAACAGAAACAACTAAAACAAAAGTCACAGTAAACATTTACCCAAACGTAACTGAAAGCCAAACAAAAGTCACCCATCTTTGAAATAAATGGCACCCTAGGCCACAAAAAGTTACAAAGACTTAGAAAGCAAGCATTCCATTAGGTTAATTATACTCTAGCTAAGTATTCATTAATGTCAATACCCCCTATATTTTTAAAATGCTGGGGGATTAGGACTATTACCATAACTGGGGCCTCCCTACCCTACACCTCCCTCTTGTTTGCTGGGCTAGTGGTTGCAACCAAGTTTAACAAACTTTAATTAAGTTGATGAACTACAACTTTAGTTATTGACTTGTGTCCTCTTCTCTTCTCTTCTCTTGCATGCTGTAGGGCACATGACCCACAATTTTGCAGGGCTTGAAATCTTCTTCATCATCACCAGCAAGTAGTAAACTGTAACCTAATCTCCCACCACCAAACCACCCTCTCTCTGTCTCTCTCTCTCTTTCAACTCTTTCACACACAACAGAAGAACCCTAAGACCTTCTCTTTGTTTCTTTCCCTATAAATACTGAACCTCAATTCCCAATCCTCTCCCACATTCCTCAAGCTCCAATACCCTTCTCTCTATCTTCATCACAGACTGATCTTCCCAACTGAAGAGCTCACAGCTTGTGAACTCGAAACAACAATGGAGCTACTGAAACAACCTCATCATTGCTTCCTCGTTTTCTTGTTTGGCCTTGTGCTGCTGTTCCCCGCTGCATTGTCGTGGAAAGATGCCGTGACTCACGTCCATCAGTTCGTTGTATGTTCATCATTTTCCTCTCTCTCAGAATTGTCGTTTTCAACAATTTCATGATTAGTAATATATGCACTATCGTTGATTATTTGTTAAACCGTTTGATCGTGTGATTTGGGTCATGTTTATAGATTCAAGAAGCGTCAGTGAAGAGGCTGTGCAAGACCCAACATGTGATGACAGTGAACGGGATGTACCCCGGGCCAACCTTGGAGATCAAGAATGGTGACACCCTCTCGGTCAAAGTCATTAACAAGGGAAAATACAACATCACCATCCATTGGTATTATTATTATTATTATTATTATTATTATTATTAGATATTTGGTTTTAAAATGTTTGGATTCACATTGTTGATTATACAAAAGTGTCAATACTATATGAGTATAAAAAAAAATGATGGTGGTTGACGACCATGATTGTGATTTCTTTGGGCAGGCATGGAGTGAGGCAAATGAGGACCGGGTGGGCCGATGGGCCAGAATTCGTGACCCAGTGTCCGATCCGACCAGGAGGCAGCTACACGTACCGGTTCACGGTTCGTGGTCAGGAAGGAACCCTCTGGTGGCACGCCCATAGCACATGGCTCCGCGCCACCGTCTACGGTGCTCTTCTCATCCAGCCCAGAGAGGGCACCAATTTCCCCTTCGCTAAACCAAACCGTCAATCCACTCTCCTTCTCGGTAACCCAACGACTAAATCTTAATTATTACTTTTTAACTCGTTCTTTTTTCGACACAAAATTTAATCGACTATGATGGTAAATATGATGATCGTAGGGGAATGGTGGAATGCAAACCCGGTCGATGTGGTTAGGGAAGCGACCCGAACCGGTGCGGCCCCAAATATTTCGGATGCTTACACCATTAATGGCCAGCCGGGAGATCTCTACAACTGCTCTAAGCAAGGTTTATTTTCTTTAATTAAAATTTTAATTGCTGCTACCTTGGATTAGCATTTCTAAGTAGTAAGTACATATTATCCTTGCGTGCGTTGACAATAATCATACCATCAATAGTCCTTTCATATTTTCACGTTTTGTCATGTCTTAATGCACTGATCATTAACTTTTGCAAAAAGGTCAAATAATGATAGCGGTTAGGACATCAAATCATAACTCTTTTCTTTTACCCGGAAGGAAAATCCAAAAATTGATGATGATCCCGCATGGGCCCAATCCATGGCCCAGTGGGCCTATCCAGGCCCATAATTGACTTTTTTCATTTCTCCCTGTATCTTCTTCCCCTACAGACACCGTCGTGGTCCCAATCAGCTCCGGCGAGACCAACCTCCTCCGAGTGGTCAACTCCGCCATGAACCAGCCGCTCTTCTTCACCATCGCCAACCACAAATTCACCGTCGTCGGAGCAGACGCATCCTACGTCAAACCATTCACCACCTCCGTCCTAATGCTCGGTCCCGGCCAGACCACCGACGTCCTCATCTCCGGCGACCAGACCCCGGGCCGCTACTACATGGCCGCACGTGCCTACCAGAGCGCCCAAAACGCACCGTTCGACAACACCACCACCACCGCCATCCTCGAGTACAGCAAGTCCTCCTCCGCCGCCAAACCGATCATGCCACGTCTCCCGGCCTTCAACGACACCCCGACGGTCACCGCCTTCAGCACCAGCTTCCGGAGCCGGGAGAAGGCCCTGGTCCCGGCCCAGGTCGATGAAAACCTGTTCTTCACAGTGGGCCTGGGCCTGAACAGCTGCCCGCCCAACTTCAACAAGACCCAACAATGCCAAGGGCCCAACGGGACCAGATTCACCGCCAGCATGAACAACGTCTCGTTCTCTCTCCCGTCCAACTTCTCCCTCCTCCAGGCCCATAAGCAGGGGATCCGCGGCGTCTTCACCACCGACTTCCCCGCCGCGCCGCCGCGGGTGTTCGATTACACCGGGAACGTCAGCCGGTCGCTCTTCCAGCCGGCGACGGGGACCAAGCTGTACAGGTTGAAGTACGGGTCGAGGGTTCAGGTTGTGCTTCAGGGTACCAGCATCGTGACACCGGAGAATCACCCGATTCATCTCCATGGGTACGATTTCTACATCATCGCTGAAGGGTTTGGGAATTTCAATCCCAAGACCGATTCTTCGAAGTTCAATCTCGTGGATCCGCCTCTGAGGAACACTGCTGCTGTGCCTGTTGGTGGGTGGGCGGTTATCAGATTCGTCGCGGATAATCCAGGTACGAAAAATTGGAGCAGAGGATGGGATTTTTTTTTTTCCCTTCTTCCTGCTGTGTCGTGATTTTGGGGATTTTGGGTTTGAATTGAGTGAGTTGATTTTTGCAGGTGTGTGGCTGATGCACTGTCATTTGGATGTTCATATCACGTGGGGGCTGGCCATGGCGTTTTTGGTGGAGGATGGAGTTGGGAAATTGGAAGCCATAGAGCCGCCTCCAGAGGATCTTCCAATCTGTTCATGAATGAGTAATTGAGGAAGAACAAGAAGAAGAAGAAGAAGAAGAAAGAAGAAGGGATGGACTGTTTTTACACATCCATGGGAGTAGTGTGTATTTGGCCCTGCATTTGGGGAAATTATGTATTTGGGTATTTCTTTATAGTTTTGAGTCAGTCGGGTTTTGGTACAATCAATTGATTATCTCAGTGTAAGTTTTCTTTGTTGTTGTTGTTGTTGTTGAAGTGAAATGGATCAAGTAACTCTGTAGTTCAACATCAGTCTTGCAATGGCATGGGCAAAGAGTGAATGATTACCAAATAGACCATCATCAGCTATGCGACCGACCATTTGAGGATGTTCTTTTTCTTCTTCTTTAACCTTTTCTGCCGTTTCCGACATGGATAGAAGCACTCAAAACAATGAGATGATGACTACTTGGACAAAGAATCCAAACCTAGCTATGAATCATTGCCCCCTGTTTGGCAAATCCAGATTTATTAGCAAATACTCCATCAATTAAGTAGGATGGAAATCGACAAGCAGGCAAAATTACAAGTTTCTACTCTGATAATTATTGTTTTCTTATTAAGTTCTCATAATCAAATTTGATTCAAATTTGTGGAAAAACAACTACAAGGGGATATTTATATACCCAATTTGCCCCTTATTAAGTTCTCATAATCAAATTTGATTCAAATTTGTCGAAAAAACAGCTATAAGGGATATTTATATACCCAATTTGCCCCAACATTGCTTCATTAAAGGATTATACGAATGGTTGTAATGATTAACAACCTGCTATGCTATGTTGGCATATATCTTATTGGGTTCTCTACCTTATGTTAGTTTGGAATTCATTGTCGTTTTCTCCATATCTCACACGACAATCATGTTTCCACACACTAACATGACCTTTTATCTTGTTTCCTCCCTTTAGGCGATCTGTTGCCTTTTCCCATCAAAATCCCACATCCCCTGCTTCACAAATCACAATAGCTATGAGGAAAAGGTTAAACTCATAAAAATGGCCCCCAACTTTTTTGCACTTCCTCCTGGAATCGAAAAGGACATATCACCAATGGGTGTTATTATTGAAGGGTTTCTCTTGGATTCCACCGATTGCGAACATTAGTCGGAATGATGATTGCTTTTCCCGACTCTCTGTTTTTGGCTGGACTGGACCATGCTAAATTAATTATCACCGCCATCCTTAGCTATAATAATTATCAGGAGGACCACTTGCTGGCTGCTGTTCATATTAAAGCACTGCACTATTATGCAGATGCAAGCATTTACGTGTCGCTCTGCAGGTGCAAGCTAGAAGAAAGCTGGATTTGATCATATAGGAAGGAAGGCAAAGATGCGCCATCCTATGAAATATCTGAATGAGATACTAGTAAGTAAATCAAATTACAAAGGCCGAAGTGTTGGATTAGGTATAAATTTGCGTATAGAGATGAACCAATTTGGTTCGCGTCTTTAGTCGTTAGAGGGGTTTCTGTAATAACGTTATTACATTGTTAAAAATGACGCATTTCATAATTTGTAATGATTAAATGAACTTGATTTTGTTGACTTAACTTGATCACAATCCATAGGGCCATTGCGCTAAACCTCGGCTGCAATCTTTTGTTGGGCCTTAGCCCCCTACTTCGGCCTGACATGTATTGTCCTTTATTCGGCCCACTTTATGGACTTCGAATGGGCCAGATATGGAGCGAGGTAAAAGGGAATGGTGGCTACCTGGGCCCCGGCCGGGGTTACAACGCCCGTGGGAGTTTTGATGTTAAAGCTAGCTCGGTGGTCAGCATGAGCGGAGTCGAGACTTGATTTGTTCGAATCAACTCATGAATTAAAATTTTGACTGATCATTAAGATCATGAGTTTGATTCGATCTCAACTCATTTATTCTATATAGTTCAACCTTTAATGTGACTGGTCACTTTGAAACCAGGAGCAACCGTGGATCAATGACGAGTTATTCCGTTAAGTTACTGAATTTCGGAATTGAGGACTGCTTGCACGTACGGCAAAACATGGTTACTTATGTATAAGGTCACTTTTAGATAACTTAGTTGTGTCATGTGATCTAGTAATTAAGTTCTCCCACCTGTGGAAGAAAAGATACGGCAGACATGCAGTGGTTTCATGAGATGAAATTCTAGCACACAATACCGGTCCATAAAGGAGAGCTTTATCATACTAGAACTCATAAGTTTGACTGGCCAAAACAGTCACAAGGTTGGACGCCTATATCACCTTCTCAATTTGTTTTTTTCAAGTTGGAATACATAATATAGGGTAAAAAGGACCCAAAAGAATGGTTTTGACTGTTTTGCACATGGTCCTTTTTCCTTTCTGTCTTTAGAGACTGCTCTCTTTGTCTACATCCTATTCAAATTAATACAAACATCTTCTATTTTAGCTCTTTACTGAAAAGCAAACATCTACACGACCATACTCTAGCTGAAACTAAAGTGGCTCAAATGGTAAGACATATGGTTATGGTTCATATGCTATGTTTGATACGATCGTATCAATTCTCACAATTCTATCATTTTGAGACAAATTCATAACAATCACTAG
This sequence comes from Linum tenue, assembly GCA_946122785.1. Classification (NCBI taxonomy): domain Eukaryota; kingdom Viridiplantae; phylum Streptophyta; class Magnoliopsida; order Malpighiales; family Linaceae; genus Linum; species Linum tenue. The sequence goes on from CAMGYJ010000005.1 coordinate 19,331,266, forward strand.
GAATAAAGGATAAACTTAGTTCTATCATAGACAGGGGCGGAACCAGGGAGGTTTAGGGGTGTCCCCGTACACCCCTAAATTTTGGGAAAACGATTATTCAACCCCCGGTGGTAATTTACGTATGGACAAAAAAAAGGCTTAATTGCAAGTTTGGTCACTCGAATTGCTATAAAATTTCACGTTTGCCACTCAAATTAATTTATTCCATTGATAGTCACTCGAATTAGTTGAATAGTTCAAGTTCGGTCACTCTCCGTTAACCTCCGTTAACTTTGACTGACGTGGCGGTCAACTCTGACCGTTGACCGTTAAATGTGTGACGTGGCAAATAAAAAATAATTAAAAAATAAAAATTAAATTTTTAGAAATTACACATCATTATCACAAAAAAAATTATAATTATAAAAAATGAAAAAAAAGCTCCTCTCTCAATCTTTACGTGAATGTACTTTCTCTCATGATCTTCCATCCTACGTCCCTTCGTTGAAGATTCAGCGCAACCGTTTCCTCCCCCTGCAACCCCAACATCGACGGTGGGGTGCACAATTCAAATTCAATTATGATCCACAATCGACCGCCACCGTCGACGACAACGACGAAGCACAACAAACAAGACTACAAGTCGTTCCAATTAATCCTCATCGTCGGGAAAACCCTCATCCTCCTCTTCATCCTCTCATTCATCTCCATCGGCCTCTACACCTCCTTCTACGACCCCAACAGAAGCGGAATCACCCCCACCACCGCCAACCGCCGGAACCCTAACAATAATTCCCCGACCGACCTCTCCCACATCCTCTTCGCCCTCAGCGGCTCCAACGACACGTGGGACGACCGCAGCAGGTCCAATTCTGTCTGGTGGTCCCATAGTTTGGTTGGAATCGGAGGTGGAAGTGGAGGGGGGGAAGGAGCGAGATTCAGCGCCGGCCGCAGTGAGCAGCGGAGCTGAAGAAGCAATGTTGGTCCAGGACCGTTTACCGGCGTCGCCGCCTCCGCCCAAATCCAAATCCAACTCGAAATCGCAACTGCCCACCACCGCCTTTCACCACCCAATTTCCGGCCGCCGATTCTCTCCAGCCAAATCGCTCGACTTCTGCACTTGGTTCTCCGAAAATCTCTACAAGATCGTCACAATCGTGTTCCTCGTCGCCACCGTCGCTGCCCTCTTCTTCCTCCGCAATGTCGGCGACACCTCAGCTTTCCTCTACTTCCAGTCGAAGTCCCACCCCATCGAGAAAACCCTTCACCATCCTCACATCGACTGGAACAACGTGCCTACCTTGAGAGACACTTCCACTCCTTACGCCAATTTCCGCACCGAGAAGTGGATCGTGGTCTCCGTCTCCGATTACCCTTCTGATTCTGGGTTGATGATTGAAAAATTGTCATTTAAAATTGAGGGAGCTTTTTTTTTCATTTTTTATAATTATAATTTTTTTGTGATAATGATGTGTAATTTCTAAAAATTTAATTTTTATTTTTTAATTATTTTTTATTTGCCACGTCACACATTTAACGGTCAACTGTCAGAGTTGACCGCCACGTCAGTCAAAGTTAACGGAGGTTAACGGAGAGTGACCGAACTTGAACTGTTCAACTAATTCGAGTGACTATAAATGGAATAAATTAATTTGAGTGGCAAACGTGAAATTTTATAGCAATTCGAGTGACCAAACTTGCAATTAAGCCACAAAAAAAATATAATTGATAGTGAGGGACACCTCTTAAATTTGAAAAAATGATTATCCTACTGTCATTTGTGTATAGGAATATAAGTGGTAGGTTGGAAAATTCAAATGTAGAACACTATTATTATTAATAAACTTAATTTCTGTTGAGCTAAACTCATTTGTTGTTCGATTTTGAACAATGTGTAATAGTAAAATGGCATTCCCTATCTCTAATTATTTTAAAAACCTAACAATTAAACTAATTTCAAACTACCCTTAATTTGTATTGATTTTATGATTGTACGCAAGTGTTGAAATAGTCTTTCAGTTTTGGGTTACATCAAGAACAAGTTTACAAATCGAATATGCGATAAGTTCGTGAATGATTGTCTAGCTAGCAGTGTATATAGAGACAATTTTTTTAACACTATAGACACCAAGTGTATTCTACAATTATTTCCGAATATGAAAACATATCATGGACTTTTTTTAACCTAACGAGTAAGGTATTTTCATATTTACAATTTTATTTTTATCAATTAATTTTATTTTTATTTAATTTATTTTTTAAAAGAGGACACCCCTATGAAAAATTTCTGGGTCCGCCACTGATCATAGACCAACCGATCATTCATATACAAGAGTTGGGATAAGCTCGAAGGTATTTGTCGTGATCCTGTCAAGTATCAGTTGCTTCTAATAACTCGAGCTGATACCAGGTCATTAACCAACAGATCTCAATAACTTGAGTTTTTTGGACAAATTGATTCTTGACATGGTATCAGATCATTCTGTAGTCGAGATGTCTTTTGTTAGAATCCCGACTACCTACATTTATTAAGCAAATGGTATTCGACATGTGCAAACTTCAACCCCATACGAGTCTCTTCCGACAATTCGAATTAGTGGGACCAACTGATGATTCTTTGGTATATAAAACACTAAGGAAGGTGTGTGAAGAAGACTGGAGAGTGCACAAATAGACCAAGAAAAGGAAAGAAAGGAACACGATGGTGATGCTGGAAATGGTGGTAGGCCAGGTAGCTGGAGTGAGCCATTGATTTCTTGAGCAAGATATCAACAACCCAGACAAAGTCAAATACACATAAAAAATATGAAAACGCCAGAAACATTCATTCTGAAGAAACCCACCTGATGTAACACTCTGCGTACAGAACTTGATTTTTTGCCAGTGGGTGCAACCAATTACTCCCTTTACAAGTTTGCTGCATGCAAAATATGACCAATTATTTCCCCCACTCTTCCCACAGAAATCAAAACCTAATCCGCCAACCCAGCCACCCTCTCGTCTTTCACTCCTGCTATATAAATGGAATCTCCCCCAAAACATAACACAGCCAAGAACTCCACAGAATCATCAGTAGGATCATCACCACCATGGCGGATGCGATCCTAGTTGCCAGCCCTGGCCGTTGCTGTCTTCTGCTGCTGCTGCTGATGATGATTGTTGCTGCTTCATCCATTTCGCTAGCAAGTGCAAAGACTCACTACCATGATTTTGTGGTACGTACATTACATAGATTTTGATTCGTTCTCTTATTATACATCTAACCATTTTTCACACCATTTGTTGGTGACGTACGTAGATTCAACCAACAAGAGTGAAGAGGCTATGCAAGACCCACAACGCAATCACAGTTAACGGGATGTTCCCTGGACCGACTTTGGAAGTGAACAATGGCGACACCCTTGTTGTTAACGTTGTCAACCAAATCAAATACAACATCACCATCCATTGGTACATAATTAATTAACTTTTCACTTGTTTGAATTCTTGCACACATTCATCTGATCGAAATAATCTAACTTAAGCATACTGTTTTTTTACACGCAGGCATGGAGTTAGACAAATGAGGACAGCTTGGGCGGATGGTCCAGAATTTGTAACACAATGTCCGGTCAAACCTGGAAGTAGCTACACGTATAAGTTCACCATTGAGGGTCAAGAAGGGACATTGTGGTGGCATGCTCACAGTACATGGCTTAGGGCAACTGTCTATGGTGCCATACTCATATACCCTAAGGAAGGGTCGTCCTACCCTTTCCCTAAACCAAGGAGGGAGACACCAATTCTTCTTGGTAATTAATCAGCAATTATGGATGGGTTAGGATTACTATACTTACTTGATCACTTATCCAACAGTTCTATCGCGTGTGATAATCTACAGGGGAATGGTGGGATGCGAATCCTATTGATGTGTTGAGGGAGTCAATTAGAACCGGCGGAGCTCCAAATATTTCGGATGCGTATACCATTAACGGTCAACCTGGTGATCTTTATAACTGTTCCAGTAAAGGTAATTCGTCCTCTTACTTTCAAACTATACTCTAATAACTTGGTAATGTTTGGTCAAAAGTGTTATGTTCGATTTTGACATAAGTTGTGTTTCATGACCTTTATTAAAATCGATAGACCAAATCCTCCTTTTATACAGTAAAAACTAAACATATATCCCTCTTATATTAATCTTTCTCACCTAAGTATTGACTAAAAAAAATAAGTATTACGTATAACATTGTCAAAAGCCCAGAAGGCTAGTCAGACAAGCCCAATAACACAAATTCCCGGCAGGTGTAACGGCAATTTGAACGAACTCTTCTTTTTGGCGCCAAAATTCAAGGGAAGTTGGCCTTGCACTCCACCTAACCCTCTCAATTTTCTTTTGCCAGAAACTGCAATCATCCCAATTGACGCCGGCGAGACGAACCTGCTCCGTGTAATCAACGCTGCGCTCAACCAACCGCTCTTCTTCACAATCGCCAACCACCCTTTCACGGTGGTCGGAGCAGACGCCTCCTACGTCAAGCCATTCACCACCACCGTCATCATGCTCGGCCCGGGCCAAACCACCGACGTCCTGATCGCCGGCAACCAAATCCCGTCCCGGTACTACATCGCCGCCACCGCCTACCAGAGCGCCCAAAACGCCGCCTTCGACAACTCCACCGCCACCGCCATCCTCGAATACAAAGCCGCCCCCTGCCCGGCCAAGAAACAGAGCAACCCGATCATGCCAATCTTGCCGGCGTTCAACGACACCGCCGCCGTCACCGCCTTCTCCGCCAGCTTCCGGAGCCTCAAGGAGGTCAACATACCGAAGGAAATCGACGAGGACCTGTTCGTCACCGTCGGATTGGGCCTCAACGACTGCCCCCCTGAATTCGGGTCGGATCGGTGCCAGGGCCCGAACGGGACCCGATTCACTTCGAGCATGAACAACGTGTCGTTCGTCCTCCCACAAACGACGTCGTTGCTGCAAGCTTACCAGACCGACACCCCGGGGGTATTCACCACCGATTTCCCGGACCGGCCGCCGGTCCGGTTCGATTACACGGGGAATGTGGACCGGTCGCTCTGGCAGCCGATTCAGGGGACGAAAGTTTATAGATTGGAGTATGGGTCTAGAGTACAAGTTGTGTTGCAGGATACCAGCATTGTGACGGCGGAGAATCACCCGATTCATCTCCATGGGTACGATTTCTACATCTTGGCTGAAGGGTTTGGGAATTTTGATCCGGATGTTGATACCGGGAAGTTCAATTTGGTTGATCCGCCGTTGAGGAACACCGCGGCCGTGCCGGCCGGCGGGTGGGCTGTGATCCGATTTGTGGCGGATAATCCTGGGATGTGGATAATGCATTGTCATTTGGATGTTCATATTTCGTGGGGATTGGCGATGGCGTTCTTGGTGGAGGATGGGAACGAGGTGATGCAGACACTTGAGGCGCCTCCACTTGATCTCCCAGTATGTTGAGAAGTGCTAAAACTTTCAATGAAGAAGTAATTAAATGGGTGATGGATCCCTGAACTTGGCTATTAATTAACTAGTAATGCTATTTTCATTATTTTTTGTACTTACATGTGGTTAATCGTTCTTTTGATAACGATGATGGTTGGTTCTTAAGTTTGGAGAATGAGTGAGGAATTATGAAATCATTCACATTTGTTGTTTAAAACGAGCAGGTGTATTAGTGTTTGTTTATACATAATAGTTACCAAGCTGGTCGAGAATTGAGTATCGACATGTGTCGGTATCGTTCTCAATGAAACGATCTTGATATACAAACATTAATGATGTTATTCACAAAAATGTTATCCGGATACGAATTTTTTTGCATTGACATAAGCATATACCACGAACTATAGTGGAGGTATTCCAAGAAAAGATTATTAATCTTGACATCTTAAAACCTGATATTATCTTTCATAATCTAAAAGAGGAGCTAGCTAACACACAGTCAATGGAGAGAAGAAGAAGCACAAATAAGAGTTTAGTGGATGTTAAAATCTACTCCTTCAGCTAGCTAGCTAGCAGATAACACAATCCAATACGTTACGAAGAAGAAGAAGCAATGAAGTAAGAAAGCAAGTAACAGCTAGCTAGTCAGTAGTCAATGGAGGTACAACTATCTCTCTAGTGATTAAACTTGGAAGGCTGGAATAATGATGCACGAAGCTCGAAAGTGGTGTTACAGATAAGTTGGTTCATCCACTTTAAGCCTGTTGTAGGCTTGTAGCAAGAGGAGCAAAAGTATAATCCTGCCTCGCTTGATTATTTTGATCATGCAACCACTCGCAGATGGACTTCTTTGGAGTTCACCGTTAGTGAATATATAATAATCACATTCTTTGAAGATCTTTTAACTCCTCAAAGAATTTGATGTTTTAAACTAATTAGTTTCAGTTTTATTACAACAGATACGTTAGTTTGTAACATTCAAATTGCAATACGAGTTTTATCAGTCTTTTGTTTTAAACTTATCGAGTTACCGTCTTGTAATAAACATGTAATAAGTGGTTCTATTTCTACACATTCACTTTTATTCGTAGAATGTATTGGGTTGATTCCGGATAATACATTGTATTAATTGATTGTGGACTCTATAGATTTGATTTCAATACTTTAGATATTCAGATTTTAGAGAGCTTCTCGATGTGTCCGATCATAAAAACTTCCAGACTTTCCTTTCTATATATGGTTTTATAACTTCCAACGTTTCCCTTATCTGTAGATGACGAGAACAGGATCGTGGGTTGGAACGTGACAAAAACCCGAAATTGAAAAGTTCGTACGTAAGCCATTACCTCAGCTAACCGCCGTGTACCAACCGTTTCGGCCGGTCGGTTGTCCGGCGTGGAAATCCACAAGATCACAAACAGAGTACCCGATAACCATAACAAAAGAAGCAGGAGCTGTCGGACATCGACTGCCACGGCCGCAGCCGGCAGCCCCAATTATTTACGAATGACGACACCAAATTCGGTTTATCGGCGGCGTGGGTCAGTGCATGGTCACCGATGACGACAGCCTCCCAACGTTGCAGTCTCAGAAGACGGCCAGATGGTGCCACGTGGCTCACATGCACGCCTCCCTCATCCCCGACTGTCGCCTCCTGCATCGGGACTGGGTGGTCAGGAACACGTGGCGGGTCTCCGGGAGCCCACGTGGTGGTTGCTTGTTGGCTACTGTAAAATAAAGAAAACCGCTCTGAGTAGTCGTGGCAAAACGGTAATTTGAGATCAACAGAGAGGGCTAAATGGCATAACGAGCAACGATGGCGCGGGCTCGTCTTGGGTTCGGGAAGGTTCGGGCCACTGAGGCTTTGTGTTGATTTTTTGAACGGTTCGGATAAGGATGGGTTCGGTTGCCGAGAGGTGCCGCGCTGGGCTGGGTAATGGCCACCTCATCCGTTGTTGGATAATCAATATCAATATATCGGCCCAGAAGACAGTCAACGGTCAAGACGTTATCTTATCCTCTCGACGAAATACCTTATGTTTTGTTGTTTCCGATTACTAGTACCTTAAGTTTCCTATGCTCTACATGAGGTCCCTGCTAATGTAAAAACAGTAATATTGAGGCGTTAAACCCAGTTAGTTTATGTCAAACATTGGGCTTTTGAGGCAAAAATTGTGGCGTTAGATCGTAATTCACAAGGCCATTCGATAATAATATTAGCGATATGAAAAAAACATTCGGGATTTATCTGATGTGGTTCATTGTATTGTTTGAAGAAATTATGGTGCGCCATAAGAACAAATATAGGGTTATGTGGTGGACAGGTTAGATGCAAGAAACCAAACATTAAATGGGTGATCGTCATGGTATCATATTGTGAAAGAAGACGGCTTCAATAGTCGCTTATGTAAATGAAGGGGTGATTTGTCGAGTCATATTTTGGAACTTAATAAATTAAATTAAATGGTTTAGATATTCAGAGATGATAAGTTCTAATCCGTTAACAAATCCGTACTTAAGATGGTAATAAATAAGTTCCGAAACCAAAGTGTTAGAAAAGGTTTAATTTAGGTACCAAAACAATATTTGTCCATGCGACAGGGATAATATCGGAAATATCTAGAGAAGCCTATAAATATCTCTCTCTCGGTTCTTCTACAAAGATTCGATCGTTTTCCTTCCCTCTCTTCGAAAAGTAAATTAACTCTATCCTTCTCTCAAGCTTTCTCCAAAAAACCCCAAAAAATCGAAAGATCAATTTAGAACAACAAAATTAGGCTATAATCTTTACGCGCCAGATAATTTGATCTGAAGAGAAAGCCAGACTGGTTTCCGCGTCGAGCTCGGCTTCTTTTCCTGCTCGCTTGCTTGATTACATGTGCACTGAAGGCTTTCACAGGTTAGTTTATCGATAACCTCCTTCCCGCTTCGTTGATTTTCCCCCTTTTCCTCTGTTTTATGGTTTGAGATCTCCGACTCTCTCCTCGATTAGTAGCTTGAATTGCATTGGTAGGCTCCTCGCTCCGCTAGACGATTTGGGGATTTAGGGTTTCAAAATTTGTCCCTCCCGTCAATTGCTTTGGGAGTCATTTGTTCCGCTGCCTGTTTAGTCTCGGAGAACAGGCGTCCGATCTTGTAGGCTATCCGGATTTATGAGTTGCTTGTTGCCGAAGATTCGTGAGCATTGATAGTTCTTAGCTGGTTTTTGGACTGTTCACCCAGCTTGGGGCTGAAGGAACAGAAAAAGGCTTTTATTTGTAATTAGCCGATATACTCGCTGCAAAAAAGGGTAGATGAAAAAATAAAAATGGAATTAAAAGGAAAATACCAACTGGGCTCCGATGCTTCGGCTCCAAGTAATCAGAGTGTGTACACGCGTTTAATTCAACATACTTAAAGACGCTTTTCATTATATTTACCCCTTTCTCCCCTTTCTTTCTGCAGATCTCCTGCTGTTGACAATACCTCTGACATGGGTGGCTTCAACCAAGCCTCTACCGCAGCTTGCTCGGATTCTACAAGGAAGAGGAGACGAAGAACTGGAACTGAATCTGTTGTGGAGACTCTTAAAAAGTGGAAGCAGTACAACGAGTATCTCGATACCTGCGCGGATGGAGGAGCCACTGGCAAGAAGTCTGGGCGGAAAGTTCCGGCCAAGGGCTCGAAGAAGGGATGTATGAAGGGTAAAGGCGGGCCGGAGAATTCGCAGTGCAAGTACAGAGGGGTCAGGCAGAGGACGTGGGGGAAATGGGTTGCAGAGATTCGAGAGCCCAACAAAGGTCCTAGATTGTGGCTTGGTACTTTTCCTACTGCTTATGAAGCGGCTCTAGCCTACGATGACGCTGCTAGGGCCATGTATGGTCCTTATGCCAGGCTGAACCATCCCGATATTTCAAGGGCAGCCACCACCAGTTCGTCGAACGGTTATTATTCTGCCACGACGCCTGGTGGGTATTCTTCGATCAGTACTACTACATCGTCGAATCACTCGGAGGTTTGCGAGAATGAAGATGATGCCAAGGACTGGGTGGTTCCTGATGGGGAAGGTGAATCGAAGGCCAGGACTCACTTGGTGGTTGAAGTTTCACCTTCTTCTGCTATCAAGGAAGAGTGTCAAATGTTGGACAACAAGAACGAGTTCTCTGGCCATGATGAGGCGAGCTTGAAATCCGAAGTGAAAGAGGCACCCTTGGATGTGAAAGATTACGAGTGGCAGAACTTCACGATGGATGAGATGTTTAGTATTGAGGATCTGCTGAGTGCGTTGGAGAATCAGCCACTCGAAGGGGGTCTGAACAACGGTGGTGGCGGCGGCTGCTTGTTTTCTGGCAACAACCAGATACAGGAGCAAGATGCTAGATTCATTGGTGGATCGCAGCACAAGGAGCCAGTACCATTGTTCCCTGCTGCTGCTGATGATTTCAACTTCGACTTCTTGGAGCCCGGGAGGCAGGAGGATAATACTGTTCCTGTGGATGATCAGGGTTACTTCAGCTTGGGCTTGTCCGACTTGGGGTTTGAGGACCTGTGATGGACAAAGAAGTGTTTATTCTGGTTTTCTCACGGTTGCATCGTTGTTCTTTCGATGCGTTTTCTTCTTCTTTTTCCGGAGGGAGCTGATTCTCTTTCTACGAGTTTTTTAGTGACTAGAGAAATCGGCTGCCGAGTTTGCCTTGGTTTTTCTCTTTTAACTTTTGCTGCTCCTGTAGATCGTGTTCCTGCAGTGGTCAGAGACTTTGAAAACGTTTACTGTAGATTCTATCCGAGAAGTTTTTCTGAGAGTAGTGAGTGAGGGTGTATATGATCTGATATATGGGTTCTTGGAATAAAATAAAAGATGATGATGCCTGCTAAATGCTTTCGTGTGTAGTGCTTCCTGGCTCCAGGGTCATGGATGGAGCAATCGTGATGCTGTGACAAGGCTAAGGTACGCACTTGGTCGTCGTTCACTGTTAATCGAACTTGTGACAATCGTGTATTGTGATCTTATGAAATCTGAAATAAGAGATTACTGATTGCGTATAATAGGAGAAAAGACGTTCACAATCATGTTCTTAAAGAGGAGCCATTTGGAGAAATAGTTGTTATAAGTTCTAACCATGAAGAACACACATCAGAAAGAATGACACAAATCCTCTCATTGAGATGGAATTTTGAGGTCAAGTTTCACATGGGAGCAACATGATTAATGATGATGGCGGAAAACTCATGATGGAGTGAAAACGAGAGATGGTTTTATCGATAGGGTTTAGAATAAGAGAAGTAAAAGTTAAGAATGAGTTATGGTTTTATAGGGTAAGGTAAGTCGTAAGAGAAGTAAAAGTAATAACAATTTTATTTCATTTAAAGAATTTATTTTATGGATAATGTATATTAAGCGGGTTAATGGTACAATCTCAATTTATTTTTCACTCTTTTAGTCATTATATGAAAATGAACAAAAAAAAAAAAAAATTATGCCTTGAAAGTTGAAAGGACTAATCTAGCAATACAGGAAAGTGAGTAAAAAGTAAAAACCAAGATAATTTCACCTTGTATATGGTATATGGAGGAGCAAGAATGGTGAGCAATTTACTTGTTGATTCGTTTACAACAATTTTGCTGAAATAATCAATTTCTGCAATTAGGAAAGTAATATCATCCTAATTAATGTGGCCTAATCTTTTGGACAAAAAGAGGTGGCAATATATATAAGAGTTGAAAGAAAACATTCCAATTTGAGAAAATTCGTGTAATTAATTCCCATTCCCCAACATGCAAGCCAAAGGTGGCCAAGATAGCTACCCCAAACCAATGTACTAACCAAACCGAAGTGTTAACCATAGATATGATGTTAGTTAACAAAGAAAATTGAGAGTTTTGGGTGGTTTGGTTTGGCAAATTCTCCTCCCCAATTTATTTAACTGTTACTACTTCAAACCTTTTTTAAAAGTTACTGTATAAAAATAAAGGTTACCCAGTGTGTAGTTGAATGAATCATAAACCATCTACTTGCACTAATTCATATGCGTAGAGGGCAGTTGGTGGGTTAAGGGTCATCCTACCAAGAGACACTCCATTATTCCAAAAATGATTTTATGACGTCCTATAAAATTTGATCTTATTTTTGGGTTTGATTTCAATAAACTTATATAGACATATGCACAAAACCAAATGGTCAATACTAAAGTGTCGCTGTAAGAAGTGCTGTATAAGTGGCACTGTATTTAATTGGTCTACGTGATAGCCCATGTGGCTTGGTTGTCTTAGTCAAAGACCTTGAGCACATTACCAAACCACAAGTGTTCGTCGGTGGGAAAATACAGTGCAAAGACACAGTCTTTAGTACACCTCCGTCTAAGAAACTTGCAGCCTCTACTTGGCGATGATGAAAAAGTATCGAGGAAGGTGGGAGAGATGTTCAGAATCTCGTCAAAGTCTACAATGATGAAGTTCCTCCATTCCTTTGTGGACAAATCCCACGAGCGAGTCAGTCCAAAGAAGGCGTCATTCTGACATCCAAGATCTACGAGGACCAATTAAATGCAGCGGCACTGCTGACACACGTTTAAAAGTGACGCGATGGTATTGGCCAAATCAACACATTTAAACAGTGGGATCCACCCAACTGTCTCTTAATCCACTCAACCTCGTTCGCTCATTTATATCAATAAAACGATCGATCATTTTAAAATAACCATTTTATCTTAGTAAAACAATTTATATAACGACAAGCACATAAAGGCTTCTTCTTATCATTCTATTCACAACATATTTTTGTAATTTTTTGAATCAAAACCTGGTTTTGCCCAATCCCCACCTACCCAACTCGAGTTGCTCGAGCAAAGTAACCAACCACCACAGCCAGCTCAGTCAATCCACCATGAACCTCACCTGATATACTTCCCTAAAACAGGGGGTATTCTTGTTTATTTTGTTGATTAATTTGACTTGTGTAGTTGTGTTTCCCTTTATATATTCTCAGTATTGCATTTATTAATCTTCCTTTCTGTTCTCTCCGGCTGCATTAAACTCACTACTAAAACTCTTCCACCACAAAACCAAAAGGAAAAAGAAAGTCACTTTACCATACAACCTCACTCTCTACCCTACTCTGTCTACCATCAATCACCATCTCCATTTTTTTCAGCAGCTCTTATCATTCATTCACCCATTCGAATCACAGCCCTCTGATCAAACCCTTTTTCTCTCCTCCTCTTAAACAAACAAACAAACAAAAATTAGGGGCAGTTGGTTCCAAATCCTTAGTTATCCACTTGTAAAACATTTTCATGTGGAACCTGAACTGAATTGCCTGGCTTCATCTTAGTTCCTCATTTTCCCCGTTCCATGCAATTGAAGTGACACGAGTCCCTAGATTCTCAGACAGACCCCACCTCAGTAACCTTCGTCATGAAACTGCCCGCCTAGGTCTTTACCTGCCTCCTTCCCTTCTTTTTTTTCTTTCTGCTGCCTGCTCTGCTCTATTGTATCTTTTGAGCTTTTTGGGTCTCTGTGTCACAACTACTCAGCAGTACTCACTCAAATTGAGGGAGGACCGACTTTACTCACTCAATCGAGTGGACTGAGTGAGTGAATGAGTCATCTCGCATCTCCAGCTCCACCCACCATTTCCATTTCATTGGTCCTGATACCCTTTTGCTCAAAAGTGGTGATTCCCTCCTGATCATCACTTCGTGGGTTGCTGCAGAATTCCTTTCAGGTAGAAACGTTTCTTTTCCCTTTGTTTTGTCTGTTCTTCAATGTGGGTTTGTGATGATGAAGGCTTCAATGCATAAAGATTCAATCTTTTCTTATTGTTTTCTGTTTCTGAAGAGGAAGTGATGAGGAGGGTTTATGCTGTACTGTACTGTACTATCCCTTCCCCTTTTGAAGGTGGGAAATGGATTCTGTTTCTATCTGGGCATTTGTGGTTGTTTTTTCTTTTGGCTGATTTGTGTGTGGCTTTTGGTAGATGCTTGTGTTGGGACCTGCATTTTTTTGCCATTTGAAGCCAAGTCTGTCTGACTGTCTGGTTTTTGGGTAGTGAATGCTGCATTTCTTCTTGATGATTATGAGATGATGACTCTGTTTATGTCACCCATGTTCTGATTGCTTATTTTGGGAAACAGATTGTAGGTTCTTTTGGAGTAAAATCTGAAGGTTGAATCAGTCATATCTGTTAACTTTTACAGAAACAGCAAAGGGGAGACAGTGGGGGAAAGAAAGGTAAAAAAGAGGGGTTTGAGATGTTTTTCTCTCTTGGGAGTAATGAAAGCTGCTCTTCCTGTTTTTAGTTTTTTCTCCATTTTTTACCGTTCCATGGATTCCATTTTTATCTGATGTTGATGTGTTTACTCTTTTCTTCATATATAAATATAGGGTTTGGATTATCTGGCATGGTTGTTTCTGAAATGAAAAGGTTGATTGGTTTGGGTCTGTGTTTTTCCAGCTCACTTGTGTGACATTCTCTTATGTCAGACAATCTATATTGTTGTTAGCTGTGTTGTTTCAGAAACTTGAATGAGTCAATGCTTCCATTGAAACAGGGTGGTCAGCAACTTTGGGTGACCTAATCAGGTTGATTTGGAAGCATTTACAGCTGTAATTGGCTTCTTCTATATCAAGACAGCTATAACGGATCGAATTGGTAATCCTAGTCGCAGGCTATGAAGAAAAGGCGCGTGCACGAATCAAGGCATGCGTTCCATGAAACGCGTAAGCATTCACAGTTCCTTCAACTTTTTCTTACCTCGTTACCATGAAAATGTTTTATATAGTAAATCATTGAAACCCACTTCTGCTTGCTTAATGGAGAGCTCAAAGTGACTGATTTAGCGCGTCGAGAACTGCTTCGCGTTGTAATGTCAACAGCATCTTGGGGAATGAGATGACAGTTTGCACATGTAATTTTTAGTAGATATATTGTTATGTTAATACAAGTAATTATTTACTTGAACAGCATTTGAGGCCTTCTGCTGTGGCTCGTGGAGAGGTGTGAGGCAGATTGAGATTAGGGATGGGGCTATGATCACACATTATGGAGATCACCACCCGGGAGTTGAGGAGAAGGGTCAGTTGTCAAACCTTCGAATAAGGTCTAGGCCAGCAACTGCATCTGATTGCATTTGCTTCCTAAGGGCAGGTATTGATGTCTGTGTGCTTTCATCTGCTCTACAAGAAGAAAGTCCAGCTGGAGAAACTAGAAATCCGGTATGTCTTCATAATCTGTCATTGTATCTCGAGCTTCATTTGGTATGTCATATTAGAGTTATGCCGTATGCATTTCTTAACACAAACAAACGTATCTTTACTGCATATGGTTCAGCAGTTTACTTGCAAGAGCTGTCATTTGAAGTCTGTTTTTTACTTTCCTTTTTCTTACCGGCAGGTGTTGGTAGATGCTAAAATAAAATCTATAGAGAGGAAGCCACATCACGAGTCTCATTGTTCATGCAAGTTCTCTGTCAAGCTCTATGCAAACCAAGGTGTTCTTGGTCTGGAGAAAGCAACACTTAGCAAAGAAACCGATGAAGTAGGAATCGACAAGATCCATATCCTTCAAAAGCTCGATAAAATCCCTTGTGAGGGTCTATTCTATCGTTGGGATTACTCGGAAGACTGTGTTGTAGCACAGAGAACTAAACTTTTTTTGGGGAAGTTCTCACATGAGCTCACATGGCTACTTGCAGCATCTGTTCTCAAACAAATTGCCTTCATTGTGAGGTCAGTGCAAAGCAAATTAGCTTACCAAACTTGGGCTGATGATGAGGATAGCAAGACTTTGAAACCCGATATCCAACTGAATTTCATAAATTTCAAGGTGGAGGACGACATTTTGACACCCGTTGTTGTACAACACTGTCCTAATTTTAGAGATGAAGAAGCTGCTTCTTGTTCTTCATTAGTATTGGTGGTTCCTACTCCAGTTACTGATGAAGCAAACTTGAAACTGCGTCGATCTGGCCGTAGAAGGTTTCAACCGGAGCGGTTCCTTGGTGGTGATGTTGCTCCGGGAGAAGACCCCGGGTGGGTTAGACAGATGCCATACAAGACAGATAAATGGAAGGATGATGGTGATGATGATAGTGATTTGGATGTGCCTCTATCAGACCTTTTTGGTGCCCGTGGTGGAAATGGTGGTAGAAAGCTGGCTAAAGGAGAAGTTCCTCAGCTTGAACTCTTGGAGGATGATAACATGAAAATAAAAAAGTTCAAGGTTGGTAAGTCAAAGAAAAGAGGCCGAAAGCCTCAACTTGCCATCGTCCCGGTTCCCATGCCTGCTCAAAATGATACAGTTACGCCAGAAGATGTTGATGATCATGAACAACCTGATTCTCCTCCTCCAAATTCTCCTGAAATTCTACCCAGAGAGCCCAAGGATGAGGTCTCATTCGGGTATTATGGTAAGAGAGGTACCTCAGGCTCCCAGAGGAATAGTTTTGTTTCCTTCAGTTCGAGAAAGGCGAACTTCGAGCCTGAGGACATGGTTTTCCAAAGTGGATGGGGGCCAAAATTTGCTGCTGCTAGTAAGAAAGCTTCTTCAAATGGGAGATCATTCAGATCTTTCAAGTCCAGGAGAGATAAGTTTGGTGAGCGAAAGCCGTTCAAGAAGACTGCTTTAAGTGCTGGTGCATACAACAAGCTTATAAATTCATACATGAAGAACATTGATTCTACTATCTCATCCAAAAGTGAGACCCATATCATCGATCAATGGGAGCGATTTAAAGCCAAAGGTGACCAGGGCCATGCTAAGAACATGGATCAGTTTGAAGTAGAGGATGATGGTGAACTGTCAGAAACCGAGATGCTGTGGAGAGAAATGGAACTATGTCTGGCATCAGCTTATCTTCTTGATGAAGATCAGGTATCAAAATGGAGATCATATATCGTCTTTTTAACACACATCTACGGCTTTTGTCGTCTATTATTAATTGCATCGATTCACAGGATCAAGTTCCTAAAAAGAACGCCGAGAAGGAAGGTGACAGTAATTGCCTCCATGCATACAAACTTGACGAGGAGATTGGGATCATATGCACTATATGTGGCTTTGTCAAGACCGAAATGAAATACGTTACACCTCCATTTGTAAGTCAACATTAATGCAAGTTGGTTTCTTTTTTCACATTCATTTTACTGCCATGCTTGCAGATATACTGCAAAGAAAAGTTACATTATTCCATCCCAAAATAAGGCTTCTAGGTCTTACATGCTCTGCCCTACATTGTGAACATAAATGGAAGAAACTTAAGCATTCATTTCCTCTCATTTCTCTTAGGCGGAAAATGCTAGCTCGACTGCAGAAAGGAAACCAAATGATGGCAATGACTCGGATCCTAAGCCAGAAGGGGAAGAAGAGATCAAACTTTTCACCACTGATCACGATACCTACAAGGAAGACGTGTCATCATCTGCACAGAAAGAGAACGTTTGGGCATTAATCCCTCACATAAAAAACAAGCTGCATTTTCACCAGAAGAGGGCATTTGAATTTCTGTGGAGAAACACTGCAGGCTCGACCATCCCAGCCAAAATGGTGAAAGCATCAAAGAAAGTTGCTGGTTGTGTTGTGTCCCATACACCAGGAGCTGGCAAGACATTCCTCATCATAGCATTCCTCTCAAGCTACCTTAAGTTGTTCCCAAACAAGAGACCATTGGTCCTTGCTCCAAAGACAACTCTCTACACCTGGTACAAAGAGTTCATCAAGTGGGAGATCCCTATCCCGGTACACCTCATCCACGGGCGAAAGACTTACAGGCTGTCGCAGCAAGGTGCAGTTAAATCCACTGGAGGGCCAAAGCCGAGTCAGGACGTTATGCATATCTTGGACTGCTTAGAGAAGATTCAGAAGTGGCACGCACAGCCGAGTGTCCTTGTCATGGGCTACACTTCATTTCTCACTTTGATGAGGGAAGATTCAAAGTTTGCTCACAGGCAGTACATGGCCAAAGTGTTGAGGGAAAGTCCAGGGCTACTCATACTCGACGAAGGGCATAATCCTAGGAGCACCAAATCCAGATTGAGGAAGGTTTTGATGAAGGTGCAAACCGATCTTCGAATACTTCTCTCTGGGACTCTATTCCAGAACAATTTCGTCGAGTACTTCAACACACTTTGCCTTGCTAGACCAAAGTTCATTAGAGAAGTGTTGAGGAAGCTAGATCCCAAGTACAAGGCAAAGAAAGGGCCTAAGAAAGCTCGACACCTACTGGAAGCTCGAGCGAGGAAGCTTTTCATAGACAACATTGCTAGCAAGATTGATTCAGGTGTGCCAGAAGAAAGAATGGAAGGTCTGAATGTGCTGAGAAAAATGACGAATCGTTTCATTGATGTTTATGAAGGTGGGGCTTCTGATGGCCTTCCTGGCTTGCAGATTTATACTATACTGATGAACTCCACAGATATACAGAATGAGATTCTGAACAAGCTGCATGACATTATGGCTACCTACAATGGTTACCCATTGGAGCTAGAGCTCATGATCACGCTTGCTTCAATCCACCCTTGGTTGGTTAAAACATCGAACTGTGTCCACAAGTTCTTCGACATGCCTGAACAGATGGAGCTCGAGAAGCTGAAGTTCGACTTCAAGAAAGGGTCGAAGATCATGTTCGTTCTGAATCTCGTCTACAGGATAGTGAAGAAGGAGAAAGCCTTGATCTTTTGCCACAACATTGCACCCATTAATCTACTCACCGAGCTGTTCGAGAACATCTTTGGCTGGCAGAGAGGCAGAGAGATCATGATTCTCACAGGAGATCTTGAGCTGTTCGAGAGAGGCAGAATCATCGACAAGTTTGAGGAGCCAGGTGGACATTCCAAGATTCTGCTTGCCTCCATCACAGCTTGTGCTGAAGGAATCAGCCTGACAGCGGCTTCGAGAGTGATACTGATGGACTCCGAGTGGAATCCTAGCAAGACGAAGCAGGCCATTGCTCGTGCTTTTCGTCCAGGTCAGCAGAAGGTGGTCTACGTGTATCAGTTGCTCGCGACTGGGACTCTTGAAGAGGATAAGTACAGGAGGACAACGTGGAAGGAGTGGGTTTCGTGCATGATATTCAGCGAGGCATTTGTCGAAGACCCCTCGCAGTGGCAGGCAGAGAAGATCGAAGATGATGTGCTGAGGGAAATGGTGGAGGAAGATCGTGTGAAATCGTTCCACATGATCATGAAGAACGAAAAGGCTTCAACGGGTTAAGATTCAAAACGGTCTAAGCTAGCTTCACCTCAACTAACTGGTGAGTTGAAGTAACTTACTCCCCTGCCTTTCCATTAGTTAGTTTCTTGTGTTGCAGGATATGGGGACTAACTATATGCTTTTTGTATCATGGTGCAAAATGGGGCAAAAGCAAATAGCATTGTGACATGAGGCACCATAACCCTGCAAGTAAATCAAAAGTGCAGCTGTATACCCATAATGTCAATGAATATCTTGAAGGAGGAAAGAGGAAGCTATAGTTACAAGGACAAGACAGGAGACGGATACCCGCAAAAGAAGAACAATGACCTTTCGTGTTCGAACTGTCTGCAAAATTTTTCTCTTCTTTGATTCATTCTTGGGCATTCCTAATGTGTTCATAATGGAACAGTTTTCAGTTTATGAACCGTGATAGTTCCCCAGGTAGACAACTTGGCTCTGCCTTTGAGATTCTATGAAAATAATGGCT
Organism: Linum tenue; assembly: GCA_946122785.1. Lineage (NCBI taxonomy): Eukaryota > Viridiplantae > Streptophyta > Magnoliopsida > Malpighiales > Linaceae > Linum > Linum tenue. Next base: position 19,350,352 of record CAMGYJ010000005.1, read on the forward strand.
TGGCATTTGCTTTTCTCTTTACTTCTGTCATCTGGTTTTCGGCCTTTCGTCACTTTAAAAGGGTGTAATAATGGGGATGGAACAAGTGGTGGTATCAGCATGCACATGTTGGGCAGAGTTTCAGATATGCGATGCGACGGTGTCAGTCTAATCCGATCTTTGTACTGTTGGCGGAGACCTTCACTTTTACTATTCCCGTCTCTCTCACCTGCAGCTTCTGCTAGCAAGCTACGATATCTGTCTGGGTTTTTTTAAAAGGAATTGTTTGGGATGATAAAAGATGGAAGTTTTGATCTAAACAATCACCCTAGCAAACTTAGAAATGTGTTGTTTTTGTCGTTTAGTGATAAGCCCACAAGATGAGTTAAATTCGTTTTTGAAAGAGCCCAAGCAAAGACGAGTTTTAAAGTGATCAGTAGGCTCACTTTTACTTTGATTAAAAAGGCAGCAACCAATAAACACCAATTTAGTTTTCTCTTTACTAGTTTTTCGATCAAAACAAGCTATATGCACAACTTCGGACGAAGAACAGAGCATGACCACAAAAACAGAGTATCCAGAACTGAAATGCAGAAATAAAAGAACACAAGCAATTTTTACGTGGTTTCCAGTGTTGAGAGAAGTAGAATCTCAACACTGACTAGTCGACGATCGGAGATTCACGACTTTGTGATCTCCGATGATCTACTAAGGATATGTCTTTGACGTTTTTCGATTTACAAATGAACAACCCGGTATTTTCCAGTACCGTCACCTCCATTAACTCCCCGTCAATCGAAACGCGTGTATCCCAACACGTAACCCAAGCTATCTAACCAATGCTTGAACCAAGCAACTCCCCGTATGCTTATTATTTTGTTTAGATAATAGAGCACTTACGTTTCGTGAAAGAGGCTTTCGTAACAAATTTAGTTTAATGTAGATTTCATCTTTTTGTGTAGATAATTCATTGTTTATTATTTTATACACTAACAATTAAATAAAAAGGACATTAGGATATACTTTTTAATATTTTGACATAATATTTTTTTCATTACAAACTATGACATCTTAATGACAAAAACACAACAATTGATTCAAATGGTCATAAATTCATCACATGTATGACGAAATGAGTTGTGTCATCAACTATGGTAGTATTTATAAGAGAAGTATGAAAACAATAGGTACCCAAAGAGACGTTGGAGTGAAAATGAGGCTGAGATGTTTACACATTTTTTTGTTACCTCAACCGCCACACCTCGTTCGAGACTTTGTTGATGAATTTGGATTTTATAGATACTAAAATCTGAACTCACGATGTTTCAAAATTCGCATGTCATTTTACAAATTATATCTGGTACTTATATTAGTCAAATAAAATATGGAATAACTCATAGAAACATAGAGATGAAGCATGAATTAAACTTTGCTGTTTTGGTTTAAACTAAGTAAACTTTATTTGGAGTATGTTGAGTAGATCTTTGTTGTTGATCAACTAAAATGGTCAAACTCAAGTTATACGCAAAGAAAAAAAGTTAATTTATACACTAAATCGATCAACCTGACAACTACTAGGTCGATGGTCTATGCTTTGACGGACCTTTACCTGCAGCTATGTTAAATACATCGACGAAATTCTATTTGGTGTAGTCATGTTCCTTTGGAATGATCTACTTGGAGTGGAAAGCACACGATTGTCATAAACTACAACATACCACATATTATTTTTATCTTTATGAATTACAACATATTATTGCTATGACGATTAAATGCAAAAATATGTTAATATAACTTTCATATTTAGTCCGAAAATTGGATGTAGAATAATATCAATTTAAGCAGATTGCTTCATATCAAAACCAGTGGAAGGTACAAGGTCTAATCTCTTAATTGAATCTAGACACATGCAGCTCACAAGTTGGACAAAAATTACGTACGATCACATTGTTTTTTCCCGTGGATATACAAAAAAAGAAAAAGATGTTGATAACCCTATATATCATCATGTTAATTAAAAACAACTTGAATTGAATTAATCTATAATTTTCTTATGATAATTAATTATTGAATTCAATGCAATTTTTGAGAAACCCTACTGTATCAGCCGATCAGACTGAGAATACCGGATACCGAATCCAAAAAGGTAGGTGATTTTGACAGTAAAAAATGGTTGAATTACAATCGAACCACGATTTTAGTACAAAATATCTTATCACTACCCATTATAACCTCCGGTATGAATTCACGATCTTTGATTGATTCAATGCTCACACAAAATTGAATAAATGCAAACACTAAAAATGAAATATTAATTTGTCACTTGCCCACGAGCAGATTAATTCATTTCATTAATTCCTTGGACAATGATGATGATCCTCCAGCTAGGCATTGCCCATTGGGACCAATTAGTGAGGGGCCAAAAAGGGTTCTTAAGTAATAAACTAGTATCAAAACAGTCAACTTGTATAATATAGTATTCATCAACTTAAATTATTCGTTTGACTCCTAATTAAAATTCCAACTAAAGCTTTGTCTTTATTTATTTATAATCCCACCCTCTCAAATTAATTAGCTAGCTAGGTTGTGATGACTTAATACAAGAGTTTTGGTGTTTGTTTTGTGGTGCTACATTCAATGTACGTACGGTGTGCTTGACTAGCTAGTTGTAGCGGTTATGTATATAATACATTGTTGATTGATCAGAAAGATGAACATGTACAGATACTTTAAATGAATCCTCATATAATTAATTATAATCCAACTTTGGGCTGAGGTGATCGAGCAACTATATCCATATTGTGTTTCGAATTGTATGAAGGGTGAGCAAACCCTAGGCCTATTGGGTGATACAATAGGGAGGTTGACAATGTTGAGATTAGGAATGGAAATGGTGAAGGTCGTTGCGGGCATCTCAATATTTATACTCGGTCCATTATACGTTGGGTAATTTCTCATGAAGAGTGGGATGAGATAGGTCCATCCATATCGGTACTTAATTTAAAGGGAAGGTCGTGGCGGGCATCTCGATATTTATAACCGGTCTGCTACATGTCAGGTAATTTATCATGAATAGTGGGGTGGGACAGGTCCATCCATATCGGTACTTAATGTAAAGGGAAAATATTATAATATTGCATTTTCATTATAAGAATAAAGAAAGAAACTCTAACATGATAAATTTAGCTAAACTATTTGACAAATTGATTAACTCACTTGTTTACAACTTTATTAATGTAAAATATGAGATAAAAATGTACAATTCAAAGTACTTCCGCAATTTCATGAAAGTTAGATAAAAATGGGTCGAGAATGGTGTGGACTAAAGATCGAGGAGAGAGTATTCCTGTTCTACCCCACCTACAAGGTGCACACTGCCCGTTTCAAAGCATGTCAAACAAATCGAGTAAAACGAGTCATGTCAAAATTGTCATCCTACCTAGTTGATATATCTTGGTATACTTATTCGGCTTACAAATTACAATCGGTAATACAATGGGAAATTAGAGATAAAATAAACTATCGTACCCATGAATCACATAAATTCGTGTATTATTTATTTTTCTACTTTATTTGTCATTTGCCCACTCAGATGTAGCAGCATCAATTAAACCACTCAAATGAATTTTTGTGAATTGTGTTATCAAAACCTCCTACAGAACCGATCATGAAATTAGAGATCGAGTTCATTATAGAGATAAAAGCATTAATAAAAGATCAAATGGGCGTTCTAGGTAGGGGAAAATATTCATGTGGGTCGTTAGAAAAAGCAGCAAGTTGGCTGGATTTGGTGCAGGATTTATCATCTTTCGAAGAAGGAGAAAAGGAAAATGATTAATGAATAACTAATAACAAACACACCCCATTGGCCACTAGCCTTTCTTTTTTCTCGTGGAAGCTTCCTGGCTCGAGATGTAATTAATGGACATGAAATAATCAATTAAATGGAGACAAATTGAAGTTAAAACAATATGCAAGTTGTTTTTTTTTCTTCTTAAACATATTTTTGATTCCTTTCAAGAGATGATTATGAGAGGGTAATAGAGTTCGGCTAAATTCCGGTGGAAGGAACCTAAAACAAAGAAATACGATAAGGATACATGATAGGATAAATAGGCAGGAAGCTTAAGATTCCAATATACAATACGAAACTCATAATCAAACCCAATGGCTAGACCCAAACGCAACTCCAAAACTCTAATTTACATTTATTACTCATCATCTTTCGTCTCTTAGTGGTGGAGCTACGTGTAGTTACTTTTGTGAGTTGTAATCCCCTCTCGATGTTTGATTTAAGTTATGAAGTATGAACCACATGATAATCTCTTATTGAAAAGTCGTAAGTGAATAGACTATCGATATCTCCTCGTACAAAACCTATTTGGAGTTCGATGTCAATATAATTTGTTGTGAACTTTTAATTCTGTTCCTCCCTCGCTCTTAATCCTGGCTATGGCAAGCTTGGACAATAATGCTCGTTTGCAAGAGCATTTTCTTGTTCAACCACGTAGCAAAATTCATTACATTGGACAAACACTTCGAGACTTCATCTCTGGTTCCATAAGCATGGAGTACTTGGTTGTCGAAGAAGGATTGAACTCGAGCATACATTGAATCGCAACAAGCTCACGAATTTTGATACACACATGTCTACTAACATTAATGTCTCCTACTGAGCCAATACATTTATGATTTCGTAAGTTTGCCAAAGCAAACAGCCACTTTCTGCAAGATTTCATCTCTAAATTCTAATTTTGCCATGGTCTACAATCATATACCTTCTTTCACTTGGCTTCTTATATATTCAACACACCTTCTGTCGCTGATCAGTCACAAAATTTAACTTGTGCCTTAGGTTTAATGGAATGTCACACTTGTGTGTGCACATGCAATTATGTAAAAACAAATAGTTCGTTGTAGAGGATCAAACGTCTACTAGCTACAAAAATCTGGATTACCAAAATTGTCACCAAAATGTAATTTATTCTTCGATACAAAATCACAAACTTCAATATGCGGCATCCATGGTTTAGGGATGAATTTTAGTTAGAATCAAATGGGTTTTATCAATGGAAAAAATAAAGTGAAAGAATTTTAACCGTTTTTATCATTTGTATCACAACAACGAGAATTTAAATTGATGAAATGTTTTATTCTCCAACCTCTGACTCGTTTTTTTTTTCTTCATGATTCTCTTCCAGTTGACGACAAACTAACACAATTCTTTCGCTCGAATTATCTATTTCCAAACCAAAATATTTCGATGATTTCATAGCTAGGTTCGATGAGTATTTATGAAGCATGTTATTTGGAATCAATTACCACATATCATAATACACATTATTCACTATGTGGTATTTGTACGAGATATTATAGTTAGATTACTCATAAGTAGTAGTATTTGCACTCAAATTTATTATCTTGCCAATTTGTTCTTCTTAAATCTTAACCCCATATTTTTCATGCTTTTTCACCAAGAGAGATTTTTTTTAATCTTCAATCTCGAGTTAAATATTAGAATAACTCATGTGTTTTAATGAGAGCCTATAATATAATTGTCAGTGAGCAAGTTAAGATTTAAATTTCATTTTGTATTTAATCTTTTTTTGGAATAATTTGTATAATAAGTCACAATGTTTGGAAATTCGGAGAATACTCGTCTCTATTGATATTTGTCAAATAACACGTCTGTAGTCTTTTGAAAATACCACTTATAAATAACCGGGGAAAATTACAACGTACCAAATAACACATATTTTCATTCTCTCCAATCAAAAATGTTATTTCTCATCAAATACCACCCGAATACCCAATCCAAACGAATTATTAGATCCCCCACACCCACAAAAAAAGGACCCATAAATTTCTCCCATTTTAACATTCAACATTATTTCAATCTTCTTTTACCCAAAATGTCAAATTTCAGAGATGGAGACCAAATGAAAATGTTGATTTCATGTCACACGTAATGTTGAATATACAAATTTCCAAAAACGACGAGTCCAAACACCAAAAAACACTTAATTATTATTAGGAGTTAGGACGATCGACGTCCAAACAAATAAATTGCAACTTGCACCTTTTCTTTCTCCTCCCCACTTGCTCTCTCCCTGGCTGGCATGGCTGGCGTCTGCTCTGCTTTCCGCCTTCACAAACCAAGAAGAAGAAATATAAAAAAAACTATTTCCCTATCACCTCCATATATATCACCGAAACAAGTTTCAAATTTTAAATCCTCTCCCCAAAAATATTAAATCCCAACTTGCTCTCCCTTTTTTTTTTCCAATCCCCTTCTCATATATATAAATCTTCCACAAATCCCTCCTTCCTAATCACTCACCCCCCAAAACAACAACCAAAACAAAACCCCTCGTCGGAAAACTCACCGGCGCTAACAATATTCATCCAGCCATGCCGGCCTCCCTCCAGCTCCAACGAACCCCATCTTGCCAGTACAAGCAGCAGCAGCCGCCGGCCGAGTGCCGGCACGTGCCGCTCCTTATTCAGGCACGTGACCAGGACGACGATGCAAACAACAACAACGAAGAAGAGGACTGCGGCGCCATGGTGCCGGAGTACGTGGCGCGTCACCACGCGCGGGCGCTGGGCCCCAACCAGTGCTGCTCCGCGGTGGTGCGGCGCATCGACGCGCCCGTGTCCACCGTGTGGTCGGTGGTGCGGCGGTTCGACAACCCGCAGGCGTACAAGCACTTCCTCAAGAGCTGCCACCTCATCCGCGGCGACGGCGACGTGGGCACGCTCCGTGAGGTGCGCGTGGTGTCGGGCCTCCCCGCGGGGAAGAGCACCGAGCGCCTCGAGATCCTCGACGACGAGCGCCACGTCATCAGCTTCAGCGTCGTGGGCGGGGACCACCGCCTCCACAACTACCGCTCCGTCACCACCCTCCACCCCGCGGCGGCGGGGACGGTGGTGGTGGAGTCGTACGTCGTCGACATACCGGCCGGGAACACCAAGGAGGACACGTGTAGCTTCGTCGACACCATCGTGCGGTGCAACTTGCAGTCGTTGGCTCAGATCGCCGAGAACATGGTGGCGGCGGCGGCGGCCGGGGAAAACGATGTTAATTAATAACCCTCCTCCAGCTTCCTCGTAATTACTTGCTTTCATCCTCGTACTAATCTTTCATTAATTGGGGCTTCACACGTCATTAGGTGTGTTTTTTTTTAGTTTAGTAGGTATATGAACATGTTGTACGAACATCGAAGGTAAAGTGTTCGGTTCGATTTTTCGATCCTTCCGACGAAAGGGTTTGAGATACCGGCAAATGAGTGAGGAGATCAAAAGTATATTGAGATCGAAGGTGATATGATGATCGACAATGTTATATTGTATCATCTTTGATTTTACTTTTGATGGGGTTTTTTTTTCTCGTGGTTCTTCAGTGTAGTAAGTTAGTTGTAATTGTCTCCTTTCTCTGGGTAATTTCTTAGGGTTTGGTGTCAAATATGTTGGTTAAAAAGGAATGGATCATTGTGAATAATAGTACATCTTTTGTCTTGACATTTTTTTTCCTGAAGCAATGTCTGCGACTTATATCGCTCGTATTGGTTCCCAAAAATTACTAAAATTCCAAATGTTTTAGTTTGCCGACGATTGTTTGATGTACGGGTTATGTCTCAACACTTTGAAATGGCTAGTTAGGTGTTGTGTTTTCGCCAAAGAGAATGATCGAGATTGAATTTCGAAGGATTATACATATAGGGTACTGTCATGATATCGCTATGCAGCTATGCGCTAGAAACTCCTCATACAAAATTGAGGTGATCTTTTTCCGAAATCGATATTTCTACAGGTTTCATATACATGCGGAATTAAACCCAAATAAATTACCTGATTAACATGTTGATTAAGTAATAAGATACGAATAATCTATTGATTAAAAAAATTATGTTTAGTACTAATGGATCGGCTGTTTCTGGGGTAGGGGGTGGCTGCAGGCAGGCGGTGGCATGGTTTCTTGGCCGCATCAATTCATGAATGGCTATACTAACAATTTATGCTCTGCAAGTTGCCAAGTTGGAGGACCTTAAATATTACAAACTCTCAACTTGTGTGTTATTAATTCATAGTTGGCAACTTGGTTGCCATATTTTTCTTTTGAATAAAATTTAAAATATTATTATATATTCATAACTTCTTTTGGTCCTTTTGAATTGTGTGTGTCTGGTTGTACCATATGGTCTGCAAGGGGGATGCTGCTGAAAAGGGCTTTCCTCCTGCTGCCTGCAAGTTGATACGCAAGTTGAGCAACAAAAGAAAGAAAAAGGGGATTTTTTCCCCCCATCTTTGTTTCATTATTTGTTTTGGGTAAGACCAACTCCAACGCACGGGTCATATTTGGCATTTGGGTACATGGAAGATGGAAAGATTTTTTTTTCCCCAACCCAACAAAAAATTCTCCCGAATTTACAAATTTGAGAGATAAAAGGAAGATTTATGCATAAATGGAAGAAAGGGAATTGTCATATTTGGCTGGGAAGGGGAGGGGAAGCCTAGACGCGCACTTTGGCCCTCCTGTTTTTTATGAAAGAATATGTAACATTTTAGGCGAATTTCACATCGACAAAGTATGGGAGAGATCCATGGTTCATAAGTAAAAAACCGACCTTAAATGACAAGATGCGTTTTGGGGTGAAATGAAGGAGTGTGAAATGAAGGAGTTCTTGTGAGAATTTCGAAGTTAACGTGCTCAGTGTGGAGTACAACAATGATGAGTGACCTTATTGGAAGTCACCTTGAATTGCACCACAAGTCGAAAACCGTGAGGGTCGAGGCTCAAAGCGGGCAATATCTTGCTCGGGAAAAGGTTCAGGATGTTACAGAATACATGCTGATTTTGTAATATTTTAAGGATAGGATGCGGGCAAAACAAATATCACTTTCTGATTGGTATAAAAAAAGATAACATTTTGTTGACACCTAAAATTAATTCGGCCGGAATTAAATGCCGTATTAATTAGTCTCGGCATTTAAGTCGATACCGCGGGTAAAAACGGTGTCGTAGGGAGTCGAGCGGTGTCGCGGGAAACAAAAAACGGTACCGCGAGTAAGCCCAGCGGTACCGCAAAACTGGAAACGACACCGCTTGCCGAAAATAAAAAGGGTCGTGCGTTTAATGGGTTGGAGGAGGAGTTTTGATTATTTGATTATTATTTTTTATTCCTTGGGAGAAGCGGCACAGCGGAGAGTTAAAACGGTACCGCGGATTTAAAAACGGTGCCGCGAGAGCCTGGTAAGCGGTACCGATTAATTAAAAATCATATCGGGCAAGTGACCAAAATTCACCCGGCCCAATGCGAGCGCCGACTGCGGCGCGTTCCATGGATTAATATTTTTTGGCTATATCGGCGGTGTCGTTTAATTCAAAACGGTACCGCGAGTAAGCCCAACGGTACCGCGGATTAGCAAACGACAGTGTTTAAAAAAGAAACAATGTCGCGGAATGGAAAACGACATTGTTTGTCGGCATCGATTAGTGAAAGGTGATGCCGCGGTATTGGTGAAACGACATCGTTGCATGGACAAGGGTGTAGGATTTGGCTCAATGTCGTTTCGCCAAGTTTCTGCAAACAGGAGCGGTTTCGATGGCACGTGATTTTTACGCAAAGCAGAAAGAGGAGATCAGGGCAGTTGAGACACGTGGGGTTTCAGGACGGGGCAGTTGAAGAAGCAGTTCTACAGAGCGTGAAGACTACGAAGTTGGTTTTAGATAAAATCAACCATGCAAGGAGAGAGGGAGGGGAACCAAAAAAAATCAACACAGATCAACTCTGTCAAACTTATCTTTTTCTCTGTAACTCCTTCGCGGAGCTCTCCTTCCAGGAAGGATCTCCATAGTTGTAGTCTTAGTCGTAGTCGCGGAGCTCTCCACAGGAATCTCCATAGGAGTAGCGGTAGCGTAGATTCCTCAAAACTCAAACACCCTCGTTCGAACGTAGTTTGGAGAGGTGCGAACCGAGTACGGTTGTTTGATTAGAAGTCAAGGGTGTATCGATCAAATCAACGACGCCGACACCGGCGGCGGATATTTGACGATCTTCTTTGTTTTCTGTTCGATCGATCAAATCAACATCGCACGGCGGTGGATATTTGACGATCGTCATCGTTTTCAGAAGTCAGAGTTGCACCGATCAAATCAACGACGCCGACATTCGGTGGCGGATATTTGACGGTCGTCTCGATTTCAGCTATCAGCGGTGCATTCGATCAACGGCACCGCAAGAGTTTCCATCGCGAAACATCGAATCAACATCGCCGGAAACCAATTCGGCACCGGCGGTGGCATTTGGTTTTTCCGGGGAAACAATTTGGCACACCTGGTGGGACGCGTGTGTTTGAAGTGAAATATGGCTCTGCGGCATGGAAAACACAACGTTGATCTTCCAGAAGAATCTGTGGAGGTGGAGCGTGTGGCCGACATTGAAGTTGGCGGAGCATATGAGGCGGATAGACATATCGGGGTGATGAAGGAGTGGCCCCAATCCATGTCGAGCACTGATGGGCATGCTGCACTCCTATCTCTTCGTCGATCTGTAGAGGAATATTACCGACAGGTAAATCTCTATTTTATCTCTTTAAATAATCCTTGTGATTCTCTTGGAATACATATGAATAAATTTTTTGAGATGATCGATGAACATGTTTCCGGTATTGTCAATAAGGATTCACTTAAACTTGTGGCTAAAACAGTGGCGTTAGGTACCAACAAATCTCATGTTGGTTCTCCTGTGAACACTATTGTTTTGAAGGACATGAAAGTTAGAGCAGTCTTGCGAAAGCCACAACAAAGAACAAAATTTAAACGTGTTTATAATAAGTTTCAGAAAATTAGGAAGAACAACTGTGATATCTTGAAAGATGATAAATTTTACAATGTTGTTCAATCTAAGCCGCTCGGGGGGCATGTCATCCCATCTCGTGGTAGATTGAAGGAGAAACAACACCGTAAGTGGCAAATAAGTTTGCCACATCCACCTTGTTCTAGGAAAAGTCAAACTAGGGTCACCACAAACACTACTCAAGATGGAGGTGGTGATCACGTGAAAAATTCCAATGCCATCAAAGTTGGCATGAATCAACAGAATCCTCTATGTAAATTGTCCCCAAAACCTCCACTGAGTAGAGAGGGGAGCAAGTTCGATCAAACCCGACATGGGGTTGCCACACCAGTGCTGGCTGGGAACAAATCCATGAGTGGTGGTCTGGGGGGCAAGGCCAATGCCAAACAAACTCCAAACTCACGTGGAAGTTCAAAAGATGCAAAGTTGTTGTGCGATAAGTGCAAAGATCATGGTCGTGGTAAACAAAATACCAACACACGTGTTGATGGAGCTAGTAAATCTCGATGCTCAAACTCCCAACAACATTGTGAGAGTGTACAACTGACAAAACCGGACCAGTCTGAGCAGGCAATGCGGCATGGTCGACTCGGCAAGACGAAGATGCCAAAAAATGTGAATGTCTTGCCAAGAGCGAAAAATACCGATGATTTTTCATGTCAACGATCAAAACTTATGGCTGAAGTAAAGCCAAGTCAAGCTTGTAGGATCTCAAACAAGGATGTTCGAGATAGACGAGCTAAAAAGTTTCAATCCAGCACCGACTTCAAAACTTCTCGGTCGTGTGTAAAGCCAGTTGTGAAGAGTAATGGCGTTCACGGATGGCTTGTTTGGTTCGATCCATGGAGTTGGCAGTGGGTCTGGACCTTTGGCGTGATGGTTTATGCCAAAGTCTAGCTTGTTTTTTTATTTAGCTATAAAAAAATAATGTGGCTAAATTAAGCCACACAATATGTTAAAAAAAAAAATATAATCAAGCGGCATTGTTAAGAAAAAGCCACTACGTTGTTGGCGGTAGTTCAAGATGGTCAGCAGTGTTGTTTTCTCTTTTCTCAATAGTGTTGGAGGGATGCATAACGCTGTTGTAACAAAAGTGTTTTATTTAAAAATAATAATAATAATAATAAATGTTGCCAAGACAATATGGCTGGAAAAAAAAAATTGTTTGGCAAATAGCATTGCTGAAAGAATGGCTTGCGAGCCACCATGGAAAAAAAAAAGGCTTGCGAGCCAAACTCCGCAATGTTGCGGAAGAGAGAGAAAGTGCAAGCAGCTTTGTGAAGTATATCGTAGCTTTGCGAGAAAAAATTTTTTTTTTAGCTCTGCCGCTGTTGCAAACAGCCCTGGCGGAGAATAATATAAGAAAAAAAAAACAAAAAAATTTTTGCAGGGCTGGTGCTAGCAGCGCTGGTGAAAAAATATAAAAAAAAAAAAAAATTCTCCGCGCCGGCCAAACAGCCCTGGCGAAAAATATATATATATATATATATATTTTTTTTTTTAGCTCTGCCGCGGTTCCAAACAGCCCTGGCGAAAAAGAGAGGGAGTTCCAAACAGCCGCTGTTGCTAGCAGCGCTGGGAAAGAAACATGTATAAAAAAAACAAAAAAAAAAGTTTGACAGCGGTGTAAACAACGCGGATGAGGAAGTTGAAAAAAAAATTAATTATGCAGCGCTGCCCGCTGTTTCCCCAGCCGTGAAGAATGAAAAAAAAATTTTGGCAGGCAGAGCTGCCAGCAGCGCTGATAATAAAAAAAAAAAAAATAAAAAATTGTGGCTTTGGGGGAAGAGGCCGCAGGTCTGAGAAGAGAAAAAAAAAAAAAGAGCAAGGAGTCAGCGCTGCGGCCAAACAGCGCTGTGGGAGAATAAAAAAAAAAAAAAAAACAAAAATTTTGCAGCTCTGCGGAGGAGAGTAACAGCCCTGATATTAAAAAAAAAAAAAAAAATTTTTATAGAGGCAGCGCTGATGGAGAGTTCTAATAAAAAAAAAAAAAAAATTTGGCCGTTCTGGCCAAAGCAGCACTGCGGCTGTAGTGGAATTTATCAGGCCTGAAAAAAAAAAAAAAAAATTATATATATATAGATGCAGCGCTGGTTAAAAAAAAAAAAAAAAAAAACTTATAAAAAAACAAAAAATCAAGACATTGTTGCCGTGGGTGCAGCCTTGCAGTAGAATTGCATGCCACTTTCACTGGCTCTGCCAAAATCACCTTTGCCAAAACGTGATTTGTGGATTTTCTTGGTAAAGTTGATTTAATTTTAGGTGGTATAAGTTGTGACAACAATTTGGTTCATAATTCTTATAAACCAAATTGTGGGGGGCATTTGTTGACACCTAAAATTAATTCGGCCGGAATTAAATGCCGTATTAATTAGTCTCGGCATTTAAGTCGATACCGCGGGTAAAAACGGTGTCGTAGGGAGTCGAGCGGTGTCGCGGGAAACAAAAAACGGTACCGCGAGTAAGCCCAGCGGTACCGCAAAACTGGAAACGACACCGCTTGCCGAAAATAAAAAGGGTCGTGCGTTTAATGGGTTGGAGGAGGAGTTTTGATTATTTGATTATTATTTTTTATTCCTTGGGAGAAGCGGCACAGCGGAGAGTTAAAACGGTACCGCGGATTTAAAAACGGTGCCGCGAGAGCCTGGTAAGCGGTACCGATTAATTAAAAATCATATCGGGCAAGTGACCAAAATTCACCCGGCCCAATGCGAGCGCCGACTGCGGCGCGTTCCATGGATTAATATTTTTTGGCTATATCGGCGGTGTCGTTTAATTCAAAACGGTACCGCGAGTAAGCCCAACGGTACCGCGGATTAGCAAACGACAGTGTTTAAAAAAGAAACAATGTCGCGGAATGGAAAACGACATTGTTTGTCGGCATCGATTAGTGAAAGGTGATGCCGCGGTATTGGTGAAACGACATCGTTGCATGGACAAGGGTGTAGGATTTGGCTCAATGTCGTTTCGCCAAGTTTCTGCAAACAGGAGCGGTTTCGATGGCACGTGATTTTTACGCAAAGCAGAAAGAGGAGATCAGGGCAGTTGAGACACGTGGGGTTTCAGGACGGGGCAGTTGAAGAAGCAGTTCTACAGAGCGTGAAGACTACGAAGTTGGTTTTAGATAAAATCAACCATGCAAGGAGAGAGGGAGGGGAACCAAAAAAAATCAACACAGATCAACTCTGTCAAACTTATCTTTTTCTCTGTAACTCCTTCGCGGAGCTCTCCTTCCAGGAAGGATCTCCATAGTTGTAGTCTTAGTCGTAGTCGCGGAGCTCTCCACAGGAATCTCCATAGGAGTAGCGGTAGCGTAGATTCCTCAAAACTCAAACACCCTCGTTCGAACGTAGTTTGGAGAGGTGCGAACCGAGTACGGTTGTTTGATTAGAAGTCAAGGGTGTATCGATCAAATCAACGACGCCGACACCGGCGGCGGATATTTGACGATCTTCTTTGTTTTCTGTTCGATCGATCAAATCAACATCGCACGGCGGTGGATATTTGACGATCGTCATCGTTTTCAGAAGTCAGAGTTGCACCGATCAAATCAACGACGCCGACATTCGGTGGCGGATATTTGACGGTCGTCTCGATTTCAGCTATCAGCGGTGCATTCGATCAACGGCACCGCAAGAGTTTCCATCGCGAAACATCGAATCAACATCGCCGGAAACCAATTCGGCACCGGCGGTGGCATTTGGTTTTTCCGGGGAAACACATTTTAATGACCATAAAGATATTACATTTTAACAATCATAATTTTTTAATATATTAATTGTTCTCTCTTATATGCATTCATAAAATTCTCTCAATATCATTTCTCGCATTTCTCAAAAACAAAAATGTCAAGCAAGAGGGAGCCAATTGGCAAGCTGAAGAAAATGAGTACTTGTGCAAAACTTGGGTATCGATATTACGTCATCATCTTTGACTTGTTATTTCATCTTTTATCATTTGTGTGTGTTGTGTTTAAAGAAAAAAAGTAGACTTATGTAATAATCGTATTGAAAACTCGACTCAGATTAACGATTATTTTCGAAAGAATTTTTTTGTCTTTGAATGAAATCCCCTCCCCCCCAAATGATGATGAATTATACAAAATTAAAGTGAAAAGAATATATTAGAATGTACATAAATACCGTTTATGTGATAAATATTTAAAAAGAAAAAGTGAAGTTGAATTTAAGAGGGATATATAGGATTGGAGTAAAAATAAATAAAATGAGAAGCTATATTGGAATATTTGAAAAGATTGAATTAAATTTGAATAGATGATGAGTTCGAGTTAGTCTTGGTATTTATGCTTCGCTCTTTCTTGGCATTTACCAAGTAGTTGAAGAACTGGTATAAGAAAGTAAGACGGAAGTTTAAACTTGTCGGCATGCCAAAGCACAAAAGTCCGAGGGGCGAGCAACAGCATATATATATGTATCAAATCTTGATCGATTGCCCAACATGATGATAACGCTTGTTAACTCTTTCATTTTGTTCAGCCAACTTGCCATTTTCATCGAACCCAACCCATATACATATATATTTATTTTCTCGAGGAACTAAGGGAAATGAGAGCGAGTGAGTTAGAAAAATGAACTTATTAACAAACACATGGGTTTTTGCCTTTTGGCGAATGCAAAAGACAAAAGAGGGTAAGGGTGTTCGTCATCCAAGGAAGGAAATGATGTTGTTCGGTTCATTTGTTTTCAAGAAAATAAAAGAGGGTAAAGGTGTTTGTGTATAAATCAGTTATTTCAATAACTTGAGTGATTTGAGAGATGTTGAATTATATATCTTATACTAATTATTAGTGTATTTTTTTAAAAAATTTATGTCACTTATATGATTTGAAGTTTTCACATGTTCAAATATAATATGTTTAAAAAATGAGAGTCATCAGGATCCGAACGAAATGCATCTCAATCACCGAAATTCTTCTATTTAATTCTGTTTTGTTTTGTTTAAATTAACAACTTAGGTCATCGATATAAAAAAACTAATTGGTCTTCGTAACTCGAGTTATCAGGACTAACTTGTTTTGTTAAAATTAATAAATAATGTCATAGTTATAAATAAAATAAAATAAAAACTAATTGAGTTCAATAACTCAAATTATAAAGACTAATTAATTTTTGATATGATATCAGAGTTTTCTTCTGTACCTATAGCTGCCAAATTCCCTCAAATGATGCCATATACAAACCACAACCAGCAGGCAGCGCCCAGCGGTATCATGGATTGGCTTGTGGTTGTGGGCTTAATGATTGGCCTTATATAAGGCCTAAAACAAACATAGCGCTACATACAAAATAACTCTTAGTCCAAGGCTCAGGGCTTTAAGCCCATTCTACAATTTCTTAAAGCTCCCTTCCTTCTTTGCACAGTTGCACCCTCAACCATATTGTGTGCAAATGAAGGTATGAATCACTTTTTTTTGGTAGAAAACAGGACGAAATCGTCAGGTATGAATCACTTCAAAAATATACACAAATTGTAAAAAAAATCATCTCAATAAAGCAAAAAGGATCAGGCCACATATCATGCGGCCCTCCAGCCTCCAACCCTAATGAACTAGTGTCCAAATCTTCAATACCATATTCTCTTTTTACATACTTAATCGAAAAATTATATACGTTTCTCTCAAATGAGTCCAACACTTTAATCACTTGAACCGTTTACAAAATTCTCATATTTAATCCGATTCAACGAATTGTCTTCATGAATCCAATTGATGACCTAGATTTTTCTAAGCAAGTCCCAAATGACCAAATCCCCAACTACCCCTTACTAAATTCAATCAAATTCTATTTCTCGCCTTTTCCACCCCGCCCTTTCACTAAAAACTTGTGCAATTGTACATCACCCTCGCTTTCAACCAAGGTAATAACAACCGAAAAGAAATTGTTAAAGAAAATACCAAAAAAAAAAAAGAAGAAGCAATTAATTAACTAATTACATTTGTGATCAATCCATCAAATCATGGATAGAAAAGCTTGGCAAAAAGGAGCTCGTTCCAGGTATCTTGAAGCCCGGGGAGGCACCAGTGGGTGCAGTCGGCGTAGCTGACCGGGTTGGCCAGCTGCTCCGCCGTGAGTGGGCTCCACTGCTTCTTGTAGATGGAAGTGTGCGCGTCTTTCCGGTAGTTGGACAGCTGGGTTATGTTGAGGAACGTCACCGGATACTTGGACTTCCCGAACTCCTCTCCGATCACCTGCATTATGCTCCTCCGGCTGTCGGACCCCCAGTACGTCGCGTTGTTGATCGGCGTCGTCTCGTTGTAGCAGTTCTTCCCTGGCTCGCCTCCCCAATCCCCGCTCCTGTTCAATGAAACATCATGTAACAATGTTAGATAATGATATTAACATCCATATAGTTAGCATTCTCTCAACAAAGTCAATACCAGTTGTTGATATATAAAATGATATCAAAGTCGGTTTATGTTGGGGGTGTGACTAAGGGACGGAGCGCACAGACTAAGCGGTAGGGCGCATAATCGGCGATGCCCAACGCTCGACACCCGCTACAGGTATATAAGGGCTTGAAGCCCTCCAAAGAAAGGGGTTCCTCCCTTGCTCCTCATTTTCCACTTTCTACTATCTCTCTACACTTTATCTCTCTTTCTATTCTCTCAACTCTCTCCATAAACATACACTAACTTGATCGTCGGAGCTTAATCTGGGGGGCATCCCCGGCTCTTTCACAGGTTCCTTCCCTCCCGACGAGATCAGACGAACGGATCGTGAGTCAACCCCACACCAACAAATATCATTGTTCGATCCGGAGCTAGATGGTTCAAACAATTGGCGCCCACCGTGGGGTAGATTTACATATTCATTCGTCTGGTTTCCGAAAGGAGGGATCTCTGAACCCGAAAGGTAGTAGAAACTCCAACAAAAAGAAAGGTCCAAGTTAACTTGGGTGGAAATGGACTTCTCATCGGCAACTGCAAGCGACGGTGACAGCAATAATAAAAGAGAGGCAAGTACAGTTCGGGTCGGAGGAAAGATCTCAGCAAAGTTCCACTTGTTTCTCGCAGAAGATTTCACTCGAACCAAGCGTGGCGGTGCCAGCACCTTCCACTTCACCGTCGACGGCGGCCATCCCTTCATGAAAAAGAAGCAGTGTCGGCAGCTTTATTTAAAAGACCCAAATCCAAAAGGAAAAAAAAAACAGAGAGAGAGAAAGAAACCCAGCAAAAGGCTAAAAGCAACAGAAGAACAAGTTCACAAAGTTCGCAAAATCCGACCGCCGGAGACTTATTTGGTGCCGGAGCTTCGCCAAGAAGAGGAAGAAATGGCAGTCTTCATCTGTTGTCCCATCGCCCTCCCACAGCTTTTTCCTAGAAAATGGGCTACCGCCATCTTCACGCCTTGTCAGAAAAGACAGCAGACACAAATATCGAGGCATGCGACTCCCGAGGCAAATCGTCGCCGCCAACCAGGAGCCAGGTCGTCGCGCAAGCCCACTCCACTCCTCCTCTCCTCAGCTCGCGCCTGGTCATCGCGCAACTGGAGCCAGCCTAACATTCAATGAACGCAGGCTATGATCCAGTGAACGGAGGCTCTGCCTGCGATTCGAATACAAAATTCTCCATCTCAGGGACTACAAGAAAGCCCTCTGCCTCACAAGGCCACCCCTTACTATCCCGGTCCCGCCGCGTCAACATTGGCCACCATCTCCCGGAGCACGCTCGAAACAAGCCACGCTCCAACTCCAAATCGCGGCCCAAGAACAACTCGACCGTTCACTCGCGGCCCACATCATGTTTGGTTCGCCACATCATGTCCTCCCCGACTTCCGCTCTGATCGGTTGCCGCGCGACCAGTGATTCATGGGCTTTCCATCTGATCGACAAAAGAGTAAGAAACAAGAGAGATACTTCTTCGCGCGAAACAAACTGCAAATAGAGCTTCGGCCGCGGCGTTTGAAAGACCAGGGAAGCTTCAAATAGAGTAGCCAGTAATCACTAGTCACCACTAGTCCTTTGCCTCCACCAGAAGACAAACAGAGTTGAGAATTATGCCAGGACCGGAAAAAAAAAAAAAAAAAAAAAAAAATTGATTGAAGAGCTCCCTCAGCGGGGGAAACAGCTCCACTCCAGCCCGGCGCGGCCGCGTACACTATAGGTCACATCCGGCCCACCTACCAGCGCGCTGCAACTAGGGCCAGATTCCACTCGCGGCCCAAGCAAATGACCGCCCCGCCTCCGCGTCCCCGGCCCACGCCAGCAACTCCACAGGCCCACAACTAGCTCGCGGCCCAATCATCACGTCATGCGCAGCCCACCTCACCCCGCCTTTCCAACTTGCGGACGACCTCCATGGCCCACCTCGCGCACAACAATCCGCGGCCCAGGTCCTAGATTGCGACCCGCGCCTCACACCAGGCTTTGCACCACCTCCGCGATGTTGGGCCTGCCTCCAATGCGCACAATGCGCGCCTCTCAACTGGGGTCTTCAAAAAATTGTTGTCGCCGCGAAGGCTCGAACCCGCGCCATTCCTCAACCAGGCGGGCATGTTGACCGGCGGACTATAGCGCGCTGTTGGTACTAAATCGCAGCGCGCCGTATCTATTCACTCTGACTCGCCTCAACAGCACCTCAAGACAAGCGGATCCAAGTCCGTCCCGTCCAAGAAGCCCAAGTCGCGGCCCGCTCTGGCAGATTCAAGTCCGCTAATCACCGGCCCGCGAAATGCTCCTCCGCGGCCCAGGTCCCACACACGCTACATGTGCTCACGCCCGGGCGCAGGGCCCACACAACTCGCGTCCCCAAGCTCCGCTTCGCTTCAAAAAATTATTGTCGCCACAGGGATTCGAACCCGCGCCACACTTCCACAAGACGAGTAGCCTTACCAGCAGTCTACAAGCGCACCTTGTGTTTCAATGGCGCGGGGCCAAGTTAAAAATCTCCTGCATCCAGCCCGCAAGAAGCCAACCGGCCCAACTCGCGTCTCGCGACTCTCGCCCAAGCAAAAACCCAAACGCGCGGCCCAGCTCCAGCGCCTCAGCCCACGTGCTACATCGGGCCCGCCCCAATTCAAGGCCTGCCTCCGCGTAACTCTGCTTCTCGCCCCACTTCAAAAATGAAGTCGCCACCAGCCTTCGAACCCGCGCCACTCCTCCGACAGGTAAACATCCTTACCAGCAGGCCACAAGTACCTTGTGTTCCAACGGTGTGGCGCCTGAATTTTAACATTCGCGCCCAATCAGTTCGAAAGAACAAAAAATTAGTATGAGTCCAGCACTCTGCGCTCAGTTCCACGGAACAAAACTTAGCAATAGTCCAGCACTATTCGCGCCCAATCAGTTCGAAAGAACAAAAAATTAGTATGAGTCCAGCACTCTGCGCTCAGTTCCACGGAACAAAACTTAGCAATAGTCCAGCACTATTCGCGCCCAATCAGTTCGAAAGAACAAAAAATTAGTATGAGTCCAGCACTCTGCGCTCAGTTCCACGGAACAAAACTTAGCAATAGTCCAGCACTATTCGCGCCCAGTTCGAAAGAACAACCTGCAGGTTACCACTCAGGTTCTGTTTCAATGGCGCAGCGCCTGCCTTTCAACTACTCCTGCCGCCACTGCCAATATAAAGCTAAGTACTCTATCCCTCCATCATTATTAAATTTTTAAAATATTTTACTATCCTAAGCGTTAATGGCGCTAATGGGGGGCAAGACGCAAGAAGCTGGCACCGCGTCACTCAAACGCGCCACCAGCTGGGGGGCAACTGGGGTACATAGGCCCCACCCAAAATTACCGACAAAGATTTAAAAAAATAAAATATAAGCTAGTGGTGAGTTAAAACTCACCACCAGCTTGGGGGGCAATTGTTGGGGGTGTGACTAAGGGACGGAGCGCACAGACTAAGCGGTAGGGCGCATAATCGGCGATGCCCAACGCTCGACACCCGCTACAGGTATATAAGGGCTTGAAGCCCTCCAAAGAAAGGGGTTCCTCCCTTGCTCCTCATTTTCCACTTTCTACTATCTCTCTACACTTTATCTCTCTTTCTATTCTCTCAACTCTCTCCATAAACATACACTAACTTGATCGTCGGAGCTTAATCTGGGGGGCATCCCCGGCTCTTTCACAGGTTCCTTCCCTCCCGACGAGATCAGACGAACGGATCGTGAGTCAACCCCACACCAACAAATATCATTGTTCGATCCGGAGCTAGATGGTTCAAACAGTTTATCATTGAGATCAAATATTAATTAGACCCTCATGATCGTAATACTAACATTTCTCTTAAAGCACATGCATGGTATGACGGACCGGTGCAAACTTCAAGTTCACGAGTTCACTTTCGTTTGAGGGGGCTATAAGGAAGTGGCCTGGTTAAGATTCATACATGAAATTTTTTCCAACAACTCGAGTTATTGGGTTCGATCGGTTCTATTATTATTTCAAAGCTGGTATTACCAAGTGATCTCGTGTATTCGAATCTCCAGAAATTAAAATCTCAATATTAACAATTTATCTAAACACAATACATGGTACTTTATACGCAAAATTCAAACCGGTGAATTGGTTTTCGTATTAAGTCACATGATGGTAGTTTATGCACAAAATTCAAGTCGATGAATTGACTTTCGTATAAAGTCACATGATGGCTGGCAGTCATGTGCATAATTCAAACTGGTGAGTTGGTTTTCGTATTAAGTTGGTTTTCGTATTAAGTCACAGAATCATTTTGAGTTGGGATGATTGATGAACTTACTTGGCGTGGGTAGGCGACATGCTGGTGAAGAAAACCCTAGTCCTCCTCGGATCCATGTTCTTCCTCGCCCACCGCATCATGCTCCGCATCGCCATCCTATACGCATCCTCCGTCGAAACTTCAACGATCTCCTTGGCCTCGTCGTCGAACGAGCCTTGCAATATCTTCATCTTCAAGCCCGTCATCCACCAGAGATACGTGTTGAAGACGACGACGTCGGCGCCCTTCCAGTGGCGGCCGTGCTTGTTGATGGAGCCCCGGCGGACGATGCGGTCGGAGACGCGGTGGATGACGGCGTCGTCGGAGTTGGACTCGAGGAGGAAGGGCGCCCAGTAGAACTCGATGGTGGCGTTGTAGTCGGCGGCGGTGAAGACGGTGAGGGAGCCGGTGGTTTCCATGGATTTGGCGGACTCGTTGGGGATCAGGCGGTGGACGAGGCACACCATGGACACGTACTGCCCGCGGTTTAGGGAGTCGCCGACGTACATCATGCGCTTGCCACGTAGGCTCTCCAGCATCAGCGTCGCGTTGAAGCTGCATATATATATGTTGACATCATCAACAAGCTAGAGTGAGGTTTTTTGTTTTTTTGTAATTTCATCGATTAATCAAATAATTTTACATAATCACATCATAAATCAGCAACCACGTAATTTTATAAGCACTAAATTTTTTGAATTTCTCCAAATATGCAGCAGGTTACAAGTAATGAATAGAAGACAAAAAATTATCACCACTACTACATATTTTGCAATTAGTGTGTTTTCTTGTCATAACCTATATGTTATAGTAACTATATTTGGAATGGCATAGGGTGGACATTTCAATCCAACCTACTAATTCATTTTATCAATTAAAAAAATCAATCAATCCAACCCAGTTAAATCAATTTCATTTAAGTTCAATTGAACTGGTAGATTCATGGATACTAATAAAATTTAAGTTTAATATCTATATTTTTTATATTTTACATTTTGATACCTAAATTTCAAATTTTTAGTACAAATTGGTACTTGAATTTTTTCATAATGACTTTTTAGTACCTAAAATTTTCAAACTTTACAAATTGGTCTAATGTTTGGATGTCACTTGATCCATGAATCCAATCCATCAATCCATTTAATTCAATCTACAAATCCAATATATTTGTCACCTCTATATATACTCATGGAAGATAGTAAGTCAAAAAGAAAACTTGGATGGTAAAAAATTGTTGAGATTGTTGGATTTTGTGGGATCTAATAGAATTTAATCATATTTAAATACCCAAATTCACAATAATTGAATCTATCCCCTTGAAATTACGATAACGTTATTGTACTATTTTACTAAGCATATTAATACATTAAACTAAGTGAATGTTATGTATAAAATGTTTTAGTAGAAATATATATGTCAACTAAAGCATTTTTTTTTTGTGAACAAATAATGCATATAATATGTCCCTGGAAACAAGAAGAGAATTAGATAAATACATGAAAATGCACGACCTGAAAAACAAGAGGGATCGTGAAAATCAAAGGACTTTCTTTGCCATTATTCCCGGCGCGGTGCACGTTGTCAGAAACATGCAAGAATACTCAAAACAGCATAGAACCCTCCCCCCCCCCCCCCCCCCCCCCCCCCCTTTGTTTTATTTACTGAGAGAACACCCATTAATAATTTTTTTTATGGCTAGAACACTAATTATTGTTCCTTATGAAAGAACAATAATTCGTGAATCTGCATATCTATATTCTTTCTCCATATGAAAAAAGAAAAGAAAAAGAATGATGAGGTCGACCATGATCTCGCATTTTAACTTCGCTTATCTTTGTTTACAGTGCGACATCTGTAATTCTTTTCGTCATCGATAGCTTCAATGGAATAACATAGAGTTTAGGCTAAAGCCGGCACCGGCCGGCCGTTACACCCAAACTCATTTCACATCGTTTGGGCTGACCGCCGATTGCATATATCTTCTTTCACAAAAATCCATCAGTAAACATACTAATTACTAATTTAGCTAGCCTTCCTTCGGCAAATCCAATGCCATGCCGCCAGCTCACTCATGATCAGTCATGCCGACCGACCAAAGTTTATACACACTAACCACTATGTTAATCATAGTTATAAATTATGATTACAAGCTAATGACGGGAACATATACATTAATTGTACTGACCAAAATATATACCAGCCATGGAAAATTCGAGTAATTTGTGAGGATCAATATCATCATCATCATCATCATTAATATTATATATTAAGTAAGACACAAGACAAGACAGGTGGGAGTGGGGGGCGTGTTAAGTACATAGTAGTTCAACCAACTGATAAATTAATTACTATGTATAATTAACAATTATCCCATCCAATTAATTTGCACTCGAGAAAAAAAAAACCAAAAAACGGAAATGAATTTTATTTACCTGGGGAGATCACAGCCGTGGGGTTGCCACCTCCAGAACTGGTAATCCCTATCTGGACGGCCGTGCGCCTGACACGTCAGCTGCGGCTGGATGTACGGACACTCCGATTCCTCGTACAGTGGCCCGGCCGTCTCGTCCCAAACCCACCTCCCGCTGAAGTAGTCGCACCCCGCCGGCTTCTTCCCCACCGCAAACGCCGGCTCCACCTCCCACTTCCGACGGGGAGAAGTGTTGCCGGCGACGACGTCGTCTTGAGAGGAGTAGGGGTCGAGCTGGCCGAGGAGGCACATGAAGTCCTCGCCGTATAGCGTGACGACGAAGACGATGAAGGCGAGGAGGGTGAAGAGGAAAGGCGACAGGCCGCGGGCTTTTCTCAGAGGGAAAGCGGAGGAAGAAGAAGATGAAGATGAAGAAGGAGGAGAAGGGGATCTTGGGGTCTTCATTATTTTGCTGTTTTCCCCTCGATCCCGTCGAGTGAGAGTCTTTAGTTTTGAGAGCGAGGTTGTATATAGCTAGGTTGAACGAAAGCTATGATGATTATACGTTGTGATTAATGGCGTATTTCTGTTTAAGGGTAAAACTTGTTAATAAGTAGGATCGTTCGTGCCCGGACGAGAGATAATAATAATATAGCTATATAAGTGGATTTGTTACTTGTTTTGTAAGTGAGATTTGTGGCCTTCCTTTTTATGGCCAGAGAGTGGAAATGTGCGTTGACTTATTTATAGGGAGGGAATATGTATCATTATTTAATGGGCCTCTATCATGTTTTTTTTTTTTACATTGAGTTAATTTGTTTGGGGTTTTAAGGTTTTTTCATTATAATTTAGCTTTTACTTGTATTTCACTTCATTAGAAGCATGGTTATCATTAAGAACGAAGATGAAAGTCGTTTGAGTAAAATAATCGATGGGACGTACTAATTCGTATGTGTAAAACAAAAAGGAAATGTGGCATGACATCACCGAGGAAAATAATGATGGGTGACAATGGTGGAAACTGCATGAACTATATTGTGTGAGAGGCAAATGGGTGGAAGGTTATAATGTCACTTGGCTTGGAAGTAAAGTCATGTCTCGAAAGCTCCTACATCATTGTCTCACTTTGTGGGCCAGTGGATTGGTTTCTTTTCTTTTTTTAGGGTTTTTCTTTGACCAATAGTTAAGGAACGAACCAGGAGTGGAGGATGCTAAGCCATATAGTTTCTGTATCTTCTGTTGTAAAATTGAAGAGATGTGTTTTAGGTGAGGATTTGGTAGAATTTCAG
Source organism: Linum tenue (assembly GCA_946122785.1). Classification (NCBI taxonomy): domain Eukaryota; kingdom Viridiplantae; phylum Streptophyta; class Magnoliopsida; order Malpighiales; family Linaceae; genus Linum; species Linum tenue. The sequence continues at coordinate 19,375,586 of CAMGYJ010000005.1, forward strand.
CGTCAAAGTGGTTGGGAAAATGTTTGTTTTCTTTGGATCCAACCATTTGAGTACCCTTAACTAACATGGATGAATCAATTATTAGTTGCAGCAATAATTCAGTTGAAACGGCCTAGCTTTGCTGCTCAATTGTATGAAAATTAACTCTCACTTTATGATCATGACTATGCCTTACTCTTACTCATGCATCTTGCATACTATTAAATGAAAGACTTGGATCTTATTATTTTCTTTTACGATAAATTTTTTTCGATATTAAAAATCATAGTAGCATAGAAATTTCATATATTTAAAGAATTTTATGCAAACCCTTTTTGAATAATTTTAATGCTTCACTAAGTGGAGCAAAGCAAAATCATTTGGTGGGTGTACGTTCTAACTAACACTTGCTAGCTAACTAACCATGGCTTAGAGTTGAATTTCATACTTCAATTTCAACGGGGGGAAATTGTATGCAGCCAGCTCAATTATTATAGCTTTAAACTTACCGGTTTTCGGACAAAACCATGGAAAATGGATTAGATATAAGACCTACCAATCGAACACCTTGTGTGAATATAATTATTGATTCCTTCATACTGATAGGCTACCCCATGGCTGTTGATTAACTGCAACTCTGCAATTCTTTGTTTCTAAGGAAAGCTCTCTCATTTCATCTGGAAACAAACTTCTCTGTTGGTTGACAAATTAAGAGATTGGATTTGTGCGACTCCAGATCTTCCATGAATATTGGAGAAATTTACCACATGACACAAGGAAAATGGGTTCTTGCAAGTCTGGTGATCAGGATAAAACGGTCATTCGGATGCTCCTCGCCATAAGATCGAGCTACTAGTATCAAGGGTTGGTCAGATGGTATCAATGTCGGGTCAAGAGAATCTGTGTTGGAATTGGAAGTGTGAGAAATGAAGCATCAAAAGGAGTTTTCTGCAGCTATGGCATCAGTTCATGAATCTTAACATCCAAGTAACATATAAAACAGCGGCAAGTGAAAAGAAGAGACTAAGACTTCAATTCTACACGTCTGTCTACCACAAATTACACCACCTTGATATGATGGGAAGGAGGATAGCAGAAGCAAGTGAATTCGGATTGAATGCTTATGACCGGTGTGTGTATCCTCTTGCTTACACCATCTGATCACTCATCCATGTGTTTTATGCTGTTGGATAACGTAGTGACGTTTCTGTATATAACCCGCCTACGGGTTGATCTAACAGCTTCAAACACGCGGGTGGGCGATCGGACAGTGCAAGCAAGAGTATACACCCGGCCTTGTAAGCAGGATAGCCGTGTTGGGAATGAGCAATGAGCAAAAAGACATGGATATCCTGCTGTGCGTACGGTACATGGTATGTATTAGAAGTCTAAAAAATAGAGGGTTTCCATAGTCTTACTTCTTCAAGGAAACCATCTATCTACACCCTACCAGCTGCTTGCTATCCTCTAGTCAAAGTAAACTACCTAAGATTGAGATTGCGTGGACATACTTGAAAAAGTGCCGGTTAAAGCTGAATCCCAGATGTTGCTAAAAGTTGACAGGAGAATAGGAATCACGATAGCTCTCCGTGGGTCCTCTGAATCTTCGAACCAAAGAGGTGAAGAAGCCCTGGCGTATCAGAAAAGCAAGAGGTAATGACTACTCCAGAATTGGATTTAGATGATTTTTGAAGTACATCCGAACCTCTTGGGATATATATATATATATATATATATATATATAGAGAGAGAGAGAGAGAGAGAGAGAGAGAGAGAGAGAGAGAGAGATTATTTACCTGTGTCCTCTGAGGTAATGTGATCCAAAAATCCAAGTTCGGCATCACCTGATGATAATTTCAGTCCAGAAAAGTAATGTTTGTGTGAAATGATAAATTTGATAAGATCCAATTGAAAAGAGAGAAAATAAACTGCGGTTGTAACACTCAGAACTGGTTTGTGGTAAACAACGTACATCAAATCCACGTATCCCGAGGAAGAAATGCCGATAAACTGCACCAGCTAACATATAAGCTCCAAAAACACACAAGACACTGAAACAATGACGAAAGCAGTTAAAGCAAAGATGATCGCACTAACGGATGCAACAATTAACTACAATACTATGCCATTCCTGGAGAGGGGTTCTGCTAAGGAGAAAGAGAGAGAGAAAGAAGATGAATGGTGAAAATCAAAAGAGAGGAACCAACATTATTATCAAGGTAGCAAACCAGCCCAATCCTTTCCCATGAACAGATACAACTGTAGCACACCCCGATGGATGCTGTAATACTGCAGCCTGTCAAAGGACACGGATAAATAAGACCATTTCCATAGGTTTCGGAGAAGTTACAATTCGTTAGTTTCCAAGCAACTCACATAGTCACAGGTCCCTGACTTCTGCAGTCCAAGGGGCCCCTGTTAAGATAGAAGGTTGTGCCATGTCTTAAGATACACATAATAAGGAGTTTCAAGCAAATATATATTTTGGGAAAATATACAATGGCGTTTTTGTTTCTAAAAAAAAAGTTTTCTTACTGTGAGTCCAGATGAATTACAGATGACAGAGACAGAGAGTGAACAGTTTTCCTTAGTATCAAGACTTGAGATCTTAACAATGACACCCTTCTGGGGATTTTGTTCATCTGCAATGTAAATGTGTATAGAGAGGAGTCCTTTCAGATGCGGGGATAAGTAAATAGCCAAAAGGCATGCTCTCATTAATGATCAGCAATAGCAACTTACCCATGATGTCAGCAGAAGTGCTAGAAACACCGCCAATAGTGCTGCACACATCATAGCCTGCATTATGAGATGAATCTAGTTAAATGCCTTTACTGTCCTACTATGAACTGACAAGCACAAGGGACACATTAAGATCATGGTATTAGGTTAGTTCTTAGAGCCGGTTTGAGTTAAATGTTCATATCCAAGGGGTTGGATAGAACTTAATAAAAAACTTGAAGGAAGAAAATGCAACCAGTTGTTTCACATCTTTCCTGATTTACGATTTCCAAAGCAAGGATGAATTCACAATGACCATTCTAGGATATGTTCGTCCCTATGCTAAGGCAAAACCTTGTCCCGATCTTTAAACAACTGTTATTTCTTATTGGTAGTATCAAGAAGTTGCTTAAACAATAATCTTGTATAACATTCAGTGGTACAGTTACAGCTACATCATTCTAACATACACAGATAAGTAGATGCAGCAAGATGGTACTACTATCCATGCTCACCTAACAATGACCCCAACACAAATTGTGATGAAAGTTTCAAGCAAAACGTGAAAGGACACATCCGTGCACATTGGAATTGGAATTTCTATATCACGTGTATAAGTGTAGCATTACCACCGATATTGTTGGCAACAAGTGCACTACATCCACTGCCACAGTGAGATGGCCCACCACAGTCCTGCATTACCGAAAATAATAGTAAAATGTGAAATCCCCATGGTGAGAAAAATTTCACTAATATGAACAGACTGGGTGTCGAAACTAATTGAAATCTGGTTTTCCTAGTGGTAGTAGAAAATCTGTCTGATAGATGGAATCAAAATGAGTAAGAATCTACAACACTTTAATTTCAGACACTCCACAGGAAAGGTAGAAACACCAATAGGTACTTCAATTGCTCGGACCTGGGAAAAAGGTTTTCATGATCCACCCAAACATTTCTGTATCGATCTGTCCAGACTTCTAATACTATAATCGCTTTGGAATAAACAATGAAGTTTGCACTTACTAGTGGCTAGCTAGGAGTTCTTCTATTTTCATCAATCATGGTGGAGAAATTACTCCAAAAGTTAAGATGTGTGTGGAATGGTAAATATACCAACAAAGAGTATTATCATCTCCAATTGCTCACTGCCTAATCTACCAATGATACCATGGTAGTAAGAATTCATCGATGAGAAGCGCTTACCTGACAGCCAACACATCTAGGTGGGTCGTGATTAAATATCATTCCATCACAGAGCTGCTCAAAACAACCAAGGAGAAAAAATTAAATGTCAAATCATCTGAAATGATTCTCAAGCCAAACTGTTTTCACAAAAGAAAATATTATCTACAAACTTTGCAGTTCACATGCTTAACTTTGTGGTTCAAAGGCTTACTAATCATGAAATCAAATAGTCAGCTCAGGCTGTTGCCCTATTGTGTCAGGTAAAGGTAGACACTAGTTCAATCTCCTAAGTGCGTCACTGGTCTTTCATTGGCTCATATATAAGTAATCAGAAACAAAGTGTAACCTGATTGGTCCAACCTGAAACCAGAGCACACTCTCATTCTCCGCAACCTTATAGAACCTAAAAGCATCAAACAAAGGAAGAGTGTTTCTTAATCAGAACCCAATTAGCACTGAGAGAAACAAGTTTGTGGTTGAGTTATAAATTAAAGGTATGTTCCTTTTAACGAGATATCCGAATTATAGGGCAAACAATTTGTTTCCTATAGCAGAAAATGGCATGAAACCGCTTTATTAATATTCAGAATATTGAAGTTACATTTACCATTCCGTACGATGCACCAAGTGTGCATTAAATCAACAAACTTATGCATCAACCATCTCCAGAAATGCCTTTCAATTGCCTACATCATCTTTTAACCCTACACTCAAAGCAACAGTTCTAGCAAAGGCCAAACAGTATTCATGTAGAGGTCCTACCAACTAGTTGCAGCTCAAACTGAAATGACCTAAGCCAATATCTTATACATCATCCTCATTAGTGCACTAGTCAATACTACAATAAGCTGATGCCATCCCAGAAACAAGCCGTGCGTAAGTTGGATGATACCCAGGGAAGCAATGTGTCGAACACAATGAGTGCAAAAACAGAGAAACCCTTACTGCCCACTGAAGCAAAAGAAAAGAGATTTCAGAAAGCACTGTACCCATCTTCGCTGAGGACGCCGTGGGGAAATCCTGCGATAGGAGCAGTCAAGCTGAAGTTGAAAATCTGGCGGCCGTTGAAATAACTGACTTCGCAGGGACCGACCGAGGCGGAGTGGAATGACGACGCGAGAATGAGCAGAGGAATTGCGATTAGCGAACATCTCAAGGAATCGATGCGTATTCCCATAGTGCCCGTCCTTCTGGGTAGCGTAACGTTGTGGATTTTCAGCACATTGATGCCCCGAGAAGGCGAGGAGCTCCGGAAGAAGGCGTCGGCGTCGGGCTTAGGAAAGTCAGCAACCGGATCTTCTTTCAGGTGTGGGGAACCAAGGAAAGGAATCTGAAACTGCGACTGCCGGCGCACCGTTTCTAGGCCGACGAATGCTCAATTTTCCAGGAAATTGCCAAGTGCCCCACCTGTTTTGTCTTAATTGTTAAAATAAGGACAAAAACGGACTTTTATTGCTGGCCCGTGGGCTTGTGGTGGCCGGCTTTTAAAATGGGCCGAGGGACAAGGCCCATCCGTACCCTCCCAAAGACGTTAATGGCGGGTGAAGGGGGGTTAAGGAAAGGAAGAGGAACCGAAGAAGAAAGGCGCCACTTTCCGCCGCCAACGAAAACGATGGAGTCGCCGAACCCAAACAGAGCGTTAACGAATACTCGCTTCTCCGACCTCAATCCGGCGCTTTCCGACCCGGTGATCGATGCCCTGAAAGAAGGCGGATTTGATTATTGCACGCCGGTGCAAGCTGCTACTATCCCCTTACTGTGCGGCTACAAGGATGTCGCCGTCGACGCCGCCACCGGCTCCGGCAAAACCCTGGCTTTCGTTGTCCCTCTTGTCGAGATTCTCCGCCGGGTCTCCCCTGCTCCCAAACCTCAACAGGTGAGCTTCTTCACGTTTCTTCTGTAGCTGCACCCAAGTGTTGAAGTAGGCTTCCTTAGCTAATTGCAAGTCTGCATCTATAGTTAGGTTAGATAATAGTTCCGGTGACTGTTGATTTGTTGAACTTTCCCCACAATTGTTCAAGCTGGGGTCCTTTGTTTGCTGACAGGTATTGGGAATTATCATCTCTCCAACGAGGGAGTTGTCTTCACAAATATATCATGTTGCACAACCATTCATCGATACTTTATCAAACTTCAAGTCCCTTCTCCTTGTTGGAGGAGTGGATGTGAAGGCTGATGTGAAGAAAATAGAAGAAGAAGGAGCTAATTTATTGATTGGGACGCCTGGTAGGTTGCACGATATAATGGATCGGGTTGGTGACTTGGATTTTCGGAACCTTGAGGTAAGGAAATCTACTACCCGTATTTCGAACTGTATATTGACCTGGTTTCTGAATGATATTGTGGTACTGAGTAGTGGAAATGAGTCGGCTTTCTTGCGGATGTGAACTTCGTTTTGCTACTTGTTGGAGCAGGTATTGATTCTAGATGAGGCTGATAGGCTCTTGGATATGGGATTTCAGAAGCAGTTAACTGCTATTATATCCCGTTTGCCAAAGCTTCGAAGAACTGGTCTGTTCTCGGCTACTCAAACAGAGGCAGTTCAAGAGCTGGCCAAAGCCGGTCTTAGGAATCCTGTAAGGGTTGAAGTTCGTGCTGAAACAAAGTCGTTGGATGGTTCGGGGTCATCTCAACATCCAGGTTCTTCCAAGACGCCATCTGGGCTTCACCTTGAGGTATATTGCTGCTTCCCCTTCTGTTGAGCCCTACCCTTAACCTTGAGGTATAGTTTTTTTGAAAATAACTGGTGTCTGTCTTTATGCAGTATTTGGAGTGTGAAGCAGATAAAAAACCATCAGAACTTGTTGATCTTCTTGTCAAAAACAAGTCTAGAAAGACTATAATGTGAGTTTTAGCCATATTTTGTAAAAGGGTGCCTGAACAGAAACCTCAGTATCGAGGTTGACATGGGTTTCTGGCTAACAAAGTCTTTAACTCTGTAGATACTTTATGACATGCGCTTGTGTTGATTACTGGGGAGTTGTTCTTCCTCAATTGTCTATTTTAAAGGGCCTATCTTTGATTGCTCTTCATGGGAAGATGAAGCAGGTAAAAAAATTTGCTGTAGATTCTACCCAATTCACTTTCGCTTTCATAAGCAAATATTGTGCCTCCTTGCCATAACACTATTTTTCCTTTACAGAATGCTAGAGAAAAAGCATTGGCAAAATTTACATCTCTTACAAGTGGTGTTCTTCTATGTACTGATGTTGCGGCACGTGGGCTCGACATCCCAGGTGTTGATTATATAGTGCAGGTAATATGAACTTCTGAATGTGGGCTGCTGTCTAAGTTGTGGAGAAATCCTTCTATCTAAGAATTCTCCCTTCATATTTGTTTCTGCAGTATGATCCGCCGCAAGATCCAAATGTATTCGTCCACAGAGTTGGCCGAACTGCTCGTCTGGGTAGGCAAGGTCATGGCATCGTTTTTCTATTACCCAAGGTGTGGTGCACAATTGTCTAGTTATAGTAAGATTAAGCCACCATTGATAATTAGCCCCATTAAACTCTTTCAGTCTTATGTTCCCTTCATTGAATGCTTTCATATATGATTAAGTTGCCTATTTCAGGAGGAAGCCTATGTAGAATTTCTGAGGATTAGAAGGGTTCCTCTTGAAGAGAGGGAAGGTACTGATGATGCCCCAGATGTTGTCGCTCTGGTAATCACTCCTGAACAAATTAAGTAAATAATGCCTTGAGTAGAACCTTGGGCTGACAAACCTAGTTTGTTTCCTGCTGTTCTGTATTTATTTCTTTTATTGAATCTTGCTTCAGATTCGATCTGTTGCCAGAAAGGACCGAGATGTCATGGAGAAAGGGCTGAGGGCGTTTGTCTCCTTCATCCGTGCATATAAGGAACATCATTGTTCTTATATTTTCAGGTTGGGAATGTGCTTTCATGTCTCAAACTGTGTCCATATGTGAACTTTCCTTCCAGGCGTCTGCTGGCTTTATGTTATAGAATTATATAAAGTAAATTATGAACTTTCTATTCCCTTAGGTGGAAAGAACTCGAAGTTGGGAAGTTGGGCATGGGATTTGGGCTATTACAACTTCCTTCAATGCCTGAAGTGAAACATCACTCCCTCTCCATCGAAGGTTTCGTTCCAGTTGAAGACCTCAAATTGGGGGAAATAAAATTCAAGTTAGAAATCTTGTCCTCTCTGATCTTGCTTTTTATGGAAATTCCGTAATCTTGGTAATATTGGCTGGCTGATTATGTGTTTCCTTAAAGGTAGAGGTGTTGATAATTGTTGATGATGTGTAGGGATAAATCTCGAGAGAAACAAAGGAAGAAGAATTTGCAAACTAAGAAAGAAGCAAAGCTGCATGAAGATAAACCCCAGAAGCCCAAAAGGAACCCTGATGCTGCAGCCCCAGCAATGAGGAAGAAAACAGCTAAGCAAAGGCGTGCTGTCCAGAATGTGGAAGATGAAGAGGAGCTAGCTCGTGAATACCGTTTACTTAAAAAGCTGAAGAAAGGGGCTATTGACGAAACTGAATTTGCAAAGTTAACAGGAACAGAAGAGTTAACTTGAAGTATATGGTCATCCCTCACCTCAGCACTCTCCTGCTTGTGTTCATAAAGAAACATAGGACATAGCAGGAGGGATCTAAAGGTATCCAAGATTTGAGGAAGGAGTATTGCACCCAGCAAATTAGCAAGTTAGCTGATAGAAGCTAGACACCAACAATGGGAGAAGTTCGCCTTGCTTCAGGAGGTTATGCGTTCTGACAGATGAGAAATCTTGTAATCACTTTATTCCAATTTTGTGTAGTCCTCGATCATCATTCCTGATTTGTGGTCATTAGAACCTCCCCAAGGACTGTAAGATTTATAAAAGCATGTGTATGAGTTCCAACTGACATGTACCTTTCGGCACCATTTATTTGAGCAGATTTTGAGTAGGAAAAGAGAAGTTAGATTTTTCCAAGAGAAGCTGATGGGAAAGCATCCTTATGCAAGACAAGGATAAGTTTACTTGAAAGGCTCTTTATGTTTGTCATCTCCTAGTTCCTTCAACCATTGCCTGGCTGTCACGAGTTCGTTGTTCTGTTTATACAAGTTATGCTTGGTTTTATGCCGTTTAATAGTTAGCACTATTCGACAAGCAATTCACTCATTGTACTGCTACTTTTTTCCATTGCATGTTTTACAAGGCCAAATCCAGGCTTCTCAGTATTCTACAATCCTTCAAAATTCCTACAAAAATAGGTAAGGGTAATAGAACTCGCAATTAATCCTTGCAACAAAATCCATTTTCAAACCTATAGACCGACCTATTAGCATCTCTTACTAAGAAGTAAGAACACCACTTGCAAGATCCTTAATAATCCTTCGATGAATTCATGGCGTCTTGAACACCCTGATACCCTGGTCTACTTGTCACACTTCCTGCTCCAATTCCTAGTCAACATCGTATAACCCATGTTTGGCTTCAATTACCTAACCCAACTCTTGTTTCATCCTTCTACCCATTCCCTCCACGAGTTGATGTATTTGTTGTGCTTGAGGCTGTTTGTCAACTCCGCCATAGAAGTGGATTTCCTTCTCGATCTCAACCCAACTCCGTCTAGCGTCCTTCTTCAGCTTTTTTCAGGTCACCAACTCATCATTTCTCTGAACTGCTGGCATTCTTCCCAGTACCCAGCATTGGCAGACATGTTCGACAGCATGACATAAGTCACCAGGCTTTCTCCATGAACTCGGAAAGCACTAAGCAAGCGTTTTCCAGGCTGGATTAATAAATCAAAACTTATGTGTTTCTGCCAGAATTTCAGAAACTCAATGACAAGGTATAGTAAGTCACCAATAGTCGTTGCAAGAACACAATCCATTCTCAAACCTGTGAAACCTATTAGCATCTCTTACCACGAACACCATTTGCAAAATCCTCGATAACCCTTTGATGAACTCATGGCAATCAACACAAACTCTCAAGTTCTTGAACACCCTAATCACCCTGGTCTTCTTCTCCCACCCTCCACGAACCAAAGCTAACCCAATTGCCAACTTCTCGCTATGAACCCTAAGGTTGTCCTGCTTCGATTCTTCGTCAACATCGTATAATGCATGTTTAGCTTCGTTTACATACCCCAACTCTTGTTTCATTCTTTTTCCCATTTCCTCCAGTACCCCATGTATTTGCTGTGCTTGAGGGTGTATGTCATCCCCACCATAGAAGAAGTGGATTTCTTTGTCGATCTCAACCCAACTCCGTCCAGCGTCCTTCTTCAACTTTTTTGAGGCCACCATTTCTCTGAGCTGCTGGCACTCTTCCCAGTACCCGGCATTGGCAAACATGTTTGACAGCATGACATAATTCACTGGGTTTTCTCCATCCATTTTAAGAACTACGTGGCCAACTTCTCTTCCCATGTCAATATCTCCATGAACCCGGCAAGCACTAAGCAAGGCTTGCCATATACCCACGTTGGCTTTTACTGGCATTGAAGAGATGAGATTCTTAGCCTCTACTAAACGTCCAGAGCGCCCAAGAAGATCAACTACACAAGCATAATGCTCAACCCTAGGTTTGATACTCTCATCACTGCACAACTTTGATAGGTATTCTTGACCTTCTTCCACTAGTCCGGAATGGCTACAAGCTAAGAGAATGGCCAAGTAGGTTACATCATCAGGGTTAGTGTTGTGTGATTGCATTCGGTTGAAGAGATGAATGGCCTCTTTTCCAAGACCATACTTGCCATAGCCGGTGATCATTACAGTCCAGGAAACGACATCTCGTGCAGGCATCTTATCGAACAGTTTCTCTGCTTCTTCTGTCATCCCGCATTTGAGGTACATGTCTAGAGCTGAATTGCATACCGAAATTCGCAAACCAGAGGGTATTTTAATGCTAAAGCCATGAATCTGTCTGCCTTGCTCTAGGAGGGCTAAATCTGCAAAGATGGCCATCATACTTGACATAGCATATTCATCTACTTGTATTGTACTTTCCCTCAGCAGCCTAAAAATGTCCATGACTTCTGCTAAGTTTCCTTCCTGAGCATACCCAAGAATCAAAGCACTCCATGATATCGCATGTTTCTTGTCAATTTGATTAAATACTCTTCGAGCTACAAACAGCTTCCCACATTTCGAGTAGGAATCTATCAAGGAACCTGCAACGCTGGCCTTGTCAGAATACTGGAATCCATTGGTGATCAATGAAGCGTGAATTTGGGTTGCTTCTCTGGCCGCACCAATCTTAGTACAAGCCTTCAGGACACTTGTAAGTGTAAACTCATCATGAACTTCGCCTTCTTCTTTCATTTTCCTAAACAAAATCAGAGCTTTTCTGCCATTTCCTGCAAGATTGTACCCTGATATCATCGCATTCCAGGTGATCAGATTTCTGCCTGGCATTGTTTCGAACATGCATGTAGCTTCAGCTATCCTTCCAGATTTAGAGTACATGTCAAGGATAGTGTTAGCAACCAAAATCTGCAAATCGTATCCAGTTTTCAGACAAACATCATGAATTTGCATACCAATCCGGGGAACACTGAGCATTCCACAAGCTTTAAGATTTGTGGATAGAGTGAAGTCATTTGGCTTCAACCCAGTAGAACCCAACTGGGAGAAAAGGGATAATGACTCCTCTGGACGTCCATTTTGCACGTAGACGCACATTAGAGACGTCCAAGAAACTAGGTTTCTTTCAGGCATTCTGTCGAACACTTGGCGGGCTCGAACCACTTGGCCACATTTGCCGTACATGTCAATCAGGTCCTGGCTTAGCATCATATCAAACCTAAACCCGATTGTCAGTAAAGCGCCATGAACCTGAATTCCTAGATCAAGTAGCTTATTCTTTGAGCAGCTCCTTAATATATCAGCATATATCTGCCTCTTTCGCAACGTTGCGAGTAAGGGTTCCTTCAATTCGCTATGAAGAATTCCTCTACTCGCCATTGGTGATGACGTTTATACTATAGTTGGCGCTGTGAGTTAGAAGAGAAGACCTCGTCTTCCGTCCTCGTAATCATTCCGCCAGAATTACAGCAGAGGTGAAGAAAACTAACGCTCATATTCTGAAAACCTCACTCTCTCCGAGCAAATTCTGGCGGCAAAAAATAGACAAACAATTGCAACAAAGCTCCCTGCTTTTCCAACTAATCTAAGCTAATAATTAATGGGTTTAAAGAAATGTGTACACCCAGTCATAAGATCTCGTGGCAGGTAAAATCATGAATCATGAGCTCATGGCGGCAATTGATTTTTGCAAGAAGTACCGTGAAGCAATGATGGGTCGAAATAATAGAAAAAAGAAGTTCGGATCTTAAAGCAAGTCAAGGTCATCCCACGTTAAAGAACACATTTTTCCACAGACCCATAAAGGCTGCTGTAAGCCTGTGTAACCAAATCGAATCAGAGCGAGTAGATGCTCATCCGTTTCCTTCGCCTCTTCCTAGGCCGGCAAACGCTGGTTGCTCTGTACAATCTCCTCCAATCCTTCCGCAAGAAATTCCGGTCACTTCTTCCCTCCATGGCCATACCGGAAGCCGATCAGGAGCAAGACAAGAAGGTCTCCGGACCGGTGTTTGACCCGTCGATTCCATCGATTCCAATCTCGTACCCAATCAAAACTCTCGAAGAGCTTCACTCTCGAGCTTACTTCGATTCCTTTCACTACCCTTTCAACAAATCATCTGTTCCTCTCCAGTCTCCATCGCCGCCTTTTCCTTTGCCTAACAGACCTCGGCTGCTGGTGTGCCATGATATGCAAGGAGGCTATGTGGACGATAAATGGGTTCAGGGAGGAAGCAACCCAGATGCTTATTCCATCTGGCATTGGTATTTGATGGATGTATTCGTCTATTTTTCACACTCTTTGGTCACTCTGCCTCCACCTTGCTGGACTAATGCAGCTCACAGGCATGGAGTCAAGGTAAAACTCGTTTCCCCTTTTGGTGGACTTTTGTCATTTTGGGTTTGGTAGTTTGTTGGGTTGTAATTTCCTTCTCTTTATTTGGATTTCATGGAAACTTCTCTAAGGTGTTGGGGACTTTCATCACAGAATGGGATGAAGGTAGAGTCATTAGCAGCAAGTTGCTTGAAACAGAGGACTCTGCTCGATTGTATGCTGAACGTTTGGCCGAACTAGCTGCTGCTTTAGGCTTTGATGGATGGCTGGTACTACTAATCAAGCTATTTCCTTTCTGGCCTTTTAGAACAAAATTACATCATTCATGTCTGATCGCTAGTAACATCCACTTGCTGTCCTTCGTAGATTAATATGGAGGTGAAATTGGATGTGATGCTGATTCCTAATATGAAGGAATTTGTTGATCATCTTACTCGGACTATGCATTCCTTGGTGCCTGGATCACTGGTGATATGGTAAGTTGTTGGTGATAAGTTTGTATAACAGGATGAACAATTGTATAACTTCTCATGTCATACTCAGGTATGACAGTGTGACAATAGATGGAGATCTTGACTGGCAAGATAAGTTGACTGAAAAGAACAAACCTTTCTTTGACATATCTGATGGTATATTCATCAACTACACATGGAAGGTACTTTGTTGTTGTTGTGCTGTTTTCTTTCCTCTTTTTCGTATTAAAGCTGTTTTAAAGATAAGGGATGAGCCTGCTTAGTTGGCTTGCAGAAGGATTATCCAAAACTTTCAGCTGAAGTGGCTGGTGACAGAAAGTTCGATGTCTACATGGGAATAGATGTATTTGGAAGGAACACTTATGGTGGTGGACAATGGACTGTATGTATCTTTTTCAAATCATGTCTTTGTTTTTCAATTCATCAACTTGTACTTGGTAGAACTTCCATTGGTTGTTGTTCAATCACCAAAATGTGCGGTAATGATGCATTTGGTATATCATGTCACCTTCAAACTTACATGGTTACCTGTTGGAAACTCAGACAAATGTTGCACTTGATGTGATAAAGAATGACAATGTGTCTGCTGCCATATTTGCACCTGGATGGGTGTACGAGACCAAGCAGCCACCGGATTTTCGGACTGCTCAAGATCGGTACTGCAGCAACCTATCTGCACATTTCCTTGTTCCTCCTTCAATTGCATTTCCTCTTAGAGCTAGAACATTACTTGGCAAATTTTTTTGTTGAACCTTATGATTACCAGAGTTCTGAGTAATTTGTGAAGGGCAATCCTCATTCTTCATTGACCACAGCCGAGCTCTTGTGTGGCAGTTTGTGGATACTTCGGGACGTAACTCATTGGTGCTGTTTTCCCCTATTGTAGGTGGTGGGATCTTGTTGAAAATTCATGGGGAGCAGTACAGAAGTATCCTAGAACACTACCATTCTACTCTAGTTTTGATCAGGTTTGTATGTGTTGATTATATGCCTTAAGGTATATTTTGGAGCTCCATTGTTTTGATGTATTCAAACCTCAGTTCCCCCGGCATTGACTATCATATATGTTCAGGGAGTTGGCTATCATATATCGGTTGATGGACAGCAAGTAACGGATGCTTCTTGGAATAACATATCTTGCCAGGGGTTTCAGGTCTTGCCCCACGACTAGATTCTACATCTTTTCATGTATGTTTTGACTTGGCTGTTTTTCTTACTTGTTACTCATTAACTGCTGCAGGCTTTACTTAAATATGTTGACGACCCAAAACCGGATGCTATTCAAGTACTTGTCGAGTGAGTTTCTATGCGTAACTTAACCACCCATTTCCTTCATATTCTATGTCTAATGATAGTTTCTGGTTTGGTTATTGCCAGCTTTAAGCAACCATCCTATAATGGGGGAGGAAACATCACTTTCAGAGGAACACTCCAAGACAATGCTTACTTTGAAACAAGGGTGTTCATAGGAGAGCTTCTTCTGGGTGGTGAACCACTCCAAGTTATCTATTCTGTAAGTTTCATTCGTTTTCAGAACTAGCTCACCCATGACAATGAGTCCTGCCAAAACGAAAATATTAACTTTTGATCCATTGATAAAATGGGTATAGGTAAAATCAGAGGGTGATTCACTGCTGGGCCTTTTGCTTCACTTCTTTTCTCCCCTGAATGATAAGAAAACAGTCATTGCTATCGCACCCTGGGAAACTGATGAACTCTCCAGAAAATTCAACAAAGCAATCGTTCCAGGACGAGTTACAGACTCAGAAATTGAACCCGGATGGGTACAGTATGAGAGCAAGGTTGCAATGAATGGACAGATACTACGTGAAATCCGTGCAGTATGCCACAAGACAAAAGGTACCACTACAATGAGATCAGAACAAAAGGCAGCAGCAGAAGGGTCAGAGTATCTTGCTGTGCTTGGCCAAATCCTGATGAATAATTCTGATCACAACTCATGTCTGCCTCCATCCACTTCATGGGAAGTTACAGCTGAGCTAGTACAGTGGACTGCATCATCATCAGCAGCAGCTGCAGATTCCGAGGGCTCCCGGGCAGTTAGCTTGAAGATCAATTGGAAACTGAAAGATGGGAATACTGCTTTCGCGCATTCGAAGTACAACGTTTATGTGGCAAAACTTGGCAGTAGTAGTGTGCAGTATCTTGGAGTTGCAGCAGTTGAAGCCTTCTATGTTTCTAACTTGGTTGTTCCTTCTGGTGTTTCTAGTCTGAAGTTCATTGTTCAAGTTTGCAGCAATGACGGGAGTTCCCAGAAGCTGGATGAGTCTCCATATTTTGAACTGGATGTTGAATACTAAGTTTTTACTATGTATCATACTACTGGTGTTGTTGTATCACAAATTGTGGACTTAATAAGGTGGACCTCCGTAATAAGATTTATTCCCCAGTCATTTCAATCTGGATCTTCCAGTTTATATAAAATTGTGCTCTTTTTCTTTTCCTTGTTCTGACGCATAAGAGAAAGTGTTTTCCTCATTGCATGAGCTCGGATTCAATGGTTTTTGCAACAAAAGTTATTGAGGATGAATCAGACGACATTATTTAAATCAATCCGTATACAGCTCTGGAAAAATCCACTTGCACTGTCTCTGTACATTCACGTCCTAAGTTGTTGATAAAAAAATTCCTAATATTTCAAAATTAATTGATTTTCTAAAAATATTGAATGAAGAAGAGTTAGAGAATGAACATGAAATTTGGTTTCAGAGATAAATAAAACTCTTAGAAGATATGAATGACCAAAATTGTATGAACTGCATTTGTAGTATATATATTCGTATAATTACGATGTGCATACCTAATGTACTAAATTCACATCAAAATCCTTACTTTTTGTCGTAGTTGAGAAAAAATATACCTTCAAATCATGCCAAAATAGATTTTTCCAGATAAAATTGAATCAATTTCAATTGAATAACGATGAAAATGGATTATTTTATATTCACTAGATGGTTCCCTCCATGTTGCTTGATGTTGAGACTTACATCGAAGCATCCAAATAGGGTTGAAAATGAGAGGTTTCACGCCACACAAAAAAAACATCTACAGACTACAGAAAGCGGCTTCTCAATGAATCTGTATTGGAAGAACCAAGAAGGAAGAGTTTCAATGCAGATCTATTAGAGGGAAAAACATGCGAGAAAATGTCAATTGAAAATCAGGAGAAACCAACAAAAATGGAGGGGAAAATGGTATAATAGTGATATTAAACAAGCAGAAGCAGTTAAGCCCAAAATCAATCAACCTCGAGGACTGCTAATTGAAGGAGACAAGATAAAATTGGGGGAGAATCCTTAACCATCTTGTCTTTCCAGTGCTCGAGGACCTTCCGATTACAGGAAAAGAAACATCACCATGCTAGTTAATTAGTTTTGCATATGATAGAAAACTAAAGACTGGTTTACTACAGCAAACATTTTGCGAATAAGAGTTTGATATATATAGCGATATAATTTGGAGATTGCACATTCGAATTTCAGAATAATATTTTTCTCCTTATTAATTCTCTCCAATCACATAATGTAAATAAATATTAAGATTAATTCTACATCTATATTCTCGTCAAGAATCATTTCATCGTTGACTAAATAGGATTGTTTTCTTGCACTTTTCATCAAATCATTTCATCTTAAGCCGCTCGATAAATATTAAATTATTCGCTTACCATTCATGTATAAATCTAGTATCTGTCTGTGTCTACAGAAGGAAAAAAAAATTACCATCTTACTGCTAAATTAGCACAACGGTTTTTGGTTCTCTAGGGGCGTCGTCCATAATGGAGAAAATGAAAGGCTACTTGCTTCACTGTTAGTAGAAGAAAAAATCCAAAGGCAAATTGTACAATAATTCAGACAGTATATATTTTGATTGTTTTATGTGATTAGATTTTTTTCCTCAACTTATTGCAAGTTGCTAAATTTAGTCATTACCTCATATATACATCAAGTTGTAATTGATGTTTGGATTACTATGTTCGTGATTTTGTAATTAGCGCATTGCTTTTAGGGGGGGAATGAAAATGACACTTATTGCAAGTTACTAATTTTAGTTTCGGGAAAGTGAAGAAATTGCATTGTAATCTTAACTATGTCTCAGCGGATATATCTCTTTAAAAATGGTTTAACAAGATAGCTTATATTTCGTTAGACTTTTTGAAGTGTTACAATATGTATGATGAGACTTGTGTGGCCAAATCGTATGTATATTAAATTCCAATTGATATGATCAATTGGTACTTTATATAATTTCACAAACATGATATTGAATTATTAACGTTGTAATAAGAGTAAAATTACTCTTGTGAACGACAATAGTTTAGTAAGGAGTATTAGCTACGACGGGAAACAATAATGTGGTGGGGTTTGGACGATTTCCTTAGGATAGATAACATTTATAAAAAGGTGGAGATGATTCATGATTTACACTCTTATGTCCAAATAAGTAATGAATTGATTAGAGAGAACGCAACTGAAAGAACTGTCGCAAATTTTTAGAAATAAGACTAGATATAGATAATGATATCTTCCCTTCTCAACCGTCTAAAGAGCGGTTATATAAACAAATGTGTTGAGACTTTAATTTGGACTTCCAATGGCTCCACTTCACAAGTTTGGATTTCAAGATATTCAACTACTTGTATATAATAATATAGGTTTTTCATTTTTTTTTTTTTTTTTGTATTTACATTCCAACTACACTAATAACTAAAACTTCCACATTTCAAAAAATTAACATGCATTTCAAAAAATTAACATATGTACCAAATGATGAATAATCAAATCATATGAAGTAATTTGACAAAAGAAGGCCAACATATATAACTGATTAATGATATATGTGTACTCCTCATGAACACTAACTTCACACATCTCAAACATACATTTTATATTTAATCCATCATTTTACCAATGTGTTCCAACTTTTTATGTATCCTGCCGCCGGAATAAAAGTCTATATATGCATCCACATCAAATATTGAATGGGTCCAGTAGCTAGCACTAGAAGCATTACATATTTAAAAAGAAACATCAAATAAAGTAAAGCAAAATATCTAACCAACCTAATGTTTATATTTACTTATTAAGTAATCCACATATTATTATTAATTATTTGTTAGAGTTGCTCGTCATTTATTTCTAGAATGTCAATCATTCAATCACCATATAACTAGTAGTAAAACTCTTCGCTTTTAAAACTGGAACGAAAATGATACATCACTTAAAATGAATACAAGTCTAACTTATTTATCTAAAGAGTCGAATCATATTCGTTCTGTATGATTATTAATGTTCTTAACAACTGGTTCACAACATCGCTCTAGCTATCACCAATTATGTGAACATGATTAATATAATGTTCAATCATTTGTCAGGAAAAAAAAAACAGAACACCAATGTAAGCAATATGTACGTACATAGCTGGAACATAATGCCCTGCGATTTAGAGGCCACCGACCTCCCAATTCTTTTATCAACCGATCACACGAAGGAGTTAATTAATTATAGCCAAAACCTCATCTCTCAAGTGATTAACAATTTAACACGCATTCCCAACACATGCTACAGTTGACCTCCCACACAAACAACAACAAAAAAAAAAAACTAATAACCCTTAAGTAGAAATCAATCAATTTCTTCATCTTATTTCTGATTAATTACTATAAACTAAAAAAAAACTCGTCGTACAACGTAACGATCAAATGATCAAGAAATTATGTCCCCGAAAAAGCTATTTGTCTTCATCGACATGTGATGATCATGGTCATAATGATGATGATGATTGAGGGCCAGCAATCCATTCTGCAACAAAAACAACGGCTTGTTATCCACCGCCGACACGACGTCGTCCAAGCAGTCCACGGGAGTCGTCGGACCGTTGAGATGATCGAGCGGCTGGGAATCGAACGGCGGGGATTGCTGCCCCACCATCTGGCCGATGCACACGATCTCCGCCTGAGCCAGAGCGAGCTGCATTTGGAGCTGGGAAACCTGGTTCTGAAGGTAAGAGATGGCCCCCACGCAGCCGTACACCGGGTCCCGCAGCCGCGCGTTCGCCTCGTACACCAGGCTGTTCACCGCGTCGGCTCTTCTCTCCGCCGGCAGGTCCTGTGTTGACGGATGGATCATCGGAGTGACGTCATTCACAAAAGAGGGAAACATAACAAAGTTACGTTATAGAGGCGACTAATTTGGAAGTTATTAACGTACGAGGAGCATTTTGGCGACGTTGCTGGCGCCGAAGACCTTGTGGACGATGGCGAACTTTTGGGGGTCGGCGGGAGGGAAGTAAGGCGCGAAGATGCAGTCCTTGGCGCACCGCCGCCGGAGCAGCTTGCAAGAAGCGCAAGGTGAAGTGCTAGTTCCCACCATGGTTTGATGAACTGGCCGGAGAGGGAAGAGAGATGGTGGTGGGAAGAGAGAGTGAATTAGGAGAGAGATTTATTAGTGGGCACAAAAGGTTTTAAGGGATCAGTGAGTGTATTTATAATTGAGGAATTGTGACATCTATATAGAATTATTGAAGCTAAAGAAGATTATAGTGCTATTAATTATAACTACAACTATTAGGCGGCAGATCAGAAGACAACTACTGTAGCTTGGGGGGGAGATGGAGTACATAAATTACTATTTTTCTTTTTGGCCAAATGATTAAATTATTGACATCCACACTGCGCATTTATACAATCGATTACACAGTTTGGTGAGAGCAATCAATTGCATTTTGTCCCTAGTTTGAAGATTTTTTTTTCAAAGAAAAAAACAACAAAAAAAATCTTTGCAAAATATATAGAAGTGATGTAATCTGAGGAGTGAGTGACTCAACTGGCGGTTCGGATATGTTCAAGTGTTTAATTCTTCCGCTTTATTATTGGTGGAGTTATAAATCTGAACAAAGAATTAACAAAAAAATTAATTTGAAGATTTTGAACCATTGTTTATAAAATTTTGAATCATTAGATACATATATATATCGAACATTGTTTGTAAAATAGTCAATAATATAAGAATTGATCAACTGACTTATGAAATTACGAAGTAATACGGTTTGACAATGTCAATTCGTCTCGATGCTCCCTTCACCGAGATAGTCCTACATATCCTCATCATATAGTACGTATATAGCTAGTTTACACCAAAATCGTTATGCGACATTGTTGTTCTCAGCTCATCAGTAGCTAATAATTAGGGCAAACGGCCGCATCAACAAATCTCAGCGGTGTGGCCCTACGAAACTGATTGTGTGCGGCGGCCGGTTGACTGTCGACTGTCGCCGGCGCGGTGCGCAAACCGTGTGCATGATATGTCGATCGATACCCTACGTGTAATTGCAAGGCTCGCACGTTGCTTTGTTCTTTGTTGAGTTGGTCGGTCCTAACAAACACACGACAAAGAAGCAAATCATATATGGATTATATTGTGCATGGCTTCAACTTTAACCAGGTTTCCAATCAAACCCAAACACATGAAATGTGAAAAAAGGAAGGTTTTTTCTTTCAAACAAGGATGTAAGGAACAAATATTATCCACGAATACCCGAAAACTATTCATGTGGTCCACATGAATATAGGACGGGTATTAATTTTAATATTTAAAAGTAGGAATGATAATAATTCAGGAAAACCCACCTGAAATTAGATCCATTGTTAGGGATGGCAAAAATATCTGTAACCGTGGATATCCGCCAGAATTCGATTTAATCAGGTAGGGTAAAACCCAAACCCGAAGAACTTTTAGTGGGTACGGGTAAAACCCGAACTCGAATATTGCGGGTAATGGTGGGTATGGGTTTCTCACTATCCAACCCGAATCCGCCCGATTATACACATTCATATATATTTTGTCTAGAAATAATCATTATTTTTCTCTAACATATTTAATATTTAGCATATAAATATAGTATTTTCATGAAATTGTTTTGATTAATTTTCTTCATTCTAGTGAATTATTGTTGTATTTTTCCTCTTACATAATGTGATAATACGCGGGAATGTTAATATATTGGTTGGAGTTATGAAGAAAGATTATTATCCATGGATAACCGTGGAAACCCAAAAACCTGAACGGGTATGAGCATTGTTTTGATTTTCTACCCGTTTCTTATGTGAGTATGAGGTATGAGTAAAACCCGAACTACTTTGGGTAGGGTAACAGATATGCACTATCCGCACCCGACCCATTGTCATCCCTATCCATTGTCACTGCTAATTTCAATCTCTAAAATTGTACATGAAAGCCATATCTTTATCTTTTCAATTAAGTTTAATTTTATTTTTCATCTCTTTCTCGTAATATTATGAGTAAAACTTTCTTTTTATAAAATATTATTTTGGAGTGACTTTTTATCAAATATATGAATGAACCTTTTTGTAGGACTCCTATGTTATTTTTTTATTTGAATTTTTTTAATTTATCCTATGTTTTGCTTTCCATTGATCATAACAAGGCTACAGGGTAAGTAGGAGACAAACATTCACGTGAAGGCACACCCATGAAATAACACACTCTCACATTAAATGCAATGGTTGACCCTTCTCACCTACGTCTATAGGCATAGCCCAACAAGGGGAGAAAATCTATTAACAAATTGGTTCTTTTCCATCTTGTTATTTTAGTTAAATAAAAAAATATGTAGAATTCTCATTTGTCTTATTATTGCTATAATTATTTTTGTAAATTGTAATCAACCCAACGGTCACAAGATTTTCAATGTGGGTCACTTTCTTTACGAAATCATAAAGTCTTATTAATGTATCCAATAACAATTAGGCAAGACTTGATGCTAGGGGGTTTAATTAGTTGATGATTTTAACAATATATAAAGATAGTTGGGAAATTTTGGAAATTTTAAACTTATAACTATCTTGTAAATTTCGTTCAACTTGAATTTGAGATGTACCTTTAATTTGTGTGTGATGAAGCTCATAGAAAAGTTACACTTACTCCCCATATTATAAATTAATAATGTTGGTAAGAACTAAGAATCTTCATGAGAGCACTTGTACTGTTTTAACAATAAAGAAAAAAACAACTTTCCATGTCTAGAAAATTGTGGGGGAAAGTACGATGTGCTTGGAGATTCGGTTAATGGAAGGTGTTGGAAAAGTTTGTTTATTTAATTCGTGATAGGTGGATCAAAATTCAAAAGTCTTCTTATTTCAATCAATTTCCCACTAAAACATCACTCATCTCCAGCCTCCACCACCTTATGGTGCAATGTCATGTTGTAGAACAAGTAGAACAAAACGATTTCAATCCTAGAAGTTCCATTACTATAGCTTATTGGAGGCATTTGGAGACATACGATTATTCTCGTATCATGGTTATGTATACAATATTACATTAGTGATCGGTCTTACTTGGTTGGTGACTGCGGATATGTCGAGTAGTTAATTTCTAAATGCTTCATTTTAAATCATATGATTTTTTGCTAATTATCACTAATTTTACTTAGATTATTGATCACAAAAGGCAAAAATTATAGCTTTGCCTTTTCATGATATTATTATATGTGCATGAGTACACTAAGCGAAGGATTGTCAAACTATAGAGGAGATTAGAGTATTTTGTACTAAAATTATGATTAAATCATAGTTCAATTGTTTCCTATCGTTAAAATCGCTTATACTTTCCAGTTCAGCATACAATAGACTTTCTCAAACGTTGAAGATAAGTAAAAATTAGAAGAATGCCGGATAATAGACTATCATCCTTTCCTTCAAAACTAGAGTTTAATCTTGAGATGCTAAATACTATTTTTATTTATTTGAGTCTCCCTCACTACTATGAATAATAACTTTGTCAGGTCAATGATATGGCCGTTTAGTCTACTTAGTGGTTCGTAGTTCGTACTTACCTTTTCACGAGATAATGATACTTTGATTGTAAAGGTCAATCAAATACATGGGGCGGGGCGGGGCGGGGCGGATAGTGCATCGCCGTTACCCTATCCAAAATAGTTTGAGTTTTACTTATACCAATACTTACATAAGAATCGGGTAAAATATCAAAATCATGTCCATACCCGTTTGGGTTTCGGGTATTCACGGTTATCAATGAGTAATAATTTCAACCAATATGTTAACGTTCACAAGTATTCTCACATTCATGAAAATATTATATTTATATGCTAAATATACAATATTTTAGAGAAAAATAATGATTATATCTAGACAAAATACATAGATATGTGTATAATCGGGCGGGTTCGGGGTGGATAGTGAGAAAATTATGTCAACCCATTACCCACAATATTCGGGTTCGATTTTTACCCGTACCCACTAAAACTTATTTAAAATCGAATTTTTCCCTAACCAATTAGGCAGAATTCGGACGAATATTCGTGGTTACGGATATTTTTATCATCCCTACTTCTTTAGTTCGGAAGGTTGAGAAAGGACTAAGGAAGTGGACAACACCTTTGCTGGACAGGCACGATTAACTTTGTCAGCTTCTCAGGGCCGGAGCCCAAGCCCAATTAGATTGTGTGATTTGAAAACAGTAAATATATGTTTGTGATTGGAGAACCCAAATCCATTATGTTTGTGATGACCCAAACGGCCAAATCCCACACGGAAAGGTCCATCAACCTCAAGCAAGGGGGGAAAGCTACAACCGGTCACTTATCATCATACCTCCCTACCAAAACTAGCAAGATTATGCCATCATCTTGATCTACTCCAATCTCAAATTACAATCACTATTGAGCCTAATTAAAATCTTAAAGAATTTATAGTGGTGCAATTTATTTAGCCTAGAGGAGTTGGTTTTTCGAAATGATTGTGGGTCATATTTTAGACCAGCTCCATTAGTTTAGTTCAACAATCGTTTAAATGTAGTTTTTATGTCCAAGTGAGCATTTACCACTTCTTATCAGCGATCTGCAGTTAAAAATCACCATATGTTGTGCAACTGGTTAATGTATGAAAATATAGTCTTTTAATAAAGATATGTTGTAGTGGTTCAGGGGACACAATGGGAAAGTGCATTTTGACTACAGTGAGGAAGGAGCGACACTGGTGATCGGCGGATCAGAGCTTTAGGCAATTGATTTTGCTCTGAAGATGGTGAAAATGAAGGGTCTACTTTTCGTAGTCGTCGAGACAGACTCCATTGATGTGATTTTCAGACTCAACTGGTCCAACCAGTCATCTATTACAGCAAACCGAAGCAAAGACGAGAGTTGAGACTTGGCGAAATGGTAAAGCTAAATGAGCTTTTGCAAAGAGGGAATGCAATAGAGGTGCCCACAGGATTGCTTACACAAATAGTACTTGGATTCTTATAAGTTTTGAATTGAAAGACTGTCTGTTTTTCTTTTTTTGTTGTTACATTCGAACTGTAATATTGTTATGGTTACATAAGGAAAAACATCCTCATATTTAAAAAAAAATAGTATTTCAAAAAAGGAATTTCACAACTACTACTGTCTATTTTTCTTTTTTTGTTATTACATTCGAACTGTAATATTGTTATGGTTACTTAAGAAAAAACATCCTCATATTTATTTAAAAAAAAATATTTCAAAAAAGGAATTTCACAACTACTGATAAGTGATAACCCATGAGATCGTGTGTATCTTCGACCACTTATGCCTTAATAGAACAATCAACAATCTACTGTGGTAACAATAATTTACTCATCAATAGCACGAATCTATCGCTTTCCTTCCGTGAACTGTAGGGATCTCACTTTCACTTTTCCACTTCCGCTGTCAAAATGAGAAAAGAGTAAAAAAAACTAATATAGGTAAATAAAAGCCAAAACAGGAAGAAGACAAAAAAAGGTCACTAGGGCACGTGAAAGCCACAGTCCCAAAACCTGCCGTTTCGAGATATTTGCTGGCCACGACACGAGCCTGCCACACGCTCCACCACCAGTACTCAATCCCTACCGTCCACATGGGCCAATCATCCAACGGCCCAATCCATTCCTCCTATATATCTTCGCTTTCTCCCGTCTTCTCTGCCACACAAGCACAACCAATCCTCTCCGCCTCTCCTCTCCTCCCAATCTCCGTCCTCTCCCAACCTTTTCCCCTCACCATTTTCTCACTGAAATACTGTCCGTCTTCCTTCAACCTTTTCACGCTCTGTTTCAGAAGCTATGGCGCTCAAGATTTCGCCCGCCTTCTCTTCCATCCTGGCCTCCCGAGCGGGAGACAACAATCTGTTTCCCTCTGTTTCCTCCACCTCCAATTCGGTCCTGCGCTTGAAGACTGGCTCCTCGCCGTCGGCGTTGGTGTGCAGGGCTGCCAACGACAAGCCTCTGACTGGGGTTGTGTTTCAGCCCTTCGAAGAGGTGAAGAAGGAGCTCGATCTGGTGCCTACAACTCCCAACGCCTCACTCGCTAGGCACAAGTTCGTTGATGACTGTGAAGCGGCCATCAACGAACAGATCAAGTATAACGCCTTCTCCACCTTTTTTTTTAACTAGTCTTTTTTCATTTTCCCTTTCATTACTTGTATCGTCTTGCGTTCTGCCTTTATGCCTTTGAGGTGTTTGTGAGAATTACCGACTTATTATTGTTAGCAAGTTTTTCTTTGTCACGATGGCTGTTTTCGCGATATTACCAGCATTCTGTTGATTGGTTGAATGGATGGTGTTGGTGATGACGAGATTTTCGTGTGCATGAGTGGCTTGGCTGGGGCTGTCTTCTTTGCCCTTTGTAGTTATGTCGTCTTGCTTTTTAGCTTTCCTTTGTCGATTATTATCTGGCCTGTAGATCTAATTGCCTGTGGAGGTGCTTTGACTCGTACACAGGCTGTTTAGGGTGCGATTCTGGAGATTGTACTGTGTTATTTTTGTGGGTTGTGGTGATAGTACTCTGTTATTGCTGACTTATCATTTGGTTAATTGATGTCACTTTCGTATTGACAGCGTGGAGTACAATGTCTCCTATGTCTACCATGCCATGTACGCCTATTTTGACAGAGACAATGTTGCTCTCAAGGGTTTGGCCAAGTATAAATCTTTTCCGTTTTTTCCAATCTCCTCTCCTCTGTCTCAATTAACTTATCTTTCCAGTCACTTAGACTAGTCTTTAGCTAACTATGATTTGGTGACAGGTTCTTCAAGGAATCAAGCGTAGAGGAAAGGGAGCATGCTGAGAAATTGATGGAGTACCAGGTATCCTCAATCGCCTGATTTCCCTTATCCTGCTTAATTTGCATACTTAAGCACACTTGGCTTTCAATTTGTTATTTCGCTTTGTTATGTAGAACAAACGTGGTGGGAAAGTGAAGCTGCAATCCATTTTGATGCCCCTCTCTGAGTTCGACCATGCTGAGAAAGGCGATGCTCTTTATGGTATGTCGTTGATTTCAACCTTTTGGGCCATCTGGGTCGAAGCTTGCACATTTTCTGCTTGAATTCGATATAATGGTAGAGGGGAGTTTTTCAAATCTAACTTGTGATAAAACTAGGATTACCAGATTTCGTGTGAAATAAATGGAACTTGGGCATCAACACTATCTAAAACCACTAAGTAACAAGAGTTCAAGAGTCGAGATATATACTTGGTCAGGTGCTCTATCTCGGAATAGGGTTAGAATGTATAATCATTGTGGTTTCTTTCTTTCTGTCATTCAGCAATGGAACTCGCCCTGTCTCTGGAGAAATTAGTGAACGAGAAGCTCCTGAATTTGCACTGCGTAAGACACTACTATTCTTTCCCCCACTGCCCCATATGTCTGTTTGCCCTTCTGCATCTTTATTCGAAAGGTGTTCGTTTAGCCTAAATGAAGGGTTACAACTTTGGATTCATCTCACTTATATCTTATTGCTACAGGTAGCCGAGCGGGCTAACGATGTGCAATTGACGGATTTTGTTGAAGGCGAGTTCTTGGCTGAGCAGGTAAGTCACTCTTCTACTAACACACTGGCACAAATGGTTTTCCTTGGCTTCCAGCATCAATGCCTGAACTTGAGGTACTCTTTGTAGGTTGAGGCGATCAAAATGATCTCTGAATATGTTGCCCAACTGAGGAGGATTGGGAAGGGACATGGTATGCTTCCTAATAAACTCACCATCGTTGTTTTCTGCCATAGACATGTGTATTTAGAACTGACATTCTGGGTTTTTGTTGAACATCAGGTGTATGGCACTTCGACCAGACCCTTCTCAATTAGGGAGCAGGAGCTGCTGCATGATGAGCAAAGGCTAGGATATCTGATCTTTTGGCAAGAGGCAGTACTTCAGAGCAATTGCGATTGGGGAATTTGTTTCCTCCACCTTTGTTTTTTGTTTTGTCTTTTTTTGGAGCTTTTTTGCTAGTTGTAGAGACTGGAACGGGGTATGGTTGTTGAACTTGGAAGAGAGGAGGTTTGTTTCTAGGTGGTGGATGAGTTATATGGAATGGTGTGCGATTGATCGTTTTGTGTTTGCATTTGGCTTTGCTTTTGCTTAAGAAAAGTTCAGCCTTGAAAAAGAAACTGATATTTCAAGCCAGAAGCCAGTCGAATCGGATTTAAGTAAGATCAAAGCTTTAATCATCTTTGGTAAACAAAGATCAATCAGTTTTAGACTGAACATAACCAGCCACCAACAAGATTTGAGTTAACTTGTGATTTCCGTTCACGGGCAGCCTGTTTCATACCACAGAGGAGTGACTGCATGTGTCTGATATGATTCGTACCTAATGAGCTTCATAATAAGTTTCAGGTTCTTCAAAAGCACTAACAGAACAGCCATCATGGATCCGACTCAATTCCATTTCACTAAAATGAAATTTTACACTGTTTAAACTCTGCATTATTTATCAAACCTGTCAATCCAAATAACAAACTAGTACATCAAGTAAACAGATATTACATTATGATACCTACACTATACCACAACATTGTGTGAGAGTAGAGGTGGCAATTAGGATCCAAATTCATGAATCCAATCCATCCACCAAATTATCCACCTAATCCAATCCATTTGATCCAAATTCAATTGGATTTGGTGGATTCATGGATCAACCCATGGATCCAAATGACAAATTACGATTTGGTACCTATATTTTGTATATTTTACCTTTTGGTACCTAAAAATTATAATTTTATACGAAAAATATCATTGGAAAATTACATTTTGATACCTAAAAATTTTCATTATGACATTTTAGTACCAAAACTTTTCAAATTTTACATTTTGGTCCAAGCTTTGGATGTCATTTGGATTTACTGATCAATCCACCAATCCATTGGATCCAATCCATGAATCTACCAATTCATTGGATCCAATCCATTTAATCCACTAATCCAATCCACGAATCTGATCCAATTGCCACCTCTACGTGAGAGACATTATAAGCAGCAGGTTTCCTGATACCCTTCACCTCTTTGTTGTTATTACTCGCAAACAAATATTAAATTGATCACGTGTCCATTGTCCAGACGTATCGAGACGGCCACCGGAGACGACAATACATAGGTGGCGACATTGAGAATAAACCGCGGCGAGAAAGCACCAACGGATCCTGGCTCTCCATTAATGATTAAACTAATCCATGCATGTTTCGTTCGTTACGTTTGTCCCACACTACCCGATCCATTGGTTTGGAGGTATTAGGACTAACTTACTCTCTAATTAGTAATTAGCAAACGCTTCTTCCTTAACGTACGACTCTACACTCATCAATTGTTTGCGTGTATATATATATAAGGGCACCCTCCGAACTCACAAATACAAACAACCCAGTTAAGAGATAGCACTCAATCAATCATTCAAAACCATATCAATGGCAGCTTCTTCCATCGCCGTCCTCGCCATCCTAATCGGGATCGTGACGACGACGACGTCGTTCGACGGTGCCAACGCGGAGGACGCCGCCCCGCCATTGTACGTGTGCAACGGCAATGTGGACGCCGGCATGACTCCATGCGTTGGCAAAATGGCAACCACTTTGATAACGAGGGATCCGAGGCGTGGCGGGAGGACGAATCAGTGCAGCGTCAACGCCACCACGACGCTCCATGCAGTGGCATACTGTTACGACATAGACTATCTCCCGCTCTGCCGGTTGTGCTTGCAACATGCTACCAAGAAGGTGATGAGCGTTTGCCCGGACCGGGTCGGGGCCCGGATCAACAACACTCTGTGTGCGTTTAGATACGAGGCTTATTCTTTCTTTTGATCGATTTTTGGCCCATGCAACAATGGGTTTCGTCGACCGACCGGCGACTTTATTCACAAGGATTGATGCCAAAAGCTTATAATTAGCTTTCATCGATCATGAAATTGATACTATACCTATCTAGTTTCTCAAGTTTCATGTGTTTTGCTGTATTTTTTCCTTTTGTTTCTGGGCACATGCATATGGATTTTGTATGTGTGGTGATGAGCTTTTGCTCGATTTTTCTATCATGCACTTCTCATATTTTTCTCGATTTTGAGTAATATCTATTTCATTTATCAGTTATTAGTATATGCTTGAATTTTTTATTTGGATTCAGGAATTAGGGGTGACAATTGGATAACATTTACGAATTCGTGATGAGCTGGATTTAATGACTTGAGATCTTCATTCGTTGACTAGTTAAGTGGAATCGCAAATTTGAGTGAAATAACAATTTACAGTACTCCTTATTTCAGTTTGAATGATTTATAATTTATTTAACACTTAACAACAAGAAAAATAGCTTGCAAGTTGATATCATGGAAGCTCAATAGCTCATAAAGTCCTTGAGCTATTGAAACTAATAATTTAGATGATAGAGTTACGTTTGTAAGTGATGTTGATTTTTCGGGTAGAATATCTCGGGTACAACTAAAGTATGAGAATTGGCGGAGCTATACCACTTAAATAAGAATAGGGCATCGCGTACCATGCACTGAACTCTATTATATGTGCACCCGGTATCAATTAAGTTTACTGCTAAGTGCATTACTTTAAAGTTAACAGGATATTCTTGAAATATCCATTTTCTAAATTTCATAAGTG
Source organism: Linum tenue (assembly GCA_946122785.1). Taxonomy (NCBI): domain Eukaryota; kingdom Viridiplantae; phylum Streptophyta; class Magnoliopsida; order Malpighiales; family Linaceae; genus Linum; species Linum tenue. The sequence goes on from CAMGYJ010000005.1 coordinate 19,405,764, forward strand.
GTCTTTCTTCTTATCTTATTGTAAAAAAACCATTTAGACTTATGAAAATATTATATTTTATTGTTTATTTGGGATCCTCTTTTCAATACTTGATACCAAACCAATTTTTGAATATAAAATTTAGAATCAATTATCATTATAAGTATTTTCAATTATCATTAGTTCAATTTTCTAATATTATATTGTAGATGTCCCATATTATTTAAATTTACTAATTCTAATTCTCTTCCTATAGTCAAATTTTTTCTTTCTACATTTTTTTACCGAATGTTGTAGCTTTTATAGTTTATTTATTACTTGGTTATTTTTCGTTCTAATTTTTTTTCAATTATTGAATATATTTAATTCTTTCTGATTGCGTTCCGTTTATCCTTGTTTGGTTTTGATGTATTGGTGATCAATTATATTCTATTTTAACTATTTCTAATGGTGCTTCTAATTGAATTAGGTGGTTTAAATATATAATATACTATTAATTTTAAATATTTACTATTACATTCTAGTATATTTATTATTATTTTTTTATATTCGTCTATTACTTTTACTAATTTATTGGAAAATTTTGACTAGTCATTCTAGTAATAATATATTTAGAAGGTTTTTTCATTTTTGTATTAGTTAAAACTTGTTGAAATAGTTTTGAATGTTTTTAAAAAAATTTGGGTACCAAAAAATACTTAAAAGTTTGTGTTGGATAGAAAAGTAGACAGATACACAACTTTAATGGTACCCGACGCCTTATTCAAATTTAAGTTGACTATCTACCATAATTTTCAAACTTAAATATTACTCGGGCTATTTCCCCCTTGATTTGATTTCCCCCTTGATATTTACAACTTAGCTCAATATCCTAAATTGCTGTACAACTCCTAAATAAAACGTATTGGTGTCGCCTGATGTTGCTAAACATAATTTTAAAGTTTAAACACAATCATGATAATGTTCCAAATATTTATAATCACCATTGCTCTAATTAAATCCCGCCAAGCCCTTTGGCGGTTTGTCTAACCCCATTTTGTACTCCAACCAAAAGCACCCACAATCTCAGTTCCTCCCGGCAAAACCTTCAATCGCACTCCCCACAGAAATGGAACACTGTGCTCTCTGCATCCCTTCCCTATTCTGCTTGATTCTCGTTGTTTCGAGTTCTTCGCCGCCGCAGTGGAAATCCTTTCCAAATCCAAGGCCTAGCGGTGCGAGTAAGGCTCCGATTCCGAAGAGCTCAACTGCACTCGTATCGTCCTCAACATGGCGGCTCCCAGCGGCGCCGTAAGTAAAATTCGGTTTTCATTCAATCGCGTTAACCGATTGCAGAATTTCATACGTTCAAGTCTCGTTTTCACTTGTTTGACCCTTTCCAGTCGATCGATGTTCTGAACTGTGGGAATTTTGACTGGTTTCGGTTTGTTAAGAGTGGGAGAGAGTCGTCGATCGTCGCTGAAATCGTAGAGGTGGAGGAGAATTCCACTGATTACATGCAAACACTGCGAAGGCCGCCTGTGATAACGATCCACAGATCTCCTGCTTATGCCATTTACCAGCTGATACATAATATTCGGGTAATGTAGGGTTGTTAATTCACTAGTGAACAAGCAAGGTTGATTGGCTCTTATGGAGTCCTTTAGTTTGCGTTAATTGACATTTGGAGCTGTGTCTGTTGCATGACAAATGGCCAGGATGTTGCTTATAGACCTGTCAGAGTATTCTGTCAAGACGCGAAAATGCGAGCCAGATGCGTTGAAGGAATGTGTAAGGCATGTGATCCTATCTTGCTAATGATTCAAAGTGTTACTGCTTCAATCTGTTTGGCTGCTTGTTTTCTAGCTGTTGTGTGAAATTAGATCAATCTGGTGCCCTATGCGAGATTTTCTGCCAGATGACATGGGAAATGAAAATATTGCTTGCAAGTTCATGGTTAAACATAATGCCACCAATTAATGTGTTTCTTTATTCGCTATGGACACTCTATAACTGGGGATTGAGATTAGATGTCCACTAGTAAGCCGCTTCCTACATTTCTGTTGAATGCAGGATGAGATTGGTCATGTTATTGAGCATTCAGAGGTAACGCTCTCTGTAGATAGCTTTAACAATCTTTGCATGTAGCAGTCTGTTCAAGATAAAGAAAAGAAGAATGGAAAATTCATGACAGAAGTTTTTTGGGAAAATAACATGTGTTTTTCGGAAATTACATAGGTTCTCTTTCTAGTTATAATCCTAAGACTTTTTTTTATCTCTACTTGTTCTGTTCCTTTGATATCGTCCCTTTTGGTCAGCCACTATGTTGTCCTTCTGGTCGCTGTAGGTGAGTACATTCATCATGCAGCAACTTCTTCCAGTTTAGTATCCAAATTTAACAGCACAATGGAGATTTCAATTTATTGAAAGAGTTACCGTTGATCAGTTGATAAATTGGCGAAAGGAGAGGCGAATATAGCACATTGTGTCAGATTCCGGGTGATTGGTATGATCCTTAGGCTGCATGCGTTTCTTCTTCTGAAACCTTTTGTTTTACATCTCTTCAGTTTTATGCACAGGGAAAACAGAAACAAGCTATGGAACAAACAATCTTTTACCTTGAATGAATTTGCAGTGGCCATCATTTACCCTGATAGTGACTATATATAGGATCAAATCTGCAATGAAGTCACGCATTTCAACTTGGCAGAGCTAGACATATGTTGTTATGAGTATTTTGAACCTTTGAATTAGACGGCCTATAGTTTTGCGCAGGAGGAATTGTGCAGGTTTTGGAACTTGTCCATTGGATGATTATGATTTCTATAGCTTGCAGAGAAACCCTTTCTACCGGCCTTTCTTTAGACCCGACTTTTGAAATCAGAAGAAACTCCTTTCATTTCCGTGACCTGATTTTGCTGGTCTTTCTGTTTTCATATTGATTTCTTTTATAAATTCTTAGGAGCCTAATATTAGTATGTAACTACTAATATCATGCTATTTTTTTAGGTTCCTTGTTTTTGGAATTGGTCAGAGGTCAGTTGGATTTAGTATTCAAATTGAAGTGAAGGTGGGATCCAAGGTCTCGGTATGTCATTTCTATCTACTTGCTCTATTCAATTTGTATGACAGCCAAAGAAACATGTCTGAAAAACCAACTTTATATCGTTGCTCTACCATTGCATCCGAGTCATATCTGTCGGGCCTGATTTAGGAGGAAAATGTGTGCTTAAATGATGTCTAGCAGTCTTGAGATAAATAAGAATAGTATTTGGTAGCAAAATATAACTTTCTGGCCTAGGCGTTTCCTGCTGCAAGCTCTTCCAGTTGGCTTGCCTTTACAAAGAAAATACTTAAGCTCTTCATCAGATGGCTACTTAAGTGGAATCGTAAACCTTTGTCGTGTTTGTAAAGTAGATGTCTTTGTTGTCCTATCTCATACACAGATATCCAATCATCACCTACTCTTCTTTTCTTTTACAGGAAGTGATCTTGGGCCCTATAAACAGAACAGCTACATCGGAGGACAAGTTTCTAAGGGTTATTCTATTTGGAGATTTTGTTGGATACTCTAGCATTCCTTCCTTTGAAGACCTTTACCTCGTGCTTCCATGACAGGTATTCATTCTTGCTACATTTAAATTGTACAGTTATGGTCCCATCTGTCCCTTTTTTATTACTCTCTCCATGCCTCTGCAATGAAGTGAGCTATACCGGATTGCTGTAAACACTAGTTCGGGAGCAAGAATAAGTGGTTCTGATGAAAATTATTGAACAAGTCATTTGAGTTCTGATGTTGTGTCCTGAAAGCCATATTAGCTTGTTAATTTCCATAATTAGGAAACCAATATGATACAGAGATGAATAGGCTATTCTCTTTTCTGAATTTCTTGGCGTGCTTCTGAGAGGAAGTTCTTATTCTATTGGTCTTCCTCTTGTGATTACAATTTCAAATACATACCAAACTTTCTAGAGGAGATTCCGAAATGCAGCCAGCTAGATCAGATGAATAGTCCTGAGTTAAAGAGAAGAGGGGTGAGTAATATCGAATCGATCCAATGTGTATGGTTTAAGGGCCAGTAATTGGCTTGGCTTGCGCTGTTAGCTCTCTCTTTTCTGACAGGAAGTTGTGACCTCTCTCGTTGCTTTATTTCTGCTCTACCTCACTATTCTGTAGAAGCCATTTTCTACCACATTGCTTAAGCTAATATTTGGAGGCAAGTGAATGTTGGATAAAAGGAGAGTATGTTAACTGTTTAAAGCATACCTTTCTCGGCCTTTTGGCTAAGATCAAGTGTAGTATCTGTTCTTATCAGTTTAATATCTGATACGTGGGCCAATGGCCCACACGATATTAAATTAATTTTTATAGGGGGAGAAACCCACCACTGGAGCTTGCTCCAGGGGCTTCTCGTGTGTCGCCCATGCGTTGCACTATTGCACGGGCCTGGCGCACCCCACCAATTCTAGTAAAATATTAGCTTGTGCTAATCTGGAGCCCAAAATAAGAACATATGAGTATTGTGTATACCTCTGGAATGTTTAAATCGTCGAGTTGAATGCAGTTAACTTAGGACGTGCAAGAACATTGCTGTGTCTATGTTTTCTAGGATGAGCTTGTAGTTACTTCTCTTCGTCACATGTATGTGCTGTAAATATGAAGCAGCTCATAGTTGATATGTGTTTTGGAAGGAGGGTTCTCGTCACTGAGAAGAACTGGGGACAAATTTTTCAATGTGGATGCTTGAGAGAGTAAAGATTAACGCTGGATCCAATAAATTTGGCATCACTTATGAGGCTTTCAATGGAAAATCAGATTTTCGTGCCTCACTATATTGGAGTTGCTTACATAATCAGTTGTGGAATTGATAGAATTGAGAGCAGATAACATAGAGTTTGTCTACCAAAATTTTGCTTCTCGTTTTGTTCCTGGCATGATGTTAGAATTTATGCTGAAATTTTCTTTTAGTCCACACTATTTCGTCATCACATCTGCAATATTTTTCATCGTCAAAGGTCCAGATTAAGGTTTTTTAAGGCTACCACAGTAATGTGATTGTAACCTGTAACTACAAATTATAAAAGGTACAACATTGCTGAAGTATGACTATCATAAAACTGTTGCCTTTACATGTGTTTGGAATTTCATGAACTCTGTTCAATATGCATGTATTCTGAAATTTCCATTTACAGGAGCCCAGGGAAAATTGTGGGGTTACAGTTCCCACATTTGAAGCCCTAACTTAGTTCGCAACTGCTATAGTTACCGCTAAGAATACAGGGAAAGTGGAAACATCATACAGTTTAGCGGTAGAATCCACCCTACCTCTGCAGTTATTTTATCATGCAACTCACAATACTTATGGCAACCGTTATTTTCCCATTGTTTAAGTAAACTTGCATTATCCTGAATTGAAATCCATTAACCATTAGTTCCCAGCTAGACTTGGTCAATTTAATCAAATCTTATTTTTCTCCTGGTCCAGTAAGTTCCTGGTTTAAGATAACCTGGTTGCTGCTTTGACAAATTGCTCCGTGTCTTGCAGTGTTACTACTCAAAAGGCGTTTCCCTTAAGGAGGTACCTTCAAAAGTTCCAGTCTTCTTCCTTCATATGACTCATAACAGTTAAAAAGTTTTGTGAGCATAACTCTAGCATTCCTTCTTTGAAGACATTTACCTCGTGCTTCCATGACAGGTATTCATTCTTGCTTGGCTTCACTTGAATTGTCCAGGTATGGTATTCAATTTCCCTCTGTCCCTTCTTTATTATTCTCTCCATGCCTCTGCAATGAAGTGAGCTATACTGGATCGCTGTAAACACTAGTTCAGGAGTAACAATAAGTGGTTTTGATGAGAACAATTGAACGAGTCATTTGAGTTTTGATGTTGTCCTGAAAGCCATCTTTGACGATGAAAAATATTGCAGATCTTTTTAATTCCTATAATTAGGAAACCCATATTAGACACAGATGAATAGGCTACTCTCTCTCTCTCTCTCATTTCTTGGCGTGCCTCTAGAGGAAGTTTTTATTCTATAGGTCTTCCTCTTGCACAATTTCAAATACATACCGAACTTTCTGTAGGAGATGCCGACCTATACAGGGAAATAGAAAGCAAGGGCAGCCAGCTAGATCAGATGAATAGTCCAGAGTTAAAGAGAAGAAAGGTGAGTAATTAGCAATCCTACGTCTAAGGTTTAAGGAACAGTAATTGGGTTTGCTGAGCTATGAGCTCTCTTTTTTTACAGGAAATTGTGAGCTTTCTCGTTTCTTTATTTCTGCTCTACCTCGCTATTCTTTAGAAGCCACTTTCTACCACATCCCTTAAGTAATATGTGGAAGCAAGTGGATGTTGGATAAAAGGAGAGCTCGAACTAATGTTTAAAGTATACCTTTCTCGGCCTTTTGGCTAAGATCAAGTGTAGTATCTGTTCTTATCAGTTTAATATCTGATACGTGGGCCAATGGCCCACACGATATTAAATTTATTTTTATAGGGGGAGAAGTCCACCACTGGAGCTTGCTCCAGGGGCTTCTCGTGTGTCGCCCATGCGTTGCACTACTGCAAGGGCCTGGCGCACCCCACCAATTCTAGTAAGATATTTAGTTCGACATATTGCAATTTCTATGTTTCTATAACGTGCTTGCGGTTCCTTCAATTGGTCATATCATATGTGATGTGGTGTAGTATGAAGCAGCTCATTGTTGATATTTGTATAATTGTATTGGAAGGGGGGTTCTCGTCACCCACAAGAACTGGGACTAAGATTTACGCTGGATGGTGTTGCATTCAATAAAATTGGTGTCACTTAGGAGGCTTTCAATGGCAATCAGATTTCTATGCCTCACTATACTGGAGTACTTTGCATAATCAGATTTCTATTCCTTTCGATCTGATGTTTCATAATCTCCTTCTGTTGCTTGTGCAACTTTTATCAAGCTACTGAGCTGTTTCAACTGAGATTTGTCATCTGGGACAGGCTGATCAAAACCGAAAATCTAGGAAGCAGCAACCTTTATATCTTGTTGAAGGAAAGGTATAAAGGGTGAATGAGCATCCAGTTAAGTGTTGATGCTTATACCCTGATATTCATTTTTATCCCCACGAGTCATAACTTGTGTTTACAACTTTTCCCAATCTGAGTTGAGCATGAAGGGACTTGTATGTCCTCCATCAGAATAACTGAGGTTTTTAACGCAAACCTGTTGATGGAATTAAGAGCAGACGATATCTTCCAAATGTTTGCTTCTCGCTTTGTTTCTGGCATGATGTTAGAATTGATGCTGAAATTTCCTTTTAGTCCACACTGTTTCCTCATCATATCTGCAATGTTTTCCTTCATCAAAGGTCCAGATTAAGGTTGTACGTTTACCACAGTATGCGATTGTTACCTGTAACTACAATTTATAAAATATTCAACATCGCTGAAGTATAACCATTGTAAAACTATGGTCATCATATGTGTTTGGAGTTTCATGACCTCCGTTCAATATGCATGTGTTCTGATGTTTCCATTTACAGGAATCCCAGGGGTAACTGTAGGGGTCACAGTTCCCACATTTGAAGCCCTAACTCAATTTAGAACTGTTAGAATTATTGCTAAGAATACCGGGATTGTGGAAGCATCATAAAGTTTAACGGTAGAATTCACCCTTCCTCTGCAGTTATTTTATCATGCAACTCACAGTGCTAATGACAACTGTTATTTTTCCATTGTTTCAGCAAACTTGCACCATCCTGAATTGAAATCCTCAATCAATACGTTCCCAACTAGACTGGGTCAATTTAATCGCATGTTATTTTTCTCCTGGTCTAGTAAGTAGCTGGTTTGAGATAACCTGATTGCTGCTTTGACAAATTGCTCCATCTTGTAGTTTGGCTGCTTGAAAGGCGTTTCCCTTATTGAGGTACCTTCCTTCACAAGTTCCACTCTTCTTCCTTAATACGACACATGACAGTTAAAAGTTTTATGATCATAACTCGAGGGCTGATGACTCAGGAGGAATTCTTCATCATGAAACCAAATGAAGTCGCTACTCAATGATTTAAACTATACCCAACAATTGATCAAGCTGCAAGTTATGCATGCTCAGGTAATTACAGTACCAGCAGTGTCCATTATAAAATTTCAGTTTATCATGAGTACTAATGTGAGGTAGCATCCGGTTTTGATTCTTAGTGTTTCTTTTTAGTGCAGCTATTCTGAAGCACTCTAATTTCAATCAAGTGGACCGAGCCGATTGCCAATTTTATATGACAGCTACTACTATAGACAATGGGTCTCAGCCTCTCAGGTTTGCCTAGTTGATTAAATCTTTTTGTTTATCCATCAATTCATTCTCTTAGCTTAGTTCCGTAAGGCGTTAGATATGATCTGACGTCACTGTAAAAAGTCTGAAGTAAAGGAACTAGATCCTGTGAGTGCTAAAGCGAAAGGAAACAGTTCCATATGCAATTCACTTACGAAGTAGTTCTATACATGTTTGGGTATTTTGGTAAGAATGAGACTCGATCTTATCAAATGAATTTGATTAATGTGGTCAGTGCATCTATCTGTCTAGATATGCGATTTCCCTCTTTATTATATTCATCAATCTGGAACACTCTTAACTATATATTGATCAATCTGGACAGCATGTGTCAATCCTGAAAGTTTGTCAATTTAGGTGAACTGAAGCAATTGCATGGCATTTTCACATGACAGAGTGATTCAATTATGAAACTTTTGTAGATTGGTCCCTTCATACCACCAAATACAGAACGGAATCGGTTCCCGGAGTCTATTAAAAGCATGCGGAACAAACTGTGGGATGGTTTGTTAGACTTCATCATGGGAAGAACTTGCAGGTACATAATCTGGAGTGAGATGTAGTTGAAACATATATTTCTTTTATGTGGAGTATATTGAAGACATATGCAATCTTGCTGTGAATGCCTCTTGAGCAGATTTATCTGTCGAGCATCTCTGGAACACATTTGTTAGTAGTCTTTCATGGTCTTTCGTATTATATTTTTGTCTGATCTTAAGTATTGAAAAACCAACTATAATTGTGATTGCAGTTCTTGTGCTAATCTGGCTTCTACATCAAAAAGGTTTCTTTGATCCTCTTTATGATTGGTCGGAAGATCATCTTGGGCATGAGAAGCACCAGACAATAAATGTGCAATCATTCCTATATCTAAGGCTTTAAGGGACAGCAATTGGCTTTGCCTGCGCTGTGAGCTCTCTCCTCTCTTTATTTCTACTCTACCTCACTATTTTTTAGAAGCCACTTTCTATCTACCACATAGGTTATGCTAATATGTGGAAGCAAGTGGATGTTGGATAAAATGGGAGATCGGACTAATGGTTAAAGCATACCTTTCTCGGCCTTTTGGCTAAGATCAAGTGTAGTATCTGTTCTTATCAGTTTAATATCTGATACGTGGGCCAATGGCCCACACGATATTAAATTAATTTTTATAGGGGGAGAAACCCACCACTGGAGCTTGCTCCAGGGGCTTCTCGTGTGTCTCCCATGCGTTGCACTATTGCACGGGCCTGGCGCACCCCACCAATTCTAGTAAAATATTTGTTGACTGCGTTTTTTCTTGTAATAATTGCAAGCTCTTAATTGCCGAACTGGATGCCAGTGTTGTTGTGGGACGTTACTGTTTCTAGGTATCTCCAATGAGTTTACAGCTGCTTCAGTTCGTCATATGTATATGCTGTAATCTGAAACCTTTCATCAAGCTACTGATCCTTTTCAACTGAGAAGTGTCATCGGATTCAATCTGAGGTTAGCATGCAGGTGCTCATAAGTTCTCCATCGTAATAACTGAGGTTCTTACCACAAACCTATTGATAAATTAAGAGCAGATGACATAGAATTTGTCTACGAAAGGTTTGCTTCTCGCTTTATTTCTGGCATGATGTTAGAAACTTAGAATTGATGCTAAAATTTCCTTTTAGTTCCCACTATTTCTCATCGCTTTGTTTCTGGTATCATGTTCATTATCTTAGCTTATGAAGTTCCATAAAATCATATTTGGAACATGGTAGAGATGATCTGACCTCACTGTGAAAAGTCTGAAGGAACTAGATTCTGTGTGTGCTAAAGTCGAAGGAAACAGTTTCATTTTGGAAATGAATTGAGAACTTGGCCTGGGTGAACAGATAGTTCTCCGCACGTTTGGGAATTTTGGGCTCTGTTTCATAAGAGTTAGTTGTATTTCTGACTGAAACTGTACTTTATGTGTCTAACCATATATTCACTAACCCAAGAATGATCTTTCCACATAGAGCAGCCAGTAAGCACAAAACCTCTTTCGTCCATGGGAGTTGGAGCCACTGATCTGCAATCATGGTATAGAAAAATAAGTTTGATGCTAAGAATGAGACTCGTAAACAAATGAACTTTGATCAGTCTGGACTCTGGACAGCATGTGTCAATCCTGAAAGTTTTCCAATTTAGGTGAACTGAAGTAATTTAATGGCATTTTCATAAGATAAACCTCAAACTTGCAATGTTCTAGGATGATTTTGCTAATGATGAGTATCGTCTTGCTGGTATCAGAAGGAAATGCGATGGCTTCTTTGATTTTAAATGCCACATACAGTATATATGCATGTGTCGGATGATGATGTTTGGTTTACTTCTAGCTATTTTCCTGACAGCTGAAGCCTTTCATATTATAATTTGTGTCTGATCTTAAGAATTGAAACAAGACTTGAATATTTTGGCGTTAACAACGATAACAACTATAATTGTGATTGCAGTGCTTGTGCTGATATGGCTTTCACATCAAAAAGGTTCATCATGGGCATGAGCTGCATCGGACCAGAAATATGCATAGACGCTACAGTCATGTTGAGAAACACCATGATCATACACATTTAGAGATCAGCTTTTAGGAATGTGGAATGGCAAGGGACGCGGTACTTTGACGGCTTGACAAATGGTGAAATATATGATCACCCAGCTCAATTTGCCATCTTGATCAGAGAAAATAGTTGGACTTGATTGAATCTTACTCGAAGTCTAGAACGGATGATGGCAGAATAACTTTACCGTCACATTTTGCCTCCTTTGTCTTCTGAAACACCATTGCACTCAGAGGCAAGAAATTAACTGAGCATCAACACACTTCAGGGCATTTGGCGGTGGCGTGAGATTTTGTGTTGGTACAGAATTTACTAATGTCCAGATTGCAACTCTTCTACACTACTTGATCACAAAGTACAGGTAGAACAAACTTTCTCTATCATAGTTTCATTAACAGGCAGAAAGACGAGGAGGCTGACCTTTTTAGGTGGAAACCGACGAAATGTTGTCCTGTACCTCTGGTTTACAGTTGCCTGATGGATATCATGTTCAAATACTGGAAAGGGATACATAACGTAATCTCTACAATAATGCAGGATAATGGCGGTCTGCCTAGAGAACCAGAATTACAAGAATTTTTGTCCATGGCTTCTTAACGGTATGGTGGTTGAACCAACGGGCATAGCGGTGGTTGAACCGACTTTAACCTTGACCAGTGAGACTATTTGTCCATGAGAGGAGAAGAAGGGTTGGTTGGAACCTTGACTCTTGGATTGGTGGGCCGCGAGAATTTCCGGACCTTGTTCAACTGGTTTGGCCAGAGAAAAGTTATTAAAGCATACTTGATAAACATGCACCAATTTGAAGACTGGGAGGATTTTATGCAACACCATATCATCTTATTTTCTTCTATGCTTTGTCCCCCGCCCGAATGGCTTGTATGTGACAAAGGATTCCGTATCGAAGATTATACCGGTAATGTCGGTAATATGCTATTTTATATTGAAATTGTGACTCTAAACAATCTCTTTTATAATACTTCTAAAATAATAAATAAAGACAAAAGGCGTATAGAATACAAGATGTGAAGGACTTCATGACATCCTTTGTGGTAGGATTCCTACCGGAGACCAGCACTGGCTGGACTGTCCTTAATACTTGAGCCAATCCCCATTGCTTCCTTCCCATTTTCGACTAAAGAATGGGCTTGTAGAAGATCATTGAGTTAAGTATTTAGGGAGGGTGAATCAAACCACTTACTCCTTAGAGAGTGATGAGGGCTAGTGTGATGTAAGCTAGCGGAACTCGTGAAATCGGACACAAGGGCTAATCAAAATTCAGGAGGACGGAATACGGTGACAACCCCTTAAGGGGTTGTCAGATTCACAACCCACTTTATAGCTCTTGGATACGCTCTCTCTCCTGTCTCTTTCTTCTTTGTTTAAATTAACGGTTAAGATTAAAGAAAGGGTATTTTTGGAAGGGTAAAAATTTTGCCACACTCAATCATTCACCCTACCATATAAAAAGAAAAAAAAATCTAACTCCTCCATTCTCCCTCTCTCTCACAGAGCCCTCCGCCGCCACAGCCCTCCACCGCCGGCGTTGGCGCCCTTGTCTCCTGCAGCCGCCTGTCGAGCCTTCCACCGTCGTCGTCTCCGCCATCCTCAGCCTCCCTCCACACCCTGTTGTTGCAAATCTCTCCCGTCGGCCCGTCGCAACGTCCGCCTCCCACCACCGCGGCACAATCATCCTCTCCCCGTCGGAGCCCTCTCGCCGCCCTGCGTCTCCCACCACTGCCGCCGTCGCGAGGTCACCCTCTTCCCCTACCTCTCTCTCCCGTCACCGATTCCCCTTTTCTATATCTGGTTTTTTAGTGGTACCATTTTTCTTCTGGTAGCGTACCAGTGATAGTGGTACCTACCACTATCATAAGGTAGCTGGTAGTGGTAGCGTACCACTATCATCTGTTTTTTTGTGTTATTCTCTACTGGTACCGCTACCAATGCTAGTGGTAGCGCTATCAGTGCTAGTGGTACGATACAATATGGTAGTGGTAGCGCTGTACTGGTAGCGTACCACTAGTACTGGTACATTTTTAACGCACTGGTAGCGTACCACTAGCACTTGTATATTAATTACCAGTAGAATAATGGATTGGTACACTTTTTAACGCACTGGTACATTTTTCAGGTTGCCGGATGGAGTCTGCCGGAGAGAATTCGCCGGAGAAAAAGTATGTCCGTCGATGCGGAGTGACCACTGGAGAAAGAAAGAGAGAGATAGATAGAGATATTAATGTATATGATTTAAATTTTTTAAAAAATTGTATTTAATATGGGTTTTTAATTCCCAATATAATTAATACAAAAAAGGTAATTAATATATTCCTTTTTTTCATACCCAAAATACCCTTGATTGTGAATCTGACCCCTAAGGGGTTGTCACCGTATCCCGTCCCTCAGAATTCAACCATCTGATACCACTAAAATCATCAATCAGTTTAAATTTAAAAATAAAGAATTTTATGATCGAATACGATTTCACAAACACGGATACAAATACCGGTGCTAAGCCTTGGGTTCAGACTTTTTCCACATCGATGATCGGGCTAACATTTGCTGACAGCTGTAAATAGATACAAGATTCAATTGCATTGCAGAGACCGAAATGTGAACAATTAATCCAGCGATTAACACATACGTACGCAACCCACCCCCCAATCTTAATGACGCACCCAAACCCATTTTCCACGTGCATGAACAACAACAACAACAAACAAACAAACAACGGCCACTACATATCTCATCCGCGCATCGGCAGGCAAATACTGAACAAACACACAAACCCAACCCAACCAATTAATCGATCTCGTCAAAACTATACATCTCATCCGCATCCACTATGGCATTTCCCAAGGCGGCGGCCACCGTAATAATCGGGATGATAACATTAATGTTGGTGCAGGGCTGCGGGGCCGGTGTGGTTTCGGAAGCTTTGTGCAGCGGCACCCTGGACCCGGCCGTCCCTTTATGCACCAGAAAATTGGCCGCCGAACTCGCGGCCGGCGGGTACGGCGATGTCGACTACAACGAACGAGAGCAGTGCTACGTGAATCCCGGCAGAACCGTGTACGCCCAGGCGACATGTACTGGTGGCACTAGTAGTCCTGCCTGCGGGGAATGCTTGAGCGAGATCACCGCCCAGTTGTTTAATTCCTGCTCCGATATGGCCATCGGGGCTCAGGCCCACAGCTCCGGTTGCACCTTTCGCTACGAGATTTCTCCTTTCTAGCTACCAACTTTGCAGAAAGGAGAAATGATATAGCGTGTTTCAAGAAAGGAGAACGTTGAATAAAAGCTTTGGACTTTATATTTGTGCACTTCAGATTGTATGGGAACAAAGACTTTACAAAGGGTTTGAATTTTGGGATCAATAATTATCTTTTTTTAGTTACGTGAATAGGAATAAACGTTTTTTATTTACGCGCGATAAATGAATGGTATGGTATGAGGAATTGTAACAGATCAATTTGACACAATTGTTCCGTTTTGAGACAATTATACCAAATTGCTTCGTTTGCCAACAAAAAATTTGGATGGATCAATCTGCCTGAGGTATTTTGAATTGACCCGTTTTGAGTCAATTTCAATTACCTGGGTGGGGCAGGTAATTCGAATTGACTCGTTTATAAAACGAGATAATTGATCAAATTGACTCATTTCTAGATTGATCCATCAAAACGATCCTAATTGCATGTGTTTCAAGAGGGCAATGTGGTGGCCGATTAATTGACATCGGTTACTGATAGGGGTACAGACCGGCCTCCAAGTCCCATTTTTAAAGTACTGATTGTATTATGACTTGACTTTCATACCCCGCGACTTGTTAATACATAAAGATTAGAGCGTCTTTAGTGTTGTATTTCTGGAAGAAAAAAAAAAGCCCTCCTAACTAAATGGACTTTATTCATGTATGGTCAACCAACTTCAATTCCCTCACAAAGATATATGTTTATCACTTCAAGAAAAAGAGAAGTATACGCTAAAGGAAAAATTATCATTTAATCACGAGAAACCTATATTTAAGAATGTGTTTTCCATGAATTTTAGTCACGGAGAATAATATAAATCCCTATTGACTAATTATAAAGCTCATGAAAAATATGTCCTCTAACTATTTATAAATAGTCACGACATTGTATTATGCGATAATTTATATCTATTAATCACGCAAAAAGCGTGACTAATACCAACTTTTGGAGTATAAATCTTCAAACAAATGTTTAGTGACGAAATGTACACTTTTGAAGACGGTGTTTACCGTCATTAACGATACATGTTTAAGATGTTATTTAATGTGAAAAATGACTCTCATGACTAGTTGCCAATTAGTGGTCTCAGGTAATGTAACTTTACCACCACATTTATAGCGACAACAATTCCCGTGCTAATTGCAGTGTCCAATTGGTATATACAACGTCAGGCTGCATTATGTTTAGGGCTGGAGATCGGTTCGGGTCCTAGTACCCGGACCCAAATACGCGGGTACCCGGACCCAAAAAATGTCAGTTTGAGGAACCAGACCCGACCCAGACTCGGTTCTTGGGTACCCGAGACCCAAAGTCACGGTTCTCGGGTATGGTTCGGTCACCCGAATACCCATAAGACACCGAAGACAACCTGTTACAGCAGCTCTCTTCCTCCCACCTGCTCGTTCCATGCTTGCTGAAGGATGACAGAAGGTTGGTCGGCGATTTGTTGATTGTTGATGGATGATAGTCGGCGATTTGGTGAAGGATGATTGTAGGAAGGTTTTTGTCTGCGTCTCTGCGAGAGGGAAGTGGGGAGTGGCCGCTGGGAATGGGAAGGTCGAAGGGGAAGATGAAGCTTAGGGTTAGGGCGTTAGGCTGATGAAGGCTGATGAAGGTTGGGCTGTCGGGGTCGGGCTGAGGAGTGAGGGGGGGGGGGGGCGAGGGCCTTAAGGATGGGCTGGGCCGCTGGGCCATATAATATTTGGCATGTGGGCTGGGGTTCGGTTCCACTTCGGGTCCTTCTATTTTCGGGTCCGGGTTCGGTTTACCCAAAACCCGAAAAATAGCCAGATGCGATACCGAGACCCATTTTTCACAATGATATTTCGGTTCTCGGGTACCCAAAACCCAGAATTTTTGGTCCGATTCCGGGTTACCCATAAACCCGAACCCGAACATCCAGCCCTAATTATGTTAAAGTACTAATTCCCTAAGCATTTATCACTGCGGATTGCATTTTAACATATTTCATGTCCTGAGGGTCAATCACCATCCCGATCCAACATTTAGTAGCGGGCCTCCTAAACGTCAACAAATCATCGTCATTCTATACATATTTTCTGATGAACCGATCAAAAATGGACCACCCTTTTTCCAACTAGCTAGTTTTCATCCATACTATAAAAATGTAAGAGTCGTCGTATTAATTTTCACGTCGATCAAACAACCAGGAGACTTCACTTCATCCAATATCCCTCAACCCTAAAGAAAGCAACTAATTAAGATCACATATTTTGTAACGAAGATTATATAAATACGCGGCCGGCCGGCCAATGGAGAACAATTGTAGCTAGCTACCTACTAACACTAACCGCACGCAATCTCCAACGGTAACGTCGTACTTTTGTCCTCGATCGGATATGATCAAATTAATCTAATGCTATATTGAAACCTATTTTCCACGTGCATAAAACACGTAAAGCATCAGTGCGAGGATTGCTTGCTGGTTCTCCATATTTGATCAATTGCAAATCCTATGTGACACTGAATATGCAATTGTAAAAGGGATTGCACTTAATGTAGTGGCCACTTGTAAAGATGCAAACTTGCATTAAATGAAATTGAAGATGCAAGCCACATAAAAAAATATAAAAAATAAAATTTTATTTTTCTCTCTTGATATTTTATTTATTTATTATAAACCATCATATATGCAATTGCAAGTGAATTGCATTGATATAGGTGGAATGAAATAAAGATGAGTTGGATTGCATAAAATTTTTTAAAAAAAATCATAAAAACATCATTTGCAATTACATTGATGGAGATGCTCTAAGGAGCTCTTTGATTCGTGTACTTATGATGCGGTCGGCGATCAGATCAACGACACTGATTGCTCCTTTAGGTACGACATGGTTCCTTTCTACTCGTAGAAACTAGAAAGTGGTTGTTTACCACTAGATAGTGGAGAGGACGATCGGAGTGGGGAAAATCATCAGGTATTTGAGCAATAAATGAATTTTTTTTTAATGATGAAAATAATGAGGTGAAAATTTTGAGATATTTTATTTTATTTTTTTTTAATTGCCACGTCATATATTTAACAGTAAACTTGATAAGCTGACTGTCATATAAATAAAAGTTAACGGAGTTGAACGGAGAGTGACCAAACTTGACATTTTTAACAATTTCAGTGATCACAAATGAAATAAAATATTGTTAGTGATCAAACTGTAACATTTTTTAGTAATCGCAGTGACAAGTCATTGCATTTATCCAAATAATGTGCCTATGAGAATAACGGTTCTCTCTTGTATGAGAAAAGATTCAAACATCACGAAATGCTCACAATAACCTATCCAAGTTGACCAAAATCATAACGTTAATCTAGATCCATACAATAAGGGCCTGTCAAGGGATCAAGTTAAGACAGTACCATTTACATCACCCCAAAACGAACGATTTTCTTAATCGCTCACACTAAAAGTCAAATGCAGAAACTGGAAACTGGCTTTTCCCTAATCCCTAAATACTTTCCTTCGAAACAACCTGGGAGCTGGTTTTTTCCTTGGCTTGATAACCCGTTTCCCGGGCTTGTCACCAACTGCTGCCTCCAAGGTCTCCTTCTCATCCTTGCCTGCCAAACCTTGTTTCTCAATTGGTGCCAATATAGCCAAAACCATCTCTTTCGATTCATCAGCCAACTTGGAACGTCTTCCACTGTTTCTTCCTCTGGCTTCTGTTTGGTGTTCTTCACCATCTGCTCCCTTCTCTTTCTCGTCGTTCTTCTTTACGTGTTCTTGAGCATCTTGTTGATCGTTGTGTGGTTTAACAGCTAAGCCATTCGCTTTCATTTGATTCTTCACCACTGTTCTTCTACCGGTGCCTCTTCTAGCTTTTGGTTGGCTTTCTTCCCCATCAGCTGGATCATCATTCTCCTCATTCTTCTTGTCTTCCTTGACCTTCTGTCTCTTCTGTGAGGGTGGAACGACCTCCGTTTCAGTTGCTCTTGTATTTTTCTTAGCATCTGCATTGGGTTTTTCACCAGCGGAAACTGATGATGTTCTGAAAATGTAAACCTGCAACCAGGTTAGAAGTTCATCAAAACCTTTAGCACACAATACACTACAAGACAAAGAAAATTTGCAGCTGTTTTAAAATAATATGATACAAGTAGTGAGAAAGAGTAGGCATCTACTGCAACAACAAAAAAAGGGGGACTTTAATGTGAAGATTTTAAGGTTTGCTAGCAAATGATGAGCACACACAAGCCAATTTGCCAATTTCCACTGGCAAAGGATAGAAGAGCACTGACCTGGCTATAGAGAGTAACCATGTTTTTAAGTGATCTACCTTTCCCAATACAAGGGAAATGGACAAAACCTCAGTTAATGAAAGAAGCATATGGATTTTGCTTCCATTTGTAGGAACGGGATATCCATAATAGGGAGGAAATCAAGTTCGAGATTTGGATGTAAATAACACCTGCACTACAGGAATGAATCCACTAAAGTTGGCAGCCCTAGACACATAGGAGCCCCCAACCAAGAGATACAGGCATACAGGGCAGAACAAACTGAGCGGATACCAATTATCAAGCATAGCTGCCTAACCAAATAAGGATTCACAACGGATAGATGAACCACAACAAAATTCTTCATTCAAAAGATTATGCAAATACTGATCTTGGACTTTGGAAAGAGTGGTGGCTCAAATCAAAATGTTACCTATCCTAGAAATTCGAGCGACAAACTGAAAGGAAAAGGCGATACACACCTTAAACCTTTCTGGCTCAACCAATTGAAAAACTAGAGCATCACCATCATTTAGCTTATATTCTATTGCAAATGCCCTCCAGCCACCGCTAAGACCAGTCCTTTTAGCTAGGTACGTGGTCTCTTGTGTTGAACCACTCTCGTGCTCCAGTATCAGGGTTGAGTCCCATTTAGGCAGGATTTTTTTGCAAAACCGAGAAGGGAGACCCTGCACAAAGAAAATTGCATATCAACCGAACCTGATTTCATCACACTGACTACAAAATAACCAGAAGCAATAAGCACATAATGGACAGAGAAGCAACTCACCAGCCAAAAGCAGCTATAAACATGAGAGCGAACCATGGATTTGACAAACGTGGGATGGCAAGAGGGCAGAGTTTTCTCAAACTGTTCAGCAGCCTTACGAGCACGCTCGCGCTCTTCATAGGAAGCAATTACGACTTCTTCAAGAGGTCTTGCCAAATAGCTGAAACATGCACATTATGGGAAACTAATTATCAAAGAACCAACAGAAATGTTACACATTGGGTTTCTTGGGAGAGAAAAAAAATTTGACAGAAACGAATACGAACTCTGTCCAAGATGGGTTTAACCGAGAGCCGCGTCCGCCGCGACGGCGCTTAGGGTAAAGATCCAAATCCGCCTGGAACTATAAACAAAGAAATCAAACCAGAACCACATTTCAATCTCCTTTTGAGTATGAATCGCCAATTTCAATGATAAGTAAGTGAGCGGGGGAAGAGGGATGAATTGTGAATCAGTGAATGATACATACATCATCGACATAGGACGTGACTTGAGTTCGAGAACGAGAAGAACGCCTTGGTTGAATCCCCTCTGAGACATTGTCGGACTTCGACCTCGGTTTTGGATGACGCTGTTGCGAAACCCCCCACATTTGCACACAAATCAAACCATCGAAAACAAAACTTAACCATGTCGTCGATGAAAAGCAAAGCAGATTGAAGCTCTGAAAGCAGGACCAAAATGCTATTACCTACCCCTCCCACACACACACACACACACACACAAAAAAAAAGATACCTTTGGATTGGGAGAATTGGAGGTTTTAGAGAGCGATTTGGAGAGATCGGAAATTCCCAAATCCTACGAAATGAGAAACAGAGAACCCATGTGAGAGCGGTGGTAAAACTATAAATGGGTGGAAGAAGCAGGAGGGGGCTAATGCACCTTAAACCGCTTTCTGTTCTCCTCGACACGTTGCTTTCTAGCCTCCTCGTAAGTGTTGCCGACGGTAGCTACCGACCCCATCGCCATGCGGAAGCAATCGGTGGTTTGTTTGCAATTAGGGTTTCCGGCAGCTGGAAATAGTACGGGGCATCTGAAATGGAGTAAATAGAGAGAGAAGGAGGGAGATCTCGAATTTCGAGACAGCTGCTCACTTTCCCATTCTCCACCACCGCGCTCTTTCCCCTTCCAATCCCTGCAGACTGCAGTGCCCGCCTTCTGAACAAAAATTCAAAGCTCTGTTTGTCTGTTCTTTCTTTAAATTTAATAAAAATATTTTTTAATTTCCTTTACATTTCTTTGGGTATGGCCGAGCGGGAGGAAAATCGTGCGATCGTGGCGTATAATGGGTCACTCAACTTACATTTATTGGCTATTTAAGTCCCTCTACTTTTTTTTTTAGTTGGGAATGAGTTTACGTGGATTCTTACACGGTAGTTGAGATAATTTTTCATCCGAATGCACTACCATGTCAGTCTTTAGAGGAGTGATCACGGTGACTACCTCTCCATCCGCCTCTCAATTATCATTCAAATATTCTGTGATCTTTGATCCAGATTTAATTAGAGTAATTTTAGAAATGCCACACACAACACAATCATATCTTTGATAATGCAAATTAGTAATGGCCAGACAATTTCACTGCTTTACACAAAATGGATTCCTCGATTACATCATTGTATGCCGATCTATGAATTAATCCTCAAGTGCTATTAGAGGGTGGAGACTTGAAGGTGGCGAAGGTGATTTGCCAAGGAGAGGGTTGGTGGTGTGATCTAAAACTTAGCCAGTGGTTTGACCCGACAGCGGTGGATCCAGGACAGGTTAGAGCACTGGGCCGTATTTAAAAAGACTCAAAAGAGGCGGAGAGGGCTGGGCCGTAACCCGGCAAATCCCAAAAACACACCGAAAAAATATGTAAAAACAAAATTTACACGTACTATACTAGCTATGGATCCATAGGAGGGCTGGGTCGTGGCCCGGGGGCGGCCCCCTGGATCCGCCGCTGCCGACAACTTGTCGTGCCATCAAAGCAATTCTTCTTCCTCGTCACGATGTGGAGGATAGGTTGATCTGGCAAGACACGAGTGACGGGATTTCACTGTCAAATGGACCTATCATTTTGCAGTCTTGTTTGATAAACACGATAGTCGGTGGCAATCCACGGCTAGTTGGATGGATAAGTCGAGTTGGATCTCCTTGTGGGATGCGCATATTCCAGCCAAATTAAAAGTGTTTTTCTGGCAAATATTCCGCTGGATCCTTCCAACGACGAAAGCCCTAGTTGAGAAGGAAGTTCAAGTGCCTCTAGGTGCCCGGTTTGTTGGGTTGAATTGGAAACAAAAGGAACATTTGTTTCTTGATTGCCTAGTGGCAAGGGCTTTGTGGGATCATCCGAGACTCGAATATCTTGGCCAACGTTTGCCTCGTCAAACTTGTTCGTTCTTCCTTAGAAAGTTGATGTTATTGATACATCAAACTCAGTTGTTTATGGTGGTTGTTGTGTACCTATAGAGGATATGGCGGTCACGAAATTAGGTTGTCTTTGAGGGGCAAACAATTTGGGATCCAAATTTTAATGCGACAATTTCACCAACAATACAAGGAGTGGATTAGTTTGCCAGTAGACCGTGATCTGCGATCATCCATCCCACAAGCAAGGTCCTTAGGTGGTGGGCACCCTAATTCAGTTATCTATATGTGGGATGGGGCAACTAAAAGTGAGTCTGACTCGATATGAGGACTGATCATCATGAACCAAGGAGGGAGGGTCATCTTGGCTAAAGGGGTGCAGTTTCCTAATATTGATGATCTTATGGTTGTCGAGATACTTGTTTTTCGGGAGACTATTCTTTGGTGTCTGGCAAACGGGTTTACGGAGGCGAGGTTTAAAGGATATGTCAAATCGATCATTTATAAAATAAATCAGTCAGATGCCCGAGATAATCGGATATGGATCATCCTCGAGGAGGTTGTGCACTATTTCGATGTTCACACTGGGCTTTATGTGTTATTTGTAGGCCGGATTAGTAATATGGTAGCTCATTTGGTGACTGTAAATGTCTTTTCATTGTACCTAACTATGTGCTATTTCTTTGATTTTCTAGTCTGGTTAAATTGCAGAATGTAATTATATATTGTTCGAATCAATATGTATGATTATGTTTTGTAAAAAAGGGCTTAACTCTCTCTCTCTCCCTCCCTTTTCATCTTCTTCTCCTTCTCAGTGGATTCTCTTCTCCATTTTGACCGCCACTCTCTCTATCTTTCGACAACCACCGGGAATCTCTCTCCCGTTCTCATCACCGACCTTTCTTATCTAATCGTGTCTGTCTCCCTTTACTCTCTCAGTCGTTGCATTATTGATAATATGTAGTGTCAATTTCTATATGATCTTAAGATCTATTACAGTTTTAATTTATTATTTCAATTTTACATTTGGTCGCGATTTTACATAAAGTGTCGTTTTTTATTGCATTGACGGAATGTATGGGTAACAACTAGTAACCCGATGTCGATTCAACCTTTTCGAGATACTAATGAGGAGGGTGGCATACAGGTGAACTTGCCCTGCCTATAGTTGATGTGATGAACAAACTTGTAAGCCAGCTATACATTCCACGTCAGCTATGTATACTTTGCATCAATGTGACTCAGTGTTCTACTGTCTATCACTCTATATCATAACTACTAATCTTATATCTATATCATAACGACCACTCTTTTTTGTAATAACGACCACTCTTGAGATGCATTTATTTTTTATTCTCGTATTCCGTTTACACTTTACACGATTACAATTTAGTATTTACATTTTGTAACTTGTATAGTTAGTTAAAAAAAATCATGAATTATTGCTTGAGAGTTGAGAGGCTCATTCATGGGCTAGGGGAAAGCCCATTGGGTTCTTCTGGAGTTGTTAATCCAATATATCTACCGACAAGACCTTTCCATTATCTCGACAGTCAGCCCGAACCTGCTTTCTCTCAACAGCAGTAATCCTACGTGGAGTCATAACATTGGGTCGCTCACATCACGACGAAATATCTCCACCACCGCGACGCGGCCGCGGAAAAAAGAAAATTAAAAAGCACAAACGTATAATAGCGAGCGCCGAGCAGAGCACCGCCTCCCGACCAAGCGGAAACGAACTCAGTCGACTTCGACACAGTTGCTCCTCCGCGTCTTTGTTCTTTCTTCTTCCTTCATATTCAAGCCTCTAGCCTGGCCGAAGTGTTGAGATCACTTTTCCATTCGACGTTTCTGCACACACAAACAGAAAGAGTAAAGCAGAAAAGAAAACTACTCCGGCGCCTGCGCATGAATGGAGAAGACCGCCATGGCCG
The DNA here is from genome assembly GCA_946122785.1 of Linum tenue. Taxonomy (NCBI): domain Eukaryota; kingdom Viridiplantae; phylum Streptophyta; class Magnoliopsida; order Malpighiales; family Linaceae; genus Linum; species Linum tenue. Next base: position 19,429,154 of record CAMGYJ010000005.1, read on the forward strand.
CCGCTGTTTGGATGCTCCCATTGCTACTGGTGCTAGCGCAGTTCACTGAAGCTGCTCAAGAAGGTTTCGACGTTCGCCAGCATCTCTCCACCGTATCCAGGTAAACCGGGGGGAAATTCTTCCGTCTCTGGATAGCTTTGAGGGGATTGAACTTGTTTGGATAGTTTCACGTCAGTGATTGTTCGTATTGGAGAATCAAATAGGGGATCAGAACTCAGAAGTGTTCGTAGTCGTTGGTGTAGAATTTTTAAATTTGTAATTCCTCTTCGTGCAGATACGGTGCTGTCAAAGATGTCATCGTCAACAATACCTTTGTTCCGTCCAATGCGGTTGATGGCTGCACTGCAATTCACTTGAACCTAGTGGTAATTATTATTCTAACTCACTGGAATTTCACTGGATTCACGATTGTTGTGTTTGCTTAGAGAACGGTGCATATTTTGCCTTATTACTATTCACATTTCCGATGGTTGAGCTTCTGGATCCTCTTTTGGACTTCAATTGCATACTGATCAGCACTATATTGGCGTTCCAAATAGCACAATGAAATGTCGAATCTCTGAGTTGTTGTTTGATTCCGTTCTATTGAGATGGTTTGATGATGTGTCCTGGCTTATGGATATACTAGGCAAGACACGGGACTCGTTCGCCAACCAAGAAGCGAATGAGAGAGTTAGACAGGTTGGCTTCTCATCTAAAAGAGCTTATAAGTCATGCTGAACATAAGAAGTTGTCTTTGGAAAAGCTTCCTGCCTGGCTGCGGAGTTGGGAGTCGCCATGGAAAGGTAAACTGAAAGGTGGAGAGTTGATTAGTCAAGGAGAAGAGGAATTGTATGATCTTGGAATGAGGACTAGAGAAAGGTTCCCACAGTTGTTCGAGGAGCCATACCATCCGGATGTTTATGTTATCAAGGCTACACAAGTGAGTTATTTGTCTAGTCCAATACAACAAGATTGCTGCCATTTTTTAGACTTTGCTGAACTACTAAATGTTATGATCAAATTTGAAGTTGATGATATGGAAATCAATCCCATTTTGCTGACTTCTTTCTTGCCGTTTTGACGTTATAGGTTCCTCGGGCATCAGCTAGTGCTGTGGCATTTGGTATGGGGCTATTGACCGGGAAAGGGAAACTTGGACCAGCAAAACAAAAAGCCTTTGCGGTTACCAGTGAAAGTCGTGCAAGTGATTTGATGCTTAGGTTTTTTGATAGTTGTCAAAGCTACAAGGTGCATAGAACTTCTTTCATTTTTTTACATTTTACAGTAAACTCATCTTTGGTCATTTATTGCTTGGCTGACTAAGCAAAAACTTAATTTCATTTCGAGCAGTTAGGGTGGTGAGTAATTGAATATAAGTTATGGAAGGGTTCTTCAGAGGGGCATATGCGATCCAATTGATTTGTTGATTTCTGAATGTAGGTCTATAGGAAAAACAAGGAACCCGCTGTTGGCGAGCTGAAGGAACCTGTCTTGGATAAAATTACTGCTGCCTTAGTAAGCCGTTACGGTTTAGAATTCACTCGACAGGATGCTTCTTCTCTCTGGTTTCTTTGTAAACAGGTGAATTTTTTGGTATTATGATGCAAGCTTTCTGGTCCAACTAAGTTCCTTTCTGATAAGTGCCATTGGTTTGGTTCTGCTTTATCACTAATATGTTTTCCCGCTTGTGGCATTGGGTTCACGATTTTCCAGGAAGCTTCCTTGTTGGACGTTACAGATCAAGCTTGTGGTCTTTTTAACCCTTCTGAGGTAGCTTAGGACTTCATTACAATTCATTTTTGAACCTCTTTCCTTAATCTCGTTAGTTATCAGAATGCTCATTGTTAGAAACCGATTTCTTTAGGGTTTCTCTATTTATTAATATAATTATTATTAGGGTAATTATCAATAAGGTTAGTAGTCATTTCATAGAATTAGATTTATTGTTAGGGTTTCTTAGAATTCCCTATAAGTATGTACTTTACCTATTCATTCGGTATCAATAAGAAGCATATTAAGAAAATTCCTAAACCTCATTCTCTCCCAAATCCTCTCAATTTCTCTTCTTTCTCTAATCCGGCCGCCGGCCATTCTTTCTTGTTCTTCCCCAAATTCTACCTCTTAATCCCTAATTCTATTCTTCAAATCCCTAAATCCCCAATTATCAAACCCGTTAGAAACTTTGTTTCTAACATCTGGTATCATAGCCTGGTTCCGATCTGCGAGTTCTTCCCAACTCCATCAGGGACAGCTTAGAAACCAGAGAATCAGCGATGGAAAAATCAGAACTGTCATGGGCTCAGAAGCGAGAGAGGCTGTGGCAAATTGCAAGTTATTGGAAGAAGGAGGCAGCGGCGTTCGGGCAGGCCGGCCGAGGCGAGGAGGCTGCCGCGCGACAGGCGGCGGCGCGCGCGACGTCCGAGGGCGGCGCGGGGCAGAGCCCGATCGTCGGGGCTGGTGGGGCCAACGAGCAGTTGTATGCGACTAGTGCCTCAACGGAGTTGCGAACCGCTGGAGGGTCGCAGCGAATGACGACGACTTTGGTCGAGACGTCGTTCGAAAGGGACAAGGAAGAGGGGCGGAGCAACTTGTCTCCGGATCCTACTTCCCGGCGCCTGGTGCGGTGCTCGCGGCTGGAAGAAGATGAGCAAAAGGAGAGTGGCGGTAATGGGTCTCAACGAAAAGTGGCCGCTGCAGCTGCTATTCTTGAGGCTGCCGCTACAGGGAATCCCGCGACTGTACGTGTTTCTAAAGGAGATGACTCCATTTCCAAACGCAGACCTGGTCCCGATGAGTATGCCGCTGCAATAAGAAAGGGTGTTCAATATGAGAATGGAGCTTCTGCCTCGATTGGAACCTTGATTAAACTTAGGGACCACGTTTTGGTCCCGGAGTCAGGCGGTAAAGCTCGCAAAGCATCACGGACTGCAACAGGTGACGAGATCGACTTTACTACCATGAAAGTCGCTGAGGAAAAGATTATCCCACAATTATGTTGGTTGTTAGTTAAAAGAAAATCACTGTCGGTTCAGTTAAGCGGAGTTCCAACCACTGCTTACTGGCGCAAGTTTAGAAAGAAGCTGGAATGGAAAGTCGACTGCATATGGCTCGGGGCTAAGATCGATAATAATAGCTTGGCCGAGAAGTGGTTGTGGCCGCCGACGGCGCGTGGCCTAGGAGTTAAGGTGCCGAAAACGCAGGCTGTAGCAGAAGATTTGGGAGGCACATACATTAAGTTGTCACCGCCATTCCCAGGCAGCTTCAATCCCTTTGTCTTCGAACAATCGGACCGGGCGATTTATGCGTCAGGCACGGACATAGCGCAGTTGTTCAGGGAGGCCTCCTGGTCGAGTAAGTTTACTAGGATTCCCAAGGGTGTGTGCCATGATTATGTATGTGCAATTAGCAGGCAGAGAGATGCCTCCCGACCTTTTTCTCTACGGGTCATCAAGGGCAAGTCTATTGTGGGAATTATGCGCCCCTGCATGCGAGAGAAACATGATCAATGGAAATTGGTGGGTCCATGGAGTCCATCACGAGGGCAAGTATTCTCTTCCGTTGGTACATGTATAAAGTACTTGGGACGGTTCTATTATTGTCAAGTGATGAATCCGACACCAAGTGGGAGGATATCCTACAAAGAAGCTCGAGTCATCGCCAAGTGGTTTTTGCCGGGAGAAGGGCAACAAGAAGGCGGGGTGCTTCCGTGTTCGAAGGCGGATGGCCAACAAGAACCCATAGCTGTAAAGTTGCAGCTTATCTCTATATCAGTATCCATCGAAAGGATTGCCAAATCAGCCCTCCACGAGCTGTTGACAATCGTCCACCCGAGCCTCGAAAATTTGCCCAAGTTCGGGAAGGCGGCAGGTGGCTCGACCAGCATGCCATTGCTATTGATCATCACCCTATTGGTTATGTCAAGCTCTGCTGGTCGAATCGCCCACTTCCCCCCAGCGTGCAAGCCGGCTGTGATCGAGAGTCAAAAGAAGTGTAGCGCTGCAGCTGAGGAACCCTTGTCTGTGGAGGGCATCCGTACCGGTACCCTAGCCAGCAGCAGAAGGTGGAAAGAAACTTGTGATGAGAGCTCAGAAGCTGTGGGCAATGACTTCTTCGGATTCCATGGCATTTCATTTCGTTGTTCAGAGCTACAGGGAATGGGTCTTGGTTGCCATATGGTACGGGCGAGATATGTTCAATGCCAACTTTGCTTCGAGCTGGACAGTCTCCATGCTTGGGATATGTGTGATGACTGTGACCGTCATGACAATGAAGCTACTGGTATAAATGGTACAATAAGAAGGGGGAAGGATTTAATTGTTCATGGAAGTGTGGACGTGCATGGGATGGAAAATTGGTGGCCGGATTGTTCAATGCATGGAGGTGGGAATAAAAGGTTGTGGGGTTTCGTGCGTAAGGACCAAGGTTGGATGGAGGTTATAGGTAAGGTAGCAAGTCAAGGAAAAAGGGAAGGAACCGTAGCTGTTCATCCTCTCTCAGACTCGTTCGACTTCGGGCAACTTAGCTGTTTTGGTAACAGCCACGAGAAGGGGAATAAGCCTGGCTGGAATGATTATTCCATACATGGAACTGCTAATGATGACGTTGCTCGTGAGCTTGATCGGAACTGGAAGAAGAGGAAGCGAAAGAAAACGTTGCGACTACGTCGATTGATTGCAACAAAGGTGTGGAACGTCTGTGAAGCTAGCTGCAACCTTGAGGACAAGGTTGGTCTGAAGGGGGAGGAGATGTTAGAAACCGATTTCTTTAGGGTTTCTCTATTTATTAATATAATTATTATTAGGGTAATTATCAATAAGGTTAGTAGTCATTTCATAGAATTAGATTTATTGTTAGGGTTTCTTAGAATTCCCTATAAGTATGTACTTTACCTATTCATTCGGTATCAATAAGAAGCATATTAAGAAAATCCCTAAACCTCATTCTCTCCCAAATCCTCTCAATTTCTCTTCTTTCCCTAATCCGGCCGCCGACCATTCTTTCTTGTTCTTCCCCAAATTCTACCTCTTAATCCCTAATTCTATTCTTCAAACCCCTAAATCCCCAATTATCAAACCCGTTAGAAACTTTGTTTCTAACACTCATGAACTCTGTAACTTTTTGTTCATCGACTGAACACTGAAATTCTAAATCTGCTACATTTGGATTTAAGCTGTGCTTACTAACACAATACAGCTGTTTTTTTATGTATCTACTCTTAAGCATTATTGATTAGTTTAAGAAAATAAGTATGCTCTCTGATCTTAGAAGTTACAAATAGAATAAAAAATGTAGTCATTGTTTATAAGAAATAGCCAAATACTTTGTTCTCCCTAGCTGTGGGATCTGAAGTGCGAAAGATTGCAGATTGAATTGTTGGAGTGGACGGATGACTTGGAGGTGTTCATGCTGAAGGGTTATGGTAATTCAATAAACTATAAGATGGGAGTGCCATTGCTCGAGGATATTGTGCAATCCATGGAGCAAGCTATTAAGTCACATGAAGGTACTATAGATCATCATAATTTTATTTGATAATCAGGGAAGCTTTTCTCCGATGGTATATTGTTGGATAAGATTCTTAACTGAAGGTTGAGACCTGTATGCATATATGCTTGTGGTGTAGGGAATTTAGATAAACTCATTTGGTTTCCTCATAATCTATGTGTGACTCGGGTCTCTATCCACTAGATGTTGTGGACCATGTTAAAGCTATTGAACTTGATAGATGTCGACAGTAGCAAATAGCAATGCCAGTGATGGATGACATATGCTAACCTGTTGAGTATCCATTTCATCTCTGCTGCTGAAAAAACATGAAGGCTTTAACGTAGTTTCTGTTTATTATGTCCTTCCCAGATAAGTTTCATAGATGTGTTTTAATTTCTAAGGTTTCATGGAAGTATAAGATGTAGCTTGCTATGTTTGAGATATATTAGATACCGACATGTTATTACCACCAAATTTATCATGCTTGGTCAATGGCCATATTGTGTTCAAAATCATAATTTGATAACCCTTCTACTTGTTTCGGCATCCATTGCTTGTAGAAAAACTGCCTCCTGGAAGTTATGAAAAGGCAAGATTGAGATTCGCACATGCGGAGACTGTGGTTCCTTTTTCATGTCTGCTTGGGCTTTTCCTTGAAGGACCTGGTAAGTCTATGTTCTGTTGACTGTTGTTGCTCTTTCTATTTCCCCATTGTTTGTTCAACTAGATTATTATCATATCTGTCAATGTTGTACGTTCTGCTGAAAGATATTGTTCGTCCTGACCATTGAAAATACGTGTCTCGATCTCTTCCAGAATTTGAAAAGATCCAAAAGGAGCAACCTCTAGATCTCCCTCCCATGCCTCCAAAGAAAAGCAACACGAGAGGCAGTGCCGTGGCACCTTTTGCTGGGAATAACATGTTGGTCCTACACAGTTGCCCAGCAACCTCTTCTTCTAGCAAGTACTATATCCAAGTCCTCCACAACGAGCGTCCCATCCCAATGCCAGTAATGTCTCCCTCTCTATCATGCTTTGCCCCCCCTCTATATGATTCTCCACATCCTTTTCTTCTTTATTATCAAGTTCTAGTCCGAATTCGTCGACACTTTTGGACTAATGAAAAATTCAATCTGATTCTTGTACAGGGTTGTGGTGGTTCTGACGTATGCCCATTTGAAGAGTTTAAGGTACTATGAATTTATTCCTTTAGCATTTGCTACAAAGTAGGACGCTTTTTTTTCCCCCTAGCCTAAACAAACATAACCATGTCTTCCAGCTTCCAGCGTTCTGCAGTAGTTTTCTTCCTTTTCGTCTTTGTTTCTGAATAGTTTTTATCTTTAACAGGAGAGGATAGTCAATCCTCATCTGAAACACGACTACAATGCACTCTGTGCTGTCAAACCAGAACCACTGAACGAGAAGCCCGTGACCAGCAAGTTATCAATACCGTTCCGTTGGCTCTTTGGGTGGGGAAGAGATGATGATATGGATGAACTGTAATTTATCTGTCAAGAAGCCAGTAGAGAAAGAAAGAGAAGAGAAGAGAAGTTTCTTGTGTTCTGGTAAGAGTTCCACTACACGCTGCTGCCATCAAGGGATATTATGGGCTGACTGACAGTCTCACTCTTGCTTCTGACGGCACTCTTTTCGTCACGCTGCCTGATCATCTCAAGTTCCTCCATTGAAGAAGAAGCACTGATTGTAGGTCAGATTTTGGTACATCCCTAGTTATGTTTGTTGTGGAAGTTGGAATCTCCAGTTCCTTTTGAAAACTTTTTGTAGTCTTCGCAATGAAGCGTGGCTTCATGAGAAAACCAAATGCAAGTTCTTGTGCTCTGTCAATCGTTAGTCGTTAATTTAGTTACCAGAGCGTGGAGCGGGAGCGGGAGCGAGAGCGAGAACGGGAGCGTCAGAGCGTCAGTTTTCGAAGAATTCAATATTAAGAGCGTGAATAGAGCGTCAATATTATATTATTTTAATTAATAAATTATTATTATTTCAAATTATTAAATAAAATATAAACAATATTATCACAACTTACTCCTACAATTTAATTTCCCTCGTTCTATTATACAGCACTTCCCATTTAATTTCACTTTGTGTGGAGACTAACCAATTCAATGAACGTCTCCCAATATTCACGAGATAAAAAACTTAATTAATAATAAAATTATTATTATAATATAAAAAAGTAGTCCCACACCACACTAAAAAACGTCTCTTTCTTCACATCTTCCCCAACCATTCTTTTCTCGATATCTCTCTGCTCTCTCTCTCCCCTTCCTTCCTCTTCTTGAACAATTTAATAGCAGTAATTATAGCATCTCTTCAATCCAAGCAAGCAATCAGGGATGGGGAGGGTAAGATTTTAGAAAGTCTGCGCAGATGATGTCGAAAAGCTTCTCCGCCCACCTTCTTCCATTTTTGCCGATCGAAGCTCTCTACCCAAGCGCAAGATCTGCTATCCAGAAACGCAGAACTACAAGCTCTCAACCGCCTCATCATTCTATCACCAGGCTGCCCTCCCCCACTGATGAGATTGATGTTGCTGCATGCATCTCTAACGCCATAGAACTCGCAAATTTCTTTCTCCCCTTTGTTCTAAATCTTCTTTTGAGACCAGGGGGACTTGACCCAACAGCTGAACAGAGTCGTGCTTTTGAAGAATAGACCCAAAATGTAATTCAAGGGACAAAAGACAAGAAGAGGAAGAAGATCAAAGTTATCCTTCTGAATTCGCTGAGAGAACGCGCTCTCAAAATCACAAATCGCGCTCTCATGAAACATAATTCGCGAATTTTTGGCGAACTCCCAAAAAATCGCGTTTTGGCGATCTGGAGCGGGAACGTGGAGGGTAGAGAGGCGAATTGGGTGACCTAAGTCGTTAACGATCCATCTCCAGGCGACCAACCTTGGGATAAGTGGACTTTCTATCACACGAGTCCGATTTTGCCTTTCATTTCTTCTCCCTCTACAGTCTACACCCTGGTGATGTTCCACAATTCTTCGTGTGAGTGGTCAAGCGCTCCTACAACGGGCAGGTTTGGGCGAGTACTCATACCTGTCTCGCCTCTCGGGGCAGGTTCGGGTACAGGTCAGGTAATCCATCACAGAATGAAGTTTGAAGTTTGAAAGAAAAATGTTAGAAATATTCATTTTTTTATTAAAAACCAAGAAAATAACTTAAATATGATAATTGTAGTTAAAATTATTTGTAAAATTGAGATTCTCACTTATCTACAACTTCATTATAGCTAAACATGATATAATAAAAGTAAAATTACATGCAATTTAGACAAAGACAGGTAAAAAATGGAGCGGATCAGGACATGTCAGGTCAAGGAAAGTACCTATACTCGCTCTAATCCGCTCCAAAACAGGTCAGGTAAACATGTCAGATCAAAATTGTCATACTGGAGGGTCAGTATGACTAAGAAAAGGGACGGGCACAGGAAAATCGCCCATTCGCTATCATTAACCAAAATGATCACTTTGAAAATTATTATGCAACACGGAAAAATTAATAGCACAAGACTTCTTTGTTTTTTTAGACTCTTAGCGATTAATTGTTTGTATATTAAAAAGAGAGAAACTTTAATATCTAGCCCGTCTAGCTCAGTTGGTAGAGCGCAAGGCTCTTAACCTTGTGGTCGTGGGTTCGAGCCCCACGGTGGGCGTAATATTTTTTTTTTTCCACAATTATTCGTTATGTATGAAATTTATATTTTGTTTCTGACTTCTCTTAGCAAATTGGTCGATATGTCCGAGTGGTTAAGGAGACAGACTCGAAATCTGTTGGGCTTTGCCTGCGCAGGTTCGAATCCTGCTGTCGACGTTTTTTCCCCATCAGGTTCGCACTTACTTGGACTGGACTTTCGGCCCAAGGTCAGCCAATCTTTTTTTTTTTTTACCTTCGCACCGCCTCACTCTCGGCCCGCAAGACATTCCCCCTCCTTCGGTCCATCAAACTTCCTCCAGTTACAATTTACAAAATACAAGGGAAATGGAAAAACAAATTTACCAGCAAGATTTCCTTTGGAAGTTCGTATTCAGCTGCCTGCTTGCCCCCAAAACCCTAACCTATCAAGAAAAAATTCCCCAGCTCCCTCACCCTCACAGCTAAGGCAGCAAAGAATATAATTCCCCAGGTACTTCTCTCCCAAACCTCTTCTTCCGAATCCTTCTCCGTCCTCTACCGTCGCAGTTCCTAGCTTCAGTAGCAGCCATGGCGGGTCCGAATTTGGAGTGTCGCATGTACGAATCCCGGTACCCGGAAGTAGACATGGCGGTGATGATTCAGGTCAAGAACATCGCCGACATGGGTGCCTACGTCTCCTTGCTCGAGTACAACAACATCGAAGGTATGATCTTGTTCTCCGAGCTCTCCCGCCGCCGGATTCGTAGTGTCAGCAGCTTGATTAAGGTCGGCCGCATCGAGCCCGTGATGGTGCTTAGGGTTGATAAGGAGAAGGGATACATTGATTTGAGTAAGAGGAGGGTCAGTGAAGAGGATATTCAAACATGCGAGGAGAGGTACAACAAGAGTAAGCTTGTTCACTCCATCATGCGCCACGTTGCTGAGACTCTGGGAATTGATTTGGAGGTAATGCTTTGACGCTAAGCAAGATCTCAATTCCAATGTGAATTTTACCTTGTATTATTTGGATAGTTGAATCTGGTTCAGCAAGTTTGGTGCTAAAGAATTATGCTCTCAGTGGAGACAGTTCAGGGTCCAGGGTGGGAATTTTGGTTCCTATCTTCTTTGTTAGAAGAATTGTTAAAGAATTGATCTTTAGTGGGATTGTAGACTCTGGGAGGAGATAGTGTAGAAAATTTGCTCAAGTTTGTGATTCTGCAGTACTCCTATAATTATGGTATTGGGTTAGCTAGGATGGCCACTGGGTGCTTCTCCTTTACCCAAAATATCCTGAGTAGCATTCATATTAGTGAAGAGTTATTATGAGGCTTGTGTTACCATCTTTGACAAGCCTTCCGCTCTCTCGCTTTGAAGAGAAGTTGAACTATGTTGGTGCTAGTGAACTTCTTCATTGTCATGCCGAGATGCTACTTTAATTTGTGTTGTTGTGAATTATATTCTTGATATTGGTTGATGGCTTTATTGTATGTATAAGCTTCTGCATATTTCAGCCTATCATCTTTACGGGTATTGACTGTAGTCCATTTAGCATATAGCTTCACCTTTGAATTTAATATATGATACTTGAGAGATATCCATTGATGGCTGTTCTTGGTGACAATTGATTACAGTTTTGGGGTGGAATTTGCTCTCCACGTTTACTGTGCCATTCTCATATGTACTTGCGTAATTGTCTGCTTAAGTTTCTTGCTGACTAATGATTATCCATTTACTGTGACCGATGGCAGGAGCTGTACATCCACATTGGCTGGCCTCTGTACCACAAGTATGGTCATGCTTTTGAGGTGAGGACATAAAACAATAGTTGCTGAGGCTTCTGATTATTTCACTGAAGCTTGTGCCTAAAACATTATTATCATGCAGGCATTCAAAGTCATTGTGACTGATCCTGATACAGTTCTTAGTACCCTTACCCGTGAAGTCAAGGAAGTTGGTCCTGATGGACAGGAGGTGAAAGCTTTTTGGCATAGCTCCTTTTTGTGTGTATTTTGTTCAGCTTGGTTCTCTTCTTTGTACTCTCTTTCCCTTGAAGTCTAATCTCTGATTTTGTAGGTAACCAAAGTTGTTCCAGCTGTAACTGAGGAAGTGAAAGATTCTCTGGTGAAGAACATCAGGAGAAGAATGACACCACAGCCTACGAAGATACGAGCTGACATCGAAATGAAATGCTTCCAGTTTGATGGTGTCCTGCACATTAAGGTTTTCGTCTGGATTTTGTATAACTGGTCATTTTCTCTCTGTTATGTTAGCTGCTGCCTTCAATAAAATATCCAATGGATACTTTATTTGTGAAGCTTATAAAATTGCTGCAACATATTGCAGGATGCAATGCGGAAGGCAGAAGCTGCTGGTAATGATGATTGCCCTGTGAAGATTAAGCTGGTGGCTCCTCCTCTTTATGTTCTCACCACACAAACCCTTGACAAGGTTAGTTTCTTTCCTAATGTATCAATATGCTGAGAGATCTCTTTTACTGTTTTGTTAAGCCTGGAGTTATCATGGGTGTTAGTTTGACACTGATTTTACGCTGGCTTGTGCAGGACCAAGGAATATCCATCCTCACCAATGCCATCACGGCGTGCACTGAAGCAATCGAAGAGCAGAAAGGGAAGCTTATAGTGAAGGAGGCCCCAAGAGCGGTGAGTGTCAAAACATTTATCACTAAATCCCACCTTTTGTGCTTTTGTGACAAATGGGCTGATTGGTTTGTTCCACAAACTTGTCTACTCCCTACTTACTCAATCAATCTACCTGTTGTCTCGTAATCCAGGTGAGCGAACGCGACGACAAGTTGCTGGCAGATCACATGGCTAAGCTGCGGAACGAGAATGAGGAGGTGAGCGGGGATGAAGATAGCGAGGAGGAAGAAGATACTGGTATGGGAGATGTGGATGTAGAGAACGCCGGTCCGGGCATAACCGAGTGAAAGCACTAGTACAGAGAAGGAAAAGAGGGTCTATAGGAGGGGTTGTAGTTTTGGATATTCTTACATTTGATTTGAAGTACGGCCCTTTCCTTGAGTTGGTTTTTGTCACGGGCTCCCTTGAGTATCTGCAGCGGGTTGAATAGTTGTACTATTGCTTTTGTATGGCCAAACTGCCGAAGTCATATTGACCTTTTTCTGGCTGATTCCCGTTACCAGATTACTAACTGCTGGGAAACTGGACGTCCTTATGGGAAGATAGTAGCTCAACCGAGAGCCTTGTGCCCTCAAATCAGCGTTCGTTCGTTCATGGTTGGATGCAGTGTTGTCAAAGCCGAACCGAGCCGGCTGGCCAGACCGCCAAAGCCGCCACCCGGCCGTAAAATCGGCTCGGATCAGCTATTTAACCGCCACGATTTTATACAGCGGCCGAAGCGGTTAACCGCTCGAGCCTCTCAATCCGGTCGCGCGGTTCGGCCGTTTGATTTACCCTAAAAAAAAAAAAAGGCCAATCGTGGAATGGGGCAGCCAAACAAAACCCTATCTTTCATTTTATTTCTTCATCTTCGACCTAGAAGTAGAATAGACGACAGAGGGAGAGCGGCGCCACCCTGCCGCCGTCAACCATCGCCCCACCGCTTCCATCCCGTCGCCGCAAGCAGCGCGCCATCCTACAGCGGGGTAATTCATCTCCCTTCTTCTTCTTCACTCTTTCCGTTGGTTCTGGGGATTTCTATGTTAGCGATTGGTTTACTGGGTATTTGATTAGTGGTGGATCTAGTAGTCGTTTGTCTGATCTTGACGTGATTAGCGTAGATTTTGAGATTTGCTGATAGGGGCAGCTAGTTTGCTTACGAAATGGACTACCGGTTCTCAAACGGTTTTTAAACGGTCTAATGCCGGCTAGACCACTAATGATCGAGCCGTTCACGTTACCGGGTCATACTACGGCTCGGCTTTGACAGCATTGGTTGGATGGCATTCGTTGCCATCGGTGGCCGAGTAACGAAACAACGTGCTATCACCATTGATGAAATCAACAGTTCGTAAACTACTTGTCTTAAGATGAGGGATGCAGCCTCTCCTGAAGGTAAACCTCAATCATGCAAGTGGTATCTCAAACTTTAGCCATAGTTTTGTTTACATGTGTTGTTGTGACCATACAATAGAAGATGGCTGAATAGCGAAGACACTTTAAGTAGTTTTTTTACAGCTTCCAAGAGGTGTTTTTTGTGGGATTGAAATAATTTCATGATCAAATATCACTAAACTCACTTTCACTTTCTACATATTTCTTCCTTCTTCATTCTTGCATAACTCATTGCTGAAATCCTACTACAAATATTTTTTTCTCTATAAAATTTCTCATAAGTTATCATGATGTACTATTCCTAGGGATGGCAATTTACCCACCCATGTGTAATTTTGCCCAAACCCAAGTAGACCCATTTATTATGGGTAGGGTTTGGGTGATGTGTGTAGGTTTGGGGTTTGTATATGGGTTTGGGTTAGATATGGATATTATCTAAATGGGTAATGGGTTGGATATGGATATCCATTTACTTGAGAGTGTTTTAACTACACATGCAAAAATTGGACTTATTTGTAAAACTTGAAAAAATTAGGTACCAAAATGTAAGACCGAAAAAATTTAGGTACCAAAACGTAATTTTCCATCGATATTTTTGAGGACTTATATGCAAAAAAAATTAAATTTAGGTACTAAATATGCATATCTATTAAGTTTAGGTACCAAACTGTAATTTGTATTTGGGCATGGGTACAAACCCAAATCCATTTGTTATAAACCCAACCCAACCCAAAGTAAATGGGTATGGGTACAAATAGAGGTGGCAATTACGATCCAAATTCATGAATCCAATCCAATCCATCTACCAAATTATCCACTTAATCCAATCCATTTAAATCCAATCCATTTGATCCAAATCCAATTGGATTGGTGGATTCATGGATCAATCCATGGATCCAAATGGCAAATTACGATTTGGTACCTATATTTTTTATATTTTACATTTTGGTACCTAAAATTTATATTTTTATACGAAAAATATCATCGGAAAATTACATTTTGGTACCTAAAATTTTTCATTATGACATTTTAGTACCTAAACTTTTCAAAATTTATATTTTAGTCCAAGCCTTGGATGTCATTTGGATTCATGGATCAATCCACCAATCCATTTGATCCAATCCATGAATCCACCAATCCATTGGATCCAATCCATTTGATCCATGGATCCACCAATCCAATCCACGAATCCATGAATCCGATCCAATTGCCACCTCTAGGTACAAACCCATCAAACTTTACCCATATCTATATATTTGGATTTCATACCCAACCCAATTGGGTTGGATAGTAAAATATCCATGGGTATGGGTAAAATTGACATCCCTAACTATTCCTTCAAAAAAATTATACTTTTGTCTTGATGTAAACAATGGTACTAAACGGAGACTAAATAAGTAACTGAATGTGTATATTTTTCCTATTTTCATGATGTTGTCGATGTACCCCTGTTATAACAACTCTACAGCAACTGAGACAACAACAAAACTATACTAAAGGGTAGGGATGACAATGAATTGAGTTTTAGAAGTGAAAACCCGATCCAACCTAACAGGTATCCATGAGTTCACGAACATAACCATATATTATTTCTTTGAATACCCACATCGTAATGTTATCGAAAAATTTCAAACAAATATATCTTTATAAAAGCTACTAACATCCATAAAAATATACATATTATTATGTTTGTATTTCTATAAATAATAAATTATTCATTTAGTTCTCTTTAAATATAAAATAAAGGTGTTTTGCTTTTATAGACGCAAATTATGTACTATGTATAATTCGATTTGAATAAGTTATTTCGAGTTCAATAATCATCCTTATCCTTGCAAAGTGCATCACCATGTACTCACTTACTAACTCGACATACAAGTAATTTATTTTGCATTTGAAATAAGACCGACACTTTTTTTTCACACTTTTAATTAAAGAGAGATTTGACATTTTGAAGATGGCAGATAATTTGTTGTACTTTGGGTGGGAGACAGACAGTGTTGAAATGTAATGTATTAAAGAAAGAGATGTAGGTGGTGGGGCTGCTGCAGCGAGTAATTGCTCCGCGCTGCCATGCCCATTCTCGATCTCGAGCTGCAGCAGCAGCTGGGTTTAGACTTCAAAGTTCAGCTAGTCATCTTCACCATTACATTATTATATTACTATTTTCCCCAAATCACTATACAAATACAAGGGGAACTGTAGGTTCACATTTTCAAAATTATAATACAACAAACGGCTTTGAGAATTTTTTTAGGCGATTGATATATGGTAGCCCATTGTATTGTACACAATTATTATAGGTTAGAAGTAAATTGATCAAAAGAAATAATTTACTAATGATTTTCACATGTAATCTGAAATCACATATAGACTAAATTACGAGATTCCACTGATATATTACTCTCGCTCATATTTTTGCGAGACACTTTTGGTACGGATTATCAAATGTCCTTATTGAGCGTTGCAAGATTCGGATGGATCGGTTTTAAGACGACTTTCTTGTACGAGGCTGTTAATGATCCCGCCACGATGGAGCTTTTGGTTTTGAGGAAGCAGATTTCAGCATGTGGTGTTTGTAGAAGATGCTAAGGTGATCTAGGACAAGGTGGCAGAAAAGATGGTTCGGGATGCATATTGTGGTGTGATTTTAAGAAGAAATTCAAGTGCTTCAATAGTGGTTTCAACATTTTAATGTTTGTATTGTCGGTCGTAGTCATAATAAGGTGACCTAAAAAGTCATTTATCTGTACCCTAATTTTCTAGAATTTGAAGTAAAATTTGAAGTTCATCTTGATTATTATCAATCATGAGACACTTTTGTATAATCATGTTTCTTGATAATATGAGTTATCCAGCAAATTTGTTTTTACCGAATAAATAATTTCAAAATTACATGATATATGAGATTTCACTGTTTTTTCTTGTTTTATTTTTTGACAGATATCATGATATTGGTGCACCATGTACTTCTAGAATTCAAGTGACCATGATGTCTCAAATGCTTTAGATTTATCCAAGTATTTGAGATTTCATGCTAAATTATTATGTGAGTTCTACTATGAACTCATGCAAGTCAAATAATGCATTTTTATATTACACAAATTCTTCCAACTCAATCTTCAATATATATAAGTTCTTTAAGTACATGAATTCTAATGAATTCTACATTACCTGATTACCGAAAGACAACTCTGTTTTGCAAATACACCAATAACTTGATTTGCGGGAAAGGAAGAAGAAGAAAAACAACGCCCCTGTTTCTTCTCCTCCTTTTTAGCTCCACCTTTCTCTTCCTTCTCTCTCTTCAACCTCAGAGACGGAGTCACACTCCCATCTCAATCAATCATTCAATCTCACTTCCTCCGCTTCACTTATCCCTTCCACCTCTCTCTGCTTTCGCCTCCAATCCCACAGCACCGCCGTCGCCGCCGGCCCGCCGCGATGTCGCTGGCCAGATTGATGAAGGAGCGGACCTTCGGATTGGCCTTGTTCCTCTTCCTATTCGTCTTCCTCGTCTCCATCACCTTCTTCTTCCTCTCCAGCGGCAAGACCGTCGACCTCCCTTACTACTTCTCCCTCTCCGATCGCTCCGACGTCTCCGCCGATCCCGGCGGCGGCTCCACCGATGCCGATGCCAACGACGCCCCCGTCCCTCCCGGCAAGGACTCCCCGGCTCTCAAGGCCAGGAAGTCCAACTTCCCCACCCCGCCGGCCCTCGACATTGCGTGGCGGCCCTGCGAGGGAGTCATGGCGGTGGATTTCATCCCCTGTTTGGATAATACTGAGGCCATCAAGCAGCTCCAGTCCAGAAGGCACATGGAGCACAGGGAGAGACACTGCCCTAAACCGGCGCCCCTCAGGTGCTTGGTCCCTCTCCCCAATGGATACAAGCGTCCTCTGCCTTGGCCTAAAAGCAGAGACATGGTAAATCGATTCATTCTTCTTCCACTTATCTAATCCAGAATTAGATCATTTTTGGACGGATCTATTCCAGATTTTTCTGCCAAGGGAGAGTGATTAAATTAGGTTTGAGCTAATTGAATGAACTAATTCATGGTCGAGCTAATGGTCATGATGATCAGAGTTTATCTTAATTTCGACGAGAAGTTACTAGTAGTAAAAATAGGTTGATATTGAGATCCTCTGACTGGAATTGATTCCAGAAGTGGTATGGCGTCTGATACCACCATTAAATTTTGTGTTCGCAGATATGGTACGACAATGTCCCACATCCTAAGCTGGTGGAGTACAAAAAGGAGCAGAACTGGGTGCGCAAGGAAGGGGATCACTTCGTATTCCCTGGAGGTGGGACACAGTTCAAAGATGGCGTCTCCAACTACGCAAGCTTCATTCAGAAGGTAGAGTTCGTTATATTTGTAACAAAAATGGAGTGTGGTCCAATATGGAAACTTCCAATGTGTTGTTGAAGTTGTGGTGGTGATGTTGTTATGGGATATATATCAGACGGTGCCAATTATCCACTGGGGAAGACAGATCAGGGTGGCTCTGGACGTGGGTTGTGGTGTGGCTAGCTTCGGTGGATACTTGCTGGACAAGCAAGTCCTGACGATGTCGATGGCACCCAAGGATGAGCACGAAGCTCAGATTCAATTCGCTCTCGAGAGAGGGATTCCTGCTATCCTTTCGGTGATCGGGACGCAGCAGCTCGTGTTTCCTGATAATGCTTTCGATCTGATTCATTGCGCTCGTTGCAGGGTTCACTGGGATGCCGATGGTATTGTAGATCCTGATCTTTTCGCTTCCATTTTCCTTTCTGGTTTTCTCGAGCAAGTAATTCAATAATCAGGTTTCCAGGTGGGAAGCCGCTTCTGGAGCTCAACAGGGTTTTGAGGCCTGGAGGTTTCTTTGTATGGTCAGCCACGCCTGTGTACCGGGACAATCAGAGAGACACCAAAGTTTGGAAAGGTCAGATTCATGCTTGAAATTCCTGGATTCATCTCTGTTTGAATGCATTTGGTTTGAAATGCATCAAAATTCAAAGGTGTTTATACGAACAATATGTTCGTTATAGTTCGTTAAATTACATGCTATTACAAATATCACTGACAATACCAATCACTTCGATGCTATATTTCTCATCCGGTATCTGCTATATTGCAGCAATGGTGGCTTTGACTGAATCTATGTGCTGGAAAGTTGTTGCCAAGACAATGGACTCAACAGGAATAGGAATGGTAATCTATCAGAAACCAGAGAATCCTTCTTGCTACGAGAAACGCCCACAGAATAATCCTCCTCTGTGTGATCAGAGCGATCAGCACAGCGTTTCATGGTAAAAGAGACAAGGAACCTCCAAAAAGAACCCAAAATTTTAAAATTTGGTGATTTCTAATTGTTCTTGGTTGGCTGCGTTAGGTACACACCTCTGCGAAGCTGCATTTCAAGGCTGCCACTAGACAAAGACGGCAAAGTCATTAAGTGGCCAGTAACATGGCCTTACAGGCTCAGCCGTCTCCCTGTTTCCATGCCATCGGAACTTGGAGTTGTAGAGCAGTACAACGCAGATAACAGACGTTGGACCGCACTTGTATCCGATACTTATCTCATGAAACTCAACATCAGCTGGCCTAGCGTTCGCAATATCATGGATATGAATGCCGGCTATGGAGGGTAAGTAGTAAGAATAATCATGCCATGTAAAACCATGAACCCCGACCTATCTGCCACTTGTGTAATTGCCCGTTGACTCATACAATCAAAATATGCTTGGACAGGTTTGCTGCAGCACTGATCGATCTTCCGTACTGGGTGATGAATGTTGTTCCAGTTCATGAGGAAGACACGCTCAACATCATCTATGACAGAGGGTTGATAGGAGTCTACCACGATTGGTGCGAGTCATTCAACACGTACCCCCGAACTTATGACCTTCTCCATTCCAGCTTCCTCTTCAAGAGACTCTCGGAAAGGTAAAGCTGTACTCCCATGGCTTAATCAGAACCAAATCCTTGTTGCTTTCTTAATGATATTTTAGGTCTGAGATTTCTCTTTGCAATCTTCAGATGTGACCTGATAGATGTCGGGGTAGAGATTGACCGGATAGTGAGACCTGGTGGGTATCTTCTGGTCTTTGACACCATAGAAATGATCAACAAGCTCACTGCAATATTGAAGTCGCTACATTGGTCGGTCAAAATCCATCAAGCTCAGTACTTGGTTGCCCAGAAAGATCTCTGGCGTCCCACCAGTTGAAGCCAATTACAGCAGCACTATAGAATCAATCAAGTCTAGGCAAGCTCAAGTTCTGGCAATCGGTGGTAAAGTAATAGGAGAGATGAGGATCTTCGTAGCTAAGACGTCTATATCTGCAATACATTTCTTTATTCTTTCGTCTACGAATACCAGTTCTGCAAGTGTAGAAATACCACAGTTAGAAAAGAAGAAAGCATGCACTATACGTCATAGCAACAACGATCAAACAGAGGACGGTTCACCACGAATGCTCATGTCCTGTAAATGTAAACCAACTCTGTTGTAGAACTCCTGATTTTGCGATACTAGAAATAATATAGTTGCTACCAAACCTTCTCTATGATATACTTCCAATTCGTGCCTCAACATCATCGTACTGTGACGAAATGAATGCTGCAATTTGGCCACATTATCATTGAAGCTTCAACAACAGCCTCAATTTACATACAGTGAGGTACACACAGAGGAGGTGTCGTTCTTCACAAGCTTGCCATCAACAGCCGAAACCTTCCAAATGAAGCAACCACCAAACTCACCACCTCTGCAATCCAGCTTCTGGTTAGTCACCGAACCACCACTGAGAACATCATGATCCTTCACCTCCATCCAACCATCAGACACCTGCTTATTGTACACATTCGTCTCGCCTCCGCCATCATCGTGCCTCTCCCAGAAAGCGTGGGAAACATTCGTGATCGCAAGATAAGTATCCGGCTTGGATCCGGGCAGAGTTGCAGAGATCATTTTCATGGGATATCTTCGTTTGATCTTCACGTGGCAAACCGGGCAGCTTCCCAATTCATTTGTTACCTTAACTTCTTTCTTCACCTTGACCCTCTGGTTCACCGTCTTCACAGTGCCGTTCCCTTCGAAGCTCATAATGTTGTGGAACTTGAATTCCTGAGAGACGGCGGTTGTGTAATTGCCTCCGCTCCATTTCACCCATCCAACCAGAAGGGTTTCTCTTTTAGCTTTGATATGGAATTCTCCGTCAAGCATTTGGAATTCCTCCTCCCTGGTGATAGACGAAGCCGGATTGTCATAGACCGTTGACTTAGCTATCACTTTCGAGGACCCGCCGTCGAGCCATATGTGCAGATTCGCGTCAACGAGCCAAAACGAGATCCCGTCGCTGACCCCGACGCCGATGGTGTGGGGTTTCCCGTCGAGAACGAGGCCCAGCACCGGGGACAAATCGAAATCGTATGATGGGAGATCGAAAGCGCCGATAGCCACCACCGGATTCCAGAACAAAGGGTTAATCCCGCCGGTGAAGACCACAGGGAAGGGAATCTCCGATCCCACTACCCTCCCGTCGAGAGTGACGAATACTTCCCTGTAAGCTCCATTGCCTCGCTCGGTGGTAAGATTATTGACTCGAATGTAGGAATTCGGCGGGTTCGAGTACCAGAACTCGTCGTTGCCGTGAAATGAGACGTACAATTCCAGCACCGCCTTCCGCGTATTGAGAGGGAATCGGACTTCCTTGAAGTGAACATCAGATTCGCTGTTAATCACAAACCAGAACCCTTTCTTGTAGCCGTCGGAGGAGGAAATCGGAACTATCAAATCAGCGGGGGATTCGTTTGCCATCTCAGTTTCCAACCTACCCTCGTCTTTTAGAACCCTAATTTCGCCGGTTCTGAACGGAGCCCTAACGGCCTCCGCCCTGTAGAAGAAGAAAAACACATCAACACGGTAGACGCCGGTGTACACGTCGTTAACGATGTTCTCGAGCATCATTGTGAGCCTGAGATTTTTCTTCTGCAGAAGGGAATCATACTTCGTGACATCCTTCCGGACCTTCCAGAAGATTCCCTCTCTCGTCGGCTCCGCCGTGCTGGTCCGGAGAATCTCCGCACCGCCAAGCCACAAGCCGGAGATCCGGTCATACTGGTCCCCGCGGGAGGTGGCGCGTAACTCGAGCACCACGTGAGACCACGGTGACGGGCAATTTACCGGCGGATTGTAGGCGGTGGTGAACGGTGGCTTGCCCATTGTGTTGCCGAAGGAGTGCTTGATGACGTGGAGCGTACATGGTCGCGAAGGAGGGTTCAGTTTATCTGATGAAAGAGGATTTGCTAGCTCAATGTACTCTTGCAGTTTGCGAGATGGTTTGAAAATGGACGGAGGTGACGACGGCTTCAGGAATCGGTCCGGCGAGGTCGACGACTCCGTGAGTTGAAAGAGCAGAAGCAGAAGAGCGAGGAAGAGAAATGATTGCATTTTGTGACAAGATGTGTGAGGCTTGAGAGAGTACAGATCTTCTCCTGGCATATAAAAAGAGTAGTGGGCTTGGGCTACGCTAGGCCCAATTTTATTACATGCCGGGCTTGTTTATAAGAGCCTGCACCACGTCATCGTGTAGAAGAGCCCTCGCAATGCTCAGCGGAGTGGAGCCTCCGTTGCTCACGGCGTTAAAGTCGGCTCCACGCTTGACCAATGCCTCCACCGTCTCAACTCCGCCGGCAACCGCAGCCAAATGCAGCGGCGTGTGGCCGTCGTTATCCCGGGACTCAATGTCCGCCTCGAATTTCAGGAGTAGCGCCACCGTCTTCTCGAGCCCTTTGATGGCGGCCGCGTGCAACGCTGTGAGACCGTACTGATCGCGATAGTTCACGGCCGCGCCTCTCCGCAGTAGCGACTCCAGGAGTTGGAATTCCCCCCGCCGCGCCGCCGTCAACACCATCTCGCCGCGCTCCAGAGCCTTCGAGACCTCCTCCTGTTCATAAGCGACTCCAGGTATCGTTAGACGTAACTAATTTTTTTTTCCCCCGGCAGCTATTGGATTTTTCTAATCGTCTCTACTCTTACATGTCCGTTGTCGCGGGCTACATCGACGGCCGAGCGGCCGCAATAGTCGGCGGCGGTCGGGTCGGCGCCGAATTCAATTAGCGTCTCCACCATTCTTCTGTTCCCATTCGCCGCCGCTATAAACAACGGCGTCCTTCCCTCTTTGTCTCTGTGATCAACGTCGGAAACCCTCTTCACCAAATCCGACACCTCCTGCATCCGATCCGAAGCCGCAACCACGTGTAACTCGTTCCATCCCTTGGATTTCCACTCCGAATCGGCATCTGCCTCAACCGGCTCGACTTTCAACCCGGATTCGAGCAGCAGATTCACCATATTGTCCGGGTTAACCAGCTCCGCTGCAACTCGGAGCAGCGACTCAGCTTCCCCTCGAGACAACTCGGACAGAACAGACCTCTGCCTCTTGATAATGTTCCTCGCGGAGTCCACGTCGCCGCACCCGACGGCGTGGCGGAGAAGCGAGGGCCCCACAAAGGCAACCCTGAGCTTGAAATCGACGGTGGAAGGCAAAGACGAGAACCACTGGCTGAGGAACTCTGAATCTGCAGCCGAGTCGGAATGGTACGGCGCCGTCTTAATGAGGATTCGGTCGGAGTGAGAGCGAGGGAAAGAGGAAGGGTAGTGAGTTTGGGGCTTGAGGACGACTCGGAAGGTTGTAGAGGATAATGGAGGGATGAGGCCCGTTGGGGGGCTGACCAGGAATTTGTGTGGGGAAGAGGTCTGTACTTTGAAAGCAATTGGAGCTGTCGGTGAGAGGGATTTCATGGTCACATTGGCTCGGCATTTGGAGTTGAGTGTGAATTCAATTCGTACCTCCGTGTCTGATATCTCCACGAGCTGTTCCGCCATTGTTGAGCTCTCTAATCGAAGAGTAGCGAGTGTCGGAATGGAAGGGAAAATTTGGTGTTGCCTGCGGAAATGTGAAGGAAAGGATAGCAGCACATGGTGGGTCTTACTGTTCCTGGACCACGGCAAACTCCCGGAGATAACCACTGGTCAGATATTCTTTGAGCTGGAGGTGATAATGGGCTCTTGACTGATGAGAATGGCAGTTGAATTAGGGCTTGGAGCCCATATTTGACTCGGTTTGGGCTTTTATTTTGATCCATTTCTTGTCGGGATTTTTCAACCTTTCCTCGTCTGTCCATTCAGGAGGAAAGAAAAGAACGTCTTCTTGTCTGGATTCTGGAAACAAAAATGAAGAAACGAGTGAGAAGGAAGAGTGGGAAGCAAGCTGATCTTGTGGGCCCCGCTTACAAATGCACAAAAGTTCTGATCCTCTCCTCTACGAGCTTTGCTATCGTAACCCACAGGTGAGTCTTGAGGTACCCAATTTGCCTCCAATTTTATACACATCAGGGTACACGTGTCAGCTGCATTCCCATCCCATCTATGCCTTCCCTTGTGACGCTATCGGATCACCGTACCTCTCTCCATGCTCTTTGCTACCTGGCCTTACTGGAACAATGGTGAGGTATTTGTACATAGCTCAGCATCTTTTCCGTTCCAGCGGGCTTCAAATGTCCAAATTCGAAGCTTATTAGAAACTAACCAATTCTCTGCTACAAGAATTTTCTCTTCGTTCATCCGGCTGCCGTCTGTAAGCTAGCTCCGCCACAGCAAAGGAAACGGAAGGAAGATGTTCTACTCTCACCAGCTTCTAGCTCGGAAAGCTCCCCTCGGCCAGATTTGGTAACGATTCATTGATTCTCTCCACGTTCAGTTTATGCTATATTGTGATGCTCGCTGCTTCAATGGAGGATTCCGATTATAATGGCGTCGTTGTTTTCACTTTTTCTGATCAAGGATGGCGGCGACTCTGCACGCCAAGATGAATCGGAAGAAGCTCAACATGATCAACATCATCAGCATCTGGTTCAATTAGCCTCTCGCCATTTCATCCTTCATCCTTCCTCCTGTTTAAGTATACTGAGCTCTGTTTTGTTTGCTTGTTTCCGTTACAGTGAGGAGATTCTGAATCCTGCAGCTCCAATGGCGCTTCGGCTCTCCGGAATTCTAATGGGTGCTCTGCTCCGCTCCGTTTCTGTTTGTTTGTTTCTCGTTCTTTCGCTTGACGACGAAACGTTTTGGTTGTTTTCTTCAGGTGGAGTGGTGATTGTTTATGAACGGAAAGTGAAGCTGCTATACGGTGAGGAAGTCGCCCGATTCAGAATGATGATCTTACTTCATTTTTTCTTTTCCGCAACTTGGAATTTGAATTTTCGCTATTATCGTTAACAATCTCCGGTGGCTCTTGTTCTCGTTTTTCTCCCACAGAGGACGTCACCCGGTTGCTGGTATCCGAATCGAACTCTGAATCCGTTCCGCTTGCGTTACTGTTTTTTTCCTGGCTTCCCTTACCGTGAGCTGAATATTTCCTGTGATTCCGCCGGAAACGCTGTAAAGGTTGAAATCAACGAGGCATGGAAAGTGAAACCAGCGACGGACCGTACCCTTCTTCCGAAACGGAAGTTACAGGCCAAGTTCGTTTCGCTTCTAAGATAATCTGCTCTCTTCCCTTCTTTTCCGTGCCATTAAAAGCTAGTCGAAAAGAGTGTCACTCTATTGCTCTTCAGGAAAGAAGCTGTAACTCTGCCGGAGGTTCAGGACGAGGAACTCCCTGATATCGAGCAGTCTATGAACTTCTCGAGCTCAAACGCCACAACGCTTCCTTTCCAGCAGACGTCTTACTTCGCAGTGGTAAATCATCTTCCCGTCTTTTCCATTGCTGTCTAGACCGACTCGGGGTAGGTTAGATCTTCTTTAAACTGTGTGATGAATGATGGTTCTGGGTACTAGTGACAGATGAAGGCGTTTCTGGCCCGTATAAATTCACATCAATTACCTAGCTGCTGTTAACTAGTACATTTAAGGGTTGAACTAGAAACTGTTTGTGCTCTGATTTTGTGTAGTTACGGAAGCGTTTTGACTGTCTTTAAGTCTTGACTACTCTAGACTTTTTCCTACTCCACATATGGCCAGATGGATTTCCTATTTTCTCTGTATTTTAGCTTCAAGGTCAACTTCTCTTGTAAAATCTATTTTTAGTTTTACCCTGCAAGTTGAAAACTTCTGTGTCACAGCCATGGATAAGTTCGAAATTTAGGGGGAACACCAGGATCTTCGAATAATACACATGGGCATCATACTCTTAGTATCAGTGGGATACGAGCTCCAAGGCTACGAGATTTTTCTGCTGCTAAATGTAGACCTAACTTGGTTCTTCCTGTAAACTTAATTATACTTGCAGCAACTAGACACCTTGGATGAGACTTACATTAACAATGACAACGTGGAAGACGATGTAACTGGCAATAAGCATCAAGGTTTTGCTTTCCTTAGTATAACTTTATAGTTTTTATCATACCTGCAAATGCCGATGAACTAGTGGGGTTAATTTCTTTTCCCTGATTTTTGATGTGTCCCTTCAGCTGATCCGGACAACATAAAATTATTCGAACGCTTTGATTCGTGTCAAGTAAACACAGATATGTATGATCGATTTGATAGGTGATTTCCCAACCCATTTAGATCTTCAGTTTGAAGTCTTCTTTTCTGGAGATTAAGTTCTTTTTAGCATTAGTGCCTTTGTTGAATGGATATAAAAATTGTCGGTTTATGACTTCTATTAGTCCGTAAGTTTGGTTGTCTATACATCCTATTCCTATTGTCTTTTGTGCATGGTGATACAGATTTGATATTGACGGAGAAGGGGACACGCAGATGATCGTGACTTCAGGAGATCTTCCAACAGATATCCATACAACTGTTATACCCTCACCACCTCGTCAAGATGAAGATCTAGGAGGTCTGCTTGCTAACAATCAAATGCTTCCACCATGTGATCTTCATTTGCTTACATTCTATTTTCTTAATGTCACTCTGATTGTCAGCAAATGAACCAGGAATTCCTTTCACGGATAAAGAAATCCCTGACCAGCAACCTGAAAGCCTTGTCAATCAACCATCTGAAGAACACAATGAAGGCAGACAGGTAAATTAAACAAGAACAAGCTCCTGGGTACTTGTCTGGTGGACAAATTACACCTATAAGTAACAGTACATAAGCTTAACAAAAAGAAATGGACAATTTGATGTGTTAACTACAGATGCTAGCAAATAGAAGGAAAAGAAGGAGACAAGCAGCAAATTGGATGGACATGGAAAAAACAGTCATACCCTGTGAGCTATACCAGACATGGCTTCAAAATGCTTCTGACATCACCTCAAGGAATGACAAAAAGAGGAAGGTATGCCCTAATATCGAAACAATGGTTTAGCCTCAGGGCAGTCAACAGATTGCTAAACTTGAGGTATTTACCTATAGGAGGTGAACAAAAGTATTATGTCGAGGATGAAGGTGGCTAGTCTGATGGAGCTGCCACCTATGGTACTCGTTGATGATTTATCAATCAATGCAAACAAAGATATCTACTATCCAGCTCCTCTACTCGTGCTGTGGACAAAAAGCACTCAGCCTCCGCATGACTCTCCATCTGGTGAGATTATTGCACACACTTGCCTGACTTCTTCGGATTTTGCTTTGGCTTCTCCATTTATGAAACTCACTCATACTGTACTTACTGGAATCAGCAAGGGCAACCTCACATCAACCTCCTGAAGCTTCAAATTCATCCCCACAAGATGCAGCAGCTCAATTTGAAGATACATATGTAAAGCAACTCATTTGATGACAACTCATGTTTACATTTATAGTATCTTGAGCCCTGGTTTTGAATCTCTCTCTGATCCACTAGTGTTTTTCGAATGTGTTTGATGATTATCAGAGTGGAGCTGGGTCTCAGTCAATTGGTATCCCCTTCGAGAAGCAAGTGGCCCCTGTCGTTGGCAGCAGGAATGTCTTGATAGGGAACCTTGAAGCCGAGCTTTTTGGTGATGAGTTTGAAGCCAACCTTGATAATAACAACATCAGAATGGGAAGGAACAAAGAACCACCTGTTGTCACCACAACTCCTGGAAATCCTGGTGAGTTCAGCTCTGTCACCTAAATCCTGGTTTTTCTGTCAATGCTCAATCCATAAACATCGTTGGAAGTTTCCACAGGGAAGGAAGCAAGATCTGTATCAAGTTCAGGTTCTGGACATAGTGTTCTGCGACGTCGATCTGAGATCAACTCTGGACAGTAAGCTAAATAAAATCCAAGTTATGCTCAAGTACCGAGTCCATGTTTTGCCTTCTTTGTAATGAGTCCTTCCATGTATCTTTTTCCACTCGCTCGATACAGCCAACATAGTGGAAGCAGCCTTCGTTCCATTCCCGAGGACACATCATGGCTTCCAGATCCAGATATCCCGACGGTGCACCAGAAGGACCCAGCCCTTGATCAAGGTGCAATGGAGCATAACATGTAGTTTCATTTAACTACTTTGTGTTGTTGCTGCTGTAATGGCACTCATTTTTCGTCCCCTCCTCTTTTTTCGTTATTTCTGCAGAAGTGCTATTGGAAACTGGACCTACACAGACTCAACAACCCTTCGCCACCTCCCAGCCAGTTGACGCCTTGACTGAAGCCATCCGAATGTGTGGCTAACTCCATTAACAACCTTTGTTTGTGTTTGCTTGTGTATGGTACTAGTGTGAATGTTTTTTCCCCTTATATTTGCAGGCACCTAAAGACTCATTTTGAAGGTCCAGAAGCTCCAGAGTACGAATCACTCAACAATCTCGCCACTGGAATGAACCGTAAACCAGCAGCTCTCTTGTTCTATCAAACCTGTGGTATGAATTATGAATCCCATTCCAGTTCAAACTAACAGGGAAATGTATCAGAAGTCGGATCAGATTCCGAGCTGTTTTCATGAATGATGGTGGGTCAATATGCTTTGCTTTCCTGTTTTGCAGTTCTTGCGACACGCGGCTGCATAGCAGTAGATCAGAAGGTGCCTTATGGCGATATTCTCATCTCTAATCGATCAAAGATATGATAAGATCATCAAGCACATTAAAGGTCCAACATCAGCAGCTGCTTCCCATTATTAGTTGGGCTGTTCATCTTTTTCAGGACACCAATAATCAACATCAATATATCGTGGTTTTGTTTCTTTTGTTATTTTGCAGATTATCATTATTTGTTGGGAGAACGTGGGCAGGTAAAAAGGAAGGAAGGACACACACTTACTCATCAACTATAGATTTTGATGGATCACCATTCACCAGCAGTCCCTTTGGTACGTTATTAGATAGATTGAGGACGTTAATTGCTCAATTAACTGGCTATAGCTACTACCTAGCTACCCTTGTTTTGGGATATAATGATTACAATTACGTGGATTGTTGATTGATATGTGAATTATACAGATTATCTATCTTTTCCAAAACAATTCTTTTACTGTTGTTGGTTTGGAGTTGGACTTTGGACCAACAAACTACTCTTGTCATTACTCTTTTATCCTCTTCTTCTATTATAATTACATGATTCACATAGATGATTCACCAAGTCACGATAATATGAAAGTCACCATAGGAATAGCCAATACAAATATAAACCGAGAGTATTAATTATTTCTTATTTTTTCACTATTAATTGGATTTTCTTAATATAATTTATTCCAACATTTATGATTTTTTACCTTTTCGAGATTGTTATATCTTGATATAAAATTTAAAAGATATGTATTTGATTCTTGATTATATTCAAATTGACTATTGAATTCACCGTTAAACATTGATATTTTACCTTTGTTAACGCCAGACTCCAGATATATTAATAATGGATAGACTTTTGACATTTTTCCCCCTTTTTTCATAATAATTGATTCCCGGTGAGATTCAAATTGACCGTCAAATCAGTGACCAAAGATTACCATTTTTCTTTGATATAGTTAGACCAATGACCAATTGTTCACGATTTTTCTGTGTTATCTATTTATGACCTTTCAAAGAAGTTCTCGATTTTATTAAATGTTTACCTTATATTAACAAAAAAACGTTCATGATCGGAAGTCATAATCCTCAAACCCTATTCCATCAAAATTATTCTTAGAAAAAGATTTCTAAATGTTGCTAGATTATGTATAGACTATGTATCTTTTTCTCCTACCACCTAAAAAACACTCTTTTAGCAACATCATCCATATTTTGATTGACCTCAATAAACAAAGGCATTATGACATGACATAGGCTAGTGTTAATAATAAAACCTAAATCCCCCACTTCTCTTTAATACATAAACCCAAAAAAAAAAAAAATGCCCCCACCATTTCCCCCCATTTTTTCCTTCTCCCTATAAACCAGTCTCCCGAAGCCCACAGTCCCCCAAAAATCCCCCCAATATCGAAACCAGCTCTCTCTCTAAAACCTAACCAAGCAGAAGAAAAAAAATTCCCCCAAAAAAATTCCCTTCTCCTCTCCTCCTCCTTCCGGAATTCTCTGCGAGACTCTCTCATGTGGCCAGAGTGGTTGAAGTCGCCAACTAGGGTTCCGCCGCCGTCTTCGAATTCGAATTCGATTTCTATACCGGCGCACAAGAAGAAATTCTCTTGCTCCTCCTTCAAGGACATCCAAAACCTCATCTCCGAGCCCGACCATGGCGGCGAATTCGGCATCGGCTCCTCCGATCCTCCTCCCATTTCCTCTCCCCGAACGCCTTCAATCTTCCACCGCGTCCGGATCTCCACCTCCGTCCTCCGGTACCTCCGCAAATCCCTCCCTCCCGCCCTCCCGCAGCCGCCTCAGCTGAAGGAGGCGCAGCCGGACTGCATCGTCCTCTACTTCACCAGCCTCCGCGTCGTGCGGCGGACGTTCGAGGACTGCTACGCCGTCAGATCGATCCTCCGCGGGTTCCGAGTCCCGATCGACGAGCGAGATTTGTCGATGGACGGGAAATACCTAGGCGAGGTCCAGGAGATCCTCGGAACCTCCGGTAAGGTGGCGCTGCCCGTGGTTCTTATCGGCGGGAGATGCATCGTCGGGCTCGACGAGATCAGAGAGCTCCACGAGAGCGGGGAATTGAAGCAGATCATTGCAGGGCTGTTTCCGCCGACCGCCGTGGCGGCGTCGAACGAGTGCGATCTGTGCGGAGGGCTGAGATTCGTCCTGTGCGAGGAGTGCAGCGGCAGCCACAAGATCTACTCGGAGAAGCACGGGTTCCGAAGCTGCACCGCGTGCAACGTCAACGGTTTGGTCCGCTGCCCGGATTGCTACAAGCCTGCCCGCCGCCGCATGTCCATCGCGTAGCGCCGCCTCCGATGACTAACCAACCGACTGCAGGAAAATCAGGTGGTGGTGGGTGGTAGTGGATTAGTTATAGAGACTTTTCCTTTGTTATTTTTTTTCCTTATTGACATGGGTGAAAATTTTAGGGGAAAATGGAATCCTCGGTTTGAGGGGTGGGATTGTAAATTTGTTAGCAAGGCTTGTTTGTTTGTTTGTTTGTTGGTTCGGCGACTTGGCCTTCCGGCCGGGGAGATTAGTTCTCTGGTGAAGTAGAAGATTTTAGACAATTTAGTTTGCAACAATTGGCACCGAGTTATTTTCTTGTTTTTTTCATTTTCTCATTTTCTCAATGATGATAAATGATTAATTGACTTTTGTGTAGCAAACGGGGAAAAAAAATGTTGATATTCGCATGTTTACTTCTTTGACAATTCCGGGTAAATGACACATTTGGTCACTGAGATTACTAAATCGTGTCATATTTAGTCACTAGAAAAATTTAATATCAATTTTGGTCACTCGAATTACTGACACATGTCACATTTGGTCACTCTTCTGTAGCCTCTGTCCAACTCCGGTCACTCGAATTATTGAAAAATGTCACATTTAGTCACTCGTATTACTGAAACATGTCACATTTAGTCACCCTCCCAAAAGTTTCCGTCCAACTACATTAATGGAGTTGGACGGAAACTGACGGAAGAGTGACTAAATTTGACCAGTTTCGGTAATTCGAGTGACCAAAATTGATATTACTTTTTTCTAGTGACTAAACATGACACAATTTAATAATCTCAGTGACCAAATGTGTCATTTACCCGACAATTCCCTTCAAATTGTTTTTCTATTTATAAATGATAACTCAAATTTGAATTTTGAAATATATTTTGATAGATGAAGTTGAACAGCTAAAATATAGATGGAGGGTGAAGTGGTTGATGGAGTTGTTGTAGACTGTTGTAATGTAATGTAATGTAATGGTGATTTGAGGTGTGTTTGGCTCTATTGTTTTGATGTACAGTACACGCAAGAGAGTGGGTCTAGGCGTAATCGACACGGGCATATGGGCATGAGGAATTGAGGATAATAAAAACGTTCATTGTCGGCTTAGTTATAATGCTAACAAAAAGAAATTTCCAACCAAAGAAATCTGTACAAGTAAAGTACGCTTGCACGCGGCTTCTAACTTTGAATCCATCCACAGTTCTAATGCTCATGGGCGTTAGACGTTCTAACGTGATTCACGATCATTGGAGTGCATATTATGTAATTTCTAGATGTTGATGATCTTTTATAATCGTCACAACTCATAACAACTTGACAACGGTATTATCGACACGATTTCAAACCTTACTTATCTTTACTATCTTAGCATTGAGCAAATACTAGAAAACGAATATAAAAGTAAAATCGGATTATAGTGCTCACAAATCATATACAAGAACATAAGAATGTACTCATTGGATGCACAATAATCAGATAAACACGTTGGCCATCACGTGTCCTGCTGAAAGACTGAAAAAGCAAGAGCCCTCCCCACCGAGCTGCCACAGTTGCCCTTTCTTTTCATAAAGCGCTATCTGATCCGTGTCGTGTGAACGTCGAGCGTGGAGGGCACCGAAGGTGGGGAGGGGAAGTCATGAATCATGATAATGCACTGCGTTGAAGCAGGAGCTTTCCTAACAAGCAAGCGGTTTGGGCTTCTCTTTTGCTGAAAAGGAAAAGCCAGTGGGCTGTTATAGAAATCGTGGGTTACTACTTACTTGGGCTTTCCTTACTGTGTCTGGGTTGACGTTTGGGTCAGCGACAATGGGCTTCAGACCTTCCTTTAACCCGTTGAATTGTGGACTATGGACTGGTATTTGGGCAACCAATGAGTTGAGAATGTTGATTTCAAAATCAACCTTTGTTGATGGGACTTATTAGATCATCTCCACGCCAATAAGCAATTTCTAAAATGGGTTTTTATTGAACACATCAATAATTAAGCAAGTATCTCATTCAATAATTTTCAACCCCTACATCTCTTAAATCAATAAGTAATTGTCATAAGTGCAACTTATTCAATTATTAATACATTATATTGGCATTACTAAATAGAGAAAAAGTAATTGAAAAAATAAAATAAAAATCATAAGTGACATTGCCAATGACTTTCTAATTTAGCAACCTTGCTAATTTATAAAGTCTCGCTGCATCCCTTAGAATTGCTAACCAATTGTAAGCAAATTTCACTGTATTCCTATATTCAGGGATATGCTTCGGGAGATTGAAAGTAAATAACTTTTTTTAGCTGCCAAATGACATATTTATAATACAACCACTTTATATCCGCCAACAACCAAACTAATATTAAAACCCCCCAAACACCAAGGAAATGTAGATGGCACACTAGACAAATGTGTGCAAATTAAGGAATAGAGTTGGGCCACATCACATGATGATACATATGTAAGCCCTTGAAACAAGGAGGAGGGTGGGATGGATGAGGAAAAAAACTGTCAGTTTGGAAATTATTTGATTGGAAACTTCAAAGCAGCAGCTCACAAATAGCCAACAACAACAACACATTTTCTTTCTTACCAAATGTCCTATTGATCAATCTCAACCAAATAGCGACGTGTTGAATTATTATTATTATTATCATAATAATAACAAGACGAGTAGCCCTTTCAAGAACAGGCCAAAATTCAATATGCCAAGTGGTACTAATATTGCCCACAAAGATTACACCATAAAGATAAGAAACCTAGTTTTTAAACGGCTGAGATTAACCATTTGTACCTATGTATGTACAGACTTGGTCTTTAGTCTTTACTGTTTTTCTACCTTCTTGTTTCTTTTCCACCTTATTATTATTATTATTTTAGTGGGAAATTTGCTTCCTATGTCTCTGTTGCTTGTGCCGGCACTTCTCCTCATCTCTCTTCGTACAGTTATTTATTTATTTATTTATTATTGTCATAATTGACTGCTCCCTTTTCCCACTTCACGCAAACGCCGTGCGATTGAGTAATGACCTCGACTTGTGACCTTAGATCTCTGATAAATAAAACTTTCCCAAATATAAGAAAAACAGAAATAAAGGTACACCTACCTAATACACTGTTTATCACTGTTCATTATCTGAATGCAACATTCATTTCCCAAAAAAAAAAGAGGACAAATCAACTCCCACATTGTCAGAGGAAATGACGGTCTATTAAAAAAAATGTGTAAAGGAAATTTTGAGGGTATAAAGTTGATTAGAGTTAAGTTGATAAAAGAGAAATTCATAAGGGTATTCAAACAAAAATATATGCGGTTATGTTTCAACTGTTCAGGTGTTTCACACAATCAATCACACACATATATGGACACACAATATAATCACATCGTCATGATCTATTAGAGTTTCAGATTTTGATTGGAAAGTTTATTCCACCCGAAACAATAACTTTGTAACAAATAACTTAACAAGCAATTACATCAAAGCAAGAGGACACAGTTTTATGTCCAATCCTAAGAATGAAATATGTACCTAATACTTGGTATCTTTATAAGAATTTTATACCCAACGCAATTGAAAATACATATTAGTAATAGAGCACCACTAAATTATTTTACTCTTTTTTTTGTGTGGTGATTTTACTCTTTAACTTTACCAAAAGCAGCTCCCGATAATAAATTTCACTTTCACAATTTCCTCTCCATTTGCCGGAGTGAGTGATTGAGTGGATTAATGACGCGTTTTTTTAAACACTAATATTATTATTATTCTAGAAATCTTACTTTTTCATTTCCAAAAAGTTTCCTTTGGTCTACATTGGTAGATTGGGGTTGCCTGCGGCTCCTCCGAACCCAGTTTTTGAAACTCTTTCCGCTCTCTCTCTCTTGCGTTCTCCTCCAAACCTAATTCCCAGCCACTTCCAGAGTTCCCACCAATCTCCATTCACTTAACTCGGCCGGCGACTCAGCTCGTCCCGCTCTCTCGGCTCAACTTCCGGCCTACTCTCATGAACTTGCTGACTTCGTGATGACAATGATGATGGATAAGAATTGGAAATTCCGCCGGTTTGGAGCTCCGTTTCTCAGCTTCTTTCTCTACTGCCACTTGGTTCTCTTCTGCTTCTCATCCGCATCCTCCTCGCTGCTCGACGGCCAAGGTATGCCACCGGCGGCGATTTCTCTCTCTCTCCTGGCGGCGGGAAGGACACTGCAGCTCCTCTGTTTCTTCTAACTGTTTTCCATTTTTTTGGCGCGTGTTGCAGGTTTGGCTTTGTTGAAGTTCAAGGAAAGAGTGGTGAGCGATCCGTTCGGCGCGCTGAAGGATTGGAAGGATGACGGTGGTGGAGTTCTTGATTACTGCTCGTGGTTCGGCGTTGAGTGCTTGGCTGGAAACGTTGTAGCCTTGTGAGTCTGCTTTTTCTCTTTTTCATCTGCTCCATCTTAAAATTTTCAGTTGTTCTCCCGTTTCCCTTTTCATTTGGTCTTTCGATCTTTTCCCTATTTTGCTTGGGATTAGGTCTGAGAACTGAGAAGTCGTCACTTTTCTTTCACACGCTGTTTGGTGGCCGAGAAAATTTTGAACATTCTTTTTCAGGAGATAACCATGCATGATTGATTGTGTGGCGCCTAATAATGGGATCATAATTATTTATCACACCTTATCTTTCTGTTTATAGCAATCATTGCACTTTGGAGAGAATTTTTGGAATTAGGGCTAAACTTATTTGGTCAGTTGATTGCTATGGCGTTACTAATGAATTTATGTGTTTATTGATCCTACATCAAATGAAATTATGTGTTGATGGATGAGTCCCATAACGTCAGAGATGTGAACAGGCAACAGATTCTGGGATTATGTTTTCTTAGGTTTCTGCTTAGTGCTTAATTGGTCTTCTTCCTCTTTCATGGTAATATGGTTTTGATGAGTTGTATGTCTGCGGGCAGGAACCTGAAAGATCGTTGCTTGGAAGGAACACTGGGATCTGAGCTGGGAAACCTTGTCAGCCTAAAGTCCATGTAAGTGTTCCATAACTGCTCAAGAGTCTTTGCTGCATCTCTTTTAGCCCTTAGCATTACTGATTTGTGTTTTTGCTGCAGTGTTTTGCGCAATAACTCATTCTCTGGCTCAATTCCGGAAGATATTGGCGAGCTGAAGGAGTTGGAGGTGCTCGATCTTGGGTTCAATAACTTCAGTGGTTCACTTCCTTTGAACCTTGGAAGCAATCGGCCTTTAATGCTTCTGTATGTTGCTTGTGTCTGCAAAGTTCTGTTTTGGCTTTAAGGTTTCATTGGCCATCTGTTTTTTTTCTTAACTGCTTTTCATTGTTGTTTTCTTTCTTCTTTTCAGGTTATTGGATCATAATGGTGTTATTAGCATCATTTCACCTGAAATTCATCAACTGACGAAGGTCTCTGAAGTTCAAGTTCATGAAGTTGAATTGCATGATTCAGCTAAACCTGCATCTTCCCATAATAAAAGGTACTTAGTATGGTATATCACGTGGTAAACAGAATCAACTTCAATAAATTCTTTTGTTCTTTGTAATCTGGACTCCTTTCATGAGATGATGCCTCACCCGTTTTAGTTTCTGCTTTTTGTTATGTGTGGCAGGAAATATGCAGCTCACAGGAGACTTTTACAAACAGTTGGTGGAGTGAATCTACCACCAGTATCATTAACTCCATCTACCCCTTTCTTCGACCCTTATGCATTTTTGCCTCCACTGCCCTCTGTAGCTCCATTTCTCCCGACTCCAAATGCAGATCCTCCATTGCCTCCTTCTCCCCCTGCTACCGATTCAAATGATTCAATTCCACCGCCCCCAGCTGCTTCTCCAAATTCTACTGAAGCTTCTCTTCCTTTACCAACTCCTCCACTATCAAGTAGTCCCAATTCAACAGTTGATAGTTCCCCTTCCAGGAGTCATACCTTTATACCAATTGTTGCAGCGGTAGCTGGGGCCACATGTTTTCTCCTTGCTATCTTTGGAATATATCTGTGCAAAACCAATAGGGCAGCTGTCAAACCTTGGGCCACTGGACTCAGTGGGCAGCTTCAGAAAGCACTTATAACTGGTAACTCAATCCTCTTATTGAAAACCTGATGTGAATAAGAATGTCATTAACTGATTCATTGAAAACTATATAGAAGGGCTGAAGGGAAAAAAAGTAAAAGGAAAAAAGAGAAGGAATGCCATGGAAAGTTGTTGCATTAAGCACCTAATGGAATTACTGTCCAAACATATATTTTGAGTTGTGGAAGGGAATCTTGTTGTGCTTATGTCACTATCCTTGCTAGTGTAGCTGCTGTGAATTTCTTAGTTGATGGTGGTTTGCTACCTTACTGCCTTTGTACTAAATTGTACCGTGTTGCTATTTCAGGTATACCAAAGCTGAAGAGAACTGAGCTTGAATCTGCCTGCGAAGATTTTAGTAATGTTATTGGTTCTTCACCACTCGGTATGCTGTACAAAGGCACTTTGTCCAGTGGGGTTGAAATAGCGGTGGCCTCTGTTGCATTAACCTCTTCCAAAGATTGGTCACGAAACCTGGAACTGCAATTCGCAAAGAAGGTAGCTTTCATATCCTAGTCGATCATGCATCGATTCTTCTAAGTGTCTATTCACTCATCTTTGTCTGTTATATGTTTCAGATTGAGACATTATCAAAAATCAATCACAAGAATTTCGTCAACCTTCTGGGGTACTGTGTGGAAGAGGAGCCTTTCACGAGAATGATGGTTTTTGAATATGCTCCAAATGGATCACTCTTTGAACACTTGCACAGTAAGCACCAGCTTTAGCCGAAACAATTACACCATCACTTTTTTGGATGGTCTTCTTAACCACTTTTTGTTGGTTTTGCTAGTTAAAGAGTCAGAACACCTGGACTGGGCAATGCGGCTCAGAATCATGATGGGCATAGCTTACTGCCTCGAGCACATGCACCAGCTGACCCCACCGATCGCCCACAAGAACCTCACCTCTTCATCCATCTCCCTCACCGAAGACTATGCAGCCAAAATCTCTGATTTCAGTTTCTCAAACGACATAATCATACCACCTCCTTCCCCCGAGATGGAACATCCCGAGACTGACACTGAGCTGACAGCTGATATTCCATTCCGGGCAAGCAACGTGTACAGCTTTGGCGTGTTGTTGTTCGAACTCATCACAGGCAGGCTTCCTTACTTGGTAGACAATGGATCGCTGGAGAACTGGGCAGCAGACTACTTGACGGGGGACCAACCCCTTAGGCAGATTGTGGACCCCATGCTCGACTCTTTCGAGGAAGGCAAGCTAGCGTCCATCGAACAAGTGATAAAGGTTTGTGTTCACCCTGATCCACTACAAAGACCGACAATGGCGGAAATCACTCCTATGTTGAGAGAGGTAACTGGGATAACTGCCGAAGCAGCGACCCCGAAACTCTCTCCTCTTTGGTGGGCAGAGCTCGAGATTCTGTCTGCCGATGGTAGTTGATGAAAACTAAGCTCTACCAAAACCCTCCATTTTCTTGAAGAAGGTATGAGCTCTAAATGAATGGATCATATGGGCAGGGAGGAGGGTAGGGAAAGTTGGTGTTTGTGGGTGTGTCTGTGTACCTATTCTATCTATTTTGTGCGTTAGAGGAGAGGTGGAAGCCCAGAGCTGCTTGCTTGTGTATATAGAGAGCCAAGAAAATGGAAGCTGGATAAATGCTTTGGCACCATCTTGGTGCTTTGTGTGTTTATTAATTCTTTAATCCTCCACAGAGGGCTGAGATTTAGGTTTGTGGTGGCCATGAACACATCACCAACCAAACCTTCTCTCTTTGTTTATATTCCTGGTTGTTGAGCATTTTTGCTTATCCATATTTTGTGCTCTTCACGTCCATCTGTCAAAGTAAGTTCTTGTTCTGAGTTGGAACTGGAAGAGTCTTTGGTTGGCAGTCTCCATTCCTACTAGTCGTGGAGTTATGGGTGAATTGACCAGACTTTTCAATGACATCAGGTTAACTGGTTGGTTAAGAACATGACTTTTCTGCAGTTGTTTAAGGATTTGGGATTTTCAGTTTTTGTTTTTCCTATATGGAGGGGTGTTTAGTTTTAACTAATGAAGAAGTCTGAGGAAGTGATAAGGTTGTACTGTTTATGTTACGCTAAATGGGAAAAGGGATTAAGAAAATACGACGCGATTTAGCTGTCATTGTGTGTAAAGTATACTATGCGAACTTGCGAAGTGATTTTCCAGTTGGGATGAATGAGATGGCATCAGCTGGCAGAGGGATGTTTGGAATGGTCAAACGCTTGAACTCAAAGGAAACACGGTTCTGATGATTATTTTAGTCATTCAGTGATATATAGTTGGCAAGGAGATGGCATTTTTGGCGCTGTTGGTGGATGGATTCTTCAAACATGCTGCTACAAGGATAGGGGTGTGCAGAGCTCAGAACTGGACCAAACTAGGGAAGATTGTGGTTGAATAGTAAAATACATTTTAGAACTACATTTGGTTTGTTTTGGTCAGGTTTTATTTTTCTTCGATACTAATAAGATTCATAAAATCAAAGATAGGATCATATTATACTTGGTTCGATGTGATTACATTATCGGTTTGATTGCGATTTGATAGGGCCCAACTCAGGGATAAAATGGAAACAATCAAATACACCAAATAGGCAAATAATGCCCAATATTATTGAGAAAATGGCTAACTTAATTGACAATACTATCCTACCGCTAAACTCCTCAATCAAATCGAACGTGGTATGTAAGACAATGTGATGCTTATGCTTATATAAATTATGCTACTCTAAATCTACAATTGTTATGTACTTATGTATATGTTATAATCGCACAGCAACAATTATTTCTTATCTAATAAGTTATTAGAAACAACATTATGTAAGGACTTCGTAATAACTTTGCATGTTATGTAGTTTGGAGTTAATACTCATTATTACTTACAAATACGGAATACCATTCTATATTTGTTATGTAAGACCTTGACATAAATGAATACCTAACGATAATAACTATTTCTATTTGGGCAACCTAAAGAACCATAATTTTGCTGGTACCCACTTTTAGCCATACTTAGGGTATGATCTTCAAATCGCAGTCGAATCAAGATAACTTAAACTAATCTAGTTTTCCCCATACGAAACTAAAAGAGAGAGATTGTGGTGTGAAGACTGAATCCAAGTAGCAAATCATCGGAATCTCCCCATCCATCCCTCGAAAAAATCCTTACCCCATTCTGGATAATACCCAAAAGACACCAATCAATCAATTAACAAAACAGGGGAACCCTTCAGTCTCCCCTGCACCCAAAACACCGCTAGATGCCACAATTTCTTGGCAATCCCATAGCCGTAGTAGAAAGTAGAACAAGAAGAAGAAAGGTATGGCCATCTCCCGATTCCGGAATCCATGCCGGATTGTACCTACTTATAAAGCAGAGCAGTCTCCCCATCCATAATCAACACCAATCTTCCCATTAATCAATCTTCTCTCTGTCTTTCCCTCTGTTTCTCTCTGCCCATTTTCATAACCTGTAGAAGAAGAAAAAATGGCAGCTGCCAAGCACAGCCAAATCTCCACAATCTGCTCACTCCTGCTCCTCTGCGCCACCCTCCCACTAATGGCCGCCGCCGCCGCCCAACAGAGGAAGCCGTCCGTCGCCGTGGAAGGAGTGGTCTACTGCCTGAGCTGCAAGTACGCCGGCTCGGGGTCTCTGATCGACGCCACGCCGATCCAATCAGCCAATGTCAGCGTCAGTTGCGCGAATTCCGGAGTCTACCAGATCAATCAGACCGACGTGCACGGCTACTTCTACTCGTGGCTCGATGGGCCCAAGCTGGGCCGCGGGGGTTTGGGCAATCCGATCCAGGCCTGCACGGTGAAGCTGGTTTCTTCCCCGCTCGAGGCCTGCAATGTGCCTACCGATCTTAACCATGGTAACGACGGAGCCAAGCTCCGGTTCGAGGGTAAAGTGGTGAAGTCGCCTCATTATGCTGTTTTCTATGCTGCTGGTCCCTTGGCGTTTCGCCCTCAGATGTGCGCAAATTGACCTTGCACCATGGTTTAGTGACTACTTATTTGCTAGTGAGGTTTCAAGTTTGATACAAGCAGAGGCTATATGGACAAAGGAAAGAATAAAAGATTTGCAGATTTATGTGGTTTGTGGAAGATAGATGGAGGACTGTTCTGCTAACTCGAAATGAGATAGGTCAACAATAAGGATCTAGTGTGTGCTATCTGATAGTGGTAGACTACAGATTTGAGGCACTCTGTTGCTGGAGTACAAGGTCTTGCTTCTTTTTGAGTTGTTCTTGGAACTAAGGTGTAATGAGTTGAGCAAATTTGACACTTTTGTAGCAGATTCCTTTATGATCCAGAATGTTGAAAGACAACTTCTTTCAGGCAATCACTCCACTCGTATTCCACGATTCGGCTTCTAATCATATAATAATTTCTTCGGAACGGGATATTGTGCTAACTCTGCAGGAGTTAGCATCATGCTAATCATGAGTTGTTGTTGTAGTCCGCGTCGGAGTTGTAGTCCTGAATATACGAAAAACGGTGACTACAACTAAAAAAAAACTATGATTGCGTTGGATATGTAGTCCTACAACTGCAAAACACAACGACTACAACTGTAATAACAACGACTACAACTAATATAATTGTGCTACTAGCATGTTAGCAAGCTAACCGATCCCACTGTGTTCTGACTTCTTAATCAAGATGATGAGTTACGTTATTGAATCCAAGTAGAAAATCTTTGTTAATTACCTACAAATCCAATGAACTTTCCTCTACACAATCCCCAACCCATTTTGGATAATGCCCTAAGGACACCAATCCATCATTAACAAGACCGTTATTTTAAACAAAAAGGGTAACCCTTCAGTTACACCCAAAACACCGCTAAATGCCATGATTGTTTTGGCAATCCTTAGGAGATAGAAGAAGAAGAAGAGTACTGAATGTGGCCGTCTCCCCCGAATCCAAGTCGGCTTTTCTAACCTACTTAATTCTCCACCTCCATAAACAACCTTCTCTCTCTCTCTCTCTCTCTCTCTCTCTCTACCCCGTTTTCACAAAGCTGCCGAGAAAAACAAAAATGGCAGCCAACACCAACCAGAAGAAATCATACATCGTCGTAGAAGGAGCAGTCTACTGCCAGGACTGCAAGTACGCCGGCTGGTCGTCGTCCTTGACCGACGCCACGTCTGTCTCATCAGCTGGTGTCGGCGTCAGTTGCACATGATGAATTCCGGCGGCCAAGGGAGCGTCTACCAGACCAATCGGACCGACGAACACGGCTACTTCTACACGTGGCTCGATGGGAAAATAATCTTCTAAATTAAATTTGAATCATTATGATAATCTTAAACTAGAGATGAGAAAATAATCATTGAATTTTTACTACTGTAACAAATGGATGTTTAACATCACTATTTCATAATATTAATTCGACGGGACACAAAAGTTCTCATAACGTCACATACAACTAATATCTAACGATCCTGTTTGTCCTAAGAAATAGTAATATGAACACCAAAAGAAACGAAAATGCTCTTATGAGTGAGTGAAGCACTCTCCCAAACACACGAGAAGGAGGAGGCAAATTTTTTAAATTAAAAACAGGATTTGTTGGTATTGATGCCTCAAATTAGTTCAAGACTTGGAGTTATGGAAGACACTTGAGGTTACTTGGGGTTATGAAAGTTAATGACCACATGGAGTTAATTGTGTGGAGTTTCCATTTGGTTAATGGGAGTGCCGTTCACTTTTTCTTTGGCATCTCATAAGCCATTTTGCATGGCTATAAATAGAGAGTCTATTGTTGTTGAATAGACACACCAATTCCATCCAACTCCTTTCTTCTCCTAAAGTGTAGAATATCTTCTTGAGTACTTTTCTTTTATGTTGGGAGTTTTCTACTTACTCCACAACTTTGTACGTTGAAGATTATTCCTTGATCATAGTGGATTTACTGGCTTGTCCAGCCCGTGGTTTTTCTCCCTCTTCTTTGGAGGGTTTTCCACGTAAAATTGGTGTCTTGTCTTTGTTCATTCTCTTCTCTGTTTTCTTGTTCGATTTCATATTGGGTTTGCTTCCGCTAGTGCTCATTTATATCCAGGTTCAAAAGTCTTTAAAAGACAACAAGTGGTATCAGAGCCCTTGACAACCAATTGAAATCCTCGACAAGATGACTGCAAAGTTTGACATTGAGAAGTTTGATGGCAAGATATCATTCTCGATATGGAGAATTCAAATGAAGGCAATTTTGACACAAAATGGTGTTCAAAAGGCTTTACTTGGTC
This sequence comes from Linum tenue, assembly GCA_946122785.1. Classification (NCBI taxonomy): domain Eukaryota; kingdom Viridiplantae; phylum Streptophyta; class Magnoliopsida; order Malpighiales; family Linaceae; genus Linum; species Linum tenue. Next base: position 19,471,805 of record CAMGYJ010000005.1, read on the forward strand.
TCGAAGCCAAACCAGAGACCTTGACTGATGTCCAATGGGAAGAGCTCGATGAAAAGGCTCTTACTGCTATTCAATTATGCCTGTCAAAATCGGTTTTGCAGGAGGTGGTAAGTGAGACAACTGCAATTGGACTTTGGACAAAATTAGAGTCACTTTATATGACGAAAAGTCTCGCTAACAAGCTTCGTCTAAAAGAGAAGTTGTACACTACTCGTATGGCTGAAGGTACTCCAATTCAAATCCATCTTTCTACCTTCAATTCCATTGTTATGGACTTGGAAAATATTGACGTGAAAATTGAAGATGAGGATAAAGCTGTTTTATTAATATGCTCATTGCCCCAGTCCTTTAAACACTTTAAAGAGATCATGCTCTATGGAAATATGGATACTTTGTCTTATGAAGATGTAAAATCTAACTTACTGTCAAAAGAAAAATTTGACTTTGAGTCCAGTTCTAATGACAAAGGTGAAGGTCTATTTATAAGAGGAAGATCCAAGGAAAAAGGGGAATCAAGCAAAGGTAAAGGTAAAGCTCGATCCAAGTCAAATGGTCGAAAATCTGATGATGGGAAGTACTGTCGCTATTGTCGCAAAACTGGTCATGAAATTTCAAATTGTTTCAAATTAAAGGCCAAAGAAGAAAAGAAAAAGCAATCTCAAAAGGCTTCTGAAGCCGGAGAAGCTAGTATCGTCAATGACGATTCTGATGGTGAAGGTTTGGCAACAATTTCTTCTTACGATGGCAGTAATTCGGATGTTTGGGTTCTTGATTCTGCATGCACTTTTCATATTTGTCCCAATAAGAACTGGTTCAAAACACTTAAACCTGTTAATTCTGGTGTTGTGCTAATGGGAAATGATGATCCTTGCAAAGTTCTTGGTATTGGTACAATTGAAATGCGTCTTCATGATGGGGTTGTCAGAACTCTTTCTGATGTTCGCTATGTTCCTGACATGAAGCGAAATCTTATTTCTTTAGGCACCCTCGAGTCTCTTGGGTGCAGATATGGAGCTGAAGGTGGAGTTCTTAAGGTATCTAGAGGTTCTCTTGTTATGATGAAAGCTAACCGCATTGGTATGATATATGTCTTGCAAGGTTCTGTTGTTACAGGTTCAGCAGATATTTCTACCTCGCTGCTTGATTCGCATAATACTCAATTATGGCATATGCGGCTAGGACATATGGGTGAAAAGCCAATGACAGTTCTAAGCAAGAGAGGACTATTGGGGAACCAAAATTTTGGGAAACTTGACTTTTGTGAACATTGTATCTTCGGGAAGAAGAAAAAGGTCAGTTTCTCTCCTGCTTCCCATAGTTCCAATGGGGTGCTTGATTATATTCACTCAGATTTATGGGGACCCTCTAAATTTCCTTCCATAGGAGGTCGTAGATACATGATGACAATTATTGATGATTTCTCTCGTAAAGTTTGGGTTTATTTCTTACGGCACAAAAATGAAGCCTTTTCTGCATTTAAAAAGTGGAAAGTGCTAGTTGAAACTCAATCAGGAAGGAAAGTTAAGAAGCTTAGAACTGACAATGGATTGGAATTCTGTGAAAATGAGTTTAATGAATTTTGTTCCTCACATGGAATCGGAAGACACAAAACTCTAGTTAAAACACCTCAGCAAAATGGTGTTGCCGAAAGACTTAACAGAACAATTCTCGAAAGGACTCGGTGTATGACGTCAAATGCAGGTTTATGGCATAGACGTGATTTATGGGCAGAAGCTGCAGCAACAGCTTGTTATTTAATCAACCGTTCTCCACATAAGTCGTTGGATTATAAAATTCCAGAAGAAATTTGGACAGGTAAACCAGTTGATTATTCCAAATTAAGAATATTTGGTTGCCCATCATATTATCACGTAAATGAGGGTAAGCTCTCTCCAAGAGCTAAAAGGTGTTTATTTCTGGGATATTCTATGGAGTCAAAAGGCTATCGTTTTTGGTGTATTGAATCTCACAAGGTTATTCAAAGTAGAGATGTTACATTTAATGAAGATGCCTTATTTTCTGTCAAAGATGGTACTTCTTCGTCCCATGATGCACAAAATCTTGAGACTCCAAGAGACAAGGTGGAGTTCGAACAACAAGATTCACCTACCCATCTATCTTCTCTAGAGTTAAATCCTAGTGAAGTTCAAAATGAGGAAATGCCACCTCAAGTGCCACAAGATTATATCTTGGCTCGAGATCGGCCAAGGAGAGTTATACAAAAACCTGCTCGATATAGAGATGATGAGCTTGTTGCGTATGCTCTCGCCGTTGCACAAGAAATTTCAGAAGAAATTGAGCCTGCTTCTTTCAAAGAAGCTATATCTTGTGTAGATTCATCTAAATGGCTTGCGGCAATGAATGAAGAAAACGAAAGTTTGTTGAAGAATAATACATGGGAATTATGTATCCTTCCTACGGGGAAGAAAGCACTTTCAAATAAGTGGATATACAAAAAGAAAGAAGGAATTCCCGGTATTGAAGAGGCAAGATGGAGGGCGTGGTTGGTTGTTCGCGGCTGCAACCAACGTGAAGGTATTGATTTCAATGAAATCTTTTCTCCTGTTGTGCGTCACACTTCCATAAGAATTTTGCTCTCTTTTGTTGCTCTCTTTGATTTGGAGTTAGAGCAACTTGATGTGAAAACTGCTTTCCTTCATGGTGATCTCGAGGAGGAGATATACATGAAGCAACCAGAAGGCTTTGTGATTCCAGGAAAGGAGCATATGGTTTGTCGCTTGAGAAAATCATTATATGGTCTCAAGCAAGCTCCTAGACAATGGTATAAGCGTTTTGATACTTTTATGATTGGAAATAGTTATACACGAAGTCAATTTGATAATTGTGTATACTTCCAAAAATTTCCCGAGGGCTCCTACATTTATCTACTTCTTTATGTTGATGACATGCTTATTGCTTCTAAGAACAGAATGTTGGTCGAAAGGTTAAAGTCACAACTAAAAGGAGAATTTGAGATGAAGGACCTTGGAGCAGCAAAGAGGATTTTAGGTATGGAGATCCAAAGAGATCGACAAGCTGGTAAATTATTTTTGAACCAAAGAAAGTACATTGATAAGGTACTTGAAAGGTTCGGAATGATTGATTGTAAGCCCACTTCTACTCCTCTCGCTGCTCATTTCAAGTTATCTGCTGCTTATTGTCCAACAACAAATGAAGAAGTGGATTATATGTCTAGCGTTCCATATTCGAGTGCAGTTGGTAGTTTGATGTATGCTATGGTCTGCACAAGACCCGATCTTGCATATGCAGTAAGTGTTGTCAGCAGGTATATGCAAAATCCAGGAAAAGAACATTGGAATGCTGTGAAGTGGATACTTCGGTATTTGAAGGGAACCCGTGATATGGGTCTATTGTTTGAGAGGAGTGAAAATCCTTCCAACAATATTATAGGCTTCACAGATTCTGATTTTGCAGGTGACTTAGATAAACGGAAGTCCCTTTCCGGATATGTTTTCACTCTCTGCAATTCATGTGTTAGCTGGAAATCTTGTTTGCAACCCGTAACTGCTTTGTCAACTACAGAAGCAGAGTATGTTGCTATTTCTGAGGGGGTTAAAGAGGCTATTTGGTTACGTGGCCTAGTTATTGAGCTTGGAGTTGAACAAACTGTTTCAACCGTATTTTCGGATAGTCAAAGTGCCATTCACTTGACTAAAAATGACATGTATCATGCGAAGACAAAACATATAGAAGTCAAGTACCACTTTGTCCGAGATGTTATGGTTGCAGGTGATATTAGTGTGAAGAAAGTTCATACTGACAACAATCCTGCAGATATGCTCACTAAAGTTCTTCCTTCAACTAAGTTTGATCGTTGTTTGAACTTAGTTGGAATTCGAAGAGCTTGATTACCTCTCAGAGGTTTCTGGACAAGTCTTTCTAAATTTGATTCAAGGTGGAGATTGTTGGTATTGATGCCTCAAATTAATTCAAGACTTGGAGTTATGGAAGACACTTGAGGTTACTTGGGGTTATGAAAGTTAATGACCACATGGAGGTAATTGTGTGGAGTTTCCATTTGGTTAATGGGAGTGCCGTTCACTTTTTCTTTGGCATCTCATAAGCCATTTTGCATGGCTATAAATAGAGAGTCTATTGTTGTTGAATAGACACACCAATTCCATCCAACTCCTTTCTTCTCCTAAAGTGTAGAATATCTTCTTGAGTACTTTTCTTTTATGTTGGGAGTTTTCTACTTACTCCACAACTTTGTACGTTGAAGATTATTCCTTGATCATAGTGGATTTACTGGCTTGTCCAGCCCGTGGTTTTTCTCCCTCTTCTTTGGAGGGTTTTCCACGTAAAATTGGTGTCTTGTCTTTGTTCATTCTCTTCTCTGTTTTCTTGTTCGATTTCATATTGGGTTTGCTTCCGCTAGTGCTCATTTATATCCAGGTTCAAAAGTCTTTAAAAGACAACATGATTGAATCCAAGTATAAATCTGATCATTAATGTAACCCTCAGTTCAACTCTCATTCATCATCAAAATCCCCAAAAGACATCAATCATTAACATATGACAATAATTGAATAGGGAAGAAGAAGAAGAAGAAGAATAAAAATGTGGGCATCACGTTGCCTACACCTACTTACAATTAGTAGTCTCCACGTCCATAAACAAAACAATCTCCCATGGCGGATCCAAATTCCAATCCATCCATATATAAACACCACATCTCCCCCACAAACCCATCACTCAATCTCATCATCAACAAACCCCAACAATCTAAGCATCCATTCCCACAACCTCCACACTCAAAAATGGCGCCCAGCCACCTCATCATCACCATCTTCTCACTCCTCCTCCTCCTCAACACAATTTCCGCCGAACCCCAATACCACCACCATCCCGCCGCCGCCGCCGCCACAACTCCCCCGCCGAAGATACAATCCGACGTCGTGGTGGAAGGAGTCGTCTACTGCCAGAGCTGCCACAACGCCGGCTCCTGGTCCCTGACCGGCGCCAGGCCGGTCCCGTCCGCCAGGGTCAGCGTCACGTGCGTGAACTCCCGCCGCCACGTGAGCTTCTACAGGACCTACCAGGCCGACGAGCACGGCTACTTCTACGCCCAGCTCGTTGGGCTCAAGCTCAGCCACGGGATTCTGGACCACCCGCTCCAGGCCTGCAAAGTGAAGCTGGTCTCTTCACCGCTAGAGAGCTGCAACGTGCGGACCAATCTGAACTACGGGATCGACGGGGCCAGGCTGCGGTTCGAGAGCAAGGTGCTGAGGTCCGCGAGCTATGAGGCTGTGGTCTACGCGGCTGGGCCCTTGGCTTTCCGGCCCAGCGAGTGCCCTGCCGAAGTTGATGAAGATGACGTCAATCGTGGTTGATTGATGATGGAGTGACTTTTGGGGGTTGGACTTGGTTTTTTTTTTTTTTTTTTTTTCCTTTCTGTTTGAGTTGTGTATCACGAACTAATTATAAAGGCTGTGCGGATGCAGTGCAGGATAATTTCATGATCGTGCTGTACACTTGTACCGGTTGATTATTATTTATTAAGAAGAAGAAAAAAAATATTTTAATTATGGTGTTACTATTATTTTGTGGCGAAACTCAATCATGGAAGTCACGCCATCTAATGTCTTGTATAATTTTATGATGATTGGCAAGTCAAATTGAGAATGTTTTTAGGTATATTGCGTGAAAAATTAATTGGTTCTAATAATTTTAGTTATGTATTAATCTTACTTTTCGTTATTTTAAATGAAAGTTAATTCATTTTAAATGGCGAGGAATGGACCAAGTAAACTCACAATCAAATCAAACTATGATATGATGTTAAAAATTAGTTGGTCCGAATTACTCGAATTATTATGACCTATTGGTCAAGATTTATTGGAACCAACTAATTATTAAAACACATGTGAATACTTTTTACCAAAATTCATAAATTTTCTTGTTTGTTATTATTTAATTGAAAATTGAGATACTATGACCACAAATAAAATAATCACAAGGATGATTATTAGATTGGGTGTATGTTATAATATAAATTTCACCCTCCACAATAATCAGAAGATACTGCTGGTACGGCTTGTGATAATATTTTTATGTTTTTTAAAATGCATCTGAATGCTGATAACTTAAAATAAAGCCGAATTAGAAGCATAGGGAATGAATAAGAAAATCAGTCAAAGGGGATTGGATCCATGTAGAAATCGATAATGGAATCCTCAGTTGCTCATTCAACTACAAAATCCCTAACCCCATTTTGGATAATACCCAAAAGACACCACCAATCACTAACACACTTAACAACCAGTAAAATTGAAAACTCAGCACTTCAGTTTCCCCTGTATCCAACACACTGCAAAATCCCATAATTTGGCCATGCTTAGTAGAAAGAAGAAGAAGAAGAAGAATGTGGCCATCACATCACATACACGCCACAGATCTCTGAAGATTCCATGGCCGTAAAGCTCTTCCCCTACTAACTACTAAGTAGTCACCACGTCCACTAACAACCCATTCAACATCTCTTATGTATAAATACCCACAAATGCAGCTCACATCTCATCAAACGCAAAAGACATTTCCAATCTTCTGCAGAATTAGACATGGCAGCCAACAACAGCCATCTCATCACCGTCTGCTCACTGCTTCTGCTCTTCGTCCTCCCATCAATGGCTGTCCAACCCAAGTACCACCACGCTCCCACAACCCCACAGAAGAAATCTGACGTCGTGGTCGAAGGAGTCGTCTACTGCCAGAGCTGCAAGTATGCCGGGTCGTGGTCTTTGACAGGCGCCAAGACAATCCCATCAGCTAGAGTTAGCGTGACTTGCAAGAATTCGCGCCACCAGGTGAGCTTTTACAAGGCCTACCAGGCTGATAAACACGGCTACTTCTATGCACAACTCGACGGGTTCAAGTTGAGCCATGGAGTTTTGGATCATCCCCTCCAGGCCTGCACTGTGAAGCTTCTTTCTTCCCCTCTCGCGACCTGCAATGTGCGTACCAATCTTAATTATGGCATCGATGGAGCGAAGCTTCGGTCTGAGGGTAAGGTGTTGAGGTCTCCTCACTATGAGGCTGTGATATATGCAGCTGGTCCCTTGGCTTTCCGCCCAGAAACATGCTCAAACCATCATGGTTAAAAACATGAATGACCTTTTTCTTTGTCGTGGGTTTTCAAGGCCTTGCCTTAGCATTTTCTTTCTGGTTTTCATTCTTTTTGTTGGAGTATAAGATCTTCCTCGTGTTGAGTTCTCAATGTGATCAAGATCGTCTATCAGCAATTTGTACCCGCATTCAAATGAGTTGAATCTTTTTAGCAGAATGTTAGTCTCTCTTGTCTTCCTGACCTCCTTGCATTATTCCCTATAACCCATCAATAGCCTCCAAAGTCTCTAACGTCCAGTGGCATCCCAAACAGCAGAGTGTTGATCTTCATAAACTTAAGACTTCAAAGCTTCTACAAGAGGCAGCAGTACAAAAGACAAAGGTTGAGAAAATGAAACTTCGTTTCAACAAGGAGAAGAAGCCACTTACCCTTATAAGGGCTAAAAATCCAGTAGCGTCCCAAACAACTTGTTAATGTCATGCATTGCCTGTATAGTGAACAGAGTTGGCTCAAACAAGTCTGATCCCCTTGTATCAGATGATGATGTTTTGCTTTCTTGATGATGATTAACAACATCAGCTGGCAATATTGAGAACCCGCCAACTTCTTCTTGCATTTTCTTACCTGTCTGGTTTTGGTTATCATCAACAGCATCATCATCATCCTGCAATATCAACAACCCGCCAACTTTTTCTTGCATCTTGTTCCCATTCTGGTTTTGTTTATGATCAACGACATCACCATCAGGCAGTACAAAAAAATACCACCATTTTTTTGTTCTTGTTTCTTCACTGGCTGGCTTTGTTTTCCATCAAATTCATCATCATCGGGCAGTATAAAAAACCCACCACCACCAAGTTGTTGCTGTTCTTGTTGTTGTCTCACCGGCTGCTTTGCTCCCTTGGCGCTTGCAAACTCTATGGGCTCCCCAAACATGTTGTTGATGTGTTCCATGGCTTGCTTCAAGTTCACTGTGGGATCAACCAACCCATGGTGGCATAGATTCTCCACTTCCGGTTTGTCCGAAATGGTGGACCCAACAAACCGATGAACCACTGTATCCTCCCTCGTAAGTTTGTTTCTTGGGGACCTCGAGCCACCTTCTTCAGATGCTGAAAGATCCTGCGGACATGTGAATACAAAAGGGGAGTCTTCTTCTTCCTCCTCCTCTTCACAAAATTCAGCCTCTTGGTGCATTTCATCATCGATCAATATTTGAAGAGGCTCTTTCTTTCCAGCATTGCTCAATGGCTTGGTTCCACTGACCTCCACGTTTGAATCCACATAGACTTCAAACCCACCATTCCAGCTGCTGTTTCCATTTGATCCAGGACGGTTGGATTCCTCAAAAGGCTTCTTCACAAGACCAGTGCTTCCATCTTGAATTTGTTTCCCTTCAGCTTTAGTAATGCATACGTTTCATTGTTCACATCAGTCCTCACTGCAGCTGTACAGGTCTTTTATCAGCTCTTAAGGCGATCTGCATACGATGAAGAAACTGTTCATACGATTTTGCAACTCGTCAACAGGCTCAGCAAGGCTGGTTTTCCACCCAAAAACTTTTAACAACAATAGAAAATAGTAGAGCAAAAACTTGTTTACATCATCATTTCCCCAAAATACATCAAGGTGGGTATTTGGTTAAAGATTAAAGAAATGAGGGGGTCAAGGACTTACTTCTGGACACCTATCTGGTACATCTGCTCAGCCGCCTCATATTTCTTCATCTTTTCATAGCACAAAGCATATGCTTGGTAAAACAATGACCTCTTCATCCCAATCTGATTCTTCTCCATGGTTCTCAATAGCGAACTTGGTTCATCCACATAATCCATCTTCCCTCAATTCCCTAAAGATTCGCCACCAAACTATAAATCAAATGGCCACATAGTAATGGTAATTTCAATAGAACGATAGAACATAGAAAATCAGCTAGCTTGGCTTTCTCCATTGGACCAGTAGAAGAATAAAATGAACCAAGCACAAAGAAGCCCCTAAAAATCATCGATCTTGAGAAAGGAATAACGGAGGGTGGAGTTGAGTTACCAACTGCAACCAAACTCGAAGGTAGCGAGGATCGTTCCTGTAGCGCTCATCAGACTCAAATGTCTGAGCGCATTTGTGAAAGAAGCGAGGTAGCTTTTCTTTCAGCTGAGTTGGAGGCAGAGATTCTCTCAGTTTCTTTATCCCTCTGCAGATATGGAGAGAAAGAACATACCGAAGAAATCAGGCACAGAGATATTGAGAAGTGGAGAGAAAGTGGGTGGAAAGAGTACCGGAGCCAGGGGAGAAGAGGATCCTTGCCGGAGTAGGATTTGATTTCGGAGGCGACAGAAGAGAAGATAACATCTGCAGCGGCGCCTGCATTGTTCCGGTCAGTGCCTCAGTGGTCTCTACTCTCTGCCGACACAAATGAAGCGGTGCTGCGGTGGTCGGTGGAGCCGGAGGAGGAAGACATTGATTTTGAATTTGGGCAACTTAGTACCTTTATTTTTGTGAAAGGCACTTTGATACCTTTATTTTTCAAGAGTAACACTTTAGGCAAATCCCCATCGACAAAGCACGGCAGAGATTCATGATTCATAAGTAGGAACCGACCTTAACTGACAATACGCGTTTTGGGGTGGAACGGAGGAGTTCTTGTGAGAACTTAAATGCTTAACGTGCTCAGTATCGAAATCCAAAGCGAACAATATATTCATCGGGAAAAGGTTCGGGATGTTACATTACTACTTAACTAGTTACTCCTTGTCCTTGGTCACACATTTTTTTTTTAACAAAACAAACTACTCAATTCGGTTCGGCTAAACCCAATCCGGCCAGGATTCCAACCTATTCAGGAGAGGAGTGTAGCAGTTGCAAACATCACGGCGAGGGGCAAAAAGGCCACGCCACACCGGCGAAAGTAAAAAGAAGTGCTTAGCCAAGGCCAGTCGGCCGCTGTAATTTCCAGTCTTCTCTCCCCAGCGAAAGCCCCTCTCTCTTACTACACACCCATCGATGGCGAAGCCCGACGAGTTCAAGCCGGACCCGCCGTCCGAAAACCCTAAAACCGAAGCAGACGACACCGACGACGAGAATGGCGACGGCGGATACGAAGAAGAAGTTGAAGACACAGAAGAGGACGAGCTCGACGAGGAAGAAGAGGATGAACCCGAACCCGAACCGCGGGTGCGAACTCCACAATCGGCAGTCCGAATGCAACGGGCAAAGCTGGAGGGCCTCTTCCAGCGGCTGCAGACGCAGAGCGTGCCACTTCGAGTCCACGATGTGCTGATTAAGGGGAACACGAAGACTAAGGATTACCTGATCGAATCGGAGGCGGCGCTGCTGAAGAACTGCACTACTATGCAGGAGATCCTCGAGGTCTCCAGAGCTGTGAATTTCCGGCTGCAAGCGCTAGAGGTATTCGATTCCGTCAAGATCACGCTCGATTCTGGCCCTCCGGAGCTTCCTGGGACGTCTAACGTCATCGTGGAGGTTCAGGAGGCTAAAAGCCCCCTTTCTGGCGAAATTGGAGCTTACACAAAGGCCGAGGTATTGCCTCTTACAAATTGTGCCTCATATTTGTACGTGGTGGTTGAACTGATTGAGGAATTGAAGAAGCGAATTCTATATCATGTGGCATTGCGTCTCTATGCACACTAGAGGAATCACAATTCCATTTTAGCCAAATTATCCGAGTTTTGGCTCAGTTTTATCTAATTCAACGAATTTGCAACTAGTAGCCATACTGGGAAGCTAGGATTGAACATTGGGATTCCAGTTTAGGACACCAGCTGAAGAGGGGAGAAGAATGGACGTGGTCTTTACAATTTACTTCTTTTATTATTTACCTGATGCTTGATATCGTTTGCCCTTACTCTGATGATGTCTGCATACCAGTTTCCTAAGGTGGTATTAAGGATAAGTGGGAATGCCTATATTTGCTTTCTATTTGTATTCGTTGAAATGCATTGGAGGACTTAACACACCAGACCACGAGCCTCTCGCCCTTGCTTCTGACCAGTCTTGTGATTTTCTTACTTGGAATTGTGAGTATCTTTGTGGAATTCATCACCTGTAATATGGATGAGGTGGAACAGATGTCGTGCTAAAGCAAGCTTTTTTATCTTGTCGTTAATTCTGATCGTTGAGAGATATCCTGGGTTTGGATTTGAAGTACACCCGAAATTATGAATGAATCCTGCTTCCTAGGTTTGCAAACCTTCTACTGGTACACACACCTAATATTTTGTCAATGCTATCTGGATTTTGTGCTGGTTTTGCAGGCAAGATCCTCGACTGTCGAAGGAACACTAAAGTTCAAAAACATATTTGGTCATGGAGATCTTTGGGATGGCTCTTTTGCATATGGTTGGGACCATATATCGGAGCTAAGTGCTGGTGTGCATTTCCCAAGATTCAGAGGATCTTCATTCCCCTTGGATGTCCGGGCATTCCTGCTATCCCAAGATTGGCTGCAGTTCTCTTCATTCAAAGAGAGGTCAATGGGCCTTTCTGTCGCCTTGCTCTCCTCTAGGAACCATGACTTGGTCTACAATCTTGGTTGGCGTACCTTGACTGATCCATCACAGCTGGCATCCAGGTCAGTAAGGAGGCAGCTTGGGCACAGTTTACTGTCATCTTTGAAATATACTTGCAAGGTTGACAGGAGAAATTCAACTCTGCGCCCAGTTCGGGGATATGCTTTTGCTGCTACCTCCCAAATTGCTGGCCTTGCACCGGATAGTCGGTGCTCACGTTTCTTACGCCAGGTGCATGATTTCCTTTCAACTATGTCCTGTGACTGCCTTATTTATTAATGTGCTTATGGGGGTATTGTGTGCTGTAACTTGTGAGAATGCACATATCGCTTTCTTACATGTTTTCGGGAGTTTTGTTACTCACACAGTCGCACTACATTCCATGAACTACAGACTGCCGTAATTTATCGGCTGGAGACTGGAGTTTATATTTCTGTGTTTCCAAGAGTTGCTGTTTTGGACTTCCTTCTTGGCAGTATAACACTTTCTTTGTGGTTGCATTTCTTTTCTGCTACAGTATAATAGTTGAATTGGTGGTGCATCTTTTATTCTTTTCTTCGAGTAAGTGATCTCTTGTCATTACAACGAGTTGGTGTTCCCCCCTTCATTTAGTTGGTATTTTCCCTGCGAGTTCTTTGTTTTCTGATGGTAAAATGGCCTGCTCAGAAATGGTTTTTTTATTTATTTGCGTATCTAATTTGGGTTATCAATTATTTCCAAATTTCTTTGGCCAGTCTGCTTGGTTCATCAGCTGATGGCTTAGTCTTTGCGGTGATTCATATTCTCACTTAGCTTTTATGCCTCCAGTTCATCTTTAATAACTCAATATGTACTTCAAACAGGAGGTTGATCTTCGTTATGCCATCCCGCTTGGAATTCTGAATTCTGCTCTCAACTTTGGGATCTCTGGCGGCATTGTTTTCCCATGGGGAGCTGGTTTCAAAAACATGCCTTCACCTCTGCCCGATAGGTTCTTCTTAGGTGGCAATTCATCTCCAATTAGCAGTCTGGGGGGCCCAACAACGGTATGGGGATACAGAACCAGGGGACTCGGCCCTACAGAGTCTCGAAGGCAACTGAAGAGCAATGATGGTGATACTGAGGATGCTGCGGATCCTGGAGTTGATTTTCTTGGAGGAGATCTTGCTGTTACTGCTTTTGCTGATCTTTCTCTCGATTTCCCGCTGAAATGGTTCAGAGATAGAGGAATCCATGGCCACATATTTGCATCCGCTGGAAATCTCGAGAGATTAACGCAAAATGCATACAAAGATTTCTCTCTGCAGAAGTTTGTGTCTTCATTTCGAACCTCTGTTGGTGCTGGGATTGTTGTTCCAATCCAGCCATTCCGCCTTGAGGTCAGTGCCCTGAATTCCATTTCAAGAGGCGTTGGAAAAGTTATTTTAACGAGCAGTGCCGTGAGAAAATCCAGTAAGTAGACTCCAATGCGAGTTGCTTCACTAAATATGCATTTGCTTTTGGTTGCAGGTGAACTACTATTACATGATGAAGAAATTTGAACATGACCGTGGCAAACCGAGATTCGGGGTGACCTTCTCTATGTAGCTTTTGGGAATCCACTCCAATTTGAGGTATGGCATTTTGCTGGATTTGTGTCTGGAATTTGGCAATTAGAACCCCTCGCAGTCTCCAAAGCTTCATCGGGTTTCATTTCAAATGTAACGTTTGAACACAGACTTGTGGTAAGTCCACAGCTTAGGAGTTTTCACCCCTTGTTTCGTTCTCCTCACGGCGGAAATAGATGGACAGAAATAATATAAATTTATTGAGGATCCCGTGTTTGATTTCGAAGAGGATTTCATGTCACAGAAGCATCTGAAATAGATTCTCTATTTTTTATTCAAAAGAAGAACGCTCACTTTGATCTCTATCATCTCTTATTACAATGCAGTGGTCGAGATCTTTTGTTTAGTCGACGGGCAGTATAGCTTGGGTTTTGAATTTCCAGACTTCTTAACTGGAAAAGATTTGCAGCCTTTTCACTTGTTCTTTGGTTTCCTAGCTTTTGCCTCTTGATTCTTGGGTGCTGGTAGTGGACCATAATCGAATCCAGGGAAAGACCGGTTCTTGCCTGGTTAAACCTGGGCCGCCGGTTGGGGACGTTCACAAGGAGGTGTTGTATTCGGGAGGCTGCATAAGTCGAAATTGGCTGAAGCGGGTAGGAATGTGTTTATGTTGCTGGATTGCCAAACCAGAGATTGCAATATTTGAGTGCACTTGTGTGCTGGTTCTGTACATTGCATGGAATCAATGGTTGTGGTCCGCGGACTCACGATCCATGTAAAAGCTAGTCCTTTTCGAGTCTCCATGTAGAAATGCATTCTTAACAGCGGATCCTCAAAGCAACTTCCAAACTGGAGCGAGTATTTCGCAGTTGAGCGACCCGAGATGAGACTTCGGAGCTGACACCATGCGCTTGCTTATGCTACAAGCCAATACTACCATTGGGATTCCGGCTGCTTATGCCGTTGCTCGAATCGGCCCAGTCAAGTGACCGAAAACGGAAGGAAGGTTAGAGAAGAGAAACCGCCAATTCTCTCCAATCCGCGCGCCTCATCAACGGCGGGCTGGGCCTGGGCCTGGGCCTCGGCGTGGACTAATTACTGGGCTGGCCGATGTCTCTTTCGGGGGAAATTGGATCCGATTATATGCATCCGACGGATTCATCTCAACCTTGTACAGAAGTCAACCCCCGCCCCACCCGACCAACCAACCATTCATGCAGCCCAGCTAGCCGAACGATTTGGAAACCACAATTAATTAATGAATTTTGATGCTTAAATTCAAAAGTACGTGTGCTTATTTTCATGAATATTTCAACATGTGTTAATTACTTAATCTCCTAACTTTTTGTGAGTTAGTAATGAATCATTATCAAAGTGGTGGTCAGTAAACACGAAATGAAATAAATTAAGAACCGAAAGTCAATCGGGGTCGGACCGTTTGACGAGTTCATAAGAGTGGAGTCAAATTGGGCAGCATGCAGTAGTTTGATATTATAAAAAAGGAGGGAGCCTTTTACGCCGTCAATCAAATGTTGAAACTACTGGGGCAGATGGAGTAGTAGTGTAGTGTAAGTGTAGTACTGGGATACAGCTCAGCTCTTCCAATCGCTTTGGTCGAGAATGAAGGACTCCCTGCCCTTATGTTATGGGGCAGGAAGAAAAGAAAGTTCTGTAACTCATTTGTCCCAACTGCAACATTAAATTAGGCTTGCTGGGTGGCAGCTCTGTTTTATACAGAGAACCGGGTCAGCAATTTGATGTAAGACCGTCCAGTTTTGTTGGATGTTTGTAAAGAGATACAATACCTAAGATATCTCTCATTTGTCTACCATGTATAAAGTGAATTAGAAGCATTATTTCAAGAGAATACTGTTATAAACGCGCTGCTAAGGATCGGGACATCGCTGGAATCGATAAAGCAAGAATACGAAAGCGAGAATCGAAAACACGACACACGATTTACGTGGTATAGTAACACGATGTGTGATAGTTACGTCCACGGGCGAGAGAGAGAGCCAGTTTCACTATATCGAGGAGATTACAGATTACAGAGGAGTATGAGAAGTATTTATAGTACTTCTCCATGTGGGTCTAAACCTAATCCAATCTGGCAAAGGAAACGGTTACAGGCCAGACCCAGAACCCGAACCCAAATAACATTGAGCCCATACACCGTGGGCCGGGGGCGTTGCCCCTGGACCCCACTCGCTGACCGGGCAGCGAGACCCCCGTCTACCAGTCGTAGCGGCTGATAGTCCGATTCAAGTCACATCAACAAATACCGTGATTTGATTCAAGCAACGTGGTCCGAGACTTGGCACGATGAATAATTTTTTTTAATCATTTTTGTAATTTGACGGAATATTAAGAGCTAGATGAGGAGGATATGCTTTCGATTGAGAGTTTAGCATATTCTATAATTTAGATTGAGTACTAGTAGTTCAGTAATTTGGACATAATTCACTCGTTTAGTCATGACTACAAAAATTTTAAGCAGAACATGATCTACATAACCAGGAGAATGAATAGTGGTATGCACTCATATATATAACTCGATTAGACATAAGAAATATTTACGCAATAGTTTTTAATAGACATTTATCAAACCATGTGAACTTTTATGTTTAGTATGTGATTGTTCAATCTCTTGTATTTGATTGACCTTTATTGTCACATATTTCATAACGAAATCAACCACCAACAATCTTATTATGCAACCATTTAAGTACGCGATGGTTGACCACTTCATCCCTCAATCATGAAATATCCGAAATTCATCATGAATTGTAATAATCACGAATAATAATTATTAACCATACCTAATTGCTAAGCTCTTTAATTACCTATCGCCATCTAAAATTAAGAGTATTGGACAAAAGAATGAATGTACGTATGTATCCCCATCTTTCCAGAATCCTCTCTGCTGAATAATCAGTATTATTTGTTTAATCCAAATGTTATATGGGAGACAACAAGAAATCAACACCTCGATATGTTTTTTAATGAATGTAGCACTCAATTATAAGTCTTTGCTGTATAGTGTATACAAAATGAGATCTTGTGGGGTTTGAAACTATTTACTTAAAAATTAATAGTACTATATTACTATCTTACGCAAGCTATATATTTACAGTTCACCTTCGCCATCATATTGATTATTCAATTAATTAGAACATTACAAGAATGTAGTAGCTAGTCGCCTATATTTTACCAACCAAAAATTCTTTGTTTTGGACATTATTTCCTTCACTTAATATGTTAAACAAACTTAATTATGTATCTTTACCTGAAGTTGATAACCTAGCTGGAAAAATAAGGGACGAAACTTTGTCAAGGATTTCAAATAACTTGATTTATTGGAATGCATCTTTGATTTGTAGCTTCTGAAATTTGAACATTCGACCTTCAAATTTGAAACGGCTACATTGTAAGAATTTTTTTCATAGAACCTTAGGGGCCTAATATTATGGTGTCGTTTGGCTGTGGGAATTGAACGTGGGAATTGGCCCTCTTTCCCACGTTATGCAGTAATTGGCTGGAAATTCCATGTTTGGCAGCGAAAAATAAATATGGAAATTGGGCCGTAGGAATTGGCCCAATTACAACAGACGCGGGAATGAGAATTACGGCCCCCCCCCCCCCCCCCCCCCGGAATTTCAAGATTGGTATAAATTGGGCCGTGTTCTGCTGCTCTCTTTATCTTTGCTTTCTTTTGGAGATAAATGTATAAATTGGTATCTCATATTAATGGATACTTGACACACTAATTGGCTTGTGATTTTGTAGTTAGCAGAGGTTATTAAATAGTAGCAGCAATCAGTAGTTAGTTACAAGCAGCTAGTAGCAGCAACTAGTCGTTAGTAGAAACACAGTAGCAATAGTTGGTAATGAACCACTCCTTGTATATATATAAATCAAAGAGGGCATCTTGTATTTCCTCAAAATTCCATACCACCAATTCCCACAAAAATAAACCATTTTCCAAACGTGGAAATTTGCTTGAATTTTCACATTTTACAAAAGCAAGGAATTGGTTGTGGAAATTGAGCAAAATTCCACGTTTTCAATTCAGTCAAATCAACCCAATCCAATCCATCTGGAAAAAAATTTGGCTAATAATTCATTCATTACAAGATTCAACTAATTCAATTCACCTAGATTCAACTGAATTACTGATTCATGGATTGTTATAAGATTACATATTAGTAACTACAGCTTTTATATTTTGCAAATGGATACCCAAGTTCTAATTTTTTACAAAATATTCTTCAAAATTACATTTTGGTAGCTATTTTTTTTTTTACCATTGACATTTTATCACCTAAAATTTTCATGATTGCCCAAACTTTAGAAGCCACTGAGATCTACGAATCCATTTAATAGAATCAATGAATCCATCAACTCACCTATTTGATATATGAATCCAATACCTTTGCCACATTTGGACAATAGTAATACCTCTCTCAAAGGTCACTTCAAAAGAATATAGTTCATGAACCACAAATATCACTATTATCACTATGGGATCATATATATATATTGCAGCTTAACCTTTATGTTCCAAATTATATATATTGGAGTACTCCATTGTTACAACTTACAAGCTATGTGGAGACCATTGGCACAACTCATATGGTCTGTGGAACGAGCTTTAGGCATTGAAGGTATTTCTGTTAGAAGTAGTTTTGTTCTTGTGGTATTTTACATTTTACTGTTCCTCTTTGGAATCCATCACCGAGATTCTGCCTTTCTTGTATTAGGAACTGTGGATACGTGTTTTGTGTACTCCATTTGTACTTAATGGAAGTGGGGAAAAAAACTCAACAACCTTTTCTACTGTGCTCTAAAGTATATGTGTTTCAAAGTACAAATTGAACTTGTACCATGATGTTAAAGCTACAAGTTCAGTTTGTATCATAAATGAATTTGTACATTTATGTTATGATACAAGTTCAGTTTTTTTTACCATAGTATAAATGTACAAACTGAATTTGTACCCAGCGGCGGATGCAGGACATGATAGAGCACTGGACCGCATTTGAATAGAATATTGGATAACATAAACAAAAAAATATATAATAACAATAATTTTCATTCATTACAATGCCAATTTGGAAAAGAAAATAAGTGCTCGGCGTACTGGCGGAGGAATCCATTTTGGATTCGTTCGTCTCCTCGTTCTTGTTTTTGTTTTGGGGAGATTGGGGATTTTTTTTATAGTTTTGACGGTGAAATTTAGTTTATAGGGATTTTTTTTATTTCAATGAAATTTTATACTTAGTCTTTTACGTTTTAGATTTTATTATTATTTTTCAAATGAAAATCATTCGGGCTAGATTTTCTACGCTAAATTTAGAGTAGTGGTTTGGATATGTTCACCTAGACCATTTTCCTAGTTACACAAAATCCTATTATCAAATAACACTAAACCGACTTATAAATAGCACTGGGCCAAATACCTAAAATCGAAAAAATTTATAAGTACTATACTAGCTAGATCCGGAGGGGGATGGGTCGTGGCCCGGGTTGGCCCAGCCCTAGATCCGCCACTGTTTGTACCATATTGTCAAAGTTACAAGATTAGTATGTACCAAGGATTGTAAAAAAACCGTATCAGAAGTTGTACCGGAAAAACAAGTGATAGAGTATTTTTAGTCTTTAGTAAGAATTTTTTTTTGGTCGAACCACCGATACGATACAGTTTTACAAATACTGATTTGCACTGTAAATATATTTTTTAAACAAAAAAAATTTAATGAGATGATTTGCAATGGTTGATCATGTGCATGCATAGGATAGTATATGCATACCACATGAATCTCATCATCAATGGGATGAATGATGGATGTATGGAGGACCGAAAATAATTTTGGCGAGGAAAACGACAGACATGCCCTTGAATATTAAAACATGTTGTGTGGGCAGATCCGCAATAGTAGCTTACTTCACGTATTCTCATGCACAAAATATATACAAATCAGATTTCGTTGATTTATACACACAGACGACATAGTCACACATACAGCGAAAAATACCCAGTACAATTCATGCAAAATTCTTCTTTTTAAAAATATATTTTATATTATTATACATTTTTTACGGAATCGAAGAAGGAACAATATTCTTTTATAAATATATTTTCCTTAAAAAAAACAACCCTAAAAGACAAAGGTCCTGTTGCTAGTTGACTTTACCCAACAAATTGGGTTGTGTGTGTGTATGCTTTGATGTCGAATCTTTTCCGGCCAGGCCAGACCTAAAAATTTCCAAATCGTTTTTTTTTTTGGTTTTCACTAATGGGGAAACTCACCAGCTCTCTATTTAAAGGGAGGGGAAAAGATTTAGCTTAATTAGTTTCTTTTTTCCTAATCTTGTTGTGTTAATGTGTTAGACTATATTATTAGTTATTACACCATCTGATCAATATGTTCTATATTAAAATAATCGTTTTTTCAATCTATATCTATTTAATTTTTATTTATACTGTTAAACCAATCTCAATATTTCCAAGTACTACATGTTATATAAAGAAAGGGATATAGACAACATTTAATTTTTCATCAGTAATTATAAATTCATTCCGAGAAATTCCAAACAGGTTACATATTCGAATGTAATCTCCACAACTTCTATTTTAACCGATGTTCTTATAAATTTCGAATTTATTATAAGTTGGGTTTCCTTCGAACACGTGGCTGTCGTAGCTGTTTTCTTCTACCTTAATAGAATCACCAAGAAAAGCTAGCATTTCTTGGACGGCTTTGATTTCTTCCAAGAAGCCCGTGATGAAGATCGATCGACGTGTGAAGGAACGAACGAATGTGTATAGCTTTAGCTAGAAAGACAGGAAGCAAAGGAAAAGTGAAGAGGGGAGTTTTTGATAATCATCAGTTGGTGGTGGTTAAATGTCACTGAGATAATTAATTATATATGTAGTTGGGGGAAAGCACGGGGAGGAATGGAATTATATGTTGATTATAAGCATCATTAATTCATTATTCATTACTGTTAACGTACGTAGCCAGGAAATTGAAATGCTAGCTAACTAGAAAGGTTTCGTTCACAATTTCTAGTAACCCGTACTGCTCCAACAGAGAATTTAATAAAATCATGTGTCGATATGGAGGAATATTAGGTAGGGGAGAGGTGGGAAATTCATGTGCATGACTCGTCAACAACACAACAATAACCAACTCGGATACTCCATTCATTTATATGATTTTTTCCAATATTTTTCTAGGTATAATGATCTGTCATTGCTAGTTTCGGCATTCGATCATGCCACGGATTTACTCGAATCACTTCGATTATAGTAAATTTTGCTATGGTTCTATTATGGAAAATGGAAATCGCAATGCTTGTTTACGTAACATGTATTAATTTCACTGTAGCCCACGTAAATGTAAAAAATGGTATGTTCAAGTAGCGATAACTGGCTAGCACCAAGATACTGATTCACATAAAATATCATTTCAACCCGAAACCCTAGATCGTGTTCGTTTTTCCAAGGTGTTAATTGTGGACCACGATATGACGTTATATATGAGGAAGTGCATGCAGTAGGAACAGTAGGAAGGAAAGAAGAAATGAAAAACGGCATGAAGTCAAGGCTAATGGCAACCGTTTTCATGGTCCGTTGACTTTTGGTTCACCCCGAAACAAACCCATTCTTTTTATGTCCATGCGTGTATATAGTGTCAAGAACCAGTTGATTCCAATAACTCGAGTTGTTGGAAGAAAGTTCTGCTGGATCTTATACAGACCCATGTATGGTATTTAACCACTTCCTTACAATACACATTTACTCAACTTCGAGCTAGCTAGACATATATGTTCAGTTTTAAAATTTCAAAGTATGTGGCCCAATTTGTATTCCTTATCTTATGGTATTGCATGTTCACCCCCGGTCACAAATGGGCCGAATGCCGACAACTCGAGAATTTCCTTGACGACAACATCACTGAATGTGGTGCTCGTCAAAGAAATTCTTCACATATATGAAGAAAATACATTGCACGTTGTTAGTTCGATAATCCTATCTGTTCTTCCTATCATCATGAAATTAATCCTACAAAACTTAATAAATTCATTTCACATACTCATCGGGAATTGAATGTTAAGGCGCATACATATATAATATAATCAACCCATTATCATGTCGTCAATTCTGTAATGGCCGGATTGCACTATTATTATTCATTCATTCAAACAAACAAACAATGGCGATCGAATCGTGGCCCTAATTAAACTAAGTCCCTAGCTAGGCCAAAGTAGCGCATGTTGGTCTGACACTGTTGTCTCTCTCTCTCGAGAGAGAGAGGCTCCCTTCTTTCCTGTCCTAACGTGATGCCAAACCGATCGATCGATCGATCGTCACAACAACTCTCTAATCTATGGGGATAAGGAATTGGTGAGAGAATTGAGGGGCCGGGGACAAAGAAATTAGCGCTAGAGAAAGAAACAAAATCTAAAATTATCAAATGTTTAGAAACAAACAAGAACTTGCTTTGCTATGTTAGACCAGGCTACAGTGATCAAGGTCACGCTGAGAGCATATGAACAGTGAGTCAAAACTACTACCTTGAGACTAAATCAAATCAATGGTGGTGGTGATGAATTGATGATGATCAAATTCTTCCTACATTCTGCTGATTAGATGCATGGCCCGCCAGCCCATACCAAGGCCCACCAATTAAAGACAGTAGTTAGCATATGATGATAATCTTGATCCATTTGATTAATTTGGATGATCAGTATTCAGTAGTGACTAATTAATGGCGAACCACCAAGCTAATCCATTCAAGAATGAATGTGATTTAATCGTGGTGATTGGATCAAGGCATTAGATCGACCTGAGAAATGTCGATTTAATACCTCGAGATGGTTTCCTTCTCAAACTTTATTTATTTCATCAAGTAGTTTCATAAGAAATTAATTAATCCTTCTACTAAAAAAATAATAATTAATCATTTTTACTTATGTGTTTCTGTTTTAATAGTTTTTTTTTGCTTTGAAATGAAGTAACAATCTAGTTGCATTTATTTTGCCTAATATATATAATTCGATGGAGAGGAATCTATTGGGATCTCTAATTTCAGTAGTACAGCAAAAATATTCAGTATACTAACTCTATGTTTATATTATTGCAACTGGTGTATCTAATTAATAAGGTATATATGTTATTGATGGCCACATGATCGGAAAATCAAGGGCTGGGATAAGTAATAATAATTTCCTGTGTGGAAATGGCAAAGAAAGGAGTGTCGTTATGAGATAGATAGGGACAAAAGGCAAATCCGTGATTCTCGTTGGCATTATATATCTCTTTTGTTCTGTAGAGAATTTCTTAATTGCAAAGAAGGGAAGTTGTCATTTTCTGCTATTTACAGATTAAAGATTATATATTGAGTGAGTGACAGGCCAGCAACTTCATTTCTCCATTGACCCCCAATTCCAAGCTCTCATCATCCTTCCATCATCTATTCTTCCACATCAATAAAAAAAAAATTCTATAATTTTTTGTGATTTTTTTTAGCATAGTCACAAGATGATTAATGCATGCTAACCATACCCATTGTTTGAAAATCTATCTCAGTTAACCAGATTTACAGTATTAATTGCAAGTCTAATTAAGGTTCATCTCTGCAAGTTGTGATCTTTACTCCCATTTGCACCATCAACAAATAAACAACTAAGGGGATATCCTACATAGGGATAGGATCCGTGGTACCAAGTTGATTAAGAGTGGACAACCAACCAATGAAACTAGACATAACTCTAAGTGCAACCACAATCCTTCCTACCTTATACAAAGACAAATTTAATTATCTCGATAATAAAAGAAGATGGTAAAAGCACAATTCTTCAGAAACGATATACTAATGACCCGAGTCGCGCCCTAGTAAACAACATATACAATGCACACATTTTTTGTTTTACATGACCCTTGAGCAGTCTATAGGCATGAAGAGCCTCGATCTATAGACAATGTCCAAAAGTTTAGCTCATTTATTTATTTCACCATGAATGTCTTTAGAAACTACCTCTCTTGCTCCCTTATTCCTCAATGCTACCAATTTAAATGCTTGCTAGCCAGCTAAAATTCAATACACGATTTTCACCTAACAAAGACCATTAATTATGAAAATGATTCAACTAGGTCTAGGTAGTCTAGAGATGATTTCATAAGATTTTTGTTAGTAGGACTATGAAGTTTGATTGCATCAACATCGTCTTCTTTATATATTTCGGGGGGAATGATCAATGCGAAGTAAAGGATGAATTTGAGTACCATAATAACCTAGATGCTTGACAGCCTAAGGGGTCGTTTGCATGCTATATTTGTATGAGTTATTTGGTGTGAAATGACTCATTCCAACGAAAAATAAAACAAGTCATTCGCAAATGATTGATAATACTTGTCAATTATTTTCCATTAATACTTTTCAATTATTTCTAATAAAATAGTTGTTATAATTTTGGATATCATATCAGTCTCAAATAAATGTTACGTTTGATTGTAAAATGATACACTTAGAAACCGTTACAATTTGTAAAAAAAAACATAAAATTATCGTTAAAAATAAAAATTAGTATTATTATACATGACTAATACCCAAATAATATGTTTCTTGTTGGTTGCAAAAAAATTCCGTGTAGCAAACAAGAAAATGAAATATATTACATGTAAGAAAAAATGACAATATTATACAAATAATTTTTTTTGAATTTTTTTTAACAAGCAATACATATGAAAATGTTTATATTGTCAAATATCTATATTTATCAAATGTTCATATTTGATCAAATAATTCATTTTGTAAATACACGAAGCAAACAACTCCTAAATAAAGTGGAAGTGGGGTACATGGATGCAGCAAAACCTCATATACATATGGCTTTTTTCTTCTTCTTTCTTTAGGGCAAACCCTCATATGCTGACTCAAGAACTTGATCACGAGAGCGAGAGCAAGAGCGAGAGCGAGCAGAGCACCAGCTAGCTTGCACTCACCCCGTCGAAGGTGTTAAGAGTTCAATTCTCAACCTATTTTCAACTACATCCATTAATTAAAACGGCCTCATATATCTAATTCTTAATTTAAGAACAGACTGATGCACCATACATACACATGCATGGATGCACATGACTAACTGATGCACCAATCCATGCATCGATCTCATTATATGCATAATAATTATTAATATAATAACAATATAAAATATAAATCGATGAGAGAGAGAGAGAAGGTGTAGAAATGTCAAGGATTGGCTAGGGTTTTGTATTTTCCAATTCCTTGTGTGTTCATATCTTCCTTCCACCACTTGTTGCATCATCTACTTACTACTGTTGCTGCTGCTGCTCCCACTTTTACTACCCTTTTTATTCTCTTTCCTTTTTTGTCTTCCAGAATATTAGAAATCTTCCTCCCTCTCTCTCTCTCTCTCTTTCTCATCTCATTCCTCCCTCCTTCTCCTCCATTTCCTCAGCTTTCAGGTCAAAAACACCCAAAATTCTTCTCCCCATCTAGAGAGAGAGAGAGAGAGAGAGAGAAAGAAAAAATGGGGAAACCCAAACAGTTCATCATTCCAAATTCCACAACATGACCCGATCCTCCACCTAGCTTGCTTGCCTATAGCTACCCTTCTCCTCTTTTTTTTCCTGACCTCCATCCTCCTTCGCCATGGGAAGTGATCATCTCTATCACCATCACAACCGCCATGAGCAAGAAGTGGCGGTGGAGGAAGAAGGTGATTCTTCAAAGTCAAGCTACTACTCCAACAAGATCTTCCTCAGCGATGATGAAGAAGAAGAGGAGGAAGAAGAAGGTGAAGGAGATGATGATATTGGTGGTGGTGACGTGGCCAGCAACAGTACTAGCAGCTCCGTTGAAGAGATTGGCGGCGGCGGAGGCGACAACAAGGGTGGTGGTGGTGGCGGTGGTGGATCTGTGAGGAAGTATAACCGGTCGAAGATGCCACGGCTCCGGTGGACGCCCGATCTTCATCTCTGCTTCCTGAATGCTGTGGAAAGGCTTGGTGGCCAAGACAGTGAGATCTTCATCTCTCTCTCTCTCTCTGCCTTCAGTACTGTATTTCTCCAAATTGAATTCTTTCACAAGTTCGAACTTTGGAACCAACAAACCAACGAAAAAAGAAAATTAACGATTCTCCTTCTTCGCAGTCTAATTAATCTTTGTAAAAATTTCTTCTGTGACAGGAGCAACACCGAAATTGGTCCTTCAATTCATGAACATCAAAGGACTCAGTATAGCTCATGTCAAAAGCCATCTTCAGGTACAAATTCATTACTTTGACAAAAACTCATTTTAAGGGGGAAAAAAGATATACACATACGCCCATTTTTCTCCCCCTCCTCTCTTCTGAATTTCTTTTCCACGGTTCTCAAAAGTCCATTTGGATTAATTGATTGGGTGGGATCCTAATTTCAACTGGGTTTTGAATTAATTTCTTTTTTTTTTAAATTAATTTCTTTCTGTTTTGTGATTGGTTTTTCAGATGTTCAGAAGCAAGAAGCTTGACGATCCAAATCAAGGTATGATATAAATAAACACTTTGATCTCATAATCTATAACCTGGGGTGAAAGAAGAAAAAAAAAAAGGAAATTAGGGTTTCCCTTTAATTTCCTGGTTTCTGACTTTTGGTGGGTTTTTCATTTGAATGGAATTTCAGGGCACCACCAAGGCCTTTTATTCCAAGGAAGGGATCATCATCAACACCATGTCTACAACCTAAGCCAGCTTCCTATGATTCAAAGCTTCAACCAAAGGCCTCCCTCAACTGGTTTCAGGTACACAAACTAGAACTATATATTAAGCTCTTCCTATCAAGTACCTTAACTCAAGAGCTTGAAGTTCACATATATATCGATCTGTTTTTCGTATATATGTATGTTAGACATGGAGATGGCGGTTCTTGGAGAGGGAACCAAATGTACGGCACAAGCTACAACTCCTCCTCCTCATTCCTCAACAGAGCCAAACATGGTGGCGGCGGCCTTTATGGAAACTACAGCAACAACCACCACCCTTTTCGAAACAACAATTTCCCTTATGGCTCTTCTCTCAAAGAGATACTAATACCTTCCCAAATGGCTACTGATGATCCCATCAAAGCTCAAACCAACCACCAAGCTCTCGAGGCAGCCGCCAGCAAGCTCTTGTTCAATAGATCCAGCACCACCACGTGGCCGGCACAGATCACCAAACCGATAACCAACACCATCGACTCCACCAAAACCTTCCATGAAACTAGAACTAGCAACAACAACAACGTCTATGGCGGTCTCAAAAGGAAGCCCACGTGGGATCCATCTCGTGATCATGGTTCCAACAAGAAGAAATCGCTGGACTTGGATCTGTCCCTCAAAGTGAAGAATATGGTTGAGGAACATGATGACGAGGTTGTTGTTGTTGTTACTCCAAGAAGCTGCGACGTGGTTAAGGAAGGTAAGAACGGCTGTTATGGTGATACTACTACTAATGATGTTGTGGATGAGAGTAGCTTGTCCCTTTCTCTATCTTCATCCTCGTCCTCGAAGCCAGCCATCGGGTCGAAGGAAAGGGATATGTTATTGGGTTACATGAACAACTTTCGCGGTGGAGGTTTTATTAGGAGTCGTGAGGATTGCAATACGAGTAGTTACGATGGTTGTGTTAATAAGCGTGCCCGGGTGATGGCAAGTACTCTTGATCTGACTTTGTGAATGAGGTTAGACTATTCTGAGTGAGATCTTGAGGTACTTGCTTTTCTTCCCCGGGAGCTAGCATTGCGTTTGTTATTGTTTTTTTTTTTTTTTTGTGTCATCTTGTACCAAGACTACCCAAAAGGAAAGAAATGAAGTTAAGAAGGTATTTACATAAGTTATATACATCTCCCTATAAGTTAATATCTGAGCTTTTGTTGGTTTTGTTGTTTGATTTGGTTGACCATAACATATGGGTACAAGAGTGAGTCTGTTGGGGATGGATTTTGAAGTTAATAAGTTTTTGGGTTGTGGGCTTATTTGTCATTTCAGTCTGTCTGTCTCTCTGTGGAAAGAGGAGAATCCATGGAGATAGATGCATGGCAGAGCTAGCCAGCATTGAAGTGCTAAAAGGATCATGTGTCTGCTAAAAGACAGTAGTCTTCTTCTTTCTTTTCTTTTCTTTTTTGCATGGTGTTTTTATACATAGATGTGCATATAAGTTAGTGGAAAAGACAGCATTTTTGTGTAGTCTTGTATAGTGGTAGAGATCATGGATTAAAAAGTAGGTTTTTGTGTTCATCTAGGGAACATTTCGGGAAGTGACTGTTTGTGGATACATACAAGTTTTGGCCCCGATAGAAGACATAAACCTAGGTTGTTTTTTTGCTGAGGGGAACATAAACCTCTAGCTAGGGTTTTTTTTTATATATGAGGGGAAATGAAGAAGTTTTCTGCACATAGGTATCCTCAACAAGGACAAATGCTCCTTTTTGGGTCAAAACAATTGCACTTGGAATCACACAAATCCATCCATCGTTTTTTGGAACTAGCTAGCTAGTGATTTCATCAAGTCTATAATATGGCCAAGAACATGCATGCATATCTATGTGTTCAAAATTTCAACCCCATCT
The DNA here is from genome assembly GCA_946122785.1 of Linum tenue. Taxonomy (NCBI): domain Eukaryota; kingdom Viridiplantae; phylum Streptophyta; class Magnoliopsida; order Malpighiales; family Linaceae; genus Linum; species Linum tenue. The sequence goes on from CAMGYJ010000005.1 coordinate 19,499,561, forward strand.
TGGTGGTTGACTATCTCAATTTGTACAACGTTTGAGAAATGTGAGAGGGTATGTGAACAATTTAGAATAAGTTATTGTGCATTTTCTGACTTAACGTTTGTATTGAAGTTTTGATTAGTATGTCTATCTTAATAAGTCGTTAGATTGTGATTCAAATTAAGGAGGATGGATGTGTGTTTTACTCATATAGTCCTAAGTGTTCAATGAATCACATGTAGTTAGGTTTTTCCCCCCAACTAGCTAGGTTTACTTTGAGCAACAATATTAAAGAGCCAGCTGCTGGTAGGCATTCCTTCAACCACAAAAGAGAAAGTGATATTGATATGCATGCACGTGTGCCCTCCTCCAACTTATTGTGAAATCATGGCTGTCTTTCTTTTCTTCTGCCTACTTTCTCATGAGCAATGTGATTGCTTTCTTCATTATACACACAACCAAATGAATGGAAGTTGAGCTCTTTAATATGTGGCAATGGTCTTTCGGTTGAGTATTCTGATTTTCTTTTTGTCTTTGTAATGACGAGTGAATGTTGGATTGAAGGTTTTTACCTACTTGGTTTTTGTATACTTACTCATTTTTTTATATATAATTGTATATACTTATTCATTAATTCAGACAATTCAATAACCCTAATTTTTCTATGAGTGATAGTATGTCATATAAATAAGTCACTGTATACAAAAAGACTTCATTCCAACCCAAAAAACTAACAAAACGATGATTACAAGTGTAAAAGGAACACGTAAGAAATGTTATTTGGTATCTAGCATCTTCATCATACATGTCGGGGTACCGTTTTAACCTAAAAAGTTATTCATTTACAACGAATCAAGTGAATTTCAAAGACTAGCCCAACCATAGTATAAAAACTAGTATGAGTTAGGCTTTGTGATTTGAGCTTTTGGCTCAAGACAAAGAACCAACAACGACAAACATACTATGCTTCTGAGATGGAATGATATTTATCTCGCCAAAGAGGCCGATACGTGCAGGAGCCTGCCACGGCATCTTACCACGCTCAGGTATGGTACAAGGTCTGCCTCGTAAGGAGGCGACATGAGGCCAACCATGAAAATAACATGCTAAACACCGTCAGAGGCATATCATAAATTCAAACTGCATATATATATGAACTGTGTTTGATAACCATCTCTATTTGAAGTCACAGCCAAATCACTGAAAATACAAAGAGTAAAACTTTTCCAAAACTAATCGGATGAAGCTATATATCGATCTCAATCTCATCCACGGCCAACAAAGGGGCAAATTAATCAAAGTTGCTAATAAACCCTAAAGAAATTATGGGTATTAATGGTCCTAGGAGAGCTACAAAAGTCTCAATTGCTCTACTTCCACTCCACCCCCCTTGAAAGAATTTATGAGAGGGATTGTAATAAAGAAAACAATGAACAAGCTATAGCTAGCTAGCTAAGACTTAACCGCAGCAGTCACAAAACCATTTGGAAACTTCATATATCTCGCCGTTGTTTCCATTGCTTCTCGGAAGCAGCTGTCAATTTGCTCTGTAATTCAACAGATGAATTTAATAAGGTTCATGCACCCACCCCACCCGCCATCTATTTCTACACTATCGCAAATTTTCAACGATGCTACCGCCCGACAGCTTAATTCTCAGAATTAGAGTTACCTTGTTAGAATTGCCGTTTGAAGAATAGCTACAGGCTCGAAAACGACCACCTTGCCAAAATGACACACATCTCATTTATATTCCACAAGTCAAGCATCAGCCCTACCCAATCCAAGAATTTCCATTGACAAGTAAAGATATATATATATATATACAAATTAAGAAAAATTTCCATCCATATATGCCTTTTTAATTATAAGAATAGCCCTAATGCTTTTATTATAATTTTATTATTCATAATAAATTTAACAAATCCTCCGGCTAGCAACTTCTCATAATAATAATTCCCATTAATTATTATGTGGAAGTCGTTTTCCACGCAACAAGAAGATTCCAATTCCAAAGGCCAATACGTACCGTCCAAACCCTAGAAATGACTCTTTAACTTAATTGCATTATTATTCTTGTGCTAGCTGAAAATGAAGTGTTGGAAAATTATGCAAAAGTCTGTTGGGCCTTTACATTTTGTTTCCATAGATTGACCACTCGGACATGGGCCTTCAATTGATTTAACCTTCCAATTAGGAGTGTGCAACAATTTTGGTTGTGAATGGATCGGACCTTATCAGAATAATTTCGTTTAGAAAATTTAAAATATGAGGATCAAAAGCATACCGATAGGACAATTAGTCCGGTATAAATATTTGAAAAATATCAATGTAACTGAGCATATTGATTAACTAATACTACTTAATCATGATGATAAGTTGATTAGAAAGAAACTCTATTGTTTTAACTAAAATATAGAATCCAAGACATTTGAATTAGTAAAATTATAGTTTCTACGAAATATCACATTGATAGTGCTAGGGTCTTAAAACAGAAGTGATAGTCAAGAGCCAATGAGATTTCATAGTATGATGAGTGTTATAACTTGATGAAATCCCATATTAGTAATGACAATAAGTATATGTCATTTTATGAACTACACATTAGATATTTGGTCATAGAAAATTCTAATGTTTAACAAACCACATACGATCATTATTAAGATTTTTCCAACAATCATAGAAACAAGAAGACATATATATAATAAAGGCACCAAATCACCAATTGAAGAGGAGTTGTTTAAACATGGGAAGGGGTTTTTTTTTTATATAGAAAACATGGAAAGGTCTTCATAATTGAAAGTTGAAACTAATTACCAACAAAGAATAAAGAACAACACTTCAGGAAAATGACTTTGTTCTCTTGTATATGTTTGGTTGAATCTCATTTGAATCTTCGATTATCAGTCAACACTTTCTGGCCACGGTTGATGAAATTGGGGGAGAAAGAAAACACAAGCTTAAGGGGTTATAGTTAAAAAGACTTTGTTAAGGACCGTTTTCTTGATAAAGTCCAATAACACAAAACAACACAATCAACCTTGTCGATTATCATATTAGGCGACGGGGGAGTTCAAATCCCTAATAAACAAATATGCTTCAAGGGAGAGGGTATGCGTAGCCGCCAATCCTTTCTTTTTCAATGTCTCTTCTTGCTGTGTGAATGCTTTGAAAATACCTAGCTAGTCCCAAAAGTTTATATTATGTGAAGGGGCCATATTGATCGATTTGGTAGATTTCAGGCATGTCTATTGTCGAGTCACGTTGTTAGTGTCATGCATATTCAACAGGTGGCAGTTGAGACTGCGAGCTCCCCTCGATATCTAGTACGGACGGGTGGTGTTTTGCTTTAATGATTAACAATCCGACTGTTCGTCACTTTGTGCAGAGGAAAATTTTTAAAGATGGAATCGATGTTTGTTTGAACTAGTAAGGCATCTTCTCTTCTCTCCACTTTCGCTTATGATATATCTACTTCTGGGTACGGTAATACTCCAAAACGTAAGTGTTTTTGGTGCATGGATCTTATGTTTGGCATAGCAGTTACCAATGTTTTCGTGCATTCTCTACAGTGTACACAACATATAATCTCCATTTTTTTAAAAATCTTGAACGATGACTATTTGTATGATTAGATATGGTTAGGGAAGAATGTGTTTGGAGAGGACTTTTGGACTTTTGGTAGGATGATATAGAACCTGTTCATTGGTAAGTCCATTGCCTCAACAACCTGCAGGGCAGCAGGGCTCTAGTAGGATAGGTTAATCAAGCCGGCTCTAATTTGGAATTTGGGCTGAAACCTTACTGGACCTGGACTGCACGGGGGAAGCCCAATTGCTGAGTGATATCTGGATTTCTGGCCCGGTTTTAGTAGTTGCTTATTTGGACTGAAGCCTCGCCATTCCTAAATGAGGCTTCCAAAGGAGACTGCCTACGTGACAAAAGGCCGGTGGGTCCGATAAACCAAAGGCAGGCCCATAAATACTTCCTACACGGATGTCCGAATGGGCCAAAATTAGAATTAGAATGGACTAGTTGTTCATATCCTTTCTAAGGTGGACGCGTGTCACAGCCGTCCAATAGAAAGCGGTCGTATGATTTCCTATTTCCCCAAACAAAGCCGCTTGCTTTATTCCCCTCAACGGCTCAGCCTCGGTATATCCTCCAAGCATCTCTCGGCTTTATCCCTCTCCCAACTTCCCACCACTTCCACACCCTCCTTCCATCTTCTTCATCCGCCATTGCCGTTCGTTTCTTCCAAATTCCCTTTCTCCTTCTGTTCTTTCCTCCCAACAGCTGTCTTCCTTGCTCCTTTTTTTTCCTCGCCCACCGTCGGCCGTCGCAGCCATGGCGACGGGCTCCGGCGCCGGCAACGCAATTCGCAACGGCGCCCTTCTCCCCTTTCCCAACTCCAGACTTCTTGCCATTCCGCCTTCATCTGCAACCTCTCTTCTCCTCCGGAGGCCAGCTCCTCAGCCGTTCTCGTCCGTTTCCTTCTCTTCTTCTACTTCTTCTTCAGCAGAGCAGCACCCCCCGCCATCGCATCGCGTCTTCCGGCACTCCCGCGTCTCCACCGCGACTGTGGAGTGCGATCCTTCAGCTCCCGACGACTTCAATTTCCAGCAGGAGATATCTCGACTCAAGGCCCTGCGGTCGAGGCTCGCCAATTGCGGCGGCAATCTCAGGGGGAAGCTTCTCGTCCTGCAGAGCGATTCCCGCGTGAAGCAGTTCTTCGACTTCAAATTGGGGAGGTCTAGGGTTTTGGAACTGCTTGATTTGGACTCCGATGACTTGTTCTTGCTTAAGATTTTAGTCGCTGCTGGTCAGGAACATGTGCTTGGTTTGGAGGCGATGGATGGTAATGCCGAGGCTGGGAGTGGGAGGAATTCTCTGAAGACTGCTCTGTATACTCTGGCGGAGATGATCGAGAGGTTTGACTTAGGAGGTCCGAATGGTAAGCGCTCGTTGGAGAATAACGGCCACGGCGTGCACGTAAGAGATGAGGAAGTTAGAGACCTGAAACGGCTGTTGAAGAACTTGAGGGAGGTTGAGAAGTTCTATGATTGCATTGGAGGGATCATCGGGTGAGTTTCGAATTCTCTTTTTAATTGCTAGGTTCACAATTGAGAATCATATAATAGGAAAAACTGAAGAACTGCCATTATCTTTGGGGGTTTACAGATACGAGATAATGGTGCTGGAGCAACTTGCCCATTCAACTTGTGAAAAGCAGACTACGAATTGGTCCCAACATTTAGAGGACGCCATGAATTGCCAGTGTTTGGAAATTCATACCCCTAGTGGACTTGACCTTTCTAAAGATACAGAGTATGCATCTCAAGCTGCACTATGGGGAATTGAGGTTAGCATCTCAAGTTTTTTGCTTTGCTTTAACATATGGGGGGAGAAGATGGATTTGGGATACCACATTTTGTTTGGTATAATAAGATTTTATCCTATTAGGGTTTGCCAGACCTAGGAGAAATTTATCCCTTGGGTGGCTCAGCGGATCGTCTAGGTTTGGTAGATGCTGACACGGGCGAATGTCTTCCTGCTGCAATGCTTCCTTATTGTGGAAGGACATTATTGGAAGGCCTGATTAGAGATGTTCAGGTATGAAAACTTTGTTATCAAGCTGCAAAGGAATTACTTATGACTTTGTTTGTTGCTACTTTCCTGGAAGCTTGTTATATTGAACTGGTGTTATAACCTGCATGTAGGCTAGAGAATTCTTGTACTTCAAGATCTATGGAAAGCAGAGCATCACACCTGTCGCTATTATGACAAGTTCAGCCAAGAATAACCATGAGCGTATCACTTCTCTCTGTGAAAGACTTAAGTGGTTTGGAAGAGGTCGTTCCAATTTCCAACTGTTTAAACAGGTTTCATAAACAGCTTACATATGCCCTGTTTCTTGCCTTGGTCATTCTGTTGATTTTTATTAATTGTTGAAATATGACTTGTGAAACACCAGCCTCTTGTTCCTGCTGTTAGTGCTGAAGATGGGAAGTGGCTGGTTGCTAAACCATTTTCACCTGTATCCAAACCTGGTGGCCATGGTGCGATTTGGAAACTTGCTTACGATAATGGCATCTTCCAATGGTTTTACAATCATGGAAGAAAAGGCGCCACTGTTCGGCAAGTCAGGTTAGATTTATTTTGTCATCTTGAAGTATTTGGCCTTCATCACAAGAACAAGGTTTGACATTTTGTTTGAACTGCAAATTTTGCAGTAACGTTGTGGCTGCCACAGACTTGACGCTTTTAGCACTGGCTGGGATGGGCCTACGACATGGGAAAGTATGTTCAGTGGTTGACATCTTACGTTTAAGATTATATACCTATAATCTTCTTAGCTCATGTTCCTTGCAACTTTTGACTGGAATACCACAGAAACTGGGATTCGCATCTTGCAAGCAAAGCTCGGGAGCTACAGAAGGAATTAACGTCATTGTTGAGAGAATGGATCTTGATGGGAAATGGGCTTATGGTTTGTCCTGCATTGAGTACACCGAGTTTGATAAGTATGGGATATCAAACACGCCCTTTTCTTCAAACAGGTACACATTCATTTGCTATGATGCAATAGTAATTTTCAGCGTTACTTCCTTTTGCTATATGACCAGAAATATTCCAGAGTTGCTTTCTCATTTCATAATGGTGTAGCATCACTTTCGCTTTCTTTTCATTTTTTATAAACAGTATGTGCTAAGTTTACTGCTTTCTCGTGTTTTTCAGATTGCAGAGTTTCCCCGCGAACACAAATATTCTTTATGTGGATTTACCATCCGTGGAGTCGGTAGCATCAAGCAATGATGAAAGATGCTTACCTGGCATGGTACTTAATACAAGGAAACAAATTGTGTATGAGGACCAGTGGGGAAATCGTCACAGGTAAATGCTGCCCCTGTCTTTGAGTCACCTTCCTTTTCTTTTTGACCTTCGGCTTCTCAATCTCAGGTAGCTACTGAGTCTTTTCTGCTGCGTCTGATTGACGAATGGAATTAATTTTCATTTATTAATTGCAGCGTCCCTGGTGGTCGCCTAGAATGCACAATGCAGAATATTGCGGACAATTTTTTGAATATGTACTTATCTAGATGTTACGAGGTTGCGGAAGGTAAAAGTTCTGCTCAATTCGGCATCCATCCTTCCAGTATACTTGTCTCTATACTGGAATATTAATTAACTGGGAGCATATATCTGCAGATGAGCTGGATACATTCATTGTCTACAATGAGCGTAGAAGGGTTACATCTTCTGCTAAGAAGAATCGAAAGCATGCAGAGACTTCTTTGCGCCAGGTTACAGTCTTATTGACGTTCAGGGACTCTGCTTCTTCCATTTGTATAAATAGATTCAGGATCTGGTTTTATGTCCTTGGCTGAATTATGTTACCTGACTGTGAATATCATTCGTTTTAAACTTCAAGCCTCCAATAGTATCTCTAATATTTTCTTAATGGAGTGCGAAAGATTGAATTTGTGGTTGAAGTTGTAATCTTGTGTGTTCACCATTATAAAAAAAAAGTTGTAATCTTGTATGAATCCCTCTGTTTTCTTCAGTTTGAGTGTTTTGATTCTTGTGCAGACTCCGGATGGTGCGTTGCTGGATACCTTAAGGAATGCCTATGATATCCTCTCGGAGTGTGATATCGAACTTCCACAGGTACTGCTAGTATTTGAGTCTGTCTCACCTTAAATAATATAAGGGTGCGTTTGGATAAGTGGATTTTAAATGTAAGGTATTTGAAATATTAGCATTTGAAATGGATGTATTCGAAATATTAGCATTTGAAATACATGTAATTCAAATTCATTGTTTGGATACTCATTTGTAATTTGTTTGTATTTTGTATTTTATGATTTTCAATTTCAATTTTTAATTTTCTGGTCACTTACTACAAATTTTGGTAAATTACAGTTTGGTACCCAAAATTATTTTTTCTTACAATTTAGTACCTAAACTTTTAAAATTTTACAAAAAGGTCCTGAAATTTTGATGATAAAATTACATTTTGGTACCTTTATATGTTTTGCCTCACACTATAGTACCTAAACTTTTCATATTTTACAAATAGGTCCATTCTTTTGTTAGGAGGTATTTCAAATCACTAGTTGTTGAAATGTATTTGAAGTTGACAAAAAATGCACTAGACATGTATTTGGAAATCACCCCATGAATTTGACACAAATCCAAATACCAAATGTAATTAATATCCAAACACATGATTTGGTATTTGGAAATCCAAATCACAAATACCAAATCCAAATCATTGTATCCAAACGCACCCTAAGATTTTATATTGTTTTTTACAAACTCTTGAGTCTTGCCCAGGGTTTTGAAAGTCAAATTTATGTGGCTTCCCTTCATCCTTTGTTTTTTTTTTTTTTTTTTTTGGGTAGGTTGAAGATGATGACAAATATGTGAATTCTATTCCACCATTTCTGATTCTGCTGCATCCAGCTCTTGGTCCACTTTGGGAGGTCATGCGACAAAAGGCAGGGTTATAACACATGCTGGTTTTGTAGTTTACTGCCATTAGGCATGGCCTGGTTACTTTGAATCAAATTCTTAATTTGTCTTTTGCTCTCTCCCAGTTTAAAAAAGGGTCGATATCGAAGGGCTCTGAGTTGCAAATTGAGGTTGCAGAGTTCTTATGGAGGAATGTTCAGGTTTGAATAGATCTCCAATTCATTCGAAATTCGGGGCATGATTTATTATACTATTTTATCCTTACTCGTTCAGTCTTATCCAGATTGATGGAAGCTTAATAGTTATTGCTGAAAATGTTATGGGATCAACCAGAATGGATGAAGATGGTGAATCGATACTACATTATGGTCACAGGTGATTGATTACTTTGACACCTTATTTTCAAGGTTTATGGATATCTTCCAAATATTGCATTTTCAAGTATCTTAGCCAGTCTGTTTGTCTAGGTGTGGAAGATGTAGGCTGGAAAACGTACACATTGTTAACAAAGGGATTGATTGGAGTTGTGTAGACAATGTCTACTGGAAACATAGTGTACAACGGATTGAGGAGTTTAAGGTTGTACTTCATGGAAACTCCGAATTCGAGGCCTGCAATGTGACCATACAGGTTAAGTTCGCATATTCTCGTAGTCAAGCAAAATTATTACTTGCAGTGGGCAATGGTTATAGGGATGACCCTTGTTTGGTGAAGTCTGATATTTAGCCCTTTCACTTCTCACTCTTCTGCAACTTTGCCCTTACTGTTTCAGGGAAATCATGTTTTTGAAGTTCCAGACGGCCACAAGATGAAGGTAACCTCTGCCGGAGCTTCAGGTTTAGAAGTGAAGCTCGACCCTATAGAACCTAACAAGATTGACAGTGGAAGCTGGTTCTGGAACTACAAGGTGCAAGGCACACATATCTTGCTGGACTTGGTCGAGACGAAATAGACCGATTTACTCTCAAACCCCATCCCGTGTGAATCACAGTTCACTCAAAGGGACTCAGAAGAAGGATCTTGTCAGCCCTTGCTGCATTAATCAATTTGGTTGTAACCTAAGTTAAACCATTTGCACACACCAGATCCTCATTGTAAAAAAGAACTTAATTCTACTTAGAAGAGCCTTGTATTTAACCTTCTACAGCTCACAATGTATGAAGCTGTTTGATGTAGTTATCCGTCCAATTCCTGCATCTTTGTAACAACAGAAAAGAACCAAAAAAGAAAGTTCGTAACATGTATAAGATTACAGCAAATTCACAGTTTCTTCATCTAAAAATCAAGTCAATTCCCCATGTTTACAGAATGCTGCGAATGAGAGCAGCATCGATTCAACAACCTGAGCAAAGCATCAGCCTTCCGCCGCGCCTTCAACGATCCGTCGCTCGACAAGCTCTGCAGACAAGGAATGCTTCTAGGGTTCATCAGCAGCCTTCTGGCCACTTCTTCACCACCATCTTTACACAATCCCAGTAGCAGGGTAATGGCATTCTCCTTTCCTTTCGCCGATCCGAATCGCAACAGATCAACAAGCAACGGCACCAGAATCCTGCTCTTCCTCATCTGTTCCAACCCTTCACCACAACCCAGAAGCAATGCCAGAACCGCCAGCGCATCATCCGTAATCCCGGCCTTATCATCCATCAACGCCTCGATCAACAACGGCACGGCGCCGCCGCCGACGACCCCTGCCTTGTTGGCATTGTACACCGCCAAATTAAACAGCGCACTCGCCGCGTCGCGTTTCCCCGCCGTGGTTCCTTCCTTCAGCAACCCTAGCAGCGCCGGAATCGCCCTCGGCCTGCCGCCGATGCTCACCTTGTAGCCGTCGATCATCGATAGGCTGAATATCGCCGCCGCGGCATTCTCCCTGGCTTCCATCGTTTTCCCCGTTTCCAGCACCGTTATGATGCTGTCCACGGCGCCTCCCGACGCCGTTATCAGGACCTTGTTGTTGTCGTAGATCGACAAATTGAGCAGCGCCGTGACGGCGTTCTCCTGGATTCGCGCGTCGCTGGATCTCAGTAAGGACGTCAGGAACGGAATCGCCCCTGCCTCCGCGATCACCCTTCGGTTGTCCATCCCGGTTTTGGCCAGCAGCCTCAGCTCGTAGGCGGCCTGGTTCTGGATCTCGGTCGAACCCATAGCCAGCTTCCCCACCAGAAATTCCGCCGTCATTTTCGCTGCTTCGGCTGCCGATTTCGTGACCGAGATGTGGTCCACCGCACCAGCAGTAGACGAAGACGACGTCTTCGTCTTGCTGCTGCTGCTGTTGTGGTACGTCTCGGGCTGCTCCGACGACGAGTGATCGTCGAGCAGCGAAACGTTGTTGTCCTGGCACCATTGATGGACCAAACTCTTGAGAGCATAGTTAGGGATGAGTGCCATGTGAATTAGCCTCTGCCCGCTTTTGGGACACGTGTGGTGCCCCGAATTGATCCATCGCGCGATCGAATTTCGATCGTACGTGTGGCCAGAGGCCACGATCACCGGATCGATCATCAGGTCGAGTGAAATCGGGCAACGAAACTCGTCGGGAAACTGTGGGGAAGAACAGGATGAAAGGTCTTGAAGTGTTCTTGATGAAGTACTGGAACGCTGCTGTTGGCTTGTGGAACAAGTTTCCTCTTTTGGAAACCCACGACTGTCTACATCAAGTTCAACCATTGATTTCGAGTAAGTCAGAAGCGAAACGAGGTTTCTAATGTTGGAAACAACGATCAACCCTCCGGTCCCGGCCTGATTACGAGCTTCACCCTCTAATCTCGAAATCTCACCCTCGAAATCGACCGCAGTTTTCAGCCCGATGCTGACGAAAACATCCTTGACCCTCACGAAATCGAAAACCCTGTCATTCTTCTTGGCAATAACAGAACAAACCATTTCCTTTCTCTCAATCTCCTTAGGATCGACGAACAAGTCCAGCCTCTTGACCTGCCGGTGGAGAAGCTCCACCTGTTCTCTAGTATCAGGGCTCAACCTCAGCAGGCTGAGAGGCAGGATATCCAGAGCTCGACCCATGTCCTTGACCAAGACATGGAACTGATTCGACACGAATTCGGTCCGAATCAGCTGCCACATCGAGCTCGATTCTCTGCACTCCTGGATCAGGAGCTTGACCTTTCGAATCACGGAGTATAGCTCAGTGAGGCAGAGGATCGACGACGGAGGGAGTGGGGATCTTGAAGAATTGTCTTGGATGTCCTCGAAGAGGGAGGAGAGAAGCTTGATTCTCCTGATCATGGTGGAGATGTTCTTTGACTGAACCGGTGGAATGTTCTCCATTGTTGTGACTTCATTGGAGAGGTTGATCAGAGATTCGAGGAGCGGCCCTGTGGGCAGGAAGGCAGAGGTAATCATGGTTGAAGGAGGATTAATGCAGCAAGCTGGTTGATTACATGAATGATTGTGTAGCACAGAGAACCTGAGAAGTGAAGGTATATCAGTATATGTATGAATCTTTGTTCAGAAAGAAAAAGGGGAAATATGAGAAGACATTAGATGACTGGTTCTTGTTTGTCTTGGACCGTTTGGAGTATTGGAACGACTTGAAGAAATTGTCTTCATCGATCAATGTTTACTAATATATTATCTTGCTCCAATCACCTTGAGAATAATAATCAACTAAAATTCAGAAGAAAACAAATCTGTGAGCACAACAAAAATCCTCCTTACCAACTATAGAATGCGAGCAGGGGTTTGCAAATCGAAATGGGTATTGGGTTGTTTCACGCCAGATCAAATCGAATTGGGTGAATATCTGATTCAAATCGGATTGAACGGTATATAAATGTGCTTCGGATTTCAATTTTCACGAAATTTTTTGATAATTACGGGAAAATAGAAGAAATCGAAATTCAAATTGGAGGAAATGTACTTTGAATTTTATTTTACGCTTTAACTTTTTTCTTACATCCGATTCGATCTCGATTAGGTCGATTTCTGAACCGATTTGACCTAAATAAAGCAAATTATACTGTAGAATTTTAGAATAGTCTTTGAGCTTGAGGTAGTATTATATGTGCAAGAGATTAGGAGAACCAACCATCATTCCTCTTCACAAAATAATAAAGAAATGAATTGTTTAAAAAACTTGCATGGTTCTTGACGGTTTCTTCTTGTACTCAATGTGGTTGGGTACTAGAGCCGATTTGGAAGTCGTGGGCTGCTGCCACTTGGAGAGCACCTGTGGGTTTGGTTTCCTTACATATAATAAAATAAATTATATACTACTCCCATTATTTTTTATTATCTTTAACCATTCAAACCCTACATTGGAATGAAACCTTATGCATTTTTTTTTAATTTCCTCCAAAATTAATTCCGCAGTTGGATTGTTTAAGGTGTAGGCATGGGGGGACGAACCTTAGGTTGGGATCACTTCCTAAATTTGGAGGTTGTTTGAACCGTTGAAGTTGTCAACTTCTTGCCTCTTGGCATTTATTGGAGTGCTCATTTGGTCTTATTAATTTCTAATAATGTGTATTTAAATAAAAATATATATAGTAGACATGTGTAAGCGGTGAATTGAGTTTAAGTATGCAAGGAAGTGGTTAAGATTTAAGAACATCGTAACCAGTATGTGTTCATGATTATCGAACTGATGCGAGCTGTAAACTGACATCAAACTTCTGTAGTCTTAGCGACTGCAGAAGACAAAATACCAAGGGTACGGACATCTCCGTATTGGCCACTCATGATTGTTGAAGAAAATGACTAAGACCGTATTGTTTTTATATCATTTCATGAACCATCTGATCTCAATAATTTGAATTGTTGGGAAAGGTTCTAGTATGAATCTTAACCACTTCCTTACATGCTCGTCAAATGAAAACCAACTTATAAATTTGAAAAATTTGTACAAATTTGTCATATCATGTGCTTTAAAACACGGATTAATATTTTGAGTATATATATTTTGAGTTGTTCGATTTGGCTAGACGGCCAAACAAGTGGACGACGACCAAGCGATCATTTGTCGTAGCAATTGAATAGTGCGACTTTCGACTGACGGTATGTGAAAATGAGGGCTGCCTTTCGTCCAAAAGGAAAAATAGTGTGGTCCGATCCTCTTGTTTCGCCGTCTATATATACAACAAATTTGCCACCACGTTGATGTTAGGGTTTATGAGATAACCTTCATGATGGGTATTGGTAAACCTTATCTCACCTTTTGTTTTCTACAAATAAATAATACCAATTTCTTATGGATTCACATCGAAGATCAAGAAAGGGCATGCAGAACATCCAATCGAGTAATTAACAAATCTAATGTATGCATTTTTAAAATAAAATAAAAAACAAATCTAATGTATGCTACTTTGCAAGAAGCGATTCTAGCCGTGTGTGAACTCGAAGATGTGTTCTTCAAAAATAAGTTCACGCTTGAATTTGTGGCAATTCTTGATTGATATACTCGTCAAAATACAGGTTTATTTCGAAGTATAGTGTTGATGTGACTTGAATCAGATTATTAGCCGCTATGACTGGAATAGTCGGTGTACGGGTTCAATGTTATTTGGGTTCGGATTCTGGGTCTAGGTAATCGTTTCCTTTATCAGATTGGATTAGTTTTAGACCCACATGGAGAAGTATAAATACTTCTCATCTACTCTGTAATCTGTAATCTCCTCGATATAGTGAAACTAGCTCTCCTGCCCGTGGACTAGCTAACACACATTGTGTTAGTGAACCACGTAAATCGTGTATCGTGTGCTTTCTGTTTTCGTTTTCTTACTTTGTCGATTCCAGCGATTTCCCGATCCGTAGCAGCGCGGTTATTACATATTGGTTGGACTATATTGTATAAGAATGGAAGTTAAAAGTTAACTGATAAGATATTTTGAAAATAGTGAGTGAGTTTATAGTTATACATGTTGCATTTGGTCAAATTTAGTAATCATTGACCAACATATACAAAGCCAAACTTGAAGGTTTATGTTACTTCATATAGAGTATACACCAATACCTTAAATAATTTTCATGCAAATTCATCCATTTTCTTTGTAATGGTATTACAATTAATTATTGAGATCGTTTTATGCGAATCACATGGTTCAAATGAGTGAATGACGACTATTAAACAAAACGAATGGGATTAAAACAAAATCGATAATATTTATCTATCTTCCATTGGTTTATTTTGTAAAGGTACATGTCTAGTGCTGAAGTGGTGGGCAAAGTTACAAGTGTCGAGTTAGGGGATGATGAATTCAGATCGGACTCAATAATTTGTGTGAGTTCATGATCAATAATACATCGTTGTCCGTCTTGCAATGAACAGAAAAATGAAATGAAAGTTCAGAAGCTATAGATAGGAAGCTAGCTATCTGATCATAGCTCATACGTGATAGGGCTGTGGAAAGGGTGATAATATGAAGCAAACTTATTGATTGTGGTAGAAATGTTAGGGTAATGATTCTGATATGGGATCATTTTTGCTACCGATTTTATTAGGATGGTACACGACTTGATTTATCGGACTCATTTTATACTACTATTATTTGTCGCATCACGTCGTCCTTTATTTTTATTTGGTTTATTTTTAAGATTAGAAACAAATGATGCGTCAAAATTACCTGAAATCCTTCTGGACGAATATGTCAAGTCTGATATTCATTTTGATCATGAAGAATTGATTTTAGGAAATTTTTTGAGAACCATAAGAAAAGGGCTAAGAAATAAGTATTCATGAACATGTCTCTCATGTAAATAATAAATAATATATTTTGTCCGCAAGACTCTAACTATTATGAAATCTTTATTTTTTGAATTAATTTTCAAGTACATGATGTTTGAAATCATAAAATCTTGTAACTTAAGTCTTCAGCTAAATTTATAACATTTTTCTACATTTTTTATATACGAAATTACGAATATATGGTTTGAAAAAAAGTTACATTATGAATCAAAAAAAAAAAAAGTTACATTGATTATAAACTTGATTGAATCATAACCAACAACAAAAAGTGACAGTGGCTTCGACATTATTCACCGCTTACACAATTACCATGGGAGCATGCAATGCATCGTCTCTAGCTTTCATCTTCTCTCATATGAAATTTGTCCAATTTTTTTGTGTCTGCCTTATGTATAGCAGCAAGTGACAAAGCATTTATGTGACTGTTTGTTTGTTTACGTGCGAGACAAAAACAACTATTTTCCCCAGCGTAAAAGAGGTAAAAAAAAAAAAAACAACAGAAAAGAAGAGGTAAAAAAAATGTAGGGGCAGAAGAAGAAGAATTGGGTTTTACTCACTCAGTACTCCACCTTCTCTTAGTGGAGTTGCTGTAACTCATTGGCTCCACTAATTTGTTGGTGTAGAGAGAAAGAGAGAGAGAGAGAGATTCCCTTCATGATCATCAAGTAGTCATTTCACTTCAGTCCCAAAAGGATTGCCCTTATTGTGTCTGGAAGTGGCCAACTTTTGATGAGTGAGAGGGGCAGTGCTTGCCCTTTTCCTTGCTCAAGTTTCTTTCTTTCTTTCTTTCTTTCTTTCCAATGGAACTGCAACCCCAGCAAGCAAATTGCAATGAGATATCCCATCCTTCAATTTTACTTGTGGGTGATCCATCATGTCTCATCTTGACACTTCACCACCACATATGGGTCTTCCCCCACTCACCACTTCCCTCAAAACTCAAAAGATAGCTTTAGGTTTCATAAAAAAAAGAGACAAAAATTTTTTGGCCCATGCAAGTCTCGAACCTGTGACCTTCGCGTTATTAGCACGACGCTCTTACCAGCTGAGCTAATAGGCCTTGATGTCAATATTGAGTGAAAACACCATTATGTATTATATTTACACTACATCACAATCCTATTGATTCAATCGTGTATTTGTCCCTTGTCAACCTAATTGCCACACGCTCAGTCTGATTGAGTGGTTATATAAAGGCTGGCTGGCGGGGAGGCAAGCCAAGAAGCACGCACCTAAAACAAAAAAAAAGATAAGGCTATTTGGGGAATGTGGTTTTCTTCTCTGCGAGAGAGGAGGGCCGCAGCATCATGAGAAATCATCATCATCAGGAGCCTCGATCAAGCTCTTCATGCGCAGCTTGCAAGTTCCTCAAGCGACGCTGCACTTCCAACTGCATCTTCGCTCCGCATTTCCGATCCGACGAGCCCAAGAAGTTCGCCAAGGTCCACAAGGTCTTCGGCGCTAGCAACGTGAGCAAGATCCTGACTGAAGTGCCCGAGGAGCAGCGGGAAGACACGGTGAATTCCTTGGCCTATGAGGCCGAGGCCAGGCTCAGAGACCCTGTCTATGGCTGCATTGGCGCCATAGCCCTGCTGCAGAGGAGAATGGTTGAGCTCCAAGTCGATCTTGCCCTCGCCAGAGCTCGTCTGGCTCGGTGTACAGCTTCTGTTACATCTTCTCTGCCTAACTCTGCCTCAGCTTCCATCGCCGGAATGGAAAATCTCGGTGAATGTGAATTCCCGGTGGCCTGCGGTGGATTGATTGATGGGTTTGGCAGTAATGATAATAACCAGTCTGAGTGGAGCCAAGATGGACCCGCCGGCAGCGATTTCGGGCAATTCCCATATATGTTCTGATGTCGTCTTCTGCAATCTGCAGTACTGTTTATCTACTTTTTGTATAAACCTTGAAGGGTGGAAATGAAAATGCAGGGGACTCTGTTTCTTCCATGATCAAAATCAGCGTTTGTTGTTCTTCTTCTTCTTCCTTTCCCATGTATCCTGTAAAGCAGAACCATTGATGTGAAGAAATTGCTGCTCTCAAACTGGAAGTCAACATAAAGACGGAAACGGATTTCTCTCCCTTTCGTCGGATTCATAAGTAATTCCGATGTTCATGAATACCCAACAAAGAAGAAATGGTAAAATCAGTCAAGTGGCCATCACAATTCACAATGCCGAGCATTGGCTAATGATGTCGCCTCATCAAGTCCTACCCCACGAAACAAGCAAGGCCACACCCCGCCGGTTCACTTTACATGGTGGGCAAATAGGAATCCAAAGATTGTCAGCTTTTTAATTGTTGCTCTCATCTCAGAAAGCAAGTGGTGTCAGCTTCCAGAGTTCACTTTAGGGTACGTTTCAGATATTTCTCCTTTTGGTCTCAACCACCAGCAATTGGGAAGAACACTGTAGAGGAGTTTGCTAGCAACTGCAAAAGAAAACCATCCATTTTGAGCAAGCTCTGTAGCTTTCACCACAGATGAAATGGTAAAAAAAAACTGGGGATGACATCTGTATCTCCATTTATGCAGAGACATAATTCAAGGGGACACCAAGATCCAACCCAAGAAATATTGCTCGAGGTGAAGGGAAGGTGGTGCCTTTATTGCAATAACAACCTACATTACAGACCCACTCCGAATGGGAAAGCAAAGGAATGCCATTAACTACAGCAGCTGCAGTAGTAGTAGACGTAGTAGTACAAAAGGTACAGAGTGAGGGATTTTATCATCTCTGGATTATACCAAGTGCAGAGAAACCCGGTAGCGGAAAACAACCTAATCACATGTACAAAGGAGTTAATCGATGTTAGAACTTAAAGCCATAAGATACAAAGAGCAGTCATGTCATTCTCCACCCCAGACTTCGATTGCAGCAACAGGAGTTCGATGATTCCTTCTCTAGAGGTGTGGTTAGACAAGAGCAGCAGATGTGATTCTAGTACTAAATTCCTCCCTTGTTCCCAATTAAATAGCATCCAGTTTGCAGGAATTTAGTCTCCACCTGCAAATGTAAAACTCAAGTGAGCGTCAACAACCGAAATGGTAAATTGGTTCTCATCAAAGATCACACCTTTCATTTCTCGCAGTCCCTATCTCTAACAATGGCGCAATGATGAATGTATGGTCAACTACTCTACTCATCACTCAAGTGTGCTTCTAATCATTGTTAATGTCAAAATCTGAAGGGTTGACCTTTAGCCCATAAACAGCAGGCTTGGCAAACAACCACCAAACCGAAGGACCATACTACCATAGTCAACTTCCTAGATTCATGAACTGTTCGTCAACTCTCTGCTACAATTGGTAAAGGAAGACGAAACCAAAAAGGGGGAAACAACTGTAATGGTAGATTGCTGATGGAATTTTAACCTGACCCAGAAGCGTCTTTGGCTCGCTTCTTCAGTGACTTCTTCTTTTCCATCTCCAATTGTGCAGCCATAAACATGTTCATCCTCTCAAACTCAAGCTCCTTAGTGAATTCCATCCTCTGCTTCTCCAGCTCCACCATCTGAATTTGCTTCGAGCTTTCTACTTTCTCGTATATCTCCACGAATTTCAGAATCGCCCTCGCCAATTCCCTACAGGCAGCTCCATCGGAGCATCCTACGTCCTCCATCCGGTGCTGCTTCTTCACCGCCCTCTGGTCGAACCCTGCATCGCCGTCCCCGCCGGACCAGCTTGAATCCGACCCGCCCGACAGCTCTTCGGCAGCCTTAAGCAGAAGTGATTTAGATTGGGATTTCGATTTGGATTTGGATTTGGGTCTGACAGTTAGGGTTACACTGCCGGCGGCGCCGGAGGCCGTTGTGGCGGAACTGATGAGGGAATCGAGGCGGCGGTAGAACTGCCACTTCGACGGCGGTGGTTTGGCCTTCTCGACCTTGTACTTCTTCTTCAAAGTGTCGATTCGGTTCTTGCACTGGATGTCGGTCTTCTTCGGTCCGCCGCTGCGCCGCGAGTTGACTTCATCGGCGACTTCCTTCCAGTCCTTCTGGCGGAGATTTCCGCCTTTGACGCTGACGTAGCGATCACCCCACGCCTCGATTAGCGTCTCCGTGGCGCCTTCGCTCCAGCAGTCTTCCCGCCCCCCGCTGCCGCCGCCGGTGCGGGATCGGGAGGTTGAGGGTTCCATTTTTAGGAGGAAAGGAGTAGCAGAGAGATCAAGTTTGCTAAAGTGCACTGGGTTGTCGGCCGGTGTGCGCAGGATAAGAGGGAAAAGATTCGATTGGAAGGAAGATGGGGGGAGAAAGAATGAAAGAGTGAAGGGAATGGTAGGGATCTGACGGCCGCCTACTGTTCCCGGCGGTGACGTCAGGGACTAAACTAAACTAAAGTGCTGTTTGGGAGGAAATCAGGAAATTAATTTCCTAAAAGTTAAAAACTCCAGAACCCTTCCCTTAATAGCAATTACGTATCCTTCATCTATCAAATTGCCTTTAAGCGGGAAATCAAATAACTATTTTTAATATATATATTTTTCGAATTTTAATACATAGAAATCTTGCTAATTACTAATTAGTTAAAATTATGGGTGACAGATGCCGAGTTTGGATAATAAGAAAACAAATGTGGGATTTAGATTGTGATATTTCTAACAAATATGCTATTCTAAAAATACTAGTGGTGAGTATACTAAAAATGTTATGGTATTCTTTTTTTTCATTTTTCAATTATTCTTGGCCTTTTTATTTGAATCTAAAATAATCTTCCAATTTTCCTTTTTGTTTTTCTTTCCAAAATCCTAAAGGGATCTAATCTATGTATGTAATATTGGTAAATAGGAAGGAATGGCAGAATTATCCATTACCATGATATGCAATGTTTTTTTCTAGAAAATGTCACTGATATAATTTTTTAGTGAATTTTTCTTGAGCCTGAAAAAATATAATTGATGATTTTTGTACTTGCACATAACTTATCGACTATGAAACAAGTACGTTCTACATCACCTCCCTTCCCCATTTTAAACCGTCATATCACTCATGAGTTATGTTTATCTCTTAGACCAAAATCTTGTTCATTCCTCTTCACTTAAGTAAATAATATAGCAAAAATAAATTCAATCAACAATGACATTTTGAGAAAATATTAACCATGTGTCAATAATTGAAAATATTGTTTCAAGATCGTGCATGCGAGTTTTAAACCAAACATTTAGTGAAAATGCCAAATCATCAATTTTACTATTTCTAACATTTTTTTTAACTATAATATGTATGACAAATACTACATACAAAATAATATGTACATAATACGTGTTGATTATCTAGTATTTAAATGCACAAATCACATTTCACAAATACACGGCCAAACAAGTAGTGATGGCAATTTCAACCCGCCCCGCGGGTATTATCCGACCTGATCCACGATGGGGCGGGTATTATCCGACCCGCAGTAGCGTGGGGCGGGGCATGGTGTATCTACTTCCAACCCACCCTGCCCCATTCTAGACTCATTTTATCTCAATTTCTTACAATATCTATACATATTTCTCCTATTTTGACTTTTCTTCAACTAGTTAGAGTCGATCTTTCAACTTGTTAGGCTCAATTATCCATTCTATTATCAATATTTTTCATTCTTAAAGTGTTTTCCTTACGTTTTATTGTAAAAAGTAAAATTTACTTGTATTTTTTTTTGAACAACATGTAAGAGTGGGTCGATCTGCCCCGCCCCGTATCCGTGCGGGTTTTACCCGCCCCGACCCGTAGTAACGTGGGGTGGGACATGAGAATTGAGTTACCCGCCCGCCCCATTGCCATCACTACAAACAAGTGAACAACCGATAAAGGTTGACGCTTGCCAAATATAACTATATAAGGCCTTGGTTGGACGACCACCAGGCCTAACAAATGAAAGTCCGAAGTTGAAGCGAAAGCCCAGTTATGTTGTACTTGTTGGCGAAAGAAGAAGAAATAGGAAAATGGATTAAAACTTGAAGATGAATTGAGAAAGCCCAAATAAGTGAATAACAACTCTCAGACGTGAAACGACATCGTTCTGAAGATCCAGTATGATTTTGAAATAAAAGAAAAACAATGAGTTAATCTTCAATTATATATTGGGCCTAAAGGTTATAGGGGTTGAAGCGTAATGATCATACGTCTGGAATGCATTGTATGTTCCATAATAGATCTCACTCTTCTACCCTTTACTGAGAGTCGATGACCATTCATAGCTATCACCTTGACACCAAAGAAGAGTACGACCCAATGCTTTATTTCTGTTCTAGTCGATTCCGATTCGACATTAGAAGTATATTGATTTTTCCCCAATAACCGAATACTTGAATCCTAAAAAAATACACAAACTGGTTTATACTGATATAATGGATTGGTAAGTGGTATGATCTTACTAGTGGTACAATGGATTTATACTGTTATGTCAGTTTTAGTAACAAAAATAAGTGAGAAATCATTAACACTAAATGATTTTGGACATATAATGCTAAGTTCGCAAACGTCCAAACATTTATACTTAAATCCTAAAAAATACACAAACATCTAAACAATAAAAAAATAGTATCAATATTAAACTTTCAAATTCGACAAACAAATAATTTTTTAATTATAATTCACCTAAATGTCATCTTTTTATTTGGAGATAATAATTCCAGCCGCTTTATAATCGATATTGGTTGAATCCAATTGTACGACAGGCAAGCCACTGATTTGACAACCATACCATTGAAATTTTAAGAATTCATACTTTTACTACCGTACTCCCTCAAATTTTTTCTTTTAAATCTACATAGAGATCCTGGTTATAGTTTATTTTTGGGTTATAGGTATAATATGCCTCTCTACTATGTCGTTTTATCAAACATGTTCCTTTTCTATTTTTTTACATCAATTGTGCCCCAATACTTTGAAAAAGGATCAAACATGCCTTTTTGTTAAAATTTTCATCCAAAAACCGTTAACCACGACCAAATTTTGGTTTGGGCGACACAAATGTCTAAAATATCCCCAATAATTTCGCTTTATAATTTTTTTTTGGTTCCTTTGTATAATAATTCTAATAATTTCACTTTGAAGAGACCAATCAAAATAAAACAGGGGAGAAAACTGACAATTTCCTCCCATGTTTGATGTAAAAAATAGTAGAGGGGCATGTAACATGTTTGATAAAACGACATAGTAGATGGACATATTATACCTATAACCCTTTATTTTTCAATTTGACTATCAAAAATAGTTTCATATGCTTAGGGCATGTTTGGAGGTTGTGATTTTCTAAATTGATGGATTCAATGAATTGGTGTATTGTAATTATATGTATTGTGCAAATTAATGTATTTCTCAAATACATTGTTTGGTATCTATGATTCTACTTTTTCATAAATTAAAAAGCAACACACCTTTTTGAAGAAAAATACACATTTACCCTTCAACTTTTTGTTCTTGCAAATGAAAGAAAAAGAAAAAAAAATGCAAAGAATCATCGTCGTCTCGCCGCTACCACGTTGTTACCGCTAGGATTGCAGAAACTTCAAAGCTTCCCCGATTTCAAAAATCAACTCCAGCCATCTCAATTAATTACTTTCGCTCATATCCCTCCCAACTCAAATTCCGGCCAAGAAATTAATTACCAATTAGCACCATCTCCTCTAAACTCGAAACCCCATCGACACCATCCACTCTCAATTAAAAATGCCAAAAAAGAGGAGGAAGTATGATGATCCCTGTTTCGTACAATATTGAAGAAGAATTGGGTCGAGGGCAAACGACCCTATTCTCTATACGACGAGTTGGATCTACCACCTAATTCAAGATCCCCTAGGCCCGATCTTCAGAAAACCCTAAGAAATATGAAGAGAAAAAGAGAGGAGAGGGCATTGTGCTGGGTTCGTGTGGTAGTAATTCGCAACAGAAGTCGGCTCTTCTTCTTCGATTCGCGATGAATTTCGATGGGGAGATACAGCTACCAAGCCGATTCCGTGATGATGGTGAAGATGCAGCGATTAATCCTGTGGGACTTCAAGGATTAGCGTGGACTGAGGAGCAGGGGAGTTCAATGATTTTTCTTTTGTTGAACTTCCGACGACTGTCTTCGAGGGAGGAGCAAGGAAGTTTTCTCCCTTTTTTGGCTTTCGTAGAATTTTGATGACAATGATAGAAGAGTAGTGGAGGATGAGGTTATTGTTGGTATAAAGAAAAGATAGCAGGGACAAAAATGGAATAAAAAGATATGACACAATCCTTTGTTTTAAATCTCAACTTTAGGTAGAGATTCACAATAATTCATTTTGAGGGATTGTGAGTGGGCCCCCAAAAAGGTAATGCATGTATTCTGTTACAAATTTGACAAAAAACGACTTAATCTTCTCAATGCATGTATTGGCTAAATCCTTCATCTAAAATCCTAACCTCCAAACGACCCCTTAGTATATTACATGTTTTGAGTTTGACCAGTTGGTCGGAACGATTTTTTTTTGTTAGAAAATTTTTGTTCATGTCGACCGACAATGTTCTTGTGACATATAAAACCATTTTGTATTGTGGTGGTATAGATTTCAATGATATTGGTATAGTTTAATAGCTTTGTGGAGTTTAAATGTCGCCCGTGATTACGTGATCGTAACCATAAGTTCAAAATTTTGTATTTCAACATATATTAAAATAGGTACGCTACTGTGCTCATAAGATTTTGTTTGAAAAAAAAGTATCATGTTATGATACATATTGAATTTGTACTTTTAACGTTATGATACAAATTCAAATTGTATCTATACTTTTTTGAACAAATTTCTTTATGTTACAAATTGAACGGCTAGTCTAACCTAATAATACAAATTTAACTTGTACCCGAAAACACAACGGGCTTAGGAGCAGTGGCTGACCCAGGGCACATTGGGGGTGTCCCGGGACACCCCTAAATTTTGGGATAACGATTATCCAACCCCCGGTGGTAGTTTAAGTATGGACAAAAAATTATTATTGATGGGAGGACACCCTTGAAATTTGAAAAAATGATTATCCTACTCTCATTTCTTAGTTTGCGCATGAGACTATAAGAGGTAGTTTGGATAATTCAAACCTAGCACAATATTATTATTAATAAACATAATTTTATTAGGCTACAACTCATTTGTTGTTCGATTTTAAACACTGTGTAATAGTAAAATGACATTCCCTAGCTATTTCTAATTATTTTCAAAACCTAACAATTAAACTAATTCCAAGATACCCTTAATTTGTATTGATTTTATGGTTGTAACTTGTACGACAAGTGTTGAAAGAGTCTTTTCAGCTTTGGGTTACATAAAAAACAAGTTTAGAAATCGAATATGTTATCAGTTCGTAAATGATTTTCTAGTAGGTTATAGAGAGACAATTATTTTGAGCCGTGTAGACATCAAGTGTATTCTACAATTATTTTCGAATATGAAAATACATTGTTGACTTTTTTAACTTGAACGTGTAAGGTATTTTCTTATTTAAGAATTAAGAATTAATTAATTATTTTTTATTTTTATTTAATTTATTTTTTAAAAGATGACATCTCTATATAAAATTGCTGGGTCCGCCACTGCTTAAGAGCATTGTAAGACCATCTCCATCCAATTGCTTATTGGGTGGAATCCCATGTGGCAATTGCTTTAAGCAATTGCAAGGATGTAGGACTTATTGCTTATTTAGCAAGATTGCTAAATA
Organism: Linum tenue; assembly: GCA_946122785.1. Classification (NCBI taxonomy): domain Eukaryota; kingdom Viridiplantae; phylum Streptophyta; class Magnoliopsida; order Malpighiales; family Linaceae; genus Linum; species Linum tenue. Next base: position 19,524,375 of record CAMGYJ010000005.1, read on the forward strand.
AGCAATCCTTCTTGCAATGCCATATAGACAATTGGACCCCACATTTATGCACTCAAAATCTTTCTTTTTTTTCTCTCTTTCTTTTCTACCCACTTTGAATACACAAATTGTTAAACTTGATGTAGTAGGCCTCATCAATTGCAATTGCTAACCTATTGCAGGGATGCAGGTGGTTTGAAATGGTTGAAGTGAATAATTGCTAACGTGGCTGTAGGGTCCACTTATGAAATTGCTATTCTATTGCAGGGATGGAGATGGTCTAACATTCATTTCACGTAGGTAGGTACGTAGGTTTACAATCTTAACATACTTGGGCTATGTAACTAGGGAATCGGCGCGCAGGCGGACAAACTATATACATTGCACACAACACACGTTACCTGGTTGGACTTTTTTCCCCTGCAGGCTACACATGACAATGGATGCCGCCAAAGATCGATCATGATGATGGAAATCGGACCGAAATCTCTGCTTATATCAAGGGAGAAATCTTGATCGAAAAGTGCTGCTGCGCCTGCTACTCTGATGTCGATAGATCGATACATATAGTGACCACTTTTAAGTTGAAAAGGCATGCAGAACGTGCAAACGAAATTCAATCCTTTCCCCTGTTTCTCCATCATCTTATCGGAAAGTGAATTGGGCCAACTAGCTTACCTTTTAATTTCCTTATAATTCACACCACCATCTCTGCATTTCCTGACTTTATTGGAGTCCTTCCATCAAATCTACAATCCGATCTTTAGTAACCAAAACGACAAGAAGCACAAAGCCAGCCCAACTACCCCTGCCGGCCGGCCGTAGTAATTGGGTTTGGTGATCATTGTCCTAAAGATCTTTTCGTCATCAATAGTCACCTGCACAGTGTTGATGATTGCAAAGTTTCTGATCCTCAGGCAATCTCTTTATGTTATGTCTGTGATCAAAATGGGACAGTGGAGGTGGCTGAAATAGTGTATGCTCCAGCCTCTCATTTCATCGGATATACGGTCTGGTCTGTATCATACGGTTTTCCAACTCTTAACTTCTACAAATACGATTACGGTGATGTAATGGTTGATAATGCGCGCGATCGAACGACATTAACTGCTTACACACTTACTCATATCAACTGTCAAAAATCAGTAGATTCCAATAATTCGAGTTGTTGGTAAATGTTTAATTATGAATCACATATTATTTATTAACACACCCCTTCAAACAAAAGTCGACCCCTATGAGGTTAAAATTTGCACATGCAGCTCGAGATATCATGTACTTAACTTAACAGATGAGGACGATCGAGATTCGAACATAAAATATCTCAATCACAAAAAACCGTAATATCACGTAAAGAACCAATTGATATAAACTTTCAAACAAATCAAGTTATTGAGATGGACGATTAATAATGCTACTCCAACTACTCATACACTAGCCAAATTGCCCAACTGTACTATGTTGGCCTGAAATGGACCACTTGGACGGAAGAATTCGATTGAAGGGACAAAGGACTTGGGTGGCTGAAGAAAATCTAAGTACGGCACCGACATGAAATAACTAGGCAGGCTCACATTTCCTCCCGCTGTCCAATCTCAGGATGTGAGCATATTTGTATCCATTCTTCCACTGTTTCTCCTTGCCAAATGCCAACCCAATAATGAACCGGCGGTCGGTCACCATCATCTCAATAATTCACATTTTATTCAACTAAATTAACAATTCTATAAATCCATTGGATCATTTGACGAGCCATACTTATGCATTTGAAAGATATAGTGAATTACAGTATCAGATCTTACTAACACCAGCATATATATATATATATATATATATATATATATATATATATATATATATATATATATATATATATATATATATATTGTAATTGGAGGGAGATCGAGAGAACAAGTAATGTCTTAAAGTTTGTTGCTATAGGAGACTAACAAATGAAACAAATTGTTAAGTTACTAATTTACTTAAAACAAATAAATAAAGTAAAAGAATAGTCCATAAATTTTTAAAAACAGATCAGAAATCTGATAAATAAGCTAAAAATATATTAATTGAATATCAAATTAACCGCTTGACTCACGATGTGCAATTCAATTGTTTCAATACTAGACCAAATTATTATTATCATATTACGCTTTAGGCATTCATCAATTCCAATAGCCTATTAACAGAAATTACCTACTCATAGAGAGAAGAACAAGTATATATAATTAATTAAGAATAGGCCGGATTTTAATTCAATTGAAAAGAGGATTAGAGACCACGTTTAAAGTCGGTAAACTCGTCAATCCAAAGTTAAAAAGTTTCTCGATTAAGCATAGAAATTAGGGTTAATATTTTTGTATGGCCTGAACTTTGACCAAAATAAACATCCTGACCAATCTTTTTGATCTATAACATTCTGGCACGAACTATACATCAAAATAAACAATTTGGCCAGATCCGACTTTTGACCGTTAACTTGGACAGTCAAACGCGTTGACTAACGGTCAACGCGCCATGTCATCACCCAATCAGCTTAAATAAACTTAAAAAATTCACATATTTCTCAAATTTTGAATTTAACTATTAAAACCTAGAAAAATTATTAAAAAATTAAAAAAAGCAAAAAAAATAATAATAAAATTGTCGGATTCCCTTCATTAACCCTATCATCCACTTATCCCCAACCCCAACCACACAAAAAAACCCAGGAGCCCCTCCCTTTCGCCTTCCTTCCAACAAAAATCTTCCTCCTCCGTCCGACGAAAATGCATCGGCGGGCATTCTTCTAAACTCGCCGCCGCCATCGTAATCCTCCCGTCTCCCTACACCATCTAGTTCGCCTCTACTCTCGAGTAAAATCTCAGGCTTCGTGAGGTCTTCGCTACCACCGCTGCACTTTCGCAATTTGACTGGTGGCGGCGGCGCTCCGACTCGAATCATGTTGAGATTCTTCCTGATGATGTTGTACATAGGTTTCGGGGCTGGAAGGAAGAATCAGGCGGCGGCGCGGGACAAGACTAGTCGAGCGATTCGAAATTAAGGGAGGTTCTTCTGATTTTGGAAAAGGAAGCCGATTTGGAGAAATAGTCGGTGGGAGAGTTCGATGGAATGGGAAGGGGAGGAGGAGGAGGATGAGATAGGTCGGTTTTGATAGCAGATCTGAAATGGCAATTTCGAGAGAGGAGCTGAATAGATCGTCGGAGCATCACCATCGTTTTACCGTTCGAGAGGCGGCTGTTCTGGGGGTTTATAGCGAGAAGCGATGGAGGAGGAGGAGGAGGTTGGGATTTTGTTTCTGGTTTTGCCAAACAAGATCGTTGAGCTGAAGCGGTTCCGTCGATTTCTGGGGTGGAAGCTGAAAAGATGGCGAAGAGGGTTCCGCAGAATCCGGCGGCGGCGGGTTAACAACTCGGAACATGGCGGTGGGGGAAGGGATTAGATTTTGACATAGGATTCCATTCTTATTTTAATTTAATTGGGTTAAAGAATGGGTGGTTGGCGGAAGGGAGGGAATCCAATTTGTTTTTTTTTTTTGATTTTTTTTAATAATTTTTCTAGGTTTTAATAGTTAAATTCAAAATTTGAGAAATATTTGAATTTTTTAAGTTAATTTAAGCTGATTGGGTGATGACATGGCGCGTTGACTGTTAGTCAACGCGTTTGACCGTCCAAGTTAACGGTCAAAATTCGGATCTGGCCAAATTGTTTATTTTGATGGATAGTTCGGGCCAGGATGTTATAGATAAAAAAGATTGGCTAGGACGTTTATTTTGGTCAAAGTTCAGGCCATACAAAAATATTAACCCTAGAAATTAAGTAAAGGCAGCAATCATATCATTCATATCAAGTCGCCGAACAGACAGAAAGCAGAGGTCCAAGCTGTTTTTTATTAACCTTTTTCTCTGTTTGTTTCCTTACAAAATATTTCCCCCCACAATAAAGTTATGCCCGGAGAATCTTGGCACAAATCTTTCACAGTTGCACCCACACACCCAAATCCCATAAAAAAAAATAAAAAAAAATCAATCAACACAAACAAAATCATTATTATAATGATTACGACGACGAGCGACACACCACCACAAAACACTCTCCATATTCCCACATTATATACCCTCCCAACCAAAAAAGAAACCTCTCCCTCACCATTTCCATAACCTTTAAACCACACATTAATGGCTGCCAATCCTTCCGTGCAAGTCAGAGAGGCCACCGTCATCAAACCCGCCGCTCCGACGCCGTCCCACGTCCTCCCTCTCTCCGCCCTCGACTCCCAGCTCTTCCTCCGCTTCACCGTCGAGTATCTCTTCGCATTCAAACCACCGCCACATCACCAGAATGTCGACGTCGCCGACCGAATCAAGTCCGCGCTGAGCAAAATTCTGGTCCCTTACTACCCCTTGGCCGGACGGGTCCGGCCCAGGCCCGATGGCGGGCCGGGCCTGGAGGTGGTCTGTCGGGCCCAGGGCGGGCTGTTCGTCGAGGCGGTCTCGGACTCGTTCGAGACCGCGGAATTCGACGGCCCGCCCAAATCGGTCAGGCAGTGGAGGAAGCTGCTGTCGTTCCAGGTCCCCGACGTGCTCAAGGGGGCCCCACCGCTGGTCGTCCAGCTGACGTGGCTCAAGGACGGAGGCGCCACGCTGGCGGTCGGGTTCAACCACTGCCTCATCGATGGGGTCGGCGGGTCCGAGTTCCTCAACTCGTTCGCCAGGCTGGCACGTGCGGCGGGAGCTGGAGGAGGCGATGTGGTGAATAATCTAAAGCCCAAGCCCAGGCCCATTTGGGATCGCCACCTACTCGACCCGCCGGCCCACTACCTGCACTCAGTGAGTCACCCCGAGTTCGGCAGCGTCCCCGATCTCTGCGGGTTCGCGAGTCGATTCGCCAGCGACAAGCTCCTCACCCCGACCTCGGTGACCTTCGACCGGCGGAGTCAAAACGAGCTGAAACGGCTCGCTGCCGGACCGGGGTTCACGTCGTTCGAGGTGCTGGCGGCGCACGTGTGGAGGAGCTGGGCGAGGGCGTTGAGTCTGCCGGAGAACCAGACGCTGAAGCTGCTGTTCAGCGTCAACGTGCGGGACAGAGTGAGGCCGCACGTGCCGGCGGGGTACTACGGGAACGCGTTTGTGCTGGGGTGCGCGCAGGCGAGCGTGCGGGAGATTGTGGCGGGGGAGGGAGGAGGGTTGGGACACGTGGCAATGCTGGTGAGGAAGGCGAAGGAGCGAGTGGACGGGGGGTTCGTGGAATCGGTGGTGGAGGAGGTGAGTCGGGGGAAGGCGCCGGACTCGGTGGGGGTGCTGATAGTGTCGCAGTGGTCGAGGCTGGGGATGGAGAGGGTTGACTTTGGGATGGGGAGACCGGTCAGCGTGGGCCCGGTTTGCGTGGATAGGTACTGTTTGATGCTGCCAGTTCACGGTCAGGCGGACGGCGTTAGGGTGACGTTGGCTGTGCCTAACAGTGGGGCCGAGAAATACGAGTATTTGGTCAAGAGTCCATGTTCCTGAATCCTGATGATCAGATCGGATTCCCCCGCTCCCTGCCACGGGGGATTTTGCCGATGGGGCCTTTGGGTTGACTTTTTTTTTTTTACTGTACATTGTGATTTCACATTCTTTTCCGATGATGATTTCGCTATTTTGGTTTTCACTTCTTTATGGTCAGTGACTAATGCATTCTAATTTTCATGGGTAGAGAATCAAATGAGTGAAGGGGAGATGAATATGAAAAGCGAAAAATGTATTGGATTTCGTTAGATTGGACAAATTAGCATAATGGAAGTCCATAATAAAATGTGAATCAACCGATAATATGTAATGAATAGACCAAAATTAAGAGGAAAATGTCATTTTAAATCAATTTATTGATAATTATATCGGTCAAAACAAATTAATAGGGTTAATTACATGGTTGGTCACCGATATTACAAAAAATGTTCATGTTTGGTCACCCAAAATATTTTAAATCCATTGATGGTCCTTTAGTATAGTAAAACCGTTCACGTTTGGTCACTCTTCGTTAGTCGTCATCCATCTCCGTTAATGGGGTCTGTTAAGTGATGATGTGGCAGACGAAATCGTCTAATCAGCCTTATTTAACCGAAAATAATAAGACCCGACCCGCCACATCACTTTGACCCGCCAGATCATCTAGACCAACCCAGACCTCTAACCAGACCCGAACCGACCCACACAATTTAAATCCCTAATTTCTAAACCAGATCATCTGGAGCAAAGATGAATGATGATGCAGCTTGGAAATCTATAGCACTGTCGAACCCAAGTCCAGTAGCAAGATACATGGGAGGGCTAGCAGATTTGTTCTCATCTCCGACAAAACTCAGGCTCGGAGGAATGACCACACATTTATTGAAGGTCAAACTTTTCCTCTGATCTCCATCATCTTCTTCTACTCCAGCGTCCTTCTCCTCCACTTCCTCAATCAAGCCCATGTCATTTTCCTTCCCCTTCCCAAAGCTGAAATCCCCACTCCCAATACTCTCCCCAATGGTCACCGTTCTCATCAGAATCCCATATTTCTTTTCTTCCTCGCCCACTTCTTCATTGGCAGTGGTGAAGACGGAGAAGGAGAGAGCTGAGTGGAGCATCCTCTTTCTGAGTGGATGCCGCCTTGGAGTTAGAGGGTGTAGGTTGGATTCACAAGAAAGAGATGAAGCTGCTGCAAATCTGTAAATGTTACAATTAGACCAAGCCTTCGAAACCCTCCTCCACCTTACCCAACTTCTTGATTCGGCCCCGATGGAGATGATTTGCCGCTGGAGGACGATGGAGAAGTCAGGGAGAAAGAGAGAAGGCACGATCGAAAAAGGGGAGGTGGAGATCTGATATGTTTTAGAAATTAGGGATTTAAATTGTGTGGGTTGGTTCAAAGGTTGGGTCGGATTGGGTCAGGTTAGAGATTTGGGTTAGTCCAGATGATCTGGAGGGTCTCAGACTCTCAGTGATGTGGCGGGTCAGGTCTCTCTATTTTTGTATTAAATAAGGTAGATTAGATGATTCCTTCTGCCACATCATCACTTAACGGATTCCATTAACGGAGATGGACGGCGACTAACAGAGAGTGACAAAACGTGAACAGTTTTACTAAACCAAATGACCACCAATGGATTTAAATATTTCGGATGACCAAACATGAACGTTTTTTTTGTAATCTCAGTAACCAACCATGTAATTAACCCCAAATTAATATACAGCTGGTTATCGAATTATTAGTATAAACTGGCAAACACAAAGTAATTATTATATTTATATGTTATATGAACATGACTAGTACTATACAATCTTCTATTCGACGAAATGAACTGATCAGATAACCAAAAAAATGATCCATATAATTTTTAATTTGATACGGTGATGGATTATGATTGGGTTTGCCTAGGGTCAACAGCAGTAGAGTTGTAAAGTTTATTTCTTTATTACTTATTTTTTTCTTTCCTTAGTTAGCTTTTAGACCTTTTTTCATGTTCAAAGCACGTAATCTGATCCTTGATGAAAGGGATTGCTATGATCTGAATCTGATGACCATGTTTCCTTCAATCAAGTTACTTTTTTCGGGTTTTACTTTCCACGTGTCACTTCGTTTGCCCTATTTTCGTCCTTTATTTTTTCTTCCCATGGAGCCATCTTCGTTTAAATGTGGAGTTCGTGAAATCGTATCAACCGGTCTTTTTACCAAATAATTTTTTAGTATAATTTAAATTGGTAGTTATTTTAGGGGGTAAATGTTTGAACAACAATTAAGTTGTAATTTTATTACAAAATATCTTTTCACAAATTTTTTACTGTACCATATTTGATACAATTTTATAATCCTTACTAGATGGATAATTAACTATAACATTCCAAACAAGAGCAATAACAGTGTACTTACAAAGGAAGAAGCTAAGGAGGACAAAAAGAAGACTACAAGTCACCAAAACTCCAACATCTTTGTTGATGAAATCTGAATTTCCGTTATATATAAATCACATGATTATAAATATGAATCGATCACTCCCATGATTTTGTCGGATATTCATAATATCCAAATAGTCTTTTATATACACGGATCTTCATGTAGTAATAATTTGTCAATAATAACATTCGTCACACTAAATAGATTCGCAAGATCAAAGCTAACACCAAATCGACGTCATTCAATAAACCACGTTAGGTAGATCTGTAAACCATGCTGGCGGTTCATGAATCTATATATACTAATAGCGATCAAACTTGCTGGTGGTTTCCATTGAGAAATTTAAGAAACAGGATATAGCATAGACGAATTATTGTGTGTTGGCATGAGCAAGTTGAGTCTCTTCTTTTGAATTATTGGGAACCATATGGGTCGTGCGTTTGAAGAAATAATTGTAAACAATAGGGAACTGTTGGCTAATCAAATTATAAGCCATGATAATGGATACGTTAGTTTGAGGGGATCTTTTGTGTAGGATTTGCCAACTAAATATAAGTCGAAGCTTCCTCTCTCAACTAACGCTTTTTTTTTTTTTGTCTATGCCATCGCCCATCAGCCATCCATAATAGGGCTGGCTATTTGGTTCCGGACTGTTTGGTTTTACCCGAAACTGGACCGTATAACCCGGACTGGGACCGGATAGCAAACAATGCAATGTCATATTCGGGCTTAGATTTGAGGTAAAAAACTAGATAAAGACCGGATAAGAGACCCCCAACACCTAAAATCAAGATAAAATTGGGACCGGACCGGATCAAGATCGGACTGTATCCAATCCAATCTTTGGTCCTTATATTCCCGAAAAGACCGGACTGGAACCGGATCAATTTGGTCCAATTTAACCAGACCATACCGTATAGCCACCCCTAATCCATAATACATTTTAGTATGTAATTTAAGGATGAGTTGGATAAGAACATAGGCACAGAATTATATACTTTAAATAATTGTCCTTGATCAAAATCTCAAGTGTTATCCAAATTAAATTGGATAAAACAATAAAATCCTTCCACGAATGTGCTGTAGCCTATAATAAGCCTATATATAACTTAGTGTCGTGAGAAATGAACCGAAGTATGAACCAGAATAGTGAGCGGTTCTCACTTTATTGGTTTAACCCGTATTAAACTACTAAAAATTCGTTATGAATTGGCCTCATAAACAAGAATACTATAAGTAGACCTAAAATTAAGAATTATAAACACGACCCATCTAACATTGTGAATCTACATATATTGTATATATGCGTGTTAAACAAATTATTCAAATAATCGGTTGTCAGTTTTGCTAGTAGAACGGATCGAATCAATTCATTCTTCACAAAATTGGTCACAACAAAAGATAATATGGAATCACTAAGAAAATCCAACTAACATGTTTTTCTTTAAATATGTTGGAAAAGGCTATTATAACCTGTAGTATTGAGGAATGCTCTCAGAAATACTATCACTATCATATAAAAGGCATCAGGTATAAAGAAATATGATGATAGTTTATGATGATATGGCAATTATTAGAAGAAAATATATTTTACGATGATATAGATAATATATGTTACAAAATTACATGAGTTAGGAGGAGTATTATCCAATATCCAGTTAAAGGCAATATACTCTGGAAATTAAAGACGTATATGTTCCTCTGCTTTAGTGCTTCTACATATCCTTCTTCGAATTTTCATATCATGAACTGTAATTTTTTCTCCTCCTTTCTGTAGCTCAAAACACATTTACCCTCCTCCCCTTATGTTTGGGGAACAGGGTAAAAATAACCCCTCTCTCTCCCTCCTTTTTCCCTTGGCCGATCTATATATTTTCACTCCTTCCCCAAGCAAGAGAAAAAGATGGTAAAAGTAAAGGCTACTGCAAGATTCTGATCTATGTGTCTGTGATATCCCTTCAGTCAATTACTTGTAGACGTTGCAGTCTCTATTCGACAAAAGAAGATGCTGGAAAGTGGAAACAGTACTCAGTAGCTACCAACACCATCCTATTAAAGTTTATATATATGTATTTGTTGGGCGCAGAAAATTGTCTTATGTCTGCAGTTGGCCGGCCAAGCCCAGCTGGTCGGTTTGGAGTGCTAGCGGCTAGCCTGTGTGCTCTGGTCTGCCATCAACTGCGTGGCTATCCCACATGCAGACACGTCATGCTCTTCATGCAATCTTAACCCAGTGAGATGAAGAGGGGCCGATTCTCTGTTTTCGGCCATTGAGAATAACAGATTCTCTCGGATTCGAAATTAGACCGATAGTGGGCTTAGAATACACCAAGCCCAGCCCACTCTTTGGTAAAACACCAATCAGTGTCCGATAAAAATATCTATCCCAGTTTAAGATACATGCAGCTCCCATTAGGATTTAGGTATATAGTTACTAAATACTCCATTTGAATATACATATTTTTATATTTAAATATTTATATTTGTGTTATTGTCAAATTGTTTATTTTTTCCTCTTTCGTTATAATTATCATACTAAACAAGCATAAATCTATGTAACACGTTTAATATTGTATTTAATGCATTAAATTGATAACTTAAACATTATTTATTACATTTATTTATTTTTCAAATAATGAGAATTTTATATATTTTTATGAATATTGACATACTATTAGACGCACCATTGGTTGGCGTAGCTGTAAGCAATCTGGCGTGAGTCGCTGTGCTATGCTCGAAAGTATATGTACTTTGAAGTACAAATTGAACCAGCAATACATAATGTTAAACATACAAATTCAATTTGTACCATGAATTTTTTTTACTTTTATGTTATGGTACAATTTGAATTTGTACCTTAACACAAATGTACAAATTAAGGGCGTAGCTATACTACTCGCTATAGGCTTAAAAGGGGTTCCGTATAACCCCTATTATTGATATTTGAAATCAAACCTAAATTCTAGTCGTCGAACTACAGTCAAGTACTAGTTTTTTATAAGGGTTGTGTGTGTAAATTTTACCTTTCGATTTCTATATCAATATTTAATACGTTCTAGTTTGTCAAGACGGATAACAGCTACATACGTATCACTAACAACACTAATAGTCTCAAGAAAAGTTGGGTTCCCATTTCCCACTGATATATTGTGAAACTATGTATAGTCTGATGTTACCGGTTGTTAACGCAAATACAATATAACATCTTCCGCATTAAAATGATTGACCAATCTTCGAATTAAAATTAAAAAAAATCGTGAATAACCTTGCATCTTTGACGATCAAACACATTGACTAATTTTTTTAGTGAATCCTTATGAAGTGAAATTTTGTCTATGCCACTAATTATCATCACCTCAAATCTCGTCCTTTTAAACATTTGAAAATACCTATCTTCAGAGCTCTTTGATGTTGGGGTAGAATATCGGGAAAAGGCAATGAACCTTGGCAAGTACATGAATTCTCCAAAATCCAAATACCATGCATCCCAAGAATATAATACTAACCTCCAAAACCACGTCTAATAAATTCCGGCTCCGGGTGGGCGGGAGGGGAAAAGATGGGATTTGGGTCTATTATTGTTTGCTGTCATGATTCTGTGGTACGGAACCGCCGGCTAGCTCAGCAGCTCGTGCTGTTTCTCTGTAAAACCGGCCGGCCGCAATTTGTCTTCGAGCCTGCTGCTGCTGCAGCTGCAAAACAGCTAGAGAAGAGTTTTTTTTTTTATCATTGAAAGGATCGACGAATCTTTTTAGTTACTTCGAAACCAAGGCGGCAGCCCTGACTACTGTCGACTTCCCTCCCTTCCCCTGTGGCTCCAATCTTAGTAACGAAGCAATGAATTGTTGCAGAAAGTAAGACGTAGGCGTTGGAAGAGGACACTGGCAGTTTGAAAATAATATAGAAACAAACAAGGATTAAGGAATTAGGGATGATATAGACAATGGGTGGACTCATTAGATGTTTGGGTAATTCGATCCAATGGTTAGAATTCATGAATATTGTATTTGGCAAAGTTATTCTTTTAATGATTTTAAATTTGGTTCAGTAGAAGTGAGACTAATTTAGGTCAATTCTTTTGTGGCGGACTCAAATGAGTGTATTTGAGCCTAGATGATTGTACAACAAAATGACAATATTATATTGATCAATACCTTCAATATAATTATACTTTTTAAATAACCATGAACATCTACACACATTCCGCTTGAGTGATGCCGGAGCGAGACCAAACCCAAGAGTTCACCTGTTCGAGCCCTTTGAGTCCTCTACTAATTAGATCTCAATTGGTACTATCGGGAAGACCATGAAAGGCCTTGAGGGGGGTCGAAATCAGGACCTCACACATCCATAATGAGCACCCAACGAGGGTACACCAATGGGGCTATGAGACCTTTGACAACCCAATTATACTTTTAATGTTGGTGTTTTCACATTTTTTTTATTGTTTGACAACAAATAAAAGTAAAAATTAGAAAAGTGAATATTCATTATTATTTTCTTTTGGGTATCCAATGATATGAGTACAATTTTGACTCAACTTAAAAAATTTGTATGTGGGTCTACCCAAAAATAAAATTATCCAAATTTTATTTGACTAATAATAAATAGAGTTTGTGAATTACCTAAAAATTAGATCTTTTTGCCAATCCCAGAAGTAGCCTAGAAAAGGAAGTGGAAAACAGGGAGAACAAATAAATACATGAAAATAAGGAAAAAATTGCGTCATATAGCCAGCTGCGCCCCTGGTACGTATGCGCAGAATTGAGACACGGTTAATTAGCTAGTTGTCCAGTTCCCAGCACTGAGGTCTGAGGAATCCGAATCCATAGATTCTAAAGAAATCTAAGCCACAAGTTTTTCTCCTTTGTATAACAAGTATCTGGTCTCAGGTTCAATGCATATGTTCGAACTTGGGTTGTGGGGGGGATTTCTTTTATCAGGCTGCTGCTTTGGACTTGTGCTTCTTCTGCTGAGGCAGAACTCAGAAGCAACCACTAATTAGTAGTGGTGATTTTACAAATTCCTCATAAAGTTCGAATCTCGTATTTCTCCATACATAAAGGATTAGTTTGGGATAACTCCATCTCAACCTAATTTCTTTCGAAAAAATTGAGTTAACTTTCATCTCTAAATAATTCGAGTTTTCTATCTTTAAATAGGTCCATATGTATTTGAGAACGCATAGTCAGTGTAGTTGAGAACGAACCAAGAAAAAAACGGCTTTGGGATGTCAAGTTATCAAAGGCTAGTGAGTTGAAACCGGAATGGAAGTTGATCCACCACGTGATTAATAGGTCCGTGCGTGGGAAAGTATAAGAGCAAGGGTACTCTGACTGCCCGAGACGTTACATTGGTTCGTAGCCTGCATAATTCTCAGACCTTACACCTCGATTTAGCGATTCTATCAACAATGAAGAAATATGAAAAAGATGATCGACTTGATGCGTTACAAGGTGGAGCATATATCAATTGACTCGCTCGTTACTTCGGAGTAGACTTTTGGGAGATTGAATTTTGAATGGACTTAGGACGACTCCTATTTCCTTCAAAACCCTGTAGCCACCACCGTAAACAAATTTATTTGAGGCTAAAGTAGTCTACGATCAACAAATGATGATTATTTATTTTCTTTTCATCTAATTGTTGAGTTGAGCATAATAGAAGTTGCAACCATAATCCCCTCATGAATCCTTCGTTGAAGGTATTTACATGAAGTTGATTGTGGATAGTAAACGTTCATTCTGAATTGTGGAGATAACATAAATTAGCTAAAATACATCATAATTTCCAACAGTTAAATCATAGCTTTGCTCCTGGTAGGCCGCGCTTCATAAATTAAGAGCATGTATATAAAGAAACACAAGAAACAAACTATATAAAGTGAATCAAAACATTCTTATAGCTGGTGTAAGCAAATAGTAAACCAGTATAATGAAATCAAATGCTAAAATAACCAATGATGCATAACAAATGAGTGAAATGTTGCTAAATGTTGGAGAGAGGAACACTATAATCGAGGTCATTAGTCAGCATACCCCAAGAACCCTGAAGGTTAGTACTTAGTTGTATGTGAATTCCTAGTAGATGAACAATGAGCACATCTAGAAGAGAGGTATGATTGCAATCAAATAGTGAAAAGTCACAACCTATAAGATTAATGGCTGAGAACGGTATAATTACATATCGCGCGACAATTCTGCAATTACAGATTTGAATGTGGAAGGAAGTGGCACACCATAAATTTTGGGGATACCTTTGTAAATTGTCACCTAATTTCACATAAAGTTGATAGTCATCGATATACCTACAACAAATAATGACAAAGAATATTTCCAAATTTGCAGAAGTTTGGAACAACACAACACTTGCTCGATCTAGTACATTGTTCTTTTGATCATCACGTTTAGATTATAGTACTAAGAAATGTACATACATATATAGTAAACGTATACTTGATTTCCAAGTATATACTACATCACACTCAAGAATCACAGACACAAAACAGAAATAGAAAACCCCAAAAAAAACACAAATCTTTTCAACGAAGGAAGCATTTTTGTAAAAGAACCTATGGAGAAAACGAGTAAATGGGATTTCAAGATTCCCGATGACACACCCCCAAACCTTGCAAGTTGCATCGCATGCATTGCAGCCAGCCAACCGTCAGCAGAGCACCCTGTGTCGCTTTGCTTCGTGCACAGGGCAAACAAAAAACAATAAATTACAACACCCGAAATATATATAATATCATTAAACTCAAACATATAAAGCGAGAAGAGCATCGCATGCAGATTTTCCAGATCCGCAGCAGAAGAATGAGTGGTTTTTGAACAACACCCCCACCGCCCTCTCCCACCATTTACCGTTCCTCCTTGAAAGAACAAAAAACACAGCTTTTCCTTTTTTTCCCCCTCCGCCTAATTCTCTTCCCACCATAGTCAATCGCCCAACCACACAACGAGGCCCGCCCAAATCCATCAACTATTTTAAAATAATGGAGGAGGACAACAACCACGAAAACCCTAACACCAACAACAACCAACCGGCACCCAGCAACTCCACATCCTCCCCTCCGCACCCTTCCTCCCCCTCCGCTTCCACCGGCGGCTCGAAGAAGGGCGGCGGCGGGGGGAAGTCCGGCGGGAAAGGAGGCCCCGACAACGGCAAGTTCCGGTACCGGGGCGTCCGGCAGCGCAGCTGGGGGAAGTGGGTCGCCGAGATCCGCGAGCCGAGGAAGCGGACCCGCAAGTGGCTCGGCACCTTCTCCACCGCCGAGGACGCCGCCCGAGCCTACGACCGCGCCGCCCTCGTCCTCTACGGCTCCCGCGCCCAGCTCAACCTCCAGCCCTCCTTACCCGCCGGCTCTTCCTCCACCGCCACTTCCACCGCCTCCTCCTCCTCCTCCTCCTCCCAAGCCGCTCGCAACTCCTCGGCTCAAACCCTCCGCCCCATCCTCCCCCGCCCCTCCTCCTCCTCCTTGGGCTTCGCCGGCTTCAACCCTTTCGCTGCCACGTCAGCGTACCACCCCCAGCAACTCCTCCACAATGTCGCGGTGCCTGATACGACGCCGTCCTTACCGTTCCCTTTTTCGCATCACCTGCTCCATCACAACAGCCATTTCCAGCAACTCCCCAGCCATCCCATGATGGGCTCTACGACGACGACGACGACGTATGAGGATGTAGGACATCAACGACAGCTGCATCAGCAGGGCGAGGGGCATTGTCTCTACGACGACATAGGTGTGCTGGCCGGGTCGGTTGGATCCGGGCTGTCGATCTCGAACAACGCGACGCAGCCGGTTCATGTTGCTGCGACTGGGCTGGGCCAGCAAGATCCGGGCTTGCATGTCGGGCCCGGGTCGCCTGGAGCTGGATTCTGGCCCACGATTTCGGGTGAGGAGTACCCGGCGCCGTCGATATGGGACTACGGCGACCATTCCTTGTTTGACTTCTAGTCAATGATGGCGATTAGGTGTCGGTTCTTTAAGGTGGTGTATATATTAGATTTGGATGCAAGCAGTTTTTTTGGGGGGAGATTATATTAATCGGTGCTGGTAAGTTTAGGTTTATAATATACATACAGTGGGGGAAGCGCTTTCGATCGACATTACCCCCACAGAGGTAAGCTGTTTTTTTCTTCTTCTTCTTCTTCCCCTTCTCTCTGTAAGTTTAGATTTTGTGTTAGCAGACAGCAGTACTTTTCTCTCCATTCCAGTCCAGAAAAAGCTATGCATCTGAAGGTGGTGATGATCAGATACGTTTTTTGCTTGATTAGGGTTCGTCTTATTTTTGGGGAATTAATTTGGGGCAGGGAATTAGTTAATGGGAAGATCGATGTTGGAAACAGATTTTACTGTGATTAATTGTTAGGGTTTTTCTTTTTCGGGTCAAAGAAATTAGTTAGGATTTTTGTTTCTTCATTTGTAGTCTCTCTCTTTTTTTTTTTTTTGTAATTTGGAAGCAATTAATATATGGCATCGAATTCCTGTCCTGGATATGAATTCACTGTCTCCTGCATTGGAACTGATGATTCTTAATTTGGTTGAGGATATGCCTTTTGACTTCCTTATGCTATTTCTCAGATTTTTTTTTTATAAATATGTTTCCTGGTTAATAATTTTGGTTTCCTTCCGCTAATTGGTAATATTACCATTCTGAATGTTGAAATTCGGCCCTCGTGATGAATGGGTGATTAACATTTTTAGGGTATTTGGCGAAATGGAGGATTAGTTTCTTCGTTAGTCTCAGTTTTTCTTCTTCTTGAAAATGAACATGAACTGATATGCGTAGGGAAATGGTATTACATGATTATATCTAACCTCGAGGGTTAGCTAGTGATAATGTGGGATGAAAATGTCACGCTCTAGGTTCGACTTTTAGGGCAATAGAGAAATGATCTAAGGGTCGTTTGGATGGATAATCTAGAAATGAGTCAATTTGATCAATTATCTCGTTTTATAATATAACATATGATATTCTTCTCATATGTAGACCTCTGCAGTCTGCCTAGCTAGCTAGTAAGGACTGTACGACTCGTTTTGGCTGTTATCCTTTTTGTTCCTTAACTACCTAGCTTCTTCTGAATGCATTGAGCCTCATTTTCCACACTGAGCCCAAAACTTTTGACTGATCAAAGCTTTTCCGCGCCTACGTACGATTGAACAGTCGAACTGGAAACAAAAGAAACATGGGAAGAAAATCACTTTGCTAAGTGACGAGAAGTCTCTAACAGAAACTAGCTAGACTTCAAGATTCTGAACAAGTTTTGTTCCTCCTATTGTGCAGTTTCATGCACAATGCACTGCCAAAAAGGTGATTCTACACAGAAGCATTTTGGTGATCTAGAAATGTAAAAACGTGATTTTAACTATATTAGTTAGAAATGATGTAATTATATCTAGAATTGTTTTGTTAATTAAACTAAAAATATAAAAGTGTAACATTTTAAATTTTAAAACGCGACTCTGACTATATTACTCATGATTTTAAATATCAATCTTCCAAGTCGATCCGTCATCTAGCACCACTTCCGATTCCGATCATCATCCCTAGCGTCCAGATGACGACTAATCCGACGGCTGCTATCAATTCCTACTGATCGTTTCCTTCTATGCCCAATTCTTATGAGGGTTAGATTTTATTCATAAAAAAAGACGGTTTATTTGTCATTACGAAAGGGCCGCCGGAAGTGTCAGAATAACGCGTAAGGCCATAGATATCCACGCAAATACTAAAACATTATGACCTGATGAAGCACAAACAAACAAAAACAACAAAATGCGTAAGGCCATAGACATCGAGTATTCGAGTTCCATTTTCGCATCAAAAAAAAAAAAAGTATTCGAGTTCCATACTACATATATATATGGAAAGAAATATTTAATCACGTGCGAATTAATAAGTGCTATGTAAGTCAAGTGTAATATGTTCACTAGTTTTTGTCTTTGGTTGGGTGAAATTTTCCCAGAGAAGTTGCTTCTCCCCTACGGAAGTTACTTCTCCCCTACGGAAGTTACTGATGGATAACATGTATGGGGAATTTTTGTTATTTTGTGTTGGCATTGCCGATTGCCGGCCCAATAAAGTTCCCTCGTCGGATGCATGTATTCCTCATTATAACTAAACTTTATTCAGTTTGTTCAAATTTGCTAGCTAATTCGATCGATTTGGTGGTTTGTTAGAGTTATTATTATGCGGCTTAATTCGTTTTGAGATTATTAGTTGTGTCAATATAGCAACTAGAGAGTCAATTTAATCAGTAGATCATGAGCAACTTATTAGTTGGCTTTTCCATTACTCATACAGTGATTTGAGACTCCATAGTATTTTAGTAAATCAAATATATGTCTCATATATAATTTAGAACCTTGCTACAGTAACTTCCAATTCACCGTGAGTTATAGAAAACATTCAATCGTTTACAATAACAAGTCAATTAGGAAACAAAATTACATTGTTTCAACAAGGCTCCACCGTTACAAAGGAAAACAACGAATATATTTTCCAACATTGGAATAATTAGACATATGGTTCAAACAGGGAGCAACGAAAACACAATTACCTTATTAAGCAAAATACATCATTTCTTGAAACCGATCGGACTCCGAAATCAAAAGGAGTACGTCTCGTACCTCATAGCGCACCTGCCATCTTTGATGTCTATTAGTATATAGAATAGATAGGATCAATTTGTAATATTTGTTTACTTTGTGTATTGTTTTGTAATAGAGTAGAATAGAACTAATATATAAATGTAATAACTGAACAATGTAAATTTACTTTTTTTGGTGAAATAAAATTGGATCCGTTTCTCTCTCATAACATGGTATCAGAGCATTTTCTCTGACTTCTTTCTTTCCTTCTTTTCTTTCGCTTCCGCTTCCCATCTAGGGTTTCGTCTTCGCGACGATGGCGACTTCGTCTTCGTTCCAGCCTCCGATTCCTCTCGCAGCGGCGCTTGCGCCGAATCACCCCTACTACATCAGCTCCGGTGATTCCTCGACGACGCAGCTCGTGTCAATCGTGCTCACCGGGCCGAACTACCATTCCTGGGCGAGATCGATGCGCTTCGGTCTTCTGTCGAAGAACAAGCTCGCCTTCATCGATCCAGCCGTTCCGACGCCGCCACCGGGCGATCCTCTCTACACCGCCTGGCAGCAGTGCGATACGATGGTGCTCGGGTGGATTCTTCGCTCTCTGGCTCCAGATATCGGTCAGAGCGTCCTCTGGCTCGATTCCGCAGTCGAAGTTTGGAGAGATCTGAGCGAGCGCTTCAGCATCGCAGATCTTGTTCGCATCGCTGACCTTCAAGACGAGGTGTTCGCACTCAAGCAGGGTAACATGTCTGTAAGTGAGTTCTTCACTAAACTTAGGGTTCTTTGGGATGAGTTGATGACCTATCGGCCGATTAAGTCCTGTGCTTGTGTCCCTAAGTGTTCTTGTGCTGAGTATGCGAGATCTGACCAGATTATTAGGTTCTTGAGGGGTCTTGGTGATGATTTTGAGTCTGTACGTTCCTCGATCTTGTTGATGGATCCTCTTCCTCCAATCAACAAGGTTTTCTCTACTGTTGTACAGTTTGAGCGTCAGAACAGAGTGATTACCTCTGCTAGTGTCAATCCTTTGGCTTGTGCTGTTCAGAACAGTCAGTTTAAGAGTCAGTCTAAACGTCCTGTTTGCACTTTCTGTGGATTGACTGGTCACACTGTTGACAAATGCTTTAAGAAGCATGGTTATCCTCCTGGTTACAAAGGGAAAGCTAGGGTTAATGCTGTAGTTAGTGAGTCTAAGGCTACTGATGTGTCTGTTTCTCTTGAGAACGGAGTTCAGAACTCCGATTCAGTTGTTCTTACACACCGGGCATAGATTACTTAGACACTTTTTCCCCTGTTGCTAAGCTAACTACTGTCCGGTCTTTACTTGCACTTGCTTCCATTAAAGGTTGGCATTTACATCAACTTGATGTAAATAATGCCTTCCTTCATGGAGATTTGGTTGAAGATGTTTATATGAAACTTCCTTTAGGTTTCAAAGTTGATGGTGACACTTCTAATCTTGTTTGTAAACTAAATAAATCTCTTTACGGTTTAAAACAAGCTAGTAGACAATGGAATCATAAGCTAACTGAGTTTTTGTTACAAGCTGGTTATATTAAATCCAAAGCCGATTATTCACTGTTTACAAAACATCAGGATGGTAAGTTCCTTGCTGTTTTGGTATATGTTGACGATATTATAATGGCAGGTGATTTTCTTAGTGAAATTGAGTCTCTAAAACAAAAACTTGATGATGCTTTTAAAATCAAAGACCTAGGCAATCTTAAATACTTCCTAGGACTTGAAATAGCTAGGAATGAAACAGGCATTTCTATTTGTCAACGTAAATATGTGCTAGACTTGTTGAAAGATTCTGGTCTACTTGGTTCTAAACCTGTTGCTACCCCTTGTAATCCTGGTGTTCGTCTCTCCATTAAATATGGTGTTCTTTTGGATGATCCTGCTATTTATAGACGATTGGTTGGCCGTTTATTGTATTTGTGCAATACCAGACCTGATATTGCGTTTGCTGTTCATCAACTAACTCAGTTCATGAGTGCGCCAACTGATGTTCACTTGGCAGCAGCTCATAGAGTACTTCATTACTTGAAAAGTTCTCCTGGCCGTGGTTTATTTTTTTCTTCAAAGACTGATCTATATCTTAAAGCTTTTTCTGACAGTGATTGGGCAGGTTGTCCTGATTCCAGGAGGTCCACGACTGGTTTTTGTGTTTTCTTAGGCAGCTCTTTGATTTCATGGAGGTCCAAGAAGCAGCAAACCATTTCCCGTTCATCAACCGAGGCTGAGTATCGGGCCATGGCTGATTTAACTTGTGAAATTCAGTGGTTACACTATTTGTTTGCTGATTTAGGCCTGTCTTTTGATAAACCTACTGCTATGTTTTCTGATAGTCAGTCTGCTATTAGGATTGCTGAGAATCCTGTTGCTCATGAGCGCACTAAGCACATTGAGCTAGATTGTCATTTAACCCGCGATAAGCTTGCATCTGGCCTCATTAAACTGTTACATGTTTCTACTATTAATCAGATCGTTGACTTGTTCACGAAATCGTTGCCTACTGCTGTGTTTTCAGGACTTGTGTGCAAGCTGGGCACTCTTGACATCCATGCTCCAGCTTGAGGGAGGGTGTTAGTATATAGAATAGATAGGATCAAGAAGAGTTGATGGGCTTGGATGAAGAAGAGTTGATGGGCTTGGAGCAGGAGTATGATCACGAGCCGTGGCCCAATGAGTTGAATGGGCCCGGGGAGGACTATAGCAGGGATGAAGGAAGCCATATGGGACGAGCTGGGATGGAAGGCGGGCCAGGTGGGAAGCGGCGAGAAACAGGCCGCGGCTGGGAGGTGGGTCGGCCGAGCTCCATGGGCCGGGGACCCGCGGGCCGGGCCGAGTATGCGGGCCGAGCTGGGTCGAGCAGGGGCCCAAGCGGACGGGTCGAACCCGGTCGGACCGAACCCGGTCGGACCGAACCCAGTCGAACCGAACACGGTCAGACCAGGGCCGAACCAGGGCAGCAGCTGGCGCGTACAGGGGGAACGGGCAGCAGGGGCTTTCCGGCTCGCCAAGGTCAGTTTGACGAGCCTAGTGGCAATCAACCTCCGTTTGTGAATCAGCAAGGCACTGGTAGGGAATTCATGGGATCAGGAACAGGTGATTAGAGGCAGAGAAATGAGATGGGCCGAGGAAGGGGACATCAGGAGGAGGAGGAAGGTGAGTGGGAGTATGAAGGGGGACCTCGATTCCCGCAGTATTATCATAGTGAGGCACCGGGATATGGGAGGCACGCCGATTATTACCGCGGGGGTGAGGCAGAAGATGACATGGTGTTCCGAGCTAAGCCTCCTACCATTGAGTTTCCAAAATTCAATGGCAGGGAGGATGCAGGTCTGTGGATATACTCCGCAGAACGGTGGTTCAAGAACCATCCCACTAGAGAGGAACGAAAGGCTCAGTTGGCGTCCTTCTATTTAGAGGGGGATGCATTGCAGTGGTGGGAATGGATGGAGCGGACCTATGCTGAAGCTCGGACGCTGATTACTTGGCCGATGTTCAAGGAGGAGTTGAGGTATCAGTTCGGCAAGTCGGAAGGGTGGAAACCGGAGCAGTTGGCGAAGCTGCGCCAGACTGGGACAGTGGCGGAGTATCGAGCTGAGTTCTTCAAACTGGGTAACCAGTGCAAGGGCGTACCAGAGGAGACATTGGTGGGTCTGTGCATGGCGGGACTCCGCCCAGAGATTGCAGCGGCTGTTCGGGTATTTGAGCCCGATTCACTTCGAGCTGTTTTCCGTCTTGCAGGTAACAAGGAAGAGGAGCTGGCTAGCTGGCGGGGCGTGATCGGGCGCTACCAGAAGCCGGCCGGAGGAGGAGGCAGTGGTAGCAGCGCGAGTGGAGGAGCGAGTGCAGCTACATCGGGCCCTAGTTCGGGAGGGGGTGCGGCGGCTGGCCCACCTTCGACTGTCATTCGAACGGGACCGAGGCCACCACCCAAGGGATTTAGGACGCTATCTCCCGCAGAGATCGAGCAGAAGAGGCGAGAAGGGAAGTGTTTCAACTGTGACGAGCGGCTTACCTTTGGTCACAAGTGCGGGAAGCCTGACTTGATGTTCTTGGTGGGACGATGGGAGGACGAGGCGGAGGATGAGATGGCGGAGGAACCCGGAGCAGAGCAAGAGAAGCCGCAACCTTGAGGACAAGGTTGCTTCCCAAGGAGGCGGGGATGTTAGAAACAAACAATTTACAGCTTTTCATTATTTCGTATTATTGTCGGTTTTGATAATTGGGGGATCATTTGGGGTATTTTCATTATATGGGTAGCAGTTAGGTATTTTGCGGATTATATAATCTGCAGTAGGGAGTTATTTTGTCATTAAGCAATCAATTACAGAAAACCTAAATCCTAATCTCTCTCTCTCTCTCTCTAGCGCCGAACTCTCTCTCTCTCTCCCTCTTTCCTTGGCCGATCGGCAGCCAACCTTCCCCTCTCTTCTTCCTAAAATCCCTAATTCTAATCCCTAGCTTGATCAATCCCTAGTTGGTCTAGCTATTTTCCCAAATTCTACAACTGTTAGAAACTTTGTTTCTAACACATAGACATCAACCTCAAGATGAGTTTTGAAAGCATTCAGGCAGTTGTTCAAAGCGGTATCTTTTTTTGGGTCGAAGCTGGTCAAGTTCCAACTGTACAGGAAATCATCTTCGAAGGCGCCCACACCGATCATCATCACTATCGACGAGACGACGATTAGTCCCGTGACAATTGACATTCTTCTTCTTCTTTCTTCTTCTTCTACAAATAATTATGATGTGATAAGCTTACATATATATACTATGCGGGAAGCACATGTCAATTGTCATTTCCCAAGGGCCAGGAACGATCCAGACGAGAGCGTAAGGCCATAGAGATCATGTAGGTACTGCAAGACAATATATAGCTGGAAAACAAACAGTAAGTGGCCGGAGAAGATAACCTACAAAATGGAACGGGATTATTTATTTGATCACGTGTTCAATGCAAGGTTTAAACAGTTCAAAGTTGTTTAGTTTATTAGTGTTTTTTCTTTGTTTAAGTGAGACTTTCTAAGACTCTGCTTTTTGCTAGGGAAAATGATGATGTATGTATATAGGGGATCGATCGATCCTTGAAGCCCCATTTCAAATTTCCTGCATCCAGAGTGAAAGTAGGAAGGACAGGATTCGAACCATTACCATTTTAAAGAAAAACAAAGATCATAACCAATCACACTAAGTACATTTGTTGTATCTTTTTAAATTAAAAACATATAATTGCAGAGAGGAAAAAACTCTTCCCCCATTTAAAATTCCCTGCTCCAGGAGCGTTTGTAGGAAGAGTAGAATAGGGAGTGTCAATTTTTTTCTTTTTCCTCTGTGGAACGGGCCAACTTACCGTACACATGCGGATTTAAACGGGTCCAAGAGTGTCAATTTTTTTCTTTAAGTCCTTTTATTTCTCCATGGTGGTAAAATATATATATGAAAAGGCAAAACCAATACTCCTTTTTATTGCTAAAAAGAAAAAAAATTAACAATAAATTAATGCATGGATTCTAATGGGCTAACCGCTAATCATAAAATAAAAGAGTTGAACGGGTCTGACCTACATGGGATTTGCCCATCAAATAAAACAAATGAACATCATGGGTTTGCCATTCTAAAACAAGCTATTTTCTCTAGCATAATATATGCTATGCTATTATTTTATATCTTAGTGGCTAAAATATAATGTATTTTAAAGTTATTCAATGGTTCAACTTCGACCAATTCAATTAGTCCAATTTTTATCATTTCAAATATATATTATGTAATTATTTGATATCATAATGATTAAATTATAGTGTATATTATAGGGAATTGATTGGTATTTGTTAGTAAAAAACTAAACAGAAAGATCTATTTGGTTATTTTTAACATTAAAACGATCCTAAACATTTTCAGTTTCCTTTCGAAATTCTATAGTTTTATTCCTGAATCATTGATGTGCAGATGGTGAATTGCAGTCATCTCTTTTCTTTCATTATTTTTTATTTCAAATATAAAGTTTAAAAGTAAAGAATAATTAGAGTTTGGCATGGGTCGGTCAAACAAGCTGAATTTCAAGTTTTGGCCCATTTTGATCAAGTCTAATTTATAATCACATGGTTCTCTGATACCCTATAAAAATCTCAATCCAAACCAGTTTGGCAGGTGAGTCCGTGTTTACCACCATTTTCTAGGGATACAGGAACGGTGGTTCCTATCCCAAATCGTGCTGTTCATTCTTGATTTCTTTAGATTTTATCATGGCTTGGCAAAAAACCAGAAAGCACAATGATGAGAAGATGAAAGTTTTATAAAGCAAATTAATTGGCCAACGGGCCGAGTAAAAGCTAGCAACGATTGTGAGATGCTCATTTCCCGAAAATCGGCGGGATATGCAATTTTTTATTCGATTTTCTGGAATTCGGTTTCTATAAAACTTACTCCACCTCATCATATTACCAGAAACAATATTGTTTCACAAGGTAACATGTACTTGATTTTGGTTCATAAGACTGATTTTTTATTCGTTGCATCATTCATGTCTCTTTTCTACTAAAATTCACTATTTTTATCACGTGTTTCCCAAAAAAAAACTATACAACAATAAGCTATACACCCCATTACATTATCAAATTTCATACCTCATCTTCGTCCGGCCAAATGGCCGGGTCGCACGCTAGTTTTGTGATATTCTTAAATGGGGCGGCAATGCTATCCGATTGACGGCCGGCGCCACGGCCGGGCGGCAATAAAATTCTTAAACCAGCTTATTCACGCAAAATAGTAAATTATTCACGCAAACAATATTGTTTAGTCACGTAATTTAATATTTATTCACGTATATTATTATTTATTCAAGTCGTTATAAAATCAAATTTTACACTTTAAAATATATCAAATTGGATGTCATTGCGTAGATTATGATAATGCAATACATTTTTAATACAACTCTGCTCCTCAAATTGATCTGGTGCCTTTTCAACAAAATTGAATCATGGTGTAAATTTTCTTTGTGCTGCAAATACCAATACCCAATAAGATGTTGGAATATACGAGTAGACAATCTTGTATCCAATTCAATATGTTCATCTTAATATCCAACTAATCCAATCTACTTAAATCCAATTCATTAGATCCAAAAACTAAATAGATTGATGGATTGTTGTCAAAGTACATTTTACTGCCTAAATTTTGTATGTTTTACAATTTGGGTCATGAAATTCATTTTTTTAACAAAGCATTCCTGGGATTATTACATTTTGGTATACAAATATTTTATTATGACATGTCAATATCTAAACTTTTCCAAATTTATATATTTGTCTTATGTTTAGATGTCACTTGGATTCATTTAATACAATCCATGAATCCACCAATTTATTTGGTCAAATCCATGAATCCAATTCGTTTGTCACCTCTACAACTATAATATCAAACTTTCATGACCTCTATATGGAAGCACATCCTCGAGTTGATCGATGAGTTCTAAAAAGTTATAGTTATCTGTCGATGATCGAAAAATAGTTACAACGAAACTAAGCCAACTAACAAATCTTAATACAATAAGCTCTAACACAAAGTGTCGGGAGAAAATCGAAGATGTTGGAGACTCATTTGATAAAATCATCGCAATTGAGGGTCCAAACGCCAAACTTAGCATTGTTGACAATAATTTGAAACCTTCAACGATTCTAGATCCTAAACCGTTTTGCTAGAGCAATGGAACAACATACTAATTGAGTTGTTTTTATCAGAAAGACAGAAACTTAAAAGAGTATTATTTCATTTTACTCATGTTAGCTACAAGCTACCACATCAATCTATTCGATCAACACCCCAAAATGGGGAGGCCAGAGAAGTAAAAAAAACAGAGACAGACACCATAGAAAAAGGTTTCTCATACGAAACCGTCGACAACCAAACCACCATCCTCTCAGCCTATAAAATCTATAATAACTCAAAATCTCATGAACAAATTCCTCTCCTTTTCAGCACCTTTATTCGGGAACACTGTCCACAACTTCGCGCTGAATCGCCGCCGCCGATGATCCAATTCGGTCGATTCATCTCATCATAACAAACCCTAATAAACGTCGTACCTTAGTTGACACGCCGTGGCATTGAACCGAGCTCCCACCCGCCGAGGACAGGCGTCGAGGACTTTCTTCGCACCGTCCTTGAGACACTTGGCGCAAGTCGCCTTGGACACATTCTTCGTGCAGGCGCCTTTGCCGGACATAACCGGGGTGTCTATTTCTGGGAAATTGATGACCTTTGAGTAACCTTTGGTTTTGATGACCTCGTCGCCGAGCTCTTTCAGCACGTGCCTCACGTAACTGTCGGTCGGGTACACGGTCGTGTAATTGGTCTTGTTGCACGTGACACCCGCCGCCGGGGCCACCTTAATCGACGGAGTTGGGGATTCCGCCGGAGACATGCTGTCGTCGTCGTCGTCGTCGTCAGCGTTATTGACGTGGATTGACACGAAGACGACGATGAAGAATACTGCAGACATTTTTACCAAGCGACCCATCTCCTTCTCCTCTGTTTTCTGGCTTCCCCTGTTTTTTTTGGACTTGCTCTGTTTTTTGGACTTGCTCTGTTTTTCTTTTTCTTGTGATGGCTTGCTTGTGTTTCTCACCGACTTCGGGAGGCCTTTTATATATACCAAGTTGAGAAAGGAAAGATGTCATTTTTTGTAGTTTTGTGAAGGTGGGAGTGGGCTGAACAGTTGAGCTTACTGAAACGCAACGAAGAGCTCACAGTCACAGCTTGCAAAAGTGGAGGGCGAGGGGAACTAGAAGGTGTGGAAGAAGGATAGAACAGTGAGATTTCGTGGTGAACTGAGTTATGGGTTGTCAAGATTGGTGGATTTGGAAAACGACAGAGTGTAGAAGGTACAAAAAGTTTTGGATAAGACTTGCAAACTTGATGCTTACAGGATTTTCCACTCAAATACTATGTGTAAGGTTGGAAGTTTGGTACCGGTATTTGGAATATACCGAATACTTTATTGAATTTGTCTATATTGGGTATTGTCGAATACACGTATTATTTCTTGGGATTGGGATTGAATTTCAATTGTTATTTGGTATTAGGGATTACGAGATTGGAATCGGTATATACCGAAATAACGATCAATACCAAAATATAAGCTAGTGTGTATTTTCTCTTCTCAACTATACTCTCTCATTCACTACTACATGACACTCAACCACCAAGAGTATTATTTAATTATACATAGATCATTACATCACTATTAATAGTCGTCTATCAACTTCCAATTCGTCAAATTAAAGATTACCAATGACAAGAACTTGAGATGTCTCCCCTCCTCTTTTTTATCCTTAATAATTTCCTAATCCAAGACTCTTTGTTTAGTCCTTTTCCCCTAAATTAAACAATAAAATCTAATTTATATATTTAATTATTAATTGTAAAGGTAATTAATTTCGTATTCAATAATACCGATTGGGATACCGAAGTACCGATTGAGATACCGAAATATTTAGGGATTGGGATTAGGATACCGAAATTATTTAGGAATTGAGATTTGAATTGACTTTAGAGCGTAGTTCAATATTTGAAATTTCGGTTTTTGGTATTGATATACCACTACCGTACCGATTTCCATCCCTAACTATATCGTTGAATGAGCAGCCACTGTCGGAAAAAATTATTTCAAGTTACCCAAAGTAGGGGTGTACATGGGTCGGGTGGTTCGGGTTTAGGCATTTTAATCACCCGACCCATGCATTACGGTTTGGGAAATATTAAACCCAAACCCACCCAAAAAAATCTAAACCCTACGGTTTGTTTCTAATTGGGTTGGGTCGGGTTGGCGATATTTTTAAGTAAAAACCCAACCCAACACAAAATATGTAATTATTCTACATCATAAAAATATTTTATAAGAAATTAAAAATTCAAAGGAATAAACTGAGGTGAAAAATATCAAAATTCACAAATATTGTTTTAATTTTAATAAAACTTGATTTACTTCAACTTATGTCTAGTTTTTTTCACGATATTTGTTGAAATAGGCTAAAAAGGTTACAAATGAACGCATCCATAATATGATATTCTTTTAAAATCGTACACAAGAAAAAAAAAATTACGTGAATCATAGCTATATTAAATATATGTCTAAACTTTAAGTCGAAGAATGCATTAGATTAGTGAGACTTTAAGAGAAAAACATGGCGAAATATCTTAATTTTCTCATAAGTATGACTATATACGTCATAAATATTTTTTTGGATACGAACTCATACCAATAATTGGAACACGGGTTGGGTCGGGTTCTACGGGTTGTGTAATCCAAAATCCAAACCCAACCCAAAAGAGGCGGGTTGTACAAAAGAAAACCCTCACCTAACCCAAAACCTTCGATTTAGCGATAAATACGGGTGGGTTGGGTCGGGTTGGACGGGTGGGTCGGTTTGCGGGTGTGTTTGTTCACCCCTAACCCAAAGCAAGACGACAGCTTGCAAATGGGAGCAAAATACGTAATCTGTTCAATGATCAATCACTAGGCTGGGAAAATGGTTAAAACAAGAAAGCAACGTTTTCGGGGCAATGAAAACAAAAAAGAGGATAGAGTTTCATTTTTTTATCAAGATTTTTAAGTTAAACTAGAATATGTAATTGTACATGCGCAAAGTCCATACGAACAAAAGCGCATTACGACTCAGCCTACCCTCAGCCCACAGTCCGGCAAGACAGACAAACAAGAGCTGGGCCAGATACCCAACGATTTTAATATAGGCTGTTCTGTTCATCTTGAGCCCATTGGTCCTTGGCCCACCTGTTGGCCTTCTCCATTTGTTAGCCCACAGCCACAGCCCAGCAAGACTAGGGTTTCACTTCTAGCGGTATATAAAGGCAGGGAACCCCTACTCTACCTTATCCTCCGTCAGTCTCCTTCAAACAAGGGTTTGTTCCGGCGGAAGCAAAGCGAAGAAGAGAACCAGAGAGAAACCTAGCGTGCTTCATCACCATGAGAGCCAAGGTAAGCTTCCACTCTCGAACGCAACCAACATTTCAAGGAGTACATGGTCGATTCTTCCTATTCGTTGCTGATTTAATCCTTTTTGTTTCTCTCTTTATTGGGTGGTGCTTTTTCCAGTGGAAGAAGAAGCGTATGAGGAGGTTGAAGAGGAAGCGCCGAAAGATGAGACAGAGATCCAAGTAGTCTGCTTCCTTTCAATAAACGAAGTGGAGCGTAGCGTATCGATCTAGGTGGATTTTTGCATTTCGTTTTTTCCCCCTTTCCCTGTTTTGCGAGACTTGAAAAAACTCTGTTGCCAGTACCGAGTTTGATGTATGGATTTGAAATTTCCGTTGGATACAATTTTTGTTTCTCGTTCGAAATTAGTATGGGATTCTGCCGCTTGTTCTGCTTATCCAGTTGTATGATTTATTGCGTTGTCTTTCTGGAATTTGTTTTGGTATACCGATGTTCCATATGTTTGTCCTCTATCTGGATTCGTGGTAGATTACTCTGGGATTCGATTCCATTAATGGTTAAGTTGAGTTGTATTCTACGGCTGTTGAAATGTGAGCTTTAAGGTAATTAGATGTTTTAGTAACTTGTTGCGGAAATGTGGCTTTAAGGTAATGAAACTTTGGCAATGCTCTAAGTTTACAGTGTCAGATTCTGTGTTTCCTGCTGTTTTAGTTGGTAGTATGAATGCTGTGTATTTCTTAGGTATAGCCGTGCTGACTAATGATTACTATGTCACCCATTGTAGTAACTTAGAGGTGTGTTCTTCAGCAAGTTCTGCTGGCGTTCTATAGATTCCATGCTCATTCTTAATTCTGTAGGATTTTGATAAGCTTCTTGCTAGTGCAGTTGTACTCCACTGTACCCTACAAACCAATAGTAATGTGTGTTTGTATTTGGTTGTCCTGGTACATACGTCTTTCATCTCATTTTAGTTACATTTGGTTGAGCTGACTTGTTGCTGTTGTATGATTCTTGGCCATTGTTTCTGTGAGACTTGAATCACTTTTCTGTTTTAGCTATGGCTGGTATGTGATTCTGCTTTGTTTAATGAGTTATATCTATTAATAGTTCCCCGTAATGTGATTGGGGAGTGTAGATGGAACCTTTTTTGAAGTCTGCAAATTTTTAGTCACCCATGAAACGAAATCTTGACTTTGCATTGGTGAAGCTTTTTATTAGCTATTGCATTCATGGTTAACTTGAATTGAGATATTTTGTCCAGGGTAGAAAGATGGAGATTGGTGTTACAAAATTGGTGAGACGTTCTGTTCTTCGGAACTTTTTAAACTCTCCATGATTCATATCAGTGGTTTTAAATTGTTGTAGGCATAATCCGAATTGGGTTGTTGTATTTAGGAGCCTTTAGAATGGCTCAAGTTTCTTGTGATTTATTTGCTACTTTGCCTTTGGCGTTCACTATTTCACTTCTATTCTATGTTCAGTAACACTCTACCATTGGAGGATTGGTAAACCTCTTTCTCATTCCAACTCCAAATTCAAATGACCATAGAACTCAATGATCAGCCATCACAGTGAATTTTTTGTGAGGCAAAATCCCAGTTATCGTGAAAGCGAGATAATATTTTCAATCGAATTGGATGATTTTGGTTGACGAATTCTGCTTGTAATCCGCCCTTGTCACTTCGTTGCTCTTGTCGATGGATGATTCTTTTACATTGTCGGGCAAAGCGATGAGCAGATGCATCCTCTAGTTTGAGACGATTAAGTGTGGGGAGTCAATAGACTCCGATGACATACAATAGGCGAGCAAGTCGAGGATCGCCAACAAGGGGTTCTTCGAGTTCTTGGTTCTTCAGTTGACTGCATTTCTTGTGAGTTCTGGGTTCTTCGATTGATTTCATCTTTAGTCGGTTGATTACGACATCGATTGAGGATATTAACAAATGTAGGGTTTTCAGAAGCATGTTTTTGTTGTTTCATCGACGATTAGGGGATGGGAGGACTACGATAATTTCATTGACATTGTTTAGGTCTGAGCTTGTAGAGAACGACAATCCTATGTTTTTTCGTTCTATGCTCATCTGGGATTGGTAGAAAGGGTGACAACGAAGACGAAGAACAAGAAGGGGCAAATCGACTTTGAACACTCTGTACTTAAATCCCAAATATGTAAACATACATGTTAGCTCAATTCATTTATATAAAATAACTGATTTTTAAGTGATGGGTTTATACCTAAATAAATCTCCCAAAAGCCAAAACCAAATCCTCAATCCGAACCACCTGTGGGATTTTCTAATGGTTGAGTATTGCTAATTTGCTATAACATCATTCCTATGCAAATCATTTGGTTGTTACCTTCGAGTGATCCATAGTAACTGGTTTTGAATGTGGCCTAGATGGATAGTATAAAACACCTTATCTGCTTGTATGGTAGGCGAGGTGACAATTTTGAATACAATCTATGCACTCCAAACTTAATTAATCCAATTGAATTGTTGGATTTTTAGATTGAATTCATGGATTGTTAGAAAATTAGAGCAGTACCGCTTATTTTTTATATTTTACATTATGATACTTCAGTTTTAATGAAAAATGCCATTGGAACTATGTGTCCATACCTGAAATTTTTAATAATGACATTTTAATACCTAAGTTTTCATATTGGTCTAATATTCAGATGTAAATTTGATATGATATCCATGGATCCACTAACCCATTTTCCACCTCTAGAATGCACAACTATAACGAGACTGAAAGAGACATATGACTAATATATTGCAAGTTTTCAAAATAATTCAGTTACACGAGACTGAAAACGGAGTAACTGTAAATCTGTCATCAAATATATTATGCTCAAAAGTTGTCTTTCCATATTCTTTTGCCGAAAAAACTCTATACATAAGCAAGATGGGATGTCAAGGGCGAGAATGGTTCATCCCAATAGAGAGGGAATGTGGCATTAAACGTGGTTACTAATTACTTTACATAACTTCTAGAAAACCGATATTCATTTTGAATGAGACATTGAAATTTAAGTTGTTATCATTTTTATTATATGTTCTTCCATCTTAGATAAGTTTACGATAAAAAGGTTAAATTAAATCTCGCCGCTAGTGTCACACTCGAGTGGGAAAAATTTAATGAAAATAAGCTATAAAAATAAAATTCGTGGTAAAAAAAATAAAAAGAATAGATAAAAGTCCAATAACAAACTCAGACCTTACACATCCTTAGGACCCACGGGCTTAGTGTCAGGCCCAATAATAAGCCCACCATCATGCGCTCTTAATCTGTCCACATAACTCCTAACTTCCTCCGCTATCATCCTTTGCATGATCCCCAACAAACAACTCTCCCCCACCTCCGCCGTCTTCAACCACTTCCCCTCCTCCTCCACCTTCTTCACCCGCCGCCTCCCTCCGTCGTCCCCTCCCACCGCCGCCGCCGCCTCTTCCTCCTTCTCTCCCGCCGCATTAACTACCCCCTCCCCCGGCGGCGACAGCGTCAGCGAAGTCTCCGGTCCGCCCGTAATAATCTCCCCTCCACCGCCCTCACCCATCTTACCATTCTCATTACTTTTATCATCATTATCATTATTATTATCAATATTATAAATAATACCATTATTATTATTATTGACGTCATCGTGACGCAAGCAGATCTTCTTATTAACCCCGGACTCGCCCTCCGACTCGGCCAACGCGTCCTGCAGACACGGCCGCTTCATCACCGAGTTCGACTCGGACGCGGACGACGACGCGAGCTCCTCCCCCGTCCCCGCCACGCGCTTCCGGCGGAGCGTGGAGTTCCAGTGGTTCTTGATCGCGTTGTCGGTCCGCCCGGGGAGGAGGCGGGCGATGGTGGCCCACTTGTTCCCGTGGACGGCGTGGGCCCGGACGATGACGGCGTCCTCCGACGGAGTGAACGGCCGGTGCTGCACCTCCGGCGACAGCTGGTTGCACCACCGCAGCCGGCACGATTTCCCCGACCGGCCGGGGATCCCGGTGCTGATCATGGACCAGTTCCTTGGGCCGTGCTGCTGGACCAGCTTGACCAGGGTGGCGTCCTCCTGCGGGCTCCACGACCCCTTGACCCGGTCCAGCGACGACGACGAGGTGGCGGCGTTGCCGGTGAAGGAGGAGGCCATCGGCGGCGAAGGAGAAAATGGAGATGGTGGTGAATTTTTTTGGGGGAATAATAATGGGTTTGGGGAATTGCGTGCGTTAATATATATATTGATCGGAGGGAGGAGAATAACGGTTGAGGATGGAGAAAAGGGAGGGGAGGGTTTGTTGGCGTGAACCGTAAAACCGCTAGCTAGGGGAGGATGACATAACGACTTTGGCTCGGTTACATGCGCGTGTGCGGGGAAGTTATGGAATGAATTCTTTTATGTGTGTGTATATAACTGACTGAAACGGAAAGTATGGAGGAACAAGAAGAGATGGATTTATTCATTGCTGCAAACTAACTGCCTGCCAAGCAATAGCTTTACCAACCTAACCACAAAATTTTCAACACATTTTAAAGATGAAGGCTCATTGGAATTAATTACAGCATTTGTATTGTTAATGGTAATTAAGATGTCATCCGAACATTATTATTATTAGATCGGTTAAGAATCACTTGATCAATTTGTAGTTAGCTTACGAGCTATGTATAAATATTTTACCACTTTTTATGTGACCGACCTGAAAAGTGAAAACGGTATTTACTGGATTGGGCTTTGATTATCTTTACAAACGCAGGCCCAAAACGAGTCCATACTTTTCAAGACCGGCCACTATGAAACTCGAATATGATAGTCCAAAGTGTACAAGACTACAAGTGTACATTATTAGTTCTAGCCTTTTTTTTTACAAAAGATAATCATATATTGATTCAAAAAAAGAGTTTCATCCTGGAATTCAGCCAGACCTGATAATTAAAAACACGACTCATGATCGGGTACAAAGAAAGGGCTTTCCGAGCCACCAGATGGGCTACCCTATTATTACTCCGACCTACAAATCGAACCCTGAATCCAGGATGGATGCGAAAATAGTGCAAGATCTCCTCTAGAACAGCACCCACCCGATTGTCTCTGATATCACTTTGATTGATTTTATCAATGACCACCTTAGCATCCCTTCAAATTGGACATTGGTGGCCTATGGGAGGAGGTAATGCGAAGAAAATGAATTCGTATTAACGTGGGTAAGATATGCCAAAGAGGGAGCCACGTAGCTCGCTAGCGACAGCCACTCGCCAGTTTACAAAAACTGAAACAGTAATCGACTTTCTCTAGCGCATGCTTTTGATTTTGCTGACTCGGACCTCAATTCACGGCGGAAGAGGTTCCAAAGAAGAGAAAAAAGAAGAAGAGACCCGTAATGTCAATTCACTCGGCGGCCTGAAAGAACCTCTGCCGCTTGCTCCTGATACGGTAGCTCGTCGGCACCGAAGCCGCCGCGATTCTGCTTAGTACGACGTTGAGCGAATGCTTTATCGCCATCACACACACTTTCCCCTGACTTCCCCCAATTCCGCCGTTTTTGGACAGTATAAGGACGCTTTTGATTCTCCCTCCGACGCTTGTTATGTCGGCCCTCACAATCTCCAGCCTCTGCCCTCTCACGACACGTATGAGCTCCGACATCACCTCCGGCCTGTCCTCGCACGAGACGCTCACTCTTATCAGCAGGCCGGCGCCGGCATCCTGGCAAACGTCGACGGAGATCTCGTCCACTTCGGATGGAATGGTTAGGTTTCTCTCCACTGCTTCTTTCGCTTCCCTCTTCAGCTCTTTCACCTGTTCGATCGCGCTCCCCAGCAGCGCCGCCTTGTCCATCTGATTCAAAATTGAAAATCAAAGATAGGTTCTTTGGAGGACGAACATCAAAACCCATTAAGGGATTTGGGTTTGGGAAACGAATTCAGGGGGAAATGGAAGGAAATTTACTTTGTCGGAATTAGGGATGAGTTTCCTGAGAACGCCAAGTTGTGTGTTGATTCTGTCTCTTCGGCGCTTCTCAGCTTGTTTATGGCTCCTTGAACTGGAAGCAGCTTTTTCTTCGATGGATTCTTGGCTGCCGACATCGCAGTAGTTTTCCGGCCATGCAAATGGGAAACATTCATCTCCCTGAAATGCGGCAGAGGCAGAGGCGGGAAAGTCTGCTTCCTGCAAAGGGGCTGAAAATGGCTGTTCAGGAACAGATTGCCAGCTGCTAGAGTACTGAAATTTCATCTCTGTTATTATTATGAACTTTCCTTTCTATCTCTCGCTCTCTCTGCCTCGCAAGTCTACTAAAGGGAAAAGGAGCAGAGTTTCCTGGTTGAATCAGAACAACTGACTCCCATACGCAACAAACAACTGTGTTATATGGGACTAACAGCAGCAGCAATAATATGTGACTATGAGTTGTTGTTATCTTCATAGGTTTGATGGTGATGGCTGGGAGGAGTTATCTTTTCAATTGGGTCAAATTTGAAATCATATTTCTGGCCATTTATGCCTGTCATTTCAAAGTCTAGATGAAATTTCTTTCTCCTCATATTGACAGTGTGTGTTTTTGCTGTTTATTTCAGGAGACACACAAATCTATTTAGGGATCTTACAAGTATTTGTTAGATTGCTGTAATCTTTAGCATTAAGTACTACACTACTTGGTGCTTCTAGGAAACCTGTACAGTGAGGAGAATTCTGCCTACTGCTGTGGAGGGCGATTAACACATGCTAACGTTGTTGAATCATCTGTATGTGTGTTTCTAGTTGTTGAAAATAACGTTATTGCGTCGATTCGTGGAATCGAGAACAATCCAACGAGATCAACAAAGAGTGGAGATCCCCAAATCAGCAGCCTGGCACAGTTGGTTCAACACCGCACACAAATTTTATCAGGTGTGTTTGAGTTTGAGAAGAAGCACAGCAGCATCCACCATAATAAGGAATCCAAAGAGGAAATCCGAAATATGAATTGGCACTAATACGTGTGAGAGAAAAGAGAATCTATGGAGCGTGCTTTAGCTTAATGATGATCATTGCAAATCTATCTATGCTTTGGTAAAGATAAAGGTTTAGTGTGATCCACTTAGAACCCCACAAGCAGCAGCTGAAGCTCATGGACCTAATGTGGAATTCTCTATAGGCTTTATATTGAAATAAATAAACCTAAAAGGTCACTTCTATTACTATAGATGTTTTTATCTTAATACGAGCACTCGAACTATATATTTATCAATCAGAAAAGGAATATCGAAAAATGATTTGACACTACCGTTTCGATGAGAACCTTAATTACGAAGAAATCAATATGCAGAACAACTTTCCTAGATCGTATGCAGAGTCGAGGACATGCTGCAGTTTTTCCGTCTTCCTTCCTCTCTAACAAAATCTAATCTTAGAATGCAACCGAAAGATGGATATATCTTTGAAAGCAAAAGCAGCCATTCATTATTTGGTTGGCTTTGTTTGTCCACATCCCATATGATATGGGTTTACTTAGAGAAAGGACTGTCCTGGTTTAGTGTCCTGTTCAACAGAGGAAGAAAAATGGCTTCACTGATGAGGCCAGAGAGGAGAGGGAACCCTACCAGCACACAAAGACAGTGGGGACTCTGATGAACCATACAAGATGGGGGTTTAAAGGCCTGATACGACGTTTGATCAATACCCTCGTTCACGTTCCCTCAAATCTATTGGTAGATTCTCTGTGTGGTGCCAAGAAGACCAGAGATTTTCCCATTCTATTTGGATTTTGGACAAAGGAATTTGAGAACTCATACTGAAAACGTGCCACCATGGAAATGAGTAACCATTGTTGAATACCAATTTTACAGAGAATACCCATATAGAATAGGATCAACCCAATTTAGCCTACTATGCTGATAGTTGTAGGTGTATATCTTGTGTGATCGTTCATTTGCGCATTAACGAATATCCATGTCGGATATGATTAACTCAATTCAGGATATCATGCTAATAGTAGTGGGTGTACATCTCACGTGAATTCGTTCATTTGCGCATCTTCACTCCTTAGATTAATAAGATTGTATTTTTGTACATAACCCATATGTATTGATTTAATGGTTGAAAACAACATGTACGAGTTATGGAACGACAACATCAAACCGTGCATATGTGCCAATCAGCATTCTATCACAATTTGACGCAACCTACCACCAATAAGACATCTATTTGAATGAAAAACATAATCCCGATCCATATCATAGTAACAAAAATTATTTCGGATTCAAATCTAATACTAAAGAACTTCATCCAGCCTTTTGGATAATCTTTTGAAAAATGTTTGATTCTAATTATGAGAACATGATTTTCTCCTATTTTTCATGGCTGTAACTGGAATGGTCAGGTCTATCATACTCCTCATTTCTGAAAAGATTTGAGTTATCATCCGAATGATCAAAGATTGAACCATTTATTTTGCCACAATTCTAACCACTAAATTTCCAGAAATGTGGCAAACAATGGCTACCAGGTCAGCCAACTACCATACGCTAGTACATAGCCACTGTCCTTTCCCCTGCTGCCACAAAAATGAAGATCCAATCTCTACTTTCTGTAACATGCTCTCAATGCCAAATGAAGATCCAATAGAAGCAAAAAGCACAGAAGAAAGAAAGAACTACACATGGAAGCAAGGCAAGTATTGTTGTCCCATATATTAACCATCTTCATCAAGCAACTCTTTGTACATATACATAGAGCACACTGCACATCTGTATGTTTCTGTCTAAGAACACAAGAAGCTTGAAAGTTTCCAGACCATGTAAATTACTACAGCACCTGAAACTACAACTAAATAATTCAAAACTCG
Source organism: Linum tenue (assembly GCA_946122785.1). Lineage (NCBI taxonomy): Eukaryota > Viridiplantae > Streptophyta > Magnoliopsida > Malpighiales > Linaceae > Linum > Linum tenue. The sequence goes on from CAMGYJ010000005.1 coordinate 19,562,653, forward strand.
TTGAAGTGAATGGCACCAACTTTCCAGACGACGAAAGTGGTAGCAAACATGACGGTGCTGATGAACACAAACGAGAAGGCAATTACCAGCAGATCATTACCCCCCGGGAAGTCAAACGTCCACCCTGGATTCGGCATCCCTCTTTTAGCATCATCCAACATGTTCGTTGGTGCTTCAGGGAGTCTAGACCTCTTCTTGCCCTTATCACTCTCCCTCAAAGCATCAAGCACTTTCTTCCCCATGTCTGGCTTGGTTGTTTTCGATTCCGGGTACCGGCTGAGGACCCGGGCAGCCTTCAATCTCTCCCTGGCTGTTAGTGGTGATGATCTTTTGGGCCTTGGTTGTGGTACTGGTGCTGGCTTTGGAGGTTGAACTTCTCCAGAGGAGGCTTTCAATTGCTCATTATTGGGGACTGGATCATTGAGTTGGTTGGTGTCTGTGGCAACTCGATCGCTATCTGCAACTGATGGAATCAAACGTTGTGTCTTCGAGGTGGAGCGAAATGGTGCGAGTGAGTGCGACATTGCGGGCAAAGACACGGCAGGGGATTGTGAGTAATGCTGTCGGTGCTTGGCTTGCAGCTTCAACAAGAACAACCCATTAAACAGCTACAATCAAGAACACCAGAAAGGACCAAAAAGCACTGAAATCGCATTAAATTACACCGGCAAAAGGACTCCGAAGCAAACTGAAAGTTCTCCTAAATGTTTACGGGATACGAATTGATCAATTTCGACGGCTTACTAGAGGAATTGCCATGGCGAACTTTGATGGGTTAGTTTGGGAAGGAAAGTTGAGCAGGGGAAATAGGGTGAACAAGAAAGCAGAAGTAGGCAGTTCATGGAAGAAAATTTACCGTGGAGTTGAACCAAATGACTGAATTGAGGGAAACTGCCATGATTGGTTTGTCCGTACGGGCGGGATTCCGGTCAAGGCCCAACCATAGGCGGCGGCGGGCGACGGTCGGCGAAAGCACTGAGGGAGCGTTTTTGGTTTGGAAGGAAGGCTTTCCTCTGCTTCTGGGTTCCTGGATTTCTGTTTGTGGCGAGAGACTGGGTGACGTGTCATAACCAGATCAGGGAGACCGGAGATGGACTTATCTTTCTTCAACTCCCACTCACTATTCCCAGCGCGTCTCCGAACGATCTCTCCTTTTTTTTTTTTTTTTTTTGTAATCTATCCGCATTTCTACTCAATTACCCGTTGGGCTCCGTCATTGGGCTAAGTTCGGTCCAGCACCAACTGTGGTACAAGAAGAGAGGAGGCCTGTCGAGCCAGGCCTCAGTTAATTTGTCAAATATGACAACTTTTCTCAACTCTCTGTTAATACCACATGGAAGTAGGGATGGCAATGGGTAGGGTCGGGTGCGGGTTTACCCTATACCAACTCCTAACCCGCCGGGTAGAGTCTTTTAAAATATCCGACCAAATAACTACCGGGTATGAAAATTATATAACCATACCCTACCCACCGGGTAACCACGGGTATTCGGGTAACCATGGGTACGAATCCTAAACTATGAACTTAATATATGCACATACATATTGTTGTCCATTAAAAATTCTCAATACTTTTAATTGTTCTAGCTTCAACAATCCACACAAATAGAAACAACAAAAACATAATAATTGTTCTTACTTCTACAATCCACACAAACATAATAATCGTCTACATCTTCATCATCAATAATGGTAACTAAACTCAATTTCTCAAACTAAACTAAATTTCTCAAGGGAAATTGACCCTTTGGTTAGCGGGGCGGGTATAACGGGGCGGGTATTATCGATTACCATACCCGTACCCTACCCTTTATTTTGAAACCGTGTATTACCCGTACCCGCCCCTTAACCCGTCAAAGCGGGTAATTACCCTCGTTGACCGGTTACGGTCGGGTAGGGTACCCATGGTTACGGGTTGGATTGACATCCCTACATGGAAGATCTGTACTTGTCAAAAATATATTGGGTAAATACAATTTAATAGCCAAACCTTTCATTTTAAACAAAATAATAGTCAAATCTTTTCGAAAACAATTTAATAGCCAAACTGTTAACTTTCCGTCCAGTCAATTGTTAGTTGACTCTAACGTGGCAAGTATTTGTACACGTCAGCTTATATTTTATTTTATTATTTTTATTTATTATTAGTTGTACAAATGATTGAATTATATTTAAATGGAAAAGAAAAAAGAATCCTTCATCCCCCAACCAACTCATCGTCTCCTTCACCTGCTGCCTCCCCCACTTCTTCACCATAGCGCCACAACTTCTTCTTCTTTCGTCTCCTCTCATCATACCGGCCTCATGTTTCTCCATCCCGCAACTAATTGTTGTTCATTCTCCTCCCACCAGTTCGTTCCCCTCTCTCTCCCTGGCAACCACCCATCGTCAATTTCAATTGGGCCTATTTGGACTTGACTTTATACGCTTATCGATTGTATATATTAGGGATTTGTTTGCACCTGTGAGGGGATGACGTTGTTCAACCTTCTTCTATGGTTTCCCTCAAATTCAAAACCCTAATTAGAAACACAGAGTGGTAGCAGAGTGACGGAATTGAATTTGGGTATCGAATTCTTCTTTTTTGGTTTTTTATGTCGATTGCAAATGACAAACGCAGAAGGGGGGAACACTAGCTCTTCCATTCTCGGAACAAAGCTTCTTGTGCATGGTGGTAGGTGAATTCATCTCGATTTCGCATCTAGGTAACCACCACTTCTTCTCCCGCCGCCGCAACTGCTTCCTGTTCATCTACATCGGCCTGGCAAGAATCCCGAGTCGCCACCGCCATCAGAGACTTCTCCGCCACTGTCGCCTTAGCCTGCTTCTCCTTTCCTATGATGGAACCCTTGGTTTTCTTCTTTTTTCGGATCGTCGAGCCAGATGAAGAGAGTAGAGGAGAGAGAACTAGGGCCAAGGCGGTGGTTCCGTTCCCAGTGGAGTCGCATTGGAGAAGACAAGGCGGTGGACGAAAGCTTTTTGGAATTTCTGTTTTTCTTTTTCTTTTTCGTTTAGTTATAATTAAATTATTTTTACAATTACAATAAATGATAAAAGTACAATATATAAGCTGACGTGTACGTGTATATGCCACGTCAGAGTCAACTAACAGTTGACTAGACGGAAAGTTAACGATTTGGTTATTAAATTGTTTTTGAAAAGGTTTGGCTATTATTTTGTTTTAAGTGAAAAGGTTTGGTTATTAAATTGTATTTACCCAAATATATTTCTTTTTTTTTTTTGACAATGGATGTGCTTATATTGCAATCTGGAAACCACGGTTACAAGAGGCGGATTACATCAATGGAACAAAAGCAAAAAAGGACACTCCAATAAAAAGGCAGAACAATCAAAGACAAAAGCAAGGCTAGAGAACCAGCCACAAGAAAGAGCAGGCAAGATTGAACTACACCAATATCAGAGAGCCATCACCAGAGCCAAGGAAGTGAACCCAAGAACCTCACGCTTCCACAACCAACAGATCAGCAACAAAGCAGGGTTTCAACTCTCCCAAAACAGACAAGACCATGGCGCTTGAAAACACAACGCCATAAGCCGCCTCCTGGGGAAACGTTCGAAGACGATCCATCACAGTGAATCACAAGATTGCAATTACATGGCGGTGGGCAGGGCTGAAACCGGGATGCTCAGAGCTGAAAAAAGGTCGAGGATGCCGAAGGCAAGATGGACCGAGAAATGGAGAGACAAAGAACTCCAGCCTAGTCTCAACCGAAACCCAGAACAACTGCCAAAGACAAACGGAAATGACACCGAAACCCACAACAGCCGAGAAGAGACGAGGCTGAGATGCTCACCAACAGTCGACGGCAGGGGAAAACGGCGAATGAGTTCTTCCGAATAGAAGAAACCACCAACAAGGAGGAGCCACTCAAGCACCAGATCTTCAAAAGAGACTCTCCCAGCTGCAAAATCCGAAAACCAAGCAGAGCAAAGCAAGACCAGAGAGGAAAATCCTAGATCCGAGAAGAAGAGCAGCCGCTTTGAAATCTGAAACGCCACAACGGCAGAGAAACCCCAAACCAGAAGATCCGGGTGAAGAACGCTAAAGACAAAGGCATGAAAACACAAAAGCAAAGGAAAAAACAAAAAAGAGAGACTGAGCTGCCGCCGGTCACCAAAAGGAGCCGGCGGCAGCCATGGGAGACGTGAAAAAGGAGCCTGCTCCTAGAGAGAGGGGAGAGCGAATTTTGAAAAGGAAAGTTAGATGGGGCGCTTTCACCCAAATATATTTCTATAGCTACAACTTTGACGTTTGTGACAGGATTGATGTCGACAGTGGGTAGTGGCGGATTCGATGTCTGCGGTGGCGGTGAGAGTGGGCGGATGAGAGAAGGTGGGGCGGAGGGGAGAAGTTGGGGCGGAAGGGGAAGGGTTACGAAGTTGATTTTTTTTTTCTTATAATCAAATATTTGTAAGTAAATATGATGTGTAATCTACGTGTCACTTGATGTTGATTTTTTTATGATGTGTGCATTGATCTGGCGTCCTAATCAGCGTATTGCTAACATAACTGACGACGACACTAACGGCGTTAAAGTTTGTATAAAAAAAGGACTTGTCCCAGACCAAGTGAAGGTTAAAGGAAGAAAAACGCAAGACTTCGTGGATTCTTCCTAATTTCTCCTTAACTTTTTGAAATTCAACCCTCTTTGCTCAAGAATCAATATTTACTCCATTGCAAATCTTGCTATACCATCACCCAAGGAACCAAAATCCATGAGAGAACGGATATCTAAACAGCATTAAAGCGTGTAGTCCTTAATATACCAAGATCAAAATACATGAGAAAGATCCGAACACATCATATATATATATATATAGACAACACTGACACTTGGTTTAGAATGATCACAAAATCTTTTTGATGGTATCTTAGCCGCATGTCGTCCAGTCACACAATTAATATTTCATGCACATTAATTAAATTCCCCGACAATCAACCACTCAGACAAGACGTTTAAGGAAGAAATGGATTACTTTGCGATCGAGCAAGCCATGCACAATCCAATTATATTACGATCAGCAGCAAGGAATTTTATTTCATCTCGCTTCAAGAAACTAAGGACAGGGATACATACAACCCAACCCGGCCAGTATTATTCCATGTGAAGAGAAGAAACACTTATTTATAACATATATATATATATATATAGTAAACACTTATTTATTATTATATATTATTGCTGCTGCTCACTTAGCTTGGTTTGGTTGCTTGGTGTGTGAATATAATGTTGATTGATATTGTTGATCATGAGAAGCGGTACGACTCGTACCTGGCCTCGCAGCGGTTATCTGCAACGTAGGCTCCAACCCTATTGGGACACTTTTGTTCCATGGTACGGCCGGCAGTCTTGACAAACTCCTGGGCTTGGGCATCTGTTGTGGCGTTAGAGCACATGACTCGAAGATAGGCATTCAAATTTCCTGGTATTGTCGGCTGCGGGCATACCACCAGCTTGCCGTTCCATCCCTCCAACTCCAAATACTCACCGGACGACAGATCCTCCGTGAATTGTTGTATGCAGGCTCCTGCGGCTGGGTGATAGTAGTAGTCCAACTCATTGTTGTTGCACCGGAACTTCACTTCATCGGCGGCGAGATGGCGATCGTCGTTATCAGTACGGCTTGCTGCTGTAGTCGCCAGAGTAGCGCTGATGATGATGATGAGGATAAAGAGCAGTCCTGATGACGATGCTAATGCTGCAGCAGCAGAAATCTTCTTGTTACCCATATCTCTCTCCCTAGCTACTTAACTTTTTTTTTTTCTTTTTCTGGAGGAACTTTGAATGAGGGAAAATGGTTGGAGGATGTACTTAATTAGCATCAAACATGTACATATATATAAGATCGAAGCACATCTAGGCTCCGTTTGCATGCTTCTGCAGTAAATTGTACAAACATGTGTGGAGCTTCCAAAGTAGGGCTTTTTCAGAAAAATTCCTTCTCGGTTTGATGAATTATCATTTTTTTTTTAGATTATGGTTAGTGAAATCGTATCCAAATTATATTGGAGAAGCTAATGGTATGATATTTAGTGTTATAATCATGATTTAATTAAAATATATATATGATATCACTGATAGTACATATACGCGGGAATATGAACCAAAATTGGAAAAATTGGCCGATATATTATTTAGAATAGACAGTGGATTGCGTTGTGGGTCGACTAGGGATGGGCAATGGTGTGGTTCGGACTGCACCGCACCGTTTTGATATAAACCGCACCGCACCACTTTCAATTGGACCGCACCGCAATGTTATAGGGATGGTCAAACCAAACCGCATATGTTAACGGTTTGGAGCGGTTTGGACCGCATCGCATGTTTGACCGCAATTCATTATGAATTAAATATTTATTTAATTAAATTTCTACTACCGCCGAGAGCATCAACACTCTCTTTCTCATACCACCTAAACAGAACACCCCTCTGCTGATGACTCCTGGCGGAAGGAATGAAACTGTAAATTGGCAAATGGAAATGGAAACAGAGGCAACCATGATAAGAAAACAGAGCAGAGCAGGAATGGAGAATAAGGTAACTTAATACAAAAAGGAAACACAACTACTTGACTGATTGATAAGTTATAATTCCCAAAAAGAATGCGAATAGAGATGAATGGCGGGAATGATTGATTCTTCTGGGAATTTCCTGACGAATCGGTAGCGGAAGCGCGACCATCTAGCAAGCTCGAAAGCGGAAGCTCGGCCATCTCTTGAAGGATCGGGATCGAAAGTGCGTCCAGCGGAATGGCAACCGTAGCAGATCCTGATAAGTAATATCCCTTTCTCTTGTCACTACGAACGATTCGAAAAAGCTTAGCAGATTGTGGTTTCGAACGGCTACCGTGCGGTTTGGAAGTGGCCGGCTGCGAAACCATTAACTGCTTAATGATCAGACCGCAACCTTATTGGTGCGGTTTGGATTGACCGAAAATGCGGTTTGGTGCGGTGCGGTCAAACCAATGCCCAGCCCTAGTGTCGACTGGCTAATAGTAGACGATTTTATAATTCAACAACCAATACGATACGATATCACGAACCATTCTGGTTGAACGAACGCGAGTAGGTTGTTAGGAGATTTACAAGTAGGGAGGTGAGTTGGCGTTGTGTTCAAAGACGGTACTTTTTATGAACCACAAGAGAATATTAGAATTTTTTATTCTTTTTATATTAAATAATAAGTAAATGAAAAGGAAGAAAAAAAAAAGATTATGAAAAGATAAAGTTGTATTTTCAAACTAATATTTGGAGTTTGTGCATTTATTATTATGCTATAAAAAGTTATGCCTAACTTCTTTAGAAGCTATATATATATTTAAGAAAAGGTCTTGCCTACTAATGTTTTTGAAGTAAAAAATCTCATAAAAGAATCTGGCCAAATACCTAACGTACGTATTGATTAATTAGATGGATGGACATCCTCTTGCTGCCCACCCTCCCAGGCCACCCCGTGAGCAAATAGTCAACATACTAATGCTAACAACAATTAAGAGTTTCATGGTATGGTTTGTCCTATTTTTAATATTCAAGTGTTCTGTCATGCATTGAGTTATTTTGAATATTATACACATAAAAACAAACAAACAATCCAGAGGTCGATTTTAATTGGTAACTCACAAGATAAGTTAAAAATAAATCAAAGAAAAACAAATATCGGATATATGCATGAGCAGGGTTCATCTTGTCCAAACAACAAATAGATTAATTCATAGTACGACAGAAAATATGGATGTGTGGTAGCCCATGTCTGATTCGTCATCAACACTCTAAACTCACTCCTAAACCATTCTTCAAGCCTTTAGAATCCTGCTCCTTAGTGTATATTTTTTTTGGGTCTGAATATCATTTAAGTCAACTTCTATGATCTGAACCACACCTAAATATCATATCCAACTATAAAATTAGAAGAAGAAAACACTGATAACTTGCTAAAACAATAAAAGCTGAAGGCATTCAAAAGTAAGTAGAAATATGTACAAAATACGAGTTATCAGGCCACTCTTTTCGTTGCCAATCCTCCCTCCTGGTTGGCAAAGAATCAATGTTTTAATTAATTAATTAGATGGATGCCCACTCTCGATCAAGATTGGGAAATAGTCAACGTATTAATTAATTAGATGGATTTGATGATGTATGCAACTAGCTAGGAAAAATAGGCATCTCGCCATTTAGGCAACAACGGGAAAAGTTTTTCGCTTTGGTGAAACTAACAATTACCATAGTAACAATTTAAGGGAAGTAATAAATTACTAGCTATTTGGTCGGGCCTTTGCGATGGTAATAAACTAATTATTTCATTTGGTAGTAAAATTTCATTCACTTATTTAATGATTTAGTTGAAATAAAATTACTCAAAAAATAATTGAGTAAAACTTTTTCGTATAATGTTTACGTAGTATCTTATTTATTAGGAAAGACTTACGTAACGGTTTAACACGTTTGTTTGATTAATACATAAAAAAAATTATCCCTTCAACCTTCATATGTATTTTAATAACTGCTATAGAATGGTGTTATATAATCTTCCGTAATGTATGGTCGTACAATAAATTCAAGTTACGGATAAATCTAATCTAACATAGTGCAAGTTGATGACATGTTAAAAATAGTAGGTAATATAAAGAAATTTTAGTTAATAGTTTACTTAAAAAAGTATCACATTTGATTAAACAGTTATGCTAAAAATTACTTACCAAGTTACCTCACACAATTGTTGTGTAATACAAACCGATGAGATCTTCATTTTAGTTAATAATTTAGGAATTTTCAGTTCAAACATATATCGTGAAAGACTTACGTAATATGTTTTTTAAATTGATACAGTGGTGGAGTCAGAATTTGAAAGTATTGGTGTCCTTTTTCCATAATATAAATAAATATTTAATTATTTAGTAAATAAAATTAAATTAATAATATCGAAATAATTTATCTTTAGATAATAAAGAAATATTAGAATTGAACTAATACAATTATTATTTCATAAACAATCACGACACGTTTTCATATTCTCAATGTATCCAACTAAGCAATCATTAGCAAATTAGTCACGATTGGACTTTGAAACTTATTCTTAATATAGCTCAAAGCTGAAAAATGCTCTTTCTACACTTACCGTTGCACCTGGTAGAGTCAAAACTAACTTCGAAAGACACAGAGATCAATTTTTAGGTATTGTGAATTTTGTTTATAGTGTGATACATTGATTTATGTTAGTTTTTAAACTTGAAATAACTTGTAGTGTAGTGGTAAAACAAGTTTATATCACCTAAAGAGATAAGTTCAATCCATGATTGATACAGATATGCATGGGGTATTTATATTATCCAAAAATTACCGGTGTCCCGGACACATCCCAGACCTCCTGGCTCCGCCTATGAATTGATGCATATCCCTCCATAAATTTTATGTATTGCCTTAGTCATTGTGTTGTACGTCTTATTTAATTGATACATAAGAAATAAGTATATCACTATAAGATTTACGTAATGTATTTATAGTTTACATGATTATTCAGAAATGATGTTACGTATTATGTGGTATGTTAGTTATGAAATGTATCACATTTGATTAAACTACAATGGAAAAGTTACCTTACCTCACAAAACTTTTGCATTAATGTAAAATTGTTGAGATGGTGAAAATGAAAAAACACAAAATTAGCTCCAGCTGAGCTTATAAGCTGACAGGGCAATCCACAGGTAAGGCTCCCCACAACGTCACTTTAAGAGCAAGCCACAATTAAATATTTAGCAGTAGGTGGTAAATGGATTGCATTCATGTAAATTTGGATTAATGTATTCATGAATTAAGTAGATTGGATCAAATGGATTGGTGAATTTATGAATTGGAATAAAGTGGATTGGTACGATATCACAAATAGTACTTATGGGTATTAGTTTAGATTAGGCATTATTATTGATGAGAATAAGATTAGGTGTGTGGTCAAAGAAAAGTGTATATAAATACAATGGGTAAACTGAAAGGTTGATCACTGGAAAGTGCTAAAACATTCACATTTGGTCACTAAAAGAATTTTATTACATTTATGGTCACTGAAAGTGGTTAATATTTCACGAATGGTCACTGTCTGTTAGTCTCCACTAACACCCTTAGTGGTTTGCCGATGTGGCAACCAAAAACGCCGATTCATCCAATTTTACCTGTCACGTCATCAAACACATAACCCGCCACATCAGATTCGCCCAACCCAACCCAACCCATGACCCGACCCTCCTTATTGACCAGCTTGACCTAAAACTCCATTGGCCCAAATGAAAACTCCAATCCTACCCACCCACCCTCCCTGGTCCTTTCTTCTCCCCGCCATCATCCTCTAATCCCCGTCGTCGCGATTCAACAACTACAGCGCCAACCCCATCTCTGTCAGGCCTTCAAGAGCACCAGCCCGATGTGTATTCCGCTCAACGTCACCAAAGGGGGTACCTATACAGCCGTGAATGTTGAGTTTTACAGATCTAGAAACCCCGTGGACGGCGACCAAAAGGACAGGGAAGAAGGAGCTTCAATATTCCAATTACAAATCCCAGCCGAGAGGAGCATCCAACTTTGATCGTCGCATTCCAAACCGCCTCCTAAAAGGGTGAAGAAGTCAAACATGGTCTTTTCTTCTCGAGAAACGGCGGCGGCGGAGAGGCGAAGTAACATTACGATGCTTCTGGTGACCAGCTCTTCCTAGAAGCCCATCGCTTGCAAACCCCAAGTTTTAGGTTGATGGCATTATCAGTTGTAGAACATAATAGTGCCGTGAAGAGTAAACCAATGAATGATCTTGCACATATATGTACTGATACATGATGCCAGTAGAATTGATTTTGGAATTATTATTATATTACCCTTTGAACACAACTCCGATAACTTGTCACAAACCATCTTCTTTCCCCATTGTCTGCCTTTTCGTCACTAGAATCACACCTGAAATAAACTCGAAAAGAACAATTTTACGCAGTAATTTTACTCGGGCTCGGCTCCAATCGAATGATTAACCTAATGGTATGGGAAAAAGCAAGTTATGTGTAATTCAACTATCCAGGTATTTTCCTTTTCCTGTTTCTACAGTTCAACAAAGCATGTAAGACAAGCTATCCAACTCGAAGGGGGTTGCTTCATCAAATAGCTTGCAGAAGGGGAAAGGGAGATGAGGGACGAAATAGGATGCAAAATACAATAACTCAATCGCTTCAACTACAGTTAAGATCACCTACTCCTACTCCCTCCGTTATCTCCAACTGTGTTAAGAGTTAGTTTCAGAGTACAGGTCGAACAGCCGCTTTGAGATCTTCATAAAATCGTTGCTCTGAAAACTGGCCTGCCCTTCTCCTGGCGGCTCCAGCCATCTTGAGCCTCTCAGTTTCTGGCATCTCTATGACTTTAATTATGGCGTCTGCGTATTCTTCAACTGTCTCGGCCAGAAACCCTGTCTGCTCCCCTTCTTCTTCTAAAACAATGTCCATTTTCGGGCCAGCTGAGTTATGTGCTGAGAGGGCAAAATTTTAGGAGCAGGTTGAGTTTAATATGGTAGCTTGTTAACAGCAATAGACACAGAAAGGATTCAACTTTTGAACGAGAACAATTTTGACTTACCTATTGGTATAGCTCCTGCAGCCATGTATTCAACTACGCTAATGCCGAAGTGCTCATCTGTCATAGAATGCAACCCTGCAACTGCACCTCCCAGTAGTTGTATTAAGTCCCTGCAAATCTCCAGAAATATTGGCACAAATGTGAGCATGAACACCAAATTCAAGAGAAGATGGCTTTGCTCAAAACACTTGTTTAGTAAGGATATCATGTTGATCTACCTTAAAAAGATACAATCCATTTAAACCATCTACTCCTATTTCCAACATCCAATAGACCCTAAAATAATGATCCATCCAATAGACCTCTGTGTCAAGGTCCAGGAAACAGAATACACAACTCCACAAACATATATTATAATTAAAGTCAAATGAAAGTTGATTCCAAATGGGATCATGGAAAAATTAGCACTGACCTGTACATCACGTTCTTATGAAATTCCACATCCCCATCTACCTTCAGTTCAACAGCTTGATCCTTCAACTTCTGCAGTCTCTCCTCATCTGCTTTGTTTCTACAGCTACCAACAAACTGTAGCTTTGGTCTTGGCAGCATAGCATCCAACCTAGTAATGGCAAGTGCGAAGGCCTCTAGTTGCAGAGGATGCGCCTGATATATATCGAAAAAGCAAGCTCCTCAATGTCAAAGACGAACCCTAAAATCCGGCCCTAACAATGAGCCACTGAAATTACAAGTACCTTCAGCTCACAAATGTCACTCAAATATCCCCACCTTCTCTGGGCGGAACTGAGCAACAGAGATGAATACTGGAGTAGTTTCTGCTTGCCTTTCCAGTGGAAGCACCTAAGAAAGTAGTACCGGAATAAAGCTATAGTCCTAAACTGGAAGAGATAGCAAACTGATAATGGAGCGAGAACACAACAGTTGACTAATTTATAAACACTTAGCAAAGCGGAAACCTGTAGCCCAGAAGTATCACAAGGTGGGTAGACTCGCTTAATCCGATCAGGAATTCGCCACAGCTTCTCGATGTGAGACCGTGTCCAGGAAGAGTTCACCATGGCTAAATGTGCACAAGACCCTACAAACCCATACAACCAGCTGAAGAACGTGTAATAGACTAGCTTACACCGGGATAGCCAACCACTGCGTCAATATAACCGCGTTCAGAAAAGTTTCATCGTAAGGACTCCAACGAAAACAACAAAGAGAGCTTCGAATTTCTTTACCTGCGAGCGATGGAGGCGTCATTGTTGTACATGGAGCTCCGACGACGGACGCGAGAGATCATATCCAAGCTGATCGTGGGGTAATGGGTATAGCAGATGACTTTGCATCCGAATAATCGGGCAATCGGGTAAGTGAAAGCGTACCCGCTGGTGTCGAAGTAATAGAGAGGAGTGAAGCTCGATAGAGCTTCCCAGGATAGCAGAATCGAGCCCAAGCTCTGGCCGATCATGGTGAATCGAGGGTATGTGGATTCCTCGACCCATTTCCTCTTGTAGAGATGAACCGCCTTCGGCGGCCGGAGCAATTGGACGCCGAAGCGGTCGGTGGCGCGGGCGGCGAGGGATTGAGGGGAGGCGTCGTGATCGCCGGTGTAGACGATGCAATCGAGATCGGGGATTTCTTCCTGTATTGCTTTGACGGCACACCAGAGGACTCGTTCTCCCCCGCCGCCGTCGTTGGTGTATGGGTGGAAGAAACCGACCGCCCTCTTCCGGTGGCGGCGGGAGTTGAGGATATGGGAGGCGAGGATGGTGGAGATGGCGACGAGAAGAGATGTGAATAGAGAGACGGCGACGAGAATCCCGCTCGCCATTGTTGGGTTTACACTTTACAGTGAAAGATCAACTCTAGATTTTCTAAGTAGTCCCTTGGGCTCGTTTGCGTTTCGTTCAGTTCTGCTTGCCGTTTAACACTTCTCTTCAATACGTTTTCCGCAATACACGTTTTCGTTTTGCTAGGGGCTGGGTTGAAAGTTGGAGCTCAACCTCAAATCAACAGTTCGGTTCCGGTTATTTCCGCAAAACAGGAATGGGTGAGTGGCTGTGTCAAAATTAGATGTTGAAGGAGGAATTTGATAGTCTTATCATTTCATCATTTTTATTTTTTTTGAAAACTACACATATTATCTATTTGTAAATCAAAATCAACGTGGGGCGATAATTACCTCTAAACTATGTGCGATTTTCTCAATAAGTAAACGTTAAGTAAATTCGAGAGATTGCAACATTGTCGACCTCTATCACACCAACGAGACACATGCATCCATTAAAGAGTTTAGAGGGGATGACTCCCGTTATCAGAGAAGCATTAATAGCTTTAACGTTGATGAACAATAATATCATATTTGCTTACAATTTTCCGTCACTAGAAAACACCATAACATTACCTTTTGATAGTAGCTGAACCGAAATTTGAAGGGGCAGTATTCTCGACAATATACTCTTGAAAGCCACAACGCCCAAATGAGTAGGAGAACACAGGAACTAAACCAAAAATCGATTACAAATGGGACCGTCCTTGTAATTGGGAGTAGAATCACTCCGAATACTTGTATACCGAGGAACATCCTAAACAATCATGGAAAAGAAAAAAAGACAGCATAGCAAAATGAAGATAATACAGGTCCCAGAAGATTGTCTAGTAGAATTCTCACACCAGCAGGAGAGAAGAAAAAATTTGCCCTTACCCTAAGAACAAAAAATATTACAACACTTACCCACACAAATTCGTGATATTTGAAAGGAGTATTTTTTAGAATACACTGCTGAGTCCTGAAAGCCACAAGGTCCAAATGATAAGAAGAAGAAGTGAAGACCAACAGCAATGTCAAAAATGGCAAATTATGGATCTAAATCAAAGTCATTACAAATTGGACTGTCTTTGTACTTGGGAGTGGAAACACTCCGAAAATTCGTATACGGAGGAACATCCTAAACAATCATGGAAAAGGGGGGGAAAAAAGCAACATAGCAAAATGAACGCAAACAGGTCCCAGAAGATTGTCTACTTGTATTCTCCCACCAGCAGGAGGAGAAGAAAAATTTTGCCCTTTCCCTAAGAACAAAGAATATTACAACACTTATCCACACAAAATAAAACCAAAACTAAAAATGAACCCTCACTGAAAAGAGTGGCAAATTATTATTCCAATTTCACCTTCACAACTTTACCGCGTATTCCCAACCACAATGCAAACATCAAAATCCCCACCACCAACCCCTACATATGAAGGCGCCAACAAAGCCAAATGACAACCACCGAAATAGCAACTCCCGACTGCCTCCCTCTTCAAATGGTTCTGTTCTGCAAACAGCAAAGATAACTCGGAGCTAATTTCTACAAAAAGCGCGGCCCCAGTCAAAAAATCAATAGTTCCCCATCGGAGGCATTCCGAACTGCGACATTGGAGGCATTCCCATCCCGCCCATCTGAGGTGGCACGAAACCGCCGGGCATCCCTGGCCCACCCATACCAGGCATTGGAGGTGCAGGCAATGCAAGGGGAAGCAACTGGGCGTACATGTTCTGCGATGGTAAATCAACCAGTTAGAGAACTCGAATCATTTGAGCTTCAGAAGACAATCTCCAGAAGTTACTGGGTAACTTAAACTCTCTGCAAGTTGAGATTTACCTGTTGAGCAATCACATCCTTCTCTTCCTGTTCCTTGGCCTTAACTTCCTTCTGAGCCTCAAGTTTGTCTTTCACAAGCTCGTCAACTTTGCCCGTGTATTCACGAATGAACTGCAAGGAAGAAGCTAACGTAAATACGGTGAACCCTGATCAATATTATACAGTAGTCATGTCGATTTCCTAGCCACTGCAAATACCAACCCAACCACTAAACGCCTGCCTAATCCAATTCCAGCATACTGCTGGTTGGCTATGATATCTGTCTGATTAATATTCAGTTGGCCGATGGATTACTGAGAAACTTTAGCACATAACGTTTGTTTAGTCTTGCATCCTCCGGATCTCAAGTTTCAGACAAAACAATACAGAAAATGATTTGAACTTCTATAGTAAACCATGAACCAGTCAATCCATTTCTCACAGGTAGGCCTCACAGACATCAAAGAAATTGAAGGAAAGAAACCGAGACCACCATACCTGTAACAGGTATGGGAAGGCAAAGTCGATCATGTTATTCATCCAGGCAAGTTCAAGAGCAACATCTGGCCGAACCAAGTCGTAGCAGACAAAGAGACATGAGGCAAAGCATTCCTTCTTTCCCTGTCAGTGAATCAAGATATACAAGATTCAATGGTAGGCAACAAACAGACCAAACAGTTTGATAGAGAATTATTAATTTATCAAGAATGAAACAACAACCATATGAATGAAATGTCACCTTTTCGATGAAATAAACAAGCAATTCCTCAGCAAGTTCACGATCACCAGATTGCGAAGCAGTCTCCATGGCATCTTTATATAGGTTATCCTTCTTTGACAATGCAATCGACTGCTTCCATCTGCCAGCCTTCTTGTAGATATATGCGGCAACTCGCCTCATTTCAAGGAGCTCGTGCTTCTCAATCTGATATAGTGCACAACAAGGAGTCCGGTTAGAAATTCATAACTCACAACAACAAAAAGGGGGACAGAGTATAAGGCAAAGCATCTCTCACCTTCTGAGCAAGGCCAATCTGATCAAAGTTGTCGTGCAAATCGATTGATTCTCTTAATCTATCGTAGTCCTCTTCCTCCACATATATCTGATTCAAAGCCTCATTAACAGCAGACACATTGTTGCTCTGAACAGCAACCATATATGGCTTCACAAGAAGCAAGTGCCCAGCCTGAAAACACAAAGAAAAGTGACTTCAGCATACAACCAAGGAACCAGGAAATAAACTAACATTTAATCAAATGCAATACGAGCAAAGACAAGTTAACAACCTTGCGCATGATGTCAACTACACGAGTATGGTCAACACGGAGAGCCAATACATTTAGCATATCATTGATAAGATCAGGATGTTCTTGCAAGTAAAAATGCACCGCCTTGTAATATAGCTCCACATTGGCAACCTTGACCACAATATCCTTGAACTGCATGTGGTCCCACGCCTCAGGAGAATGATTCATTACAGTTGCAGCAGCATTATCGAACTCGTCATATTGGATGTAAAGATAGGTGAGTTCCTTCCAATGCTGCTGTTCATCACATGCTCTGATGAGTTTAGGAATATTGAGACGGGTTGAGAACAACTTAATATGCTCCATAAGTTTCTCATAGCGGTATCTGGCATAAAGAACTCCCAACTCAGTGAAGATGCCCATATGTGCTCGTTCCAATCCAAGACCACTCTCCATCAGAGATATTAATTCATTGAAGTATCCTCTGTTCTGATAATACTCACTAACCTCTTCCAGATCATCCACCTGAGCGTAAACACGTGATGGGGAAAAATAAGAACCATTTTAAACAAGAACCAAACATGCACTGAAAAGTAGGAAGGTAAAGACAAACTATACATACCTGCACAATGATATTCAAACCACACATTTGGGCCAAGCGGAACTCTTCAGCATCAACACAAGCAAAGCACACTTCCTTCCATGTTTTCGCACTGTTGGCCTTCCGTGCTGCATCCACAGCACCTTGGAACTGTTTGAGCTTCACAAGGGTGCAAGCCAACTTTGCCCAGTTTGATATGAAGGCAAATATTATTTTTGCGGCCTCGTACAGAGCATCATCAAATAGACGATCACCAACAAGTTGGAGATTAGCCACATTTGGCATAAGAATGAATTCCTCTATTTCGCTTAACCTATCAATCTTCGCATATGCAAAAATGAGCTCGCTGTCCACCTTAGGCTCTTTGGCTTTTTGCCTAACCATCAAAAGGTACTTCACCAGATCATGATAAACATCTGCCTCCTCAGCTGCACGAATGACCTCATGAAATTGAGTGGCATCATCTGCACGGATAAATGATTCAATTGCATCAGAAACCAACCCCTCCCTGAGTTGAGCCTTGGCAACTTGGCTCCATACAGCATCTTCTTCAACACGGAATGCAAACTCGACAGCCCGGTCAATGCTCCTGATGTTATCCAATAGAACATTCACAGCCTGAACATTCAAATTGAACTTCTTGAAAATTGCATACGCTTCTTCATAAAGCTGGGCTTCAACTGCCACTTCCCCAACAGCAGGACCATCGAAGTTATCCAATCTGTTGATATAGTCCATAACCCTGGAGGGATCTGCCTTAATTGCTGTCAAGATGAGCAGGTTTTGAAGATTGAAGTTGCCACTGAATGCTGAATTTTGAAGAACAATCTTTTCAAGAAGCTCAATCAACTCGTGCGGAAGGTCAGCAGTCATGAACGCCTTAACAGCAGCAGAAACCTGTTCTGGGCTCTTGCTTTCAGGTAAGGCTGTAGAAACAACTTGGTCAATGAGCTGCCGTCTGTACTCGTTTTCGGGATTAAGAACCTTCTCCCAAAGATCAGAATCCATCCTTTCAACAACATACCTGTAGTCAAAATAAAGAAACGTCACGGATTTTAGAAGTGCCTACAAACCAGAAACAGGTTATTGAAAGTGCCTACATATCATCCAGAAACAACAAACCTGGCTTGTAATTTAAACAAGGAGTTCTTATTTGTGACATTGATAAGTTCATCATCACACTGCCCTCTTCGGTAAGCCACAACAGCCAGGGTGGGATCACGTTTCTCACAATACTTACCAACGACCTTGGAGTCGTAGTAAGGGTTGGTTGTGAGGAAGTGCTCTGGATTGTTGTTGCTATCAATGATGATCTTACCCAGTGCATTGTGGACATGCACATCTTGGCTTCCCTCACTTACAAGGTGCTCCAAGAACTGAGTAAGCAAACGAAGCCGATTTCTGCATAAACAAGCAAAATATCAGGATCAGAAAGTAAAAAGACAACACAAAGCCAGAATACCGAAGTTTGATACATACCTCTTTTCACATTCATCGACAAGTGGCTCCACTGGCAGCAGAGAACGAACAGAAAGAATAAGGCCCTTGATGAAATCTTCAGGGCATTCATCATCCAACAACTGCCCAACAACCAATGGCGCATTTCCTGGGTTCACCTACAAAGAGATGGAAAACAAACACCTTAGTTTTTCAGATAATATTTAACCTAACAACCAAATGAACGCAGTCCAACAAGACAAGCATCAAACCAACGTGAGAATTATACCTTCTGCACATAGCCTTCAATATACCGGAGCATGTTGTTTGTGTAAAGATAATGAGTGAGATCCCCAACAAAACCAAAGCGGTCACAAACATTAATCAATGGCCTCGCATCAGGAAGCTTGGCCTCCATAAGAAAATTCTTCGTCTTTTCAGCATCATAGAAATTTGATTCTCTAGTGACACGCTCAACCTCCTTTATTTGTCCAGTTTTAGCTGCAGCTTCAATGTACTTGAAATGTATTTCAGGATCCTCACTGCTCAACAAAATCAGATAAGTATTTAGAGTAAAACCCTTGGATATACAAGTGGCAAACTTGGGAAACAAATAGAGACCAAGTAAATACCTTGAACTCAAAAACGACCCAAGGAAGAAGTACAATCCTTCATAAGATTTAAATTGTTCGAACAATTTGATGCACTGATCAATACCCAGCTGCTCACAGTACTCCTTTGCAGCCTGCACGGACACACACAAATCTTAACACTAAAATGCACAGAACAAGTTTCTGCGTAGAGAAACAGGACAAGGTAGTAAGATTACCTGCACAATAATCTGAAGGTTTCCTCTCAAATTAACAAGCAATAGATCCTTCATGCACTCAAGGGCCCACTCTCGAGAGAGGGTACCAAAGAATTCTACAAGTGCCTGCACGATTCACACAGTGGCATATCAGCAACTGTAATATTCCATCACGCTAGTCAGAACACAAGCACTGAAGTAATGTACCTGTGGCTCTATTGCATGTGTATTCACAATAACACGTTTGATATCTGGCAACTCAGAATAATGCTGCACAGTGAATTAAGATTTATGTGAATAATTTACGACTACCAAATGTAAAAACAAAAGAATCATGGACATTATATCTCACTTGCAAAGCTCGAATGTAAAGCCCAGCTTTTTCACAAAGTTGTGCGATGCGAGGGCGATCATAGTGGCTGAACATTCCATTTGCCAATATAGCATCAGCAACATTAGGAAATGTTACCAGATTAATTTCCAGGACCTACAAACACAAAAAAAGCACAAACACGGCATAAGAGATGGGACATCTACTCTGAACATCTTCAACTAGAAATAATAAATCAGACTGTAACCTTTGTTTGCAAGAAAGCATGTTCAGGCAAGTTTGGCTTCAGAACATCCAACAGGAAGGCTGTAGCCTCACGAATCAGGTTCCTCTATACAAGATGATAAACCAAGCTCACAGGTGTCAGCACAACAATAAATCCGGGAACACCATGTAACCGAAAAAGGTTCACCAAATTACACTTTTATCAACTGTTAAAAGTATTTACTATCAAGAATAAACCCGGAAACTGTACAGAAAGGAAGATGAATGTTTGAGTAGTAATAAACTAAACCTGCAAGAAGAGATCAGTGATAGTGTTGTAGTCGACTGGACAACCACCCTCCATTTGAGACATCATCAAAGCAAAGTTAACAGCTCCCTGCAGATTGAAATAAAATAGAACCTCTGCTAAGATACAAAGAACTAGGAAAATCCGCACTGTCATTCTATCAGCAACAAGAACTTTCACCATACTAACTGATTAAGCTCCAAATTCTATAAGTATATTGATTTAACCATCCAGTTTGCGGGTGGTACCTGAGGATCAGTGCGGAGAATTGTTTGCAGAAGGAACAAATAGTCTGGAGTGTACCCAACCTGTAATAAATAAATAAATAAATTGTCAGGCACACGATCCTGTATATTCTATATATATATAAAGCTTCCACATTTATGAACTCCACCAAACTGGAGAATATGAGGATACCTGTTTTGAGTAAATCAGGATTTTATCGAACTCCCTCCTCTCAGCAAATGCAGCGACAACTTTTGGGGTTGCTCTGGCTTTGATGTATATCTTCAGTGCAAGATCATTATCCACAGTCTATTGGCAGCAAAGCAAACTATCAGTCATTGCACAAAATACAGTAGAAGGAAAATATAAATGATCGTCCAGAAATTGACATACCTTAACAAGGTCTCCAAGCTCCTCGCTGCATTCCAACTTGTCCTCCGCCAACCAATTCTCCAAAAGGTTCTTTTTGTTCTGATTTACAACAAGGCGTGACAATTCCAAGGATTCAAATGCATTTAGCTTTCCTCTTGTCAGAAGAGTGCCAAAATACTGTAAAAGTGGGGGCGTCTGACCAGCTTGAACAGGAACACTCTGAAACCAGATAAATAACAATAAACAAAAATACTCAGTCTCTGCTCATGAAACAAAAATATGTGATAGAACCAGCAAGTAAAATCATAACATAGACCTGAAACTTTGCAACTGTATCAGGTGTTCGAAGAATTCCCTGTGGGGACTCCGCAGCAAGCTCTGCAGCTTCCTTATATTTTGTTTGAGCAAAGAGTTCTTGGAAACGCTGCACAACCTGGAATTCCAGACATTGAAAGTGGTAAGCTTTGGGGGAAATGTAAGGACAACATCAATTCCAAAAGAAAAAATACAGAACACTACTACTTACCAGGTTCTCTGCACCAGGAAGGTTTCCTCTTTTGGCAAGGTTAACAGCAAGCTCTAAATTATTCAACTGCAACAGCGTTCAGAATGAAATTTTAAACAAACAGCTCAATTCACTTTCAGAGCTAACACAAAGAACTGGAATTTAGACTTACTTGTCCACTGACAAATGGTACAATTGTTGCTTCATTTACAGTAGCAAGCAACACTTGACCTCGTCTATTGATGGCATAAAAGCCACCCACGGTAGACGCCTCAGATGTCAAAAAAATTGGATCTGGACTGATCCGATTACGGTATACAGCAGCAGCTGTTTCCAGGTCATAAACAAACAGCAACCCCAGCTTGGTGATGACATAGATCAAGTTGTACTTGTGGGATATCTGTAAATCTCAAGTTCAGAATTCCCACCACCAGAAGTTACATGGATAACAAGTCAAATTAGGTTTTGGGGAGAGAGGCAATCCTACCTGCATCGCCACAGGAAAGTCATCAGCAAAATCTGGAGGAAAGAAAAGATCTGCCTGCTTCTTGGAAAACGATGGTTTCCCTGCACACCGAAAGTTAATAAGAACAGTGAGTGCTAGCTTAGTCCATGAAGTTCAATAACCAATGCCCGGGGGAAGTCAAGCAAAACTGGTGAAATAGACTCCAGAAATAACCTGGTTGAGCACCAAGTTCAATGACATGCAACTTTGAGGTAATCTGCCCAGCATTGAAGGTTTTTGTGGCAAAAGAAATGAGGGTAGAAGGATTCTCATTTCCAGGTACCTGTAAAACAATAGAAGAGATTTGCAGGCAACCAGTAGGACGACGGATTAGCCTTTGGAATAACACGAAGAACGATGAACTATCTTTCAATCAGGAGAAATTTTCACCTTAAATTGAGCAAATGCAGCTGCATGTGCTTCAAGAGCTTGGCTACGCTGTTGCTCAACAGAGAAAAGCTGCATATTCCCTTTCACTAGTTGTTGCCTCTGTAAGAAAATGCCAACAGTATCAGAAATGCAGCTCAGAAGTAACAAAAACTTCAGATGTAAAGAAGTGGACAAATCAAAACAAAAGGCATGTCTCTTCTTCACAAGCATGCAGATTTCAAGAGATGTTGGTTGAACAAGTCATGAAGGATAGCTTTAGTACAGATAGTACAAAATAAAAATCAGATACCTCAGGTGACCCTGGAGCAATTCCTATCAACACCAACCACTTCTCAGAAGGGTCACATCGATAGTTAATTATCTGATTGCTAGCCAAATTAGCGGTCCTCTCAAACATCTTAACAGGTTCCGAATCACCTGATGTTGAAAGAAGTTGGATATACATCAGCAATCTCTAATTCACTACATTTAGACGGATGTTGAACACCACAATTAAGTTCCAGAAAACAACAAGGGAATAAAATGAGAATCATACCTTCAATAGACCAATGATAGCAGGACGATTGTGTAACAAGCCCCAACATTTTCGGTGTTATCCACTTCCAGAAGACAATCTACACATAAAACAAGCCGGACATCATATGAACTAAATCCAGGTGGAAAGAAAAATGTGAGGACAATAACAAACAGTATAAACAAGCCAAGAAGGTCATTTACCTGCTCAGGCATCTGGTATGATTTCATTTTTGTCTTCATCTCAATGTTAAATATCTGCAAGTGATCCTGAGTGGTGCCGGGAAGTTGGGCTTCAAAGGAACAGAATATTGTCACAAGCAGCTCATATACACCGATCAAACATATAATATACGAAAACTATAACAGATTCCTCATTCTACTCAAATGAAAACTATAGCAGATTCTCCACTCTGCTCAATCCTCATCCTAGTTATGGAACCCAGGAGCATGATACACTCACTTGCAACAACTACTAGGTCAGGATTCAGGTTGCTATTTAAAGAGTCGTTTTAACTCTGGAATTTCTAATTCATCTGGGTGACAAAGGTCAAGTCTCTACCATGTAATCTTAATTTGTTCAGTGGAGTAACACTAGCACTTTATGATCAAGCAACAATATAAGAAATGAAATACAGCTCCGGATCCCCACCTTTCAGAGCGAGAATCCTAGAGTTAGGATTCATAAGGGCAGAGTCTGCTGTGATTGGCCGCCTCAATGGCTGATTTGGCATATTCATATCGACAATAACAACACTATTCTGTGGGGCAGTTTCTCGCACGCATATATACTTGTCGGACTCCATGGTCACGTTCGTAAAGGTGATGAACTGCGGACTAATCCCAATGCTTGGAAGCTGCAAAAGAAACACCAGATCACGACTCAATCTCATGTCCGAGCAACCTCAGAGCTCCCAAAATCAGCAATACTTTGCATATTATAGAGCCAGGAAAACAAATCAGCAGATCTAAACAGGTTAAGACACGCATCCGATCTGCATCGCCTACGAGGATCACTAATCGCGGTGATGAGATACACATCGTAAGCAATCACGCGCAATTCAGGTTCGCTATCGTCTAAGATAGGAAATTCAGCTACAAATTGGAGCATTTGAAGCTTCGAATCGAGGGAGCCAGTGAAGGAAAAGTTGGCTAAGGCAGGCTACTTACAGTCAGCACTTCCTTCATGGTAATCGGCGCGTTAGCGGCCGCCATGGTGCCGGATTGGATCGACTGCTCCGAAGCGGCGGGCAACCAGATCTACGAATGCCGTCAAACCGTCCGTCGACGGGGAAGAGTCAACAGAGAACGAAACGAGGGATTCGAATCGCTGCGAGATCTAGGGCAGCGACAGACCCCACTGGTCTTGAATCAATCAGAAGGAGAGCGGAAAAATAAGGGAAAGAAGATCTACAGAGCAAGAACGGGAAGAGAAAGGGAGAGTGAGAAGAAGGGTCTCAAACGCAAACCCAACGAAGAAATACCACCGAGAGGAGGAAGCAGAGATCTCATCTTAACTGTTAAGAAAAAAGAAAATGTAAATATTTTTTAATTTTATATATAATAAATCTATTTTAAATTAATTTAGAATCTCACGAACAACTGAAGAGTGAAGAGGGACGTGTAAAAATGTGCCTCTGCGAATTTTATTTTTATGAGTGGGAGCCTGGGAGGAGTGGAGATTGGACTGACTTCCCATATTTCTTTTCTCACCGGACGCGTAACGGGATTTTATTTTATTTTTTCTTGTACAGTAATTGAACAAGTATAAATCGATTTAGCCAGATGTATATTTGTGCATCTCGGCACCTATATTCATATTTTACAGTATTTTTAATCATTTATCATTATTCAAATCTTAAGAATTAAGAAAGTAATTCCAAGTTAAAAAAGAAACCGTGAACTAAAAAAAAAATCAGAAATGAAGGTTGTCAACCTGCCGGCTGATCCGGACTCAGTCGAGCTAATGGGTCAAAAGTTAATGGGTCACCCGTTTTAGTCCGAAAATATGGAAAGAGTTATTATATACTTATCCTGATAAATTATATCGAATCTCATCTAACACATGAGTTATAACATATATTACACCAAAATAACTTGTCGTACTTAGATCCAACATGTAGTGAAAATTCGCACACACTTGTATAACATCAATATTCAAATGTTCAACTTGGAATTTCAAAGATTGAGTTAGGCGAAAAGAAAAATCGAAAAATAGGCGCATTTCGCAAACCAAAGAAAATATTGATACAATTTGACCTTCAACCCGGTATATTGTAGCGGTCGACCCGACAAGTACGTGCAGCTCGTTTTCCTCACCGGGCCAGAGTCAAAGTGGGTGCGGGTCCACAACCAAAAACAAAAGAAAGCAATTCTAAACTACTACAACCCCAATGTCCACTATGGCGCAACTCAAATAACTGGGCCGAAGATAACCAAATGCATTTGACAGCAGCAGCACCAGCAGACTAGAACACAGGCCCAACTTTACTTGTCGGCCACATGACCTTCAACAATTCAGCCCATAGCGGAAATATGTGTTAGTAGTGGAGGGTGCATAGGCTGTAAGTCCAATCAAACAATGGGATCAAATAGTTTTTTTTTTTTATGGACAAGATCAAGCCGTTGCAATTGCTCGTCGAGCTTAGTGATGGCAATTTCAATCCGTCCTGCGGGTATTATCCGACCTGACTCGTGATGGGGCGGGTATTACCCGACCCGCAGTAGCGTGGGGCGGGACATGGATATCTACTTCCGACCCGCCCTGCCCGCCCCACCCAGTTCTAGACTCATTTTATCTCAATTTCTTACAATATCTATACATATTTCTCCTATTTTGACTTCTCTTCAACTAGTTAGAGTCGATATTTCAACTTGTTAGGCTCAATTATCCATTCTATTATCAATATTTTTCATTCTTAAAGTGTTTTTCCCTACGTTTTATTGTAAAATGTAAAATTTACTTATATTTTTTTTTTAACAACATTTAAGAGTGGGTTGACCCGCCCCGCCCCGTACCCGCGCGGGTTTTACCCGCCCCGACTCGTAGTACCGTGGGCGGGGCATGGGAATTGAGATACCCGCCCGTCCCGCCCCATTGCCATCGCTAGTCTCGCTTGTAAACCCACTATTTATTTGAGTCTTTATTAATTGTACATTATTCGGGAGTTGACTTCGCTTTAAAAGAATGGAATTTATGCAACTTATAACTGGTCTCCATATCGCGTCCCCATTTTATGACCCCAATTATAAACCAACCATTCATCCAGTGGGAAGCAAAACGATAACAAGCAGGGAAAAAGAAAAAGAAAAAGGAAAAAAAAAAGAGTGCAGACAACATTACAAGTTACAACAACCAACTAGTCGGCCGGCCGCTAAATATGACTGGCCAACTGCTTGTGCTGGACCCAACCCACCAAAGACCCAAATCGAAAATGTTAGTTTGTTACCGTTTTTTGACTCCTAGCCAAGTAGCCAACCATTATAATCACTCGATGGATTAGTGTTCACTAACCATGCATATTTACAATGGATGAATAGAATAAGATAGTGTAATTAACTAATTATTACGGAAAATTCTGGTGTTGGTCCCAAAATAAAAAGAGTGAGTGGAATTTAAGTAAATTTAGTGAAATTATATCACTGACGATTTTCATTCTTTGTGAAATCTATAAACAAGTTGGAAGTATGAAATTTAGATGATTGGTACCGTCGAACATTTTCTGAACCAAGCAACTATACGTATGCGAGTCGTGGTTACGTATTTATCTACATACGATTTAATCAGCTCCTGCGGCTGGTCTTCTTTCTACCGCTACCTAATTGCTCAAAACGTAAATGTTCTTGCATATCATTGTCATCATCTATTTTATCAAATCACATATCGCCACGCTTGTGCTCCAAATTTTTCCTCCGATTGTGGTTTTATGTTGATGCAGTGCTCGATTAGCTCCCGCGTCAGCCTAATTTTCAGTTGGGGCAAGATTTGGAGCTTCTCCTTGTGTGGAATCAATGGAGGAAACGAGCCAATTGGACGATCATGACGCTGATGTCATCCATGGAGCCCCTCCTCACAGCCAACTCTGCGAGTTGATTGCAAGCTAAGGCTGGCTTTGGTTTCTCGGCATCAGTGCACAAATGGCGGATCAGATCAACTGCTTCTTGATTGGAAACCTGCAAATTGAAATGGAACGAAATCGAATCAGTTTTCCCCAATCAACACAAATGCTTAAGCTTAACACAATCTGCGAGCAAAAAATGAAATCAATCTCGCTTACCTTATCCCACAGCCCATCGGAGGCCAAGATCAGGAACTCGCAATCAGGCTCGATTCTCAGGACTTTGGTCTCCGGCTCGGCGATCACGAACTCCTTGAGATGCCCGTCTCCGATCCCTCTCGTCACGGCGAGAGATCCCTGAATCCTCCATACGCCTCTGCAGCAATCCACATAACCGCCGAGGGCCTCGATTCGCTCCTTCTCGTCGGGACGAGAAGCTTGATGATCGGACGTGAGCGCCTCCGCGACTCCTCCCCTGCTCATCACGGCGCGGCAGTCGCCGGCGTTTGACACCACGAGGTTTCCGTCTTGTATCAACGCCGTGACACAGCATGCTCCACCGTGAGCGTTTTCGTTGAGGAAATCTGCATCGGTTTTCAAATAGGCCTTTCTAATCGCCTCTTGGAATCCGTTATCGTCAGATCTAGAAGACGATGATAGTTCGGCGGAGATGTTTTCCCCCAAATTCTTCGAGGCGAATTCGGCGGCTCTCGCGCCACCGTGTCCGTCGAAGATCCCGAACATAGCCTGCGGCAATCGAGAAGCGGAATTGAGTTTTTGACCTAATTTTCATTTATTTTACCCACACGAAAGATTGAATCCAAGAGATGACCGGAGAATCGAATTTCTCACCTGCTTAGAATCGGAAGCGTTGACGGAAGCTGCGTACCGATCCTCCATGGATCCTCTCCTCCCTCTCTTGCAATAAACGGAATATCCATCTCCTTCCACCTCCACCACATCTGATCTCTCTTCCTCTGCCAATCTCGGCGTCTCCAAACACAACCCCAAGCTTCTCGTCGCCACCGGGATATCTATCCTCGCCGGCCTCTTCCTCTTGAGCACCGCGCCGGGATTCCCGGCCGCTTCGTTCACTCTCAGCGATAACATCGACGTCGGCGGCGAAGAACTAGAAGACAGGGACAGCCGCGGCGACGACGACACGACGGCTGTTGATCGGGGGCTGTGGATGCTGCTCGGAGAGGGGCATGGCTTGCAGAAGATCGATTGCATCCTCGGCGATGCGAAAATCGGCGATTTCGGAACCGGTACTGCCACTGAGCACATATTACCAGCCGGCGTCGATTGAGATTAATTTTTTTTGTCTCTTTCTGCTCGTTCCTTTTTCTTCTTCTTCTTTTTTGATTTTTCCCCTTTCTTTCTTGCTCTGCTCTGTGTCCCTTTTTTTTCTCTTCTTCCGCCGATTTGGTTCAGGGTTTATATAGTAGGTGAGAGATGGCAGCCAGCCGGCAACGTGTTTGTGAAATTGACTCGCGATTGACTCGGCTTGAACGTTGGATGGAATTTTCCTTTTGGTTTAAAGCGGACGGATACGTCCCACGCGCCTAACTACTGAGTTCCACGTTTGATCATAAAAAAAATTAGGTTAACCTTTAAAAAGAACAATTAGGTTCTGGTTCTTTGAGCTGATTTCTGGATCAAAAAGAAAAATTAGGTAAAGTACAAGGTTTTGGGTCTGTTTCTTTTCTCTTTTTTTAGTTTATATTAATCATTTACTTCCCTGATTTCTTTAATTACATCAAACATCATAACATAATTACGTTTCTCCCATATTTTAATTTTACATAAGGAAAATTTCAGTTTGATAACAGAATTACAATTAGACCATTTTGTAATGTCTCAACGACTTCATAAAAAAAATAAAAACAGCAGGAAATGGTAAAACTGAATTAGTCAGATCAATTTAAACGAATAACTGTTTCAGCTACCATATATTTCTGGATTTTGTTCAGTTTAAACTTCTTAATGGATTTTATCCTGATTTAAACAAAGCATTTATATACCTTTTTTTAATATAGTATTTTACTAATTAGATAAACTCATATCCTCACGCGCGAGGCTGAGAGTGATATAGCTCCCCTGGTCAAAATTCTGGCGGTTAGTTAACGACCAAGTCACTCTTTCTCTCTCTCCCCCTGTTTTATTTTTATTATTTAATGTGCAAATCGTGGCCGGTTACCATTGGGGCACGTCAATGGTCAAAAGCGGAGAAATCTGTAACGTTGAGTTGGGAATGCGCTGGAGTCGGTGCGACATGTTATGGGCATGGCCATTTTCCAGCTTGAGGCACGAAAATGAAATAAAATAATTTGGTTTCGACCAAAAAATTTATAAAGAAAAAAAATAAAACAACTGGGTCCAAGCTGATTCTTCTTGATTAAGAATTCTAAGAAGAACGGCCGCATATAGTTTTCCCACGGTCTTCGTTCCAAAAAGAAACCTTCACAGAGAACGGGTTTTTCTCTTAATGGGTAGTCGAAAAGTTGCATTTAACTGAGACTGATTCCACCTTCCACCAATGAACTTTACGTTTAACCAAAGAAAATGACCCACCTGGTCAAATTAAAACATACCCATGCACTTCAGTTAACATCTCTAACAACTAATTAGGACCGATTCACTTAATTGTATAAAATGTATAGGAGTGTTTTTACTTTGTCACTAAATTACTGGTGCGTATTTAATATATGGTGATTAAATGTGTTATACGAATTTTATAAACCGAAATAGTTTGGTCATAGGAACATATGATGTACACACGAAAGTAATTAATGTCTTGAACCTTGACTCTCTCACGTCAAATAGATATGTGCCAAAATCCAATCAAAACTCAAACGGCGCTAACAATTTGTTTTGTAACGAGGTCATGTCGATTGAACATCATACTTTCTATTTTATGATAATGTCATTGCGATTGTGGAGTCAAGTTCGACTATAGATTTTTATATATAACCTCTCTACCAAACAAATTCCAGGTCCTCTTCAGCTCCTTTAAGCTTCACTCTAGTTATCGTGCAACTTCCCATATGATAAATAATGACACCGTTGCATCTTCCCAGATGACAAAATCACAACAAAATCATCAGTCGCATTTGTATTCATCCTTCATTTGGAGGAAGAGAGGCAACCTCCTGGTTCGCTCTCCCTTTTGCCGAATGATGCTTTTCTTTGCATCCTGTTTTGCTAGGTGATTTATTCCGATTCATAGCAGAATTCCCTAAATTTCCTGTTGGGGGTGTTGCTAAGAGACTCCCCGCAGAGACTAAGTAATATCGCATGTACCTTGTTGCTATTTGCTAAATGCTTAATTTTGACGGGAATTTTTGTTTTGCACACTAGTTCGAGGAGCCCTAATTTGGACAGATAATTTATAATCCATATCGCCAGTTAATCAGCAGCACCAATGTTAATGACTCACACAGATTAGCATTGAATTGATTCTTGTTTGTTCTTTTCTTTATTTTGTCGAGTTTGGTCATGACAAGGCGAAGAGCTGGGTCAAATTAATGATGTAATTAACGACAAAGCTGAACTTAACAGCAGCATAGCGGCCTCTAACTTATGCATCTTGAAAAATGGCTTGGTAGCTGGTACAAGTACACAACAAACATTTTTCTCAACATCTGGGGATGTAATTTATTTCTTACCAATACAATTCAAAAGGGTAAAAATTTGATTCTGTACAAAATATTAGACAAATTTATTGAAAGACAGTTTAACATCCAAACTTTTGTTAGTCAATACCGATGTACGTAGTTTGGTCTCCGTTGTGTGGAGAATTGCTTTCCTTCCTTTTCAACGCGCGGCCACTGTTGGGCTCTCTATCACCGGCGTCTTTGCGTAAAGATAAAAAATACAGCTATTGAATTCTATTAAAAAAGAATTAATCGACTTT
This sequence comes from Linum tenue, assembly GCA_946122785.1. Lineage (NCBI taxonomy): Eukaryota > Viridiplantae > Streptophyta > Magnoliopsida > Malpighiales > Linaceae > Linum > Linum tenue. The sequence goes on from CAMGYJ010000005.1 coordinate 19,593,275, forward strand.
TTACAAATTGGATGCTGATGTGTAGGTTCAATAACGATATCGTTTATTATAATGGATGAGGCCGTTTTGTAATATTATACAAGATTTGGCTATTAAATTATTAAGATCTAGTTATTCTGATGAAAAACATGAAAAGTTTTATGTATTAATAAAAATCTTGAGGGGTGGATTGGATGGACAATTAAGAAACGAGATAATCTGACTAGTTGTATCGTTTTATAAAATGAGTCATTTATAAGGAGTAAGTTCGAATACCCTGTTCCATCCCCCAAATAATTGGATTTGCCTCAAATCGGATCAATTCAAAGTTTGCCTGGCCAAGTTGAGTCATCCAAATTTCTTGCCGACAAACGAGTTAATCGGCCCAATTATCTCAAAGCGAGACAATTATATAAAATTACTCCGTTATAATTTTTCATCTAAATGGACCCATCAGTATTAATTTACAATTAGTTGGATTATATAGTGAGGCAACCGAGCAGGGCAATCACACCCATAATATACGCAGGTTGACCGCCTACTTTGTTAGGTTTCGATGGTACAGAACGAACAGCCAGGCAATAGAAATTGCTTAAGTTACTCGATAGAGGGCAAGATTTGACCGAGTTTATTCCGTCTACCGGACCAATTTAAGACCGGCCGCCGGCCGTTATTACTTCTTCTTATGTGCACACAATCGCAATCGCTGAATGGTGTTTGTCACCCCGGGGGTAGGAAATTAAGGCCATATTAATATATCCCACAGTACTGGTTCTTAGTAACACCCAGTCAAAATAACGGGGAAACAAAACTCAGTCTGCTGACGTTAATTACCAAGTCATAAATAAATAATAATGAAAGCACACTTGGCTTGACTACTAATGATTGAATCCATCAAGTTTTGCAGGCTAAGCCCCTTTTCTTTGGACAAAATAGAGATCAGACTGGTTCAGCTGTACGTAATACGTATGCATAGGCCGGCCGAAGGCCGTTCGTCAACTCATTAATTAATTAAGACACTTTTATTAAGTCAATATATTAACCCGGCAAAGTCAAGGACTTAAAATCGTAAACCCGTCTAGAGCCAGCCAGCAGGACCCATTTGTAAGGATTGCGAAGATTCAGATCTTTCCGTAGTTTGTTCCTCTTCATGATGGACATTTGTACTTAGTGGCGTGTAATAGTGTCTGATAGGCTAGTCCGTTAGTAGTTAATACATAATCACTAGGCTAAGCTAGTGATATGGATTATACATCAATTAATTACACACTTATGATTAAAATCGACGATTAGTATACTAATTCAACCGATACACTTGGTTTTGTTTAAGTACTTCTCTACAAACTCTGCTACAAATTGCTCCGTGGGTTCACCTTTCTCTCGTTTATAAACAAAACTTGGGAGTTGGGATATCAGTAGGCCAAGATCCGATTGTAGAGCAATTCGTTCCACGTGTCGGGCACTCCGGGGAGACACCAATGCAGGCAATCTGCATAAGCCGCCGGATTGGTTTTCTGCTCGGAGGTCAACACTTGACCGCCGTATGTCCCGTAAACGGAAGGATGGCCGTCTTTCCGTCGCTCCGAGAGAGCTGTTATGTTGAGCAAGTTCACGGGAGTTCTCATCGACGCCAGGACTCTGCTTGTCACCCCATAAAATCTCACATCCGTCTGCACATTCAGTGGTACGGATACGTTCTGAAAAGGCATCGTCTCCTTCTCGCATCGTACACCGTCTGTGTTGTTCCAATCCAGACTCCTGTCAACATTAATTAGTGGTTCCACTCCAAGAGATTAGTACAAATTCCCGATGAAGCTCGTTAATTTTTTTTTTTTTTTTTTGCGTTCCGTTCTGTAATAACTCACCATTGATGTTGAGGGAACATGGAAGCGAAGAAAACAGAGGTGCGATTGGGATCGACATTTTCATCCACCCACTCGCCCCACCTCCTCAGCGCTCTCGCGTACCCTAGATGCCGTTCGATCTCGTCGTATTCCGGTGCCACGTCAGCAAACGACGACGGCCCACGTCTGTTTTAATATGGGTTTATCAATTGGACTGAACCGAATGTTATAATATGTGCTTACAGCTGGTGATTGAAGAGATAGAGGTTACAGTAGTTTGATGGTTGGATATCTGAGCCACCAGGCGTAGGTGTTGAAGATGAGGTAGTCGGCTTGTTTCCAGGCCTCGCCGCGCTTGGAGAAGATGGAATCCGGATTGACTATGGACTCTGTTCTGCCGTCTCTCATTGTTGGAGGGTCGGAGTTCGAGTCAACCAGGAATGGCGCCCAGTAATACTCTATGCTTGCATTGTACATCTGTGAAAATGTGTTGCATATAAAGCACAAGTCTCTTCCTATAGTCCATTATACTGTAACGCATATAACGAAATAGTAAATTGGCAATGTAAGAAAGTAACATATTAGAGGGACTCATTTGTAACTGTTAGTTTTATTTGTTGCCTTTGTGAACTTTTGCCTTATACCCGCAGCTTACGTCGAAGGGTATAAGTGTTTTGCTTTCTCGGCTGCCCTATCTCTCAAGAGAGTCTTGCGCAGTCTGTACCTTGCCAAGAACATTGCTAGTGAAAACCCTAAATCCAGAGCTCTGTTCTCCGTGGATTAGTCTCGTTCATGTTGAACGAGGATACCACGTAAACATCGTGTCTCTTTACTATTCCGCATTCATCAAAATTATTATAACACACATGTTTTACTAATACAATGTCTCGAGCATATACAGATTACACAGAGATTGAAAAAATATATTGTATACTTTTCAAATTTGTGTTTAGATAAATAATCTGTTTTCACATCTAGTTAATTCGATAATCAATCTCAAATTCTCAATGAGGAAGCAGTTGAACTACTTACACAAGCTATAATTGTAAGCAAAATTCCAAATGCTTCTCTTTTCTGCGGTTGAACATTTTAAGATAAATTTCAAACTAAGGTTGTGCTCGCAATTCACGAATTACTTGAAAAACACCTTCTAAATTTTCGTAAGGGGGGAACAAGTTTACCTGAATCTGAAAAGCTTGCGTGTACTCATCAGAATACACCACCTTCTTGCTGCCCCGAGGAACAGCCGACTGGACCATGCAGACCAAAGATTGCCACTGGTTAAGATGCACAGAGTCCCCAACGAACATGATCCTCTTCCCTCTCAGTTTCTCCAACAACAACCTCGGATCGAACACGGCCAATGAGCACTCGCGCGGCTGCCACCTCCACTTCTGAAACAGAGCATCCTTCCTTCCGTTCCTCAAGCAAGTCGTCCACTCCGATAGGAACTCACAGTCTTCCTCTCTGTACAAGGGCCTTGTTGTCTCGTTGTCCATAACCCACTCTCCGTCAAATATATCGCAAGCTTCAACTTCTCGTTTTGCGTCGTCGGATCGGGGATTGGGTACCCGGAAAACAGAGCTCGGGTCTCCCCTGTTTCCGATGAACAAAACCCATCCCAGGAAGCAGAGGAGGAAGATTGCCGCTACGGTGAGTATTGGCTTGGAGGCGTTGGGTAGAGTGTGGGTTGGGGTTGTGGAAGGTTTCATCTTTTTTCAGGTTTGTGGGGATGCATGAAGCTTAGAATTTAGAATGTGGCGGGATTATATTGTATATGTTGGGTTAAGGGGGTGATCGGCGGTTGTTCAGCAAACCATGAGAGTAGAGATGGTGACTAAAGGGATCTTTGGATTTGGTGAACTTCCAAACTGCTCTCTGCTAGTCGCTAAGGGGATTCGGTTTTGATTGTCTGAGGTGATTGAATGTGTTGGTTGTGGAATTCGTTGGAAATTAAAGTTTGGAATATGAAGTACTAAAAAGGTCTTACCTTTCTACCAAAAAAAAAAAAGTTTTACCTAGCAATATCTTGTACCTCAATATAACCATGTTTGGATGAGGTATTCAAATGGATCAATGTGATATAATTGTATCGTTTTGAGACAATTGGGTCATATTGATTCATTTGGAAGCTAAAAATTGGAATGAAACAATTTGGTATGGAGAATTCTGAATTGACTCATTTTGAGGCATTACAATTACCTGGAGTGGGACAGGTAATTCGAACCGACTCGTTTCAAATAACTCATTTTTAAAACGAAATAATTGACTAAATTGTCTCGTTTTACAATTGATCCATCCAATTGTATTATAAAAGCAATGCCTTCTTAATAATAGTATGCGTCACAATCTAGGGTTCACAAAGGAACTTAGAATTCTTATTGAGTCTATAGACATATAATTGTTCAAGGATTCATGCATTATAAAAGCATTCGACCTCCTTTTTTGTTTAAATTTTTTAGCAAACAATAGTCATATTTGTGTAATGTAGATACGAAAATATATATTTGCTATAATATATCATAATACGGACAGTATGGATTACTGTGTTATCAAAATAAAGCGCAATCTTGCAATTTTGGAAGACCTTAATTTGATAGAAGCCTTGCTCATTGTCTTATTGGGGTTGCACATTTCGTTACCGAACATGTCCTTTAAGTATTCCGTAATTTATTAAGGGGTCGTTTGCTTGTTGGATTTGAAAAATGAGGGTTTTGGCCAACAAAAACCTTGAGATTTATGTTGGATTTATTGGATTATGAATTTGAAGAGTCTAATGTTTGCATGATAGATTTGATGATGGATTTGTGATGGACTTGTTAAATAAATAACTAACCATCAAGGATTTGCAAATCCCAAATCAATATGTGGGATTTACAAGTCCGTGAGGTCCACGGATTTGGTTCCATAATAAAGATCAAATTCGTGGACCCCACGGATTTAGCATCCTTCAACAAACAATGGACTTATGTTAAATCCATCCAGCTTGGGATTTGGATACCAAATCCATGACCCAAATCCAACAAGCAAACGACCCCTAAGATTTGTCTTTACTTCGTGAATTCGATTGGTGTATAAGCATTAACTATTTTTTTTTATTATCTTTTTACTTGATAACATGAGTGATCCAATGTAAGAACTTATAAGAAGCCTAATAAAGGAGTAAATACCATTTTTTGGGAGCTAGGAGCAAATCCATAATTTGACCATTTAATTGAGAACTCTTCTAGTCTTATGCAATTATTATTTCTGCTTTGTAGGTGGCATTTTATTTTACAGTTGCATAAAGTTCAAAACAAAAAGAACAAAAGGCTACTGTGCTGGTCTCCCACTCCACCTTTCCTGCCTCAATTAACGGCACAATCACCTCATTTTGTGCTATTCACTTCCCTTAACCCTACACGGCGCCGTTCCCATCGTAAAACTACCGAGGCACTCGAATTCGAGTTACCGTGAAAGGCGGTGAAAAAAAGACATCAGAATGCCAGAATCAATAGAGTTTTACACCACCGTATGTTCCACCGGCGGGCATCCTAGCAGTAAAAAATTCAATTTACAGTAACCCTCTTCACATTTTGCAAAAGATAATAAAAATTGCCCAAAACAAAAAGGAGAAAATCCAATTAATTCACAAAAAGAACCAAAAATCATTCTTCTTTTCTGTTTCCCCTCTGTGCTGTAGCCTGTATGGTGATTGCGGGCGTTATTTTACTGTTCTGCCCCCAGCTCCCTAAATTGTCAGGGGCGAGAAATAATGCGGGCATAGAGGAACTCGTTCCACGTATCGGGCAACCCGGGCAGGCACCAATGTATGCAGTCGGCGTACGTCGCCGGATCCGCCTGCTGCTCCGGCGACAGCATCTTCCCCTGCCGGATCGTGTACACCGACGTGTGCGCGTCTTTCCGGTACTCCGACAACTTCGTTATGTTGTTGAAGTGGACGGGAATCTTCATCCCCGCCGTCACGTTCGCCGCTATCACCAACAGCCGCCGGTCCGTCCCCACCTCCAGCGGCATCGTTTGGTTCAGAATCGGCGTCGTTTCGAGCGCGCACTTTATTCCGCTCGGATTCTCCCAGTCCTCGCTCCTGTAATAAAAAAATAAAATATTTAATCTCGTTGCCAAAAATAATTAAATTACAGAGAAGCGTGTAAGATGAGCAATACAATGGTCAAATTTGAACAGCCGACACTTTGTTGTACTTTTATTCCGTATTATTATAATCAAATAACCTAATTACATCAATGCATGCAATTACTATAATAAAGATCATGATTAGTTTACTAACACTCAACATTAGATCACGGATTAGTAAACGAAGGTGAGAAGAAATAGATGGGGTACTTGATATGGAGAGGGGACATGCTGCTGAAGAACACCATGGTACGATTAGGATCCACGTTTTGGTCAACCCAGTTGGACCAGGTATTCAACACTCTCTGGTAAGCTACGGGCCGTGAGATCTCTTCGTACTCCGTTGCTCCATCATCGAACGATCCTCGTCTGTGCCACGTGGCGCGCGCGAGATAAGCATGTGATTAATAACCCCATAATGCATGAAATTTAGCATACATGATAGGATTGAGATTAGCAATTGAGGAGGAGGGGACTTACAGGACTTTCATGGTGAAGGTGTTCATCCACCAGATGTAGGTGTTGAAGATGAGGTAGTCCACGTCCTTCCAGTTGGCGCCGTGCTTGTTTATGGACTCGGGCATTATGATCCGGTTCAGGATGCTGTGCATCAACGGGTCGTCGGAGTTCGATTCCACCAGGAACGGCGCCCAGTAGAACTCCACCGTCGCGTTGTAGTCCTACAATGCACACACCCACACTCGATCATTTTCGTTAATTATCCTTCCTATAGTTTGACTGCTTGTTACAGCATGAAAGGTCTATGTGAAATATTATTATTATCAAATTTGTTCTTTACCCTAACAAATTCATAAAATAAAAGTGGTATAAAACCATGTGAAAAGCAAATCACGGAATAAAGGTGCAAAGACGAACATGTAGAACCCCTTTAATCCCATGTAGTAGATATGCATGAATAGACCATAGTTGTTGGCCTTCTACAGGCAGAAATCATGGTTGTTAGTCTATTAATTTGAGACACTAATTTTGCTAATATAATATTGAATCGGAGGTCGGCATCAAACCGAAAGTCAGATACATCTCTTGAGTAAAACAGAATCGTTTTGTATTAGGTGGGTTTTCAGATTAAACAAACAAAAAAGATTCAAGAGATTCCATTTTCTTCAATAGTTGTAAAACAGAGAGGCCAAAAAAGATCAATAATGGTGAACAAAGAGACAGAGAAAGGGAATTAAAGCTGTGCATGGGGTCGAGAAAGCTTTCAAAAGCAGCGTGGCGATATCTTCCAAATCTCAATAAAAAATAGGATTTTTCTAATACTGGGGGTTTCATTCAAAGCTTGGCCACAACCTAATCTACCTTATCTTAGCAAGAACATGACAAAATCAATCCCATTTATGATTCTATGCTCTTCCCTTTCGCAATTCAAGCAATGAAACTTGGCACCAAGAGGAAAAACAGAGATACTCTGCACTCCTTTTGTAGTAAAAAAACAGGGGAGGAATTGGTCAAACTGTAAAAAGGAAAATAGGTACCGTAAAGAGTAATTTTAAATTTTTACCTCGATCCTGAAAACAGCCAGAGAACCCGTCTTGTTCAAGCTCTTTCTTCCAGGAGGGATCACGGACTGGACCAAGCAAATCATTGATTCCCACTGGTTTCGATTCAGCGAGTCACCAACGAACATCAGCCTCTTGTTCCTCAGCTTCTTCAGCAGCAGCCTCGCCTTGAACCTTTTTTTTTTCACGCCCGCACCAAATTCATCAACCACCACTGAAAATTCATCGCTAAACTCTGAATTCTTTTCAATCAAACTCCCAAAATTACTTACTTGGGCAAAGAGCAGTCTCTGGGCTGCCACCTCCAGTTTTGGTACATGGAGTCCTTCCTTCCGTTCCGCATACAAGTCACCTGCGCCGTCAAGAATTCGCATTTCTCCTCCTTGTACAGTGGGTGAGTCGCGTTGTCGAACACCCATTGGCCGTTGTACAGATCGCAATCTTCCGGCGGCAATTCCACGTCGTCCAAATCGTCTCCTTCTTCTACTTCTGCTACCTCTACAGCCGCGGTGGTTGAGTCGGGATCTTGGGAGGCTTCTTGGGAAGTGGGCCAGGAGAAGGGGAACTCGGCCATTGACTTGACGTCTTCATTGTACATGAAGATCCCAAAGAGGAAGATGGAGAAGACGACGACGAAAACAGAGAGGTTGTTGTTCTTCCTCTGCTTCATTGCTGCCGCTGTGAAAGACGAGAAGTGATGGGATTTCCTTCGAATCGACGGCTGCATGTTAAGGAAAAAAGAAGAAGCGAAAGCAATTGAAGGGAAAGAAGAATGAGATTGTATTATATAAAGACTTGATAAACAGAAGTGTGTGGGTAGAAGAAACGGAAATTAGAAGCAGGGGAAGAAGGGAATAAGAAAACAGAGGTTTGATAAAAGCTTAGTGGAAAAGAAAGGGACTTGCTTACATACTTACTTACATCCAAAGAACCAATCTTTTTCTCTTCTTTGTTGTTGGGGAGGATTTTTTTTTGGGAAGAAAATGGGATTTGGTGAGATGGGTTTGTCTTGGGAAGAAACTGGGTGTTTAGGGTGCTGGTGGAGGGGGAGAAGTCATTCTCAAGGATTGTTTTTCAGTTCCCCTCTCCACCTTAGTTTTGTGTATCTTCTGCTAACAACTTTCAGCTGCTGCCTTCTCTTCTTCATATCTCTCTCTCTAGATAGAAAGGAAGTAAGAAGATGGACAGCGAAACAGGGGAGAAAGAGAGAGAGAGAGAGAGAGACAAAGGAGGTGTTTGAGACTTGAGTGATTTCAAAGTTAATATTTCTTTTTATTCTTTTCTGGGGGGCGTGGTCTGGTCTCATTCCCTAACGAGAAGGAAAGGCTTGGGTGAAGAATGGTGGGGTATGATTATGGAGTTCTGTTTACTGGCAGACCATAAGTTGCTATCCTCCTAGATCAGGTTCAGAGCTGGCTTCAGACAGAACCAAGCAAAATGGCTATTTGGATTATACTTATGGTAATGGGTATACTTCGTGATTATAGGTTTCATTTTCACCATTCAAAAAGTCATTTGAGTTCGGTTTAGCCGTTTAGGTCAAATATTGAGAACCATAGTTGGTAACAACAAGAAGTCCAGAAGAATTGAAACCCTATTAAATCTAGAAAAGGACATGCTTAATGGGGATCAATGCCTCATATGAATAGAACTTTTGTTCTAATCTAGGGTCAAAGGTTTGAGTTGGGAGCCACCATTCCCTGACCATTGGCAAAATGACAATCTGGAAGGGTTCAGAACTCGAAAGATGTGGGGTCCCATGGTCATGGCCATGAATGATGAGTATGTTGGCTTGGGTGATCAGATCAGACAGTTGCAGCAGCTGGCCTAGTTACAGGTCGCCATGTGAGTGGGGGTTGGAGAAATTTCAGTTAAGGGCAAATACTGAAGTCCAGAGCTTCCATGGCTAACTTAGTTGAGCGAACAGAGACAGAGAAACTAGAGAGTGTGGAATTTTGGGAAATTTGGTACATACTAATCCAGTTGTAATTTAGAGTTGCTATTTATGTTGTGCAAACCAAAGAAGCTTCCTTTTTGTTGTGGTTGTTGTTTTTGGTACAGATTAGTAACATCCCAAGTTGGCACTAGACAAATCCAAGCTAATGAGTAATGATGAGTATACCAAAGCACTATAGTACATTAGTACTCATGGATGACTAATAGATTAGCTCCAATAACTGATTCCTTTTCAATTACTCATTTTGATTGTAAGAGTGTTATATCGTAAGTTTAGGGGTTCCTTACTCGGGAAAAAAACTAATGCAGGTGAATGATGATTTAAAGTTGTATCTACATGTAAATGATGATGGGTTAACCTGGGTAGGAATGCAAATGGAGAAATATTCTGAACAAGAAAGTACGAGATACAATCAGAGACAATAAGTCATGAGCGGAATGGTTTCCTTTAGTTTGAAAGCCCTACGATAATCCTGTGCATTGCTATATATATAACACTATGTTGGTTATCCTTGATATTGTTCAGACAATAAATAAACTATACATCGTAAAAACAAAATCATCCTAATGTGTTTTGCGCACAAAAGCAATTGAAACCAAACACTATTGAATCTTCCAATTCAAAAACTACTCATATAATTCCCAAGGACTTATGACGAAGTACAACAGTCAAAGCGAATTACTACGAAACCACAAGACGAGTATGATGGAGCAGAGCTAGGAAGGCGCTTGTGGCACTCTGCAATTAGGCTCCGCCGCTCCGCTTGGTGAAAGAGTGTTGCATAAGAATGTGCGGGAAAAGATAGATCACAAATGAGAGATTTGTTTGGTTAGAAATTGGTATTCAATTCGAATTATACTTCTCTTTAATGTGGATGAGTTGGTCGTATAGAGTTTTATTTGTTAACGTCTTGAACTTCTAATTAACTGTATAAACTTGTATCCATCTCAAAGTACGTACGATGTATACTTCTATTTCTTGGTTAGTCCTAACAAAAAGATTGAAGTAAAAACAAGTAGACATTGTAACACATAAGAGGGCACACCTAATTTGTATCAAGTGAACAATATTGCAACCTAGTTGTATTCGGGAAAACATATACATCGTTGTCTACTTTATAATACTGTGGTTGGATTTCTTTCTGATTTTCCTCTGTACATGTAGCTAGACTGTATAACAAGCACATGAAAATGCCATGCCAACTCAAATAACGGTTACAATGTTACAAGTTTCACCTAACCTAACCAACATGTGAAAGAAACCTCAATGTTTGTGGGGTTGGTTGTCAACCTTCCATGCACTTCCATTTGACCTCAAAACTGATTAATTAAGTACCTAAGACCTTCATTACATATAAATATGTTTTGGTGACATGCAATTAATAGAACTCAATAGGAGGAAACCATGTGAAGTTTCTCAATCAAACACCAACTACACAGAACTCTTTGGATGGATGAATTAACAATTAAGTCTCTTGGTTTTCATTTAATCATGATGATTGGCAAAATTAACAGCCTAATCACAACCCTTCCCTGCCTACTACTAAGATTATGTGTAACTTTATGTTTGAGAAAAAGTAGAGGCTAAGGCAAATATGTAATAACCTCAATTTGGAAGTCATCTTTCTGTCTCTACTCTCTACCCTGTATTTTCTCCCCATTTTTAGTTTTAATGTATGTGCTCCTTCCTACATTGCTGGTTTTCTAAGGCAAGGCTTGGTGGGCATACACTTCTCACTACCAGAACTCCAGAAGACAATCCAACAAACAGAAGACATAATGGCAAGTGTACTTTCCATAGTACAAACTATTAAATACGTTTTCCAGGAGAACAAAGGATTAAATACCATGAATTGTTAAACATAAAATGGTTTCATTGGTGAGACTAACGATTCAGAGTATTTTTTTTTTATAAGGGTGATATAGGTTTTATTTTGTTGTTATTAAGGTACTACTTAAGAGATTCGAACCTGAGACCTCCAGGTTCTAGGCTAGTGGTATTTCCACTAGCCCAAGCCCTTCTTCGTCTAACGATTCAGAGTATTAACAGAGGTATAATGACTAAGCAGCTAAAAAGTAATTATAATATTATGATAAACAAATCATGGGTTAACCAAAGGAGAATGATTTAATCGACAAAACCGCCCAGTACAATACGACACATCACAAATGATATTATATACGTGTATCTAGCTCCATATAAGGAACAACTTAGTGATTTCACCATTTTTATCTATAATTTGTTTGGGAGTATTTGTGTTAGAACTAGAACCCTTCTGCTATATTCTAAAGTATTGGTGCTTCGATATAAAAATTGAACTTGTAGCATTGAATTAAAGGTATAAGCTCAACTTGTATCATAAATGTACAAATTCGGTTTGTATCATAAAAAGAATTTTACAAGAAAATACAGATACAAACTAAATTTATACCATAAGTAACGTTAAAGGTAAAAATTCGGTCTGTACCATGAATGATTTTTTTTAAAATAAAATCATCAATACGATAAAACATTGTAAAATTCCTCAAAGAACTCAGATTAAATTACAAAGGAAACAAATCCATATAATAATCTGGTAATTAAAGAGTCATACCTCCATCACAAAAGTTATAGGCGGAGTTCCTCACCTTCCCTCCTCCAACTATAGAAAAACTGAAAAATCCCCAAGTAGTAAGGGAAAATAGGATGAATAGAGAGCCCAACAATAAATAGTTTTCTCTTGTGAGGAGACCGAAATAAAGAATTGGTGATGATTTAGGTTATAGATTATAACATGCAAAATGGTTCTCGAATAGGTCAATGGAAAGGCCAAGAACGAGATCGAATAATTGAAAGTGGTGGAGGCGAAGTGAATAACACAATGATATGACAGAAAGGTCAATGATATGCAATTACTTTGTTGAAGCAAAGAAGATCCAAAACGACCATGAAACATGGGAGAAACCAATCAACAATTTACCTCTGCGGCTGTCGTTTCAGTAGGAGTGGCGATGGAGTTGGGCGATTGACTTCCACCACGAAACCACAGAGGGAAGAAGAATTATTGGGATCTAATTCAGCTATCTTTTTTTGAATTTTCCAGAGGCCAGAAACTGATTTTTCATGTGAAGACTTCAAAAGAGACTTGTGCTTGTTCATAATATACCTTGGTCCATTGGATTTGTACAAGCAGAAGTTTTTGAGCGTAAAAATAAAATTTGGTTTTGGTAGCTTAATAAACGAAATGACTTGTTTGGCCAGCTGCATTTCCTTTCTTGCTTTTGGTAACTAACTTAATAGATGTCACCAATTCCCCCATAAAAACAATGTTGTTTTTTAAATATTATTTTGGTCATCACATCACGACAGAAGAATTTTTCGGGACCATGTAAGTTCTTTGTTGTTTTATCTTGTGCTACTTTTACGTTTTATTGGATTGTTTATTGTTTACTATCGACAACTAATGATTGATGTAACTTGTAAGTGATCTTACAAAGTGATAAATGATAAATGATATTATTATTATTATTATTTTATAAGTGATAAAATATTGACCGTTGAAGTGACTAGTGAGTGTTTCGTTCCTATAGTTGTAGAAAACAATAAACAGACATATGCACTATTTTTATTTGTAAATGGTTCAAAAATAGTTTGTACACGTCAACAACGATTTGTAAACCCTATCCCAAATATTTGTAAACTTTTCTTATGAAGTATAAATTCTTTGTTACAGACTACAAATTCTTATTGTATGCAACTGAAAAATGAAGATAGTGATATATATATTATATATACCATAGTCTAGGGGAACGGGCTGGGCTCGGATGTAAGAGTAGTTGCACTTTGGTGTGAGCGGAAGCCTATTGGGCCGTGACTTGCTTAACAGGTCCAATCAGCATTCTTGCCCTGGCTCCTCTGTCTTACTCTCTCAGTCTCAGATCTTTTCCCATTGAAACGACGCTGTACTGACCGCGTCCCAAATGCCCGAACCAGTCACCCCTAGTCACGGCTCGGAGAGCAGCCCGCTACTGGTTTTGTTCGTGTTCTCCGTTCGGCCAAGCTTCCCTTATCTGCCATTTCTCCGTTCTCGATCGCACGGACTTGCTTCTCTGCCGGCGCCGCCGTCGTCTACTTCTCCCTTCTCTCCCGCCTTTTCTCTCGGCGGCGCAAAAAGAAGAAGAGCCCGACTCCGTCTTGCTAATGCTCTTCCAGAATATCTCTGCCCGCTCTTCTCCTTCGCCAGTAATTTGGTACAGTTTCCAGTACTTATTCGCTCCAATTCATTCTTCATTCTAATTGTGCTCAATAAAATCATACTGGTGGAATTTCCGTAACTTTTTCGCTCCATTTGTGAAAGAAATGAATTGTAATGGGAGATTTAGTTAGTAAGAAGAATCATTGGATTTCCAATTTGAGACCTGGGAGATTGAAATTAATGAATAAAGCTGCGATCTTTTGACATGCAGTAGAGATTGAGCTTCGGTGAGAGCTTTGATGAGAGTTTGAATCAAGCAGTTGATGAAGAAGTGAAGAGTGTGGGAAGGGAAGGGGGGGTTTTGACAATGTTGGTGGGTGGTGGTTCTCGCATTTCACACCACTTACGAGAGTGCAACCACCGGCACCAGTACTATAGGGATCCCCAGCAAGCACTTGCAGTCGGGTTGGGCTTTTGCAGCTCAAGGATTGTTCAGCTCTCTTCCCTGATATTCAAACCTGAATCCACCGCTGTAGTTGGAGGCCGCCAGTACCGTAGCACAGTCAAGCCAAGAATCTTGTCATTCTCAAGCCTCCGGTCGAAGTCACCTGGTGAAATTCCCATTTTATCTGATTGTTTCAGGTAACATTCCTTGCCCCTCTCATATCTTTTTGTTCTCGCAAGTCTTAGTTTCGTTGTTTGTGAAAGATGAGTTGAGATTTAGGGAAAATGTAAATGAAAAGTTGATTAGGTTTGTAAATTTAAGGCTTTCTTAATGTGCTTGATGCTGCATTTCTTTATTTTCTTTGTCTGGCACGATCTGATGTGTTTATATGTATGTGACTCTTATTTGTATGTTCTATTTTTCGTGTGCATTGTTCCTCATGTTTGGTTAAGTAGCTGATGACTTTTCTTTGTGCAAAGCGATCGAGAAGATGATTGCAAGAACCTCTCTGAAGGATTGTCCTCAGTTGCAGGTTTGTTTTTGCCTACCACTTGCCTCTTGTTTCTACTCATAAATTTCGATCTACCTTTTGGTCACTTGCTAGCTTGAAAGAAACATACACTTGCTATTAGCTCAGTAGTTGAACACTAATATTTCAACATTGCAATGAGCGGCCACTTGTTGCACGGTGTACTATCTAAATTTTCTGCAATGGTAGCTTAAATAAGTTAAGGCTTTGTTCTGTCTATGCAATAACCACATGTGGAGATTTAGGGTTATCATTGTTCCTGACTCTGCTAGAATGATACTCCTGGTATACTAGAATCGTCCAGCTTTCTGGCAATTCCACGTCTAATCTGAAATTTAGATAGTTTTCAGCCTTTCCTTCACTATTGCAGGAGGAATAGTAGCACTTGGAAAGTTTGAAGCTCTTCACATTGGTCACAGAGAACTTGCAATTCAAGCATCGAAGGTTGGAGTTCCATATCTACTATCCTTTGTCGGGATGGCTGAAGTACTTGGTTGGGAGCCTAGGTATTCTTCATTTTAATGCATAAAACATCAAGTGTTCTTCGTTTGCCAACAGAGCTTCTCTTTGTCAATTCACTTCGCAGCTGTCACACTGTAGCTCTAAAGTTTACAGATCCAGTGAATCTATGCTCTATACTTGGATATGTCTAGTCTCAGCTCATATTCGTACTTTATTTTACAGGCCACCAATAGTTGCAAACTGTGATCGGCATAGAGTCCTTTCGTCCTGGGCTCCACACTGTGGAAATGTTGTTCCAGCAGAGTTCCAAATGGAGTTCTCGAACGTCCGGCTTCTCACTCCCCGGCAGTTTGTTGAGAAGTTATGCAAGGAGCTCGAGGTGTCCGGAGTAGTAGCAGGTAAAGAGCGAATCATCTCTCTGTTACTTGCTCCTAATATTTCCCATCTCATTCCTTACATCTTCGGTAGTGCCTTAACAACAGAAACCTATTCCAGGGGAGAACTATCGTTTCGGATACAAAGCTGCTGGTGACACATCTGAACTTCTTCAGCTGTGCAATGAACATGGAATCCAGGCTTACATCATAAATTCAGTCATGGACAAGCATCGACGAGATCCCTTGAAACTTGATATAAATGACTCGAAAGATAAAGGTCAAGTCTCTTCCACTCGAGTTCGCCATGCTTTAGCTGCTGGTGACATGGATTACGTGACTGAACTTTTAGGCCGCCGACATCGGCTAATGGTAACTGTTGAAGAACAGAATTTGTGTGGAATTGATTCCAGCAGATACAAGGTCTCTGTCCCAAAATCTAGCCTGTTGAACCTCCCGCCCAAAGATGGGGCTTACGAGAAGTGCTCTCTTTTTCTTGACGATGAACATGATGATCTAGGGACACCTTGTAGAGTAACTATTGACTCTACTACTGTCCATTTAGAGGTAGATTGCAGTAGTAGCCTTCGAGACGTTAAGCTTGTGGGCATTGAGTTTGGCGATTAAGAAAATTGGTTCAGGCTCAAATTTATTGGCTGTTATTTGACTTGAGATACAAGTAGATGTCTAATTTATTGTTGTTTTATGCGTTGAAGGGTTGAAAGCGTTGCAGCCTTGTAGGTCGCCCCAAGAACTAATTGGAGCAATACTCTTTGAGAAAGAATTTATAAGTATAGAGAACAAAATTGTAGTATACAATTTTTTTTTTTTGGGTAGAATCGTAGATTACATTTCAGATGCACATTGCAACACATTTCAGATTACATTTCCTATATACCGAACTAAAAAGAAGCTAGTGCAAATTTCAACTATCCTACATAGTACGCAGCTCAAAAACATTTGGTTAAGCTCTGCCATAATGTTATACAAACTCGCAGGAAAACAACTCCATTGTCGAGTAAGCTCTAATTTCAGGAATCCACAAAGTGCAGCACATGAACAAGAAACCTGCATATGGGTCCTTCACTTCACAAACGGAACCCCAGAAGGTGTCCGTTTAGCGTAATCAAGATAATTCGACCCGAAAAACCGCCTCAAGTAGTACTCCTCATATGGTATCCTCTTCGAGAAGAAACGCCACACAACAGCAGCAAATCCAACTGTCGAGACAGGATTGCACAGCATGACCTGAGTACCCACTGCCCAGATCAAGAAAGCTGAATAACTAGGGTGACGAACAAGGCCGTACACTCCATGAGTAACCAGCTCGTGCTGCTCCTCATGACGGGTCCTGATGAGATGAGTAAACGCTTGTCCAGCGGTTATAATGGCGAGCTTCCTTATTATCTCCCCAATCAGAACCATGACAAGGCCTAAATTGCTGATCCCCCAATGTTCTTTCAGGTCGGGAAACATCCATATTTCAAATGCGTACTCCAATACTGAGAAAGCCATGGCGACTAGATAGCCTCTGCTGATGAGAAGTGAGCTCAGCGAAACCTTTGATCTCCCATGTATGGAAACTGCTAGAATGAATTCTGATGTGTGGAAGAAGAGAACGGCCAGAAACATCCGATACAGCTGCGTGCTCGCGGTCTGAGTGAAAAGGTCTGCCATTTTGCTGATAACGATTGAGAAAACCTATGTGGCTGATGAACTTAAGGTATTCCACCCAAGCTTTATACTGTTGCTTGAGGAGTTTGGGTCCAGACCAGGAACAAAAGAACAAGCACACACCATCAGAGTTCTCGAACGTCCGGTTTTGATCATCACCCAAAAGGGTTAAAGGCGCTTAACGTACAACATCTGCAGAAGAGAAGCGAAGGCACTTCAGATGAGCTAGCCCTAGAAATGAAACTCAAAAGTAGTAACAAATGAAAGCCATAAACTTTTCTAGTAATTCCCTGGCACAATCCAATTATACCATGCAAATATACTAATTGAGAAATTGGGTCACATCTAAATCTGCAACAAAGCGAAATCAGGAGAATTTGCATCGATTCTCTACAGGAACTGAGCTTATAAGGAACAAATAATCATTCTAATCAAAGATAGAAAGCAACAGGAAAAACCAATTTGCTTCCACCGCTCAGATTAGTCGCAATACCCAAGCGAGTTGCAAGCGCATTAAGACCTAAATTTCGTCGAAAAGAAACAGGTATAGCAACTCCACCATTGATGGAGCTGTAGACAGTACCTGTTTGAGAGCTTTCTCTGATTCCGCCGAAGGGGGGAACAGGAACGAATTGAGAAGACCCTCCGGTGGCGGTGGAGGAGGATGACAATGATCAACGGCAGTTTACCCTGACGGAGGAGGTCGATGTAATCGAAGAATACGATGAAAGGAAGAAGGTTGCAGGGAAGGAATTATTTTTTCTCCCTTTTTTGGAAGGAATTAGTTAAGCGGGTGAAGATCTGTCTTTCGGGGTTGATTAGGGCCTACGGGCTCCCCTCGCCCATTTCATTCTTAGCCCAATAGCAAATGAGCTGTTTTAGGTTTTCGGCCTCGAAGGTAATGGGCTTATGGCCGATCTTTTCCTATTGACACAACTTCAAACCACACCTAACTTTTATACATATCAATTAAAGAATTTTTGTGTATGTGAATTAGAGAATTTTCAATTTATTATGATTTAATGTATGGCCGATATTTTAAAAATAAAAGTGTAAGGTGAATGAAAAATTTGTAACCAAGTATAACAAGTGACATAAATAAGCTAAAATTCAATACCTCATGAAAAGTGTGATGTAATCGAATTTGATAGTCCAACATTTGAATGCATCTGTTCTATTGTGTAATGTGGGTCGTTTTATATGCCTTATCTATAAAATGTTTGGTTATAATTGAGTTTGTATGCAAAAAAGCTTCCTATTCAAGTTGCCTTCAAATAATTTTGAGATTGTGTACAACTCTAGCCACACGAATAATGATACCTCCTTTAAGATGACTAAAAGACTATGATAAAAGAGCATTATCTCTCGTAACAATACCACTACGTGACATAATAGAAAATTACAACTTTTCTACCAATAAAAGAAAAAAAGAAAATTACAACTCATATGGAACCATCACTATTACTTGACTCATTGTTAATGCATAACCTGTAATAGCAACAACAACAACAACAAAGATAATTTCATGCATCTTTCTATTGCCATTGGTCTATTGCAATTTGCAACTCTTAACTCCTCCAATTTGATTCCCCTTTCTCTATTTATCTCGACCTTTTGTCTTTCTGTTCCACCACCATTATCTTCTGTCCCTCTCAGTTTTTGGGGTATGAATCACCATTTAATCAAATGATTAAAACATCATAAATTCAGGACATATATAATATGCACATGACAAACCATATAATTTAATAAAAAGAAAAAAACAGAAGATGACAGCAAGGCACACTTCTGGTAGCACAAGGAAATACCAAACAAAATTCAACAAAAGTACGCATAATAACGGGATTAATTAAATTAAATTAAATTAAATACAAGCGCACGGGAAAATTCAAAACAATTAAAAATCTCCAAATAATATTCCCTATTTGGGTGGCTGGAGGCTCTAGAAGCGGTATCTGTCGAGTGGATCCTTGAAGAGAAATGGTTCATGGTAAACTCTCCACGCATAATCCTCCATCTCAATTGACCTAAACTTCATTGATCCACCTCCTCCTTCTTCTTCCTTTTCTTCACAATTAGATTCCAGCTTAATATCAGAAACTAGTGGTGAGATTGTGCTTTCTAATGGAAGAGTCAGCAGCAATGTCATGGATATGTTCCTCTTTGATCCCAAATTACTTCTTTTCTTGTCATTTCCTAGTTCTTCCAAACACGGCACTGCCCTCCCCCTCACTTTCTTTAACTTCCCATTGCTCCACACCTGCAAAATTGTAGACATTGCATCAACCATTACAATACGGAGGCCAAATCTTTCCAATTCCATTTGATTGCTGAACTGTGAAGATGTGTGAGAAGGAGCTAGTGTGTGCAAAACGGAACGTAATCACGTTAAATTTTACATCTTACATGTGTCACATTCATCTAATACGTTAAGTATAATGTGTACACCTATCCATTCACCAATATAATCAAATTCACATTTATTTGTTGACAAGGTAACACAAAACGCTAATCAAGGCTTAACTAGTTCTGAATTTTTTAACAGGATTTTGTCAAACACGTTTCCCGCCAGACGTCCAACTTGGTGGGTGGTGGGTTTTGATTGATTATTTTGAGCAGCCTAATAAACAATGAAGGGACTGTTTGGATGGGTGGCATTCGTCACTGTCATTACCCCCACAAAGACAAAAAGAAAAGGACTCTTTGTTTGAATCGAAAGTTGAATTTGGCTCCTTAATAAAAGATAATACTAATTAATTTCTTAATCAGACCTTCCCCTTCTGGATTTCCGGGGGAGAAGTGGATCCCTAAATCCGGCCATAAAAGCTTACCTGCCAAACACGGTCCTACACTTACGCCAGCGACAGTAAATAGAATAACAGAAGGAAACAAAAAAAAAAAAAGTGGCTGACCTGTCCAATGTCACCGACGGTAACCAAAACCGACTCCACCTCGGGCAAGACGGTGACCCAATCTGACCCGGAACCCGGCAGCAGATACTTCTTCTGCCTCCGTATTTGGTACTGCAACCCGACCACGTACGGGTAGAACCCGCCGCCCGAAGGCGTTTCCCCGCCGCTCGTTGTCTCGCTCTCGCTCAACACCATCACGGAGCATAATCGGGTCGGATCTTCCCCACCTTTAAACGGGTTCTCGAACCCGACCCCACGCGCCAGCATTTCGACCACCTCCAACCCGACTTTCTCCAGCGCGTGAGTCAGCTCCCGCAAGGACGACAGCGACGTCAACTCGGTCGTCGCCGAGTCGTCCAGCCAAAACGACCCCCCGTTTCGGTCCTCTTCCTCGGGCTCGAATCCCAGAGGCCAGTTCCTCGGGAACTGCATTTCTTTTCTGTCGTCGGGGAGTTCGAACAACGCGAGCGATTCCGACTCGGCGGAATCGGCGAGTCGTGGGGCGATTCCGTGGCCGGCGAGTTGGAAGAACCCGTGTTCGGAGGCGGCGGAGAGGACTAGTTCGGTGGCGTTGGAGTCGGAGAGAGTGATGATTGGGGGAGGGATCGGTGGCGCGACGGCTGGGGCGGCGGCGGAGAGCGGCGAGGGGCGGAGGCGAGCGGGGAGGGAGAGGGATGGTGGGAGGCGGGTGAGGAGGCGGGAGAGGGTGTCGGCTGCCATGGAGGCGGAAGTGGTGAGGTGGTGGTGGTTCTGGCTGTGATTGGGTTGTGCTGAAGGGGTGGGCGGCGGTGCCGCGGTGGCGGTGGCGGCGGAGTAGGGGTTGGGGAGGTTGTGCTGGTCGTGAGCGGCGGAGGAGGAGGCGGCCATGTTTTTTGGTTTGGTGGGGAGTTGTTTTTTTCCAGGATTGGCGACAATACGCGCCAGGATTTGTAGGGGGAATTCTTGTGGTGTAGTGGTACACGTGTGGCTGCGCTCACACGTGCGGTTGTTCAATTGCATTCCTCTGTTTGATTGTTGTTTATTTGTTTACTAGATAAGGGTCCGGTGCCGGCCTCTTGGCCGGAAGAGTTTGATTTTCATGTGTATGTGTAGTAAATATTGAGGTATGTTTTTTTTATGGTTCATGTTGTTGGGGATTGAAGTGACTATTTAATTTAGTAAGTTCTTGGCTTAATACCCTATTTTGGCCCGAAGTTTGGCGTGAGTGTCAATTTTGGCCCGAATTTTTCAATAAGACAGTTGTGGCCAACTTTTCAAATTAATTGACAAATTTGGCCCAAATTTCTTTTTTGACCGTTTATATTGACGGTCAAACATCTATCCGTGAATGACTCAGCAAAACACTGCTGACGTGGTTGATGTATGGGTGCCATGTCATTATTTTTTTTTAATTCAATTAAAATAAAAGTTAAAAGAAAAACTTACCAAATTAAAAAAAACCTCTTATTGTCTCAAAATCCATGGCTTAAGTCTTCATATACTATCCACCTAACCGCCAGAATAATTAAAAAATAACAATAAAAAAGTTTTACATTTTTCCGGCGACCACCACCACTCTTTCTCCGCCGCTTCCAGCGACCAACCACAATAATAAAATTTATTAAGTCAATTTTTCCCTTATCGTCTTCGTTCCTCTTCCACCCGAGCCCATTCCAATCTTCAATCCCCCAATCCTGACCTTCAAAATTCTGCCCGACGTCACCTGAATAGCAGTCGAACAGAAGCAGGGAAAGCAATCGTTAACCAGCAGCTGGAGGTGAGGGTGAGGGCAATGATTTCGGGGGCGAGAATCAAAATCGGCAATCTGATGGGATAAAGATGGAGCGGGGGATGGCAGGCGGAGAAGAAAAGTAAACTGTCGATCTTCAAGGCTGACGCAGACGGCCAAATCATCAATCCCGTCGCCATCCCTCACCAGAGCGTCGTCTTGATCGTGGGGTCGAGCGACGACATCTTTAGTCGGGAAACGACCCCCTCTTCTGCCTTTTCTTACCCAATCAAAGCCCCAAATTCAAACCCTAATCTAAATCAACCACCATAGTGAAAATCAAAACAAAGGCGCCGACGAGAAGCAAAGGTCATTGACGCGGCGGCGACAGAGGTGACAGATCGAGGGTTGAGCTTTGGGAAGAAGGGTGGAGCTCGAGGAAGTATCAGATCCATTAGGGTTCGGTCAAGTTCTCGGACACAAACCCCGAGCGATCTAGCGTCGCGGCGGCAGAAGGGAAGGAGGAGCAATTGTCACCGCCGTAGTGGACCGGATCCTGCGTATGGAACGATGAAGAAGATGAACGGGCGGTAGAGAGGAAGAAGATGACGGGTGGGAAGGGGCGCAGGGATGGGTGAGGTTTGGGATTGAAATGGGGTAGAGAGTTTATGTGGGCCCATTCATATTTTTTATTTATGGAATTTTGAGAAATAAATATAAAATTGAAAAATAATATTAGCTGACATGGACGCCACCTCAGCACTGAATGATGAGTCATTAACGGATAGATGTTTGACTGTTAATATTAACAGTAAAAAAAAAAAATTCGGGTCAAATCTGTACATTAATTTGAAAAATTGGCTATAGCTGTCTTATTGAAAAGTTCGGGCCAAAACCGACACTTACGCCAAACTTCGGGCCAAAATGAGGTATTAAGCCTAAGTTCTTCCTAAATAATATAGTAAAGTATTTAATGTATTTGACTAATGAAGTTTAAAAAATGACAAACAATGTCAAACTACACTAACATAAATACATATTTTCAAATAAAGTCATATCCATATAAAAATGATGTTAATTTGATTTATTTATTTATAGTCCATGGTTATACACTTATACTCTCTTCCACGGCCTCGTTTTCACCAAAGAAGGGTTAAGTGCAGGTTGGACATGCACATGATTAGTTTGCAATTTGATATTGATACACCTGGAGATAATTCAAATAACAGTGAGTGAGTGGATAAGGGGTGGGGAACGGGAAACGGGTATTTGGGAATACTCGTACCCGTCCCGTTTTTTAAGGGTTACGGGTACTCATATTACCCGTAATATTTTAAACGGATGGGATTTGGGATTGTACAGTCCTAATATGGGTACCCGCGAATACTCGTTTGGGTAATATGGGTACCCGTTGTACCCATTCAAATTACAAAGACATTTAATTCAGCCCATGTGCCCAGGCCCAACCCAATTCAAAATCCATTCAAATTACAAAATCCATTTAATTCAGTCCGTGAGTGTATCTGGCTTCCCTCTGCTTCCTTCTTGGCTGTGTTGATTGTGGCAGTGGGAAAATCCGAAAATGGCAGTGGGTTTGTTTTCTGGATGTAATTGTCTTTAGCTAAATTGTCTTTAGCTAAAAAGTCAGTAAGGAAAATGAATGATTGTGTGTTTGAAATGAATGCTTTGGATGTAATTGACTAATTGTCTTTAGGTAAAATGTCATTTAAACTTTGGGTATTTATGGCTAATATGGGTACCCGTTATCCGTCCCGTACGGGTAATGGGTACCCGTTTCCCATATGGGTTTGGGATATGGGATGAACTTTGGTCTCCAAATGGGACTGGGTACCCGTTTAAAACGGGACGGGTATACCGTCCCGTCCCGTTGCCCATCCGTAGAGTGGATGACTGTGGGTGTATCGTGAATCATAAATATTCTACCTGCACTTATTTGAATGGGTGGGTTGCAGGTCACCCAAATGACATGCATCACACTTTCACATAACAACAAGTTTTTTTTGTTTAAACTATCTAACAGACATCATATTTCATAGCAATAATTCTAACCCGAGTTGTTGGGGCCAAACCAATTGGTTCTTGACATGGATCAAAGCTGGTTTGTCTTTGAGGTCATGTGTTTAAGTTCTCATGACTCCCAATATTAACCATTATCTTAAGCACATTATATGACAGGCCTCTACAAATTTCAAGCCCATAAGTCAGCCTTTCGTCTGAGGGAATGGGTGTAGCGATGACAACAAAACCCGAACCCACGGGTACCCTACCCGACCCAACCCGGTCAACGCGGGTAAAACCCGTGTTGACGAGTTTTGGGCCGGGTTTGGGTTTAAACTCGTTCACTATTCACCGGGTTGGGTTTAGGTAAACCCGCCCCATGGGTACCCGCCCACACTCATATAATTAATTTTTTCGGTATATTTGATATTCTAAACAACTAATCTTATTTATGTTTGTGGAGACATGTCTAATTTTTCTTTCTAATTGTGTAGAATGAAGTTGATATTATTGAGTGGAGAGTGAAGAAATTTAATTGACAAGGACTAAGACGCTTTCAATTAATCATGTTGTTTATGGATAATTTGTGATTTGCTTCAATTTTCTTGATTTTTCTAGATTGGTGTTGAACAATTTGTATGGTTAATTTGTGATTCACTGATTTGCTTGAATTTTTCACAATGGTGTTTTATATATGGATAATATAATTTGTATTGTGATATTGTTATTTGACTTTTATTTTGATAGGAATTTGTTATTGTAAAACTCACGGATACCCAGGGATTGGGTTGGGTTTGAGTTTTTCAAACTAGTGAATTTTACCCAGATTTTTTTTACAAATAAACTCATAGGTTTGAATTTGGCAAAACCCGACCTAACCCGATCCATTGCTATCCCTAAATGGGTGTGTCAAAACTCATAACAGGCAGGGGGAACTTCTTTCAGAAAGAGCAGCAGCTTCTTTATCTCGCGCAGCGTACGACGTTAATGACTTTTCATGTGCATGCTTTGCTTTTGCTATAACGAATCATTCATGAGTTAAAGTTCGAAACCGAAGATAGAAGTAACCAACCGAGGCAGGCTGCAGGCATTGCATTCATTGGGGGTAAAAGCGTTGTCCTGTGGGGACTATAATGATCCATCACTTTTTGCAAAGAATCCTTGCTGCCCTGTTTTCACGTAAGATAATGGGAATTCGTTGGCCTTGTTGTGAGGAACCCTGCCGCTAGCTAAGCTTGCTGCTGCGTGGCCGTAGTGCACTGCTGACCTCGTTCGAGGTAGTGCTCACCACTGCTACCCACTCCCACTGCACATATATTTATATGCCTACACTACACGGCTACACTCTCGTGTAATACAATTCAAAATATGCACAGCATGATTAATTTACCCTTATTCGAGTGTCTGGTTTGGTTTGTTGGGGAATATGTTATTATTGTATTTGCACGCCTAGCTAATTGCCTAAAGAATGGAAGTAAGAGCTAGACTGGTCTTACTCATTCCAGGAAACAAAACAAAAAAAAAAAAAAAAAAAAAGTAGAAGGAGAAGACTGGTCTACTCCCAGACATCATCAAGAGTTGTCTTATTAATTGCGTCCCTTTTAAGGGAAGAGTTTAGAAGAGCAGTCAAAGTAACCCATAAAATATTATCAGAATTCCAAAGCTCTTACACATGTCGTTAATTTGCGCCTAGCTATCAGCTATCAAAGCTGCTTATCCCCTTCTTTTGATGAGCCTTTAGTTCAGTTTGGTTCAGAAGCATGTGCCCAAGAGTGATGCTGTATTAATTAAGGATCCACATTATCCTTCTCTTCCAATTGAAAAAAAAATACAAAATATTCACAATATTGATAAAAATCATTTGAGGCGGTTGTTTCTTAATCATTTCGTGGTTCACACAAGTATTAATACAAAAAATTAGCAGTTCGAATAACTTTCTATTTCGTATACCGGTTTGAGAAATAACCAATGACACCTATCAGCGTATTGGAGATCAAACTTAACTCGAAAGCATGCTATTGCTAGAAAGGTATCGGTAGCATTGACATATGATCTAGAAACAAGAAAACAAAGAATCAGATTGAATCGAGAATAACGAAAAAAATAGAGAATCGAAATTTATCAGTACGATCCAAATTTAATTTAGTATAATTTTTTCCTTTCAATTATTACGAGAATTGTCAAAATGTTATCAAATATACTTTTGATTCGACACATCAAATGGGCGTTTGATAACCGGTTCGGTTATAAATTGGAGGTGGCTGGTGCACACTTATATTTAGTGGTCCAGAAATAAAGTCCATAAAATGGCATGATCATTGATCAACACCTCGAGCCCAGCAGAGTAGCCCGTCGACATTGGTATGGTACCTATCCCTACTGAACTGGGCTGAGCCCACCAGAAGGAAGGCCCAGCCGCTGATTATCCAGACGGAAACCGTGTGAAAACTGAAAAGTGAAAACGGAGGGCCGGCAGGTCGCAACGACGAGGAAAGGAATTATATTCGATTAGTCCGGCGAAACTTTTGGTCCGAGTGAGCAAGCGGGACCCACTTCCAACCCGAACGCTTAGCTAGCGACGCCACAACTCGACGAACTAACGAGCGTAACGAACTAATTTCAGAATCGCCGCTGGAGACTTGATTTGGTCATATCAGTATCCATCCCCCAACGCCGCCGGGCGGCCGGAGGAATTCGAATTCCACACCGTCGGTAGGAAGATTCACTTCCCGGAACATCAGAAGGAAGCCAACAAATCGGGCACGATCATCGTCTCCATTGAACTGCCTGCCGGAGGAATTTGAAATTAAACCGGTGCGAGCCGGAGCAGCCGAAGGAAGGAAGGAACTCTAGCTTATCGCAGTCGTCATTCGTCCTTTGTTTGACTCAACATGTTCTCTAAATTCTTTCGTAAGAATGCCAGTGTGGCGAAGCAACCTCAGCCTTCTGGTCAGGTATCTTGGTTTCTTGACCTCCCTCTCTATCTCTGCTGCAATGGCGGATATTGTAATGAGTTTTCCGAACTTGCTAGGGCAGAATTTGATGTTTTTACATTTATCCATTGAACGAAATGGAAAACATACCAGAAAACTGGTCAAGAGTAGAATTGAATTGAGTTTGGAGAAGCATAAATTGTGGAATTGCTAAGTGTTGGTGTTGCTTTGTGACAGGAAAATGCATCAAACGCGATCTTAACTTCCAAAGACATAAATCCTCGGGTTAATCTTCACTATGGAATTCCATATACCTCCTCTGTTATGGCTTTTGATCCTATTCAAAGCCTTTTGGCAGTAGGAACACTGTCAGTCCCCAATTCCAGTCCCAATTCTTTTGTTTTTTGAGATCGTTTCAGCTTCAAATCTAGCTTGTTCAACTACTTTAACAGCAAGGTTTATGCTTACTGAAGTCAGGTGGCTTAGCTTTTGTTGGTTATTTGTTGCAGGGATGGGAGGATAAAAGTGATTGGCGGGGATAACATTGAGGGGCTTCTGGTGTCTCCTAAGCATTTCCCATTCAAGTACTTGGAGGTTTGAAATTATGAAGCACCAGTCTTTAAGCATCTTCGTTCGCTATAATATAGCGTACACCCTTGAAAATTTACTTCCATGTTTTGGTTTGGCAGTTCCTACAAAACCAAGGTTTCTTAGTCAGTGTGTCAAGTGAAAATGAGATTCAGGTAGAGTTTCTGCTGACGCTCAAAGATTAAATTTGGAACGTAAATGTGTTTAAAGTAGGTGAATTGGTGGTTGTTTGGTGCCTACAGGTTTGGGATTTAGAACAGAGACGGATGACGTCTTCCTTGCGATGGGAGTCCAGTATAACTGCATTCTCAGTGATACATGGATCAAGCTATATGTATGATACTTGGAATTTGAGAACTGTTTCCCAATTTCATATTGGAGCAGCGATTTATTGTTATACTCTATTTGACATGCTATTATGATCTCAATGCTTTAGGTATGTTGGAGACGAGTATGGTATGGTGTATGTGGTAAAATATAATGCAGAAGAAGCATCCCTTGCGCCTCTCCCATATTATGTTCCGACAAGTGCAATAGATGGTAATCATAAACCTCTGCCACCCCTTTTGATGAAAAAAGAGTGGAAGGAAGGGTTATGTTCAAGAGCTTTCTGCATAAGCTTCTTTTTTTGTGATAATTATAGAAGCTTGTCCGGTGCTCCTGTTGGTGATACCTGTACATAATTAGCACTGGATTTTGCTGAATTCCGCAGAAGCATCTGGAGGATCTTCATCTGGTCAACACTCTATTGTAGGAGTTCTTCCCCAGCCATCTTCTCAAGGAAATAGGTTAGTGCCTCTCAATTTTTTTTTCCGCTTTTCTCTTGAAAGAGTTGGAATCCTGCTAGTTGTATGTTCTTCCCCTGGTCAGTGTGAGGCTGGATGTCTGCTCCCTTCTTGCTTAAGTCTTCCTCTTTTTGCAGAGTGTTAATTGCTTATGATAATGGATTACTCATTCTATGGGATGTGTCTGAGGATAAAGTTGTCGTAGTTAAAGGGAATAAAGATCTTCAGTTGACGGGCAAAATTGCTGTCAATTCTCAAGAAGAATTATCACAGGAGGAGCCTTCAGATGATGAACAATTGGAGAAAGAAATAAGTGCTCTGTGTTGGACATCTGGCAGTGGGACAGTTCTTGCTGTGGGTTATGTTGATGGAGACATAATGCTGTGGAACTTATCAACAAGTGTTCCATCTAAAGGAAACGATGTTGTTAAGCTACAGTTATCATCAGATGAGAGAAGACTACCAGTCATTGTTTTGCATTGGCGTCCAAAAAGATCACGTGATGACTGTTCTGGCCAACTCTTTGTCTACGGTGGTGATGCAATTGGCTCTGAAGAAGTTCTAACGGTATGCTCTACAATCTTTTAAGGTTATTTCTCAAGTGGACCGTAGTTTGAAAGGTCTTACAACAAGTCATTTTTGCATCAAACTTTAACTTACTGTGGACAGTCTGTTGTTTCACAGTCGAGGTCGGCAAGTTTAGTTGAAAAATCAGTGCATGATACAGGATTCCTTACGAAGACAAATCAAGAAAAGTTAAAAAAGTTCAACTAGGGTGTTGTAGTTCAAGATGTAATGATAGCAAGTCCGGTTTAAAGGTCTTTTGGATAGCGAAAACCTTGTTATTGGCAAATAAGACCTGCCTATGAGTGTTATATCATGACTGATCTTTGCATGGTTAATAAACATTCATTAAATGCACCAGTTAGAAAGAAATAACTATCTAAGTGACTACTAGTAGGTGGTCTTTATTTTTCTTAGTCCAGGAGGAATCAATTTACTTGTTTCACATTCAGTGAATTTACTATGAAATATGCATTGGGTTGTCTATCTTTCTCAGAAAAATATCAATTATAGATTTCACGACATGCACATTCTAACTGAAGTACACTGATGCAGATTTTAAATCTGGACTGGTCTGCCGGAATTGGCAAACTAAAATGCATTGGACGAACTGACATTACACTCGGTGGCTCTTTTGCTGACATGGTTCTATTCACAAGTGGTGCTTCAGTGAATACAAGTGGGATGTTGGTATTGACAAATCCAGGACAACTGCATTTTTATGATAGTACTTGCTTGTCTTTTTTGACATCAAAGGAAGAGAAAAAATTTACTGTGTCTCCAATTGAATATCCCATGGCTATACCTACTGCTGAGCCAAACATGACTGCAGCAAGGCTTGGTTTGATATGTGTAGATGGGAACCTTCTAAAGGCTTTATCCGAGGTATGGTTCGTTTATTATGCTGTAGGTTTCCATTCATTTGCACGCAAAACTATGTCTAACTCCGAGCCAAACTGTCAACGTGAAACCAAGTTTGACATTCGGCCTCAGTGTTATATTGTTTGGCTGCCTCCAATTATTTGCCATCTAAGGAGCTCATCTCCCTTTCCTCCATTGTTGTTCAAGATGTAGAAACAATTCGTTTGTCCCAAAAAACGCAAAACAGACACAGGGAATTGAACATAAAAAGAAATATATTAGGAGAAAATTAGTCGAAATAGCTGCTGAAACTTTATCTAAAGAAATAATATGGATTATTTCTTCTCATCTGCCATATTGTCTTCGATTTTTCCCTTTAAGCAATCGGAACCTCTTGCATGTTCTCACATTGTTTCAGCTGGAAAGCATTGCGGCACAATTTTTAGTGCTTAAGTTCATTGAATATTGGTTTCTGTAGGCTCAGTTAACATATGTTCTCCTTTTCCTAATCAGAAAATTTCTGCTGCAAAATTGAGAAGGGTTGAGGTTTCTGGAAAATCAGCTTGGCCATTGACTGGTGGCATTCCTAGCCAATTTTTGGAAGCTGAAATTTATAAAGTTGAAAGAGTTTATATAGCAGGATATCAAGATGGGTCGGTCAGAATATTTGATGCAACATGTCCAACCTTTTCATTATACTGTGTCTTAGGACCCGAGGTTTGTTTGGCAGCACAATGTCTTCTTACAAAATGTGTATCAACGCTATAAATATCAATGGTGATGAAAACCTAAAAATTGCATGATGGCAGGTCAAAGGTACAAGTATTGCTGGTGCAAATGCACCAGTATCTGCACTGGCGTTTTGCTCCCCCAAGTTAACTTTGGCTATTGGCAATGAACTTGGTACGGTAAGAGTACTTGGAATTTTTCTATGATTCTATCAAATGCCTTCTTTCCATCATTTTTAAGGTCATATGCTCCCAGTATGTCTAAGTTTTGCATATCGTGCAGGTACTTTTATACGATTTGATCAGGACTACTGATGCAATGCAGCTAAACTTCGTTACAGAAAATGGAAAGGAAGGTACCAGTTCTGTATCTTCTATATGGATTGATTGGTGCTCAGCATAACCATATCGTCATTACAAAGGAAACAAAATTCTCCTGCCTTATTTACATATCAGTAATTTGCAGTTTACACTGTGCGCGGAGGGGATGAGCCTCACTGCACAGCCGTGTTTTCCTTCCATACTTCACATATAAGCACTCTTCAATTTCTGCATTCTGGATCCAGACTTGGTGTGGGATTTCACTCTGGAAGGGTGGGGAATCATTTGTTTGGCCCTTTATTCCTTATGTTTCTCACTTTTATGTGTGTTGAATTGGTAACTTGCAGTGCCACAACTTCTTATTTGTTAACACATTGGCTGATGGTGTTTCAGGTGGCATTGCTTGATATTAACACATACTCAATTTTGTTCCTCACTGATAGTATGTCCAACTCGTGTTCTCCTATCAAATTACTGGATATGAGACCATCAACAGAAACTACTAGTGTGATTAAGGATGTAGGGCAGAGTGAATCCAAATGTATGGGTAACAATGCCAATCAGGAAGTTTTTGTTGTGACCAAGGATGGGCAGTTTGTCCTTCTAGATGGAAACACGGGCAATATCGTCTTTTCTCAGTCTTTGAAAGCTGAAGAAGAATCGACTGTTATTTCTATGCATATCATAGGTAAGTATTGCAGGTTATGGTGGCATATTGCAGAACTGTGATTAAACTTACCTCCCTGTGGATCTTACAGATTTTTCACGACCTCCCCCATGTAGATAGTAGCATGATGGCGTGGGAAAGTGGAGCCACTCATGGTAGTGATAATCCACTCAATGCGGATCAAGAAGCTACTTCAGGTGCATCCAGTTGTGGGAATAGAGCTGAGAGTTTCTTCCTTGTGCTTTCTTGCGAAAGTGCATTGCACCTATACTCTGTCAGTGCTCTTAAGGAGGTTTTTTTACTCTTATTTTAAGTTTCTGGTTTCAGAGCTTCCAATTCTTTCTCCTTTTCCAGCAAGTCACATAGTTTATAATTTTTTAGGGAGGTACAACCCCTGTTCATACAGTGAATCTTTCGAAGCCATGTTGTTATTCTATAACTTTCAAGAAGGATGGCAAAGTTGTTGGACTCATTGTTATTTATCAGACTGGGGAAATTGACGTGAGGTGAATCACCTAGTTTCTTGGCACTCGATTGAATCTGTGTATCTTGGTTTGGTGGTGCATCTGCTCTTTGATGTTCTTGCTGC
The DNA here is from genome assembly GCA_946122785.1 of Linum tenue. Taxonomy (NCBI): domain Eukaryota; kingdom Viridiplantae; phylum Streptophyta; class Magnoliopsida; order Malpighiales; family Linaceae; genus Linum; species Linum tenue. The sequence goes on from CAMGYJ010000005.1 coordinate 19,625,042, forward strand.
ATCTACGTTAAATCAGTTTTTGAGTGGAAGCTGATCTATTTTTTTGCAGATCTTTGCCGGACTTAAGATTGGTGGGTGAAAGCAATTTAATGTTTATTCTAAGGTGGAACTTCAAGACTAATATGGATAAGATGATATGTTCCTCCGAAAGTGGACAGATAATCTTGGTTAGTAGTTCCTGCTTTTATCTGTGTGTTACTTAAGGCTTGCAAAGTGTTAGAAACATACTTATTCGGGTTAGGATATTTCAGTTAGTTTAATATGTTAAGTCGATTAGGGTTTAAAAGCAGTGCAGGTTTAAAAGCTTGAGTGTTAGAAACATACCGAAGTCTCATTCTAAACTTCAAACCGTATTCTACTGCTTGTTAGCGGCGGTGTCTTTTCTGACCTCCCAAAAACACAGGTCAAAAGCTGTCTTTTCCGGCATAACCTTTATCTTTCTGTTTATGTATTTTCTTCTCTAAATTTTCAGCTGCCATCATCTGACATTTTCTCATACATTGCATAATATATTTGGTCATCTTATGGAGTTGTTATCTGGAACCTCTTAATACTTTGTAGTTCAGTTCAAAAGTGGAAACATAATTTTGAGAGCTACTCCAATCTTCTTGAATTGCAGGTGAATGGGTGCGAAGTTTCTTCAGTATCTCTTCTGGCATTTGAAAATGACTTCAGGTTTCTCTATATCATCCTCAAGCCCAATTGCACATTATTGCATTAAGGCATGGATAATACCTGTTCCTTGTTATTTCGAGAATGGATTTGATTTCTAAACAATTTTCTGTGAATTCTAGGATTCCTGATTCTTTACCTGTCCTTCACGACAAAGTGATTGAAGCTGCAATTGATGCTGCTGCCTACAATTTGTCTCCGAGTAAGAAGGATAAACAGGTAGATGACTCTTTCTCTCCACTTATTTCCAATGAACAGTTCTACAGTTGTGTGAGCTCCTGTTGCTGCAGGGTTCCCTACCTGGAATTTTAGGTGGCATCCTCAAGGGTTTACAGGGAGGTAAGGTGGAGGAGCAGAAAGTGGGGTTTCCTGAGGTTGGGAAGAGTAACTTGACACATCTAGACACCATATTTTCCAACCCCCCATACTTGAAGCCTTCTTCTGTGGACTTTGACGAGGATGACCAAAACGATGCCGTGGAACTAAGCATAGGTTCGTTTACACCACAATTTATGTCTTCAACTTCATTTCTCTGTCTCTTTCTCTCATGTTTACACTTGGCACAGATGATATCGACCTTGATTTTGACGAACATGTGGTGGTGGAAGCATCTTCCGCGAAGGAGAGCAACAACGATAAGAAAGGTATGTCCTTCAACTGTCTGATGTGTGGCAGGTACTTCTATTGTGATATGATTCTTAATTTTGCGCTGCTGCAGACAAGGGAAAGGAAAGGGAGAAGTTATTTGAAGGTGCAACGACTGATTCCAAGCCCAAAATGAGAACAGTTGAAGAAATCAAGGCACAATACGGGAAGGAGGTATAGTTCCCATTGCCCCCCACGATGAGTTAACCTGTTCATTTCACTTCTGTTATGGATTTGGCTTCTATTTACCACATTCATCATGGCTGGCATATCTTTTCAGGATGCTGCTGGAGCAGCTGCACTTGCGAGGAACAAGCTAGCCGAGCGTGGTGAAAAACTTGAGGTGGAGTGTTCAATGAATCTTCTTCTACTACTTATGTTGTTTCATAAATTGTTGCCCCTGGGCAGATGCATTTGTTAAAACCACACACGAACAACCAGATCATTCGATCACAACAAAGAATCAAAACCAATCGTTTTATTGGTTTTAATTTTGTTATTCACTTTGCTTCTCACTGACTTGAAATCTTTGCTGTGTTTTCTTGTATGCTCTTTACCCCGAAACAGCGGCTGAGCCTGCGAACAGAGGAACTGCGGAATGGGGCCGAAAATTTCGCATCGATGGCTCAGGAACTCGCTACACTAATGGAGAAGCGTAATAAATGGTGGCGGTTATGATCATCAGATCTCGTACCCTGGACAAAATATCCGTGAACCAGCTTGCTTGGCTTTCAAGGTACAGGAGAAAAGAAGCCATTGTTGGCCCTTCATTTGGGTAGGGGCACTCTAATTACTACACACACTGTACCCTATTGCCACCCGATCCCCGAACCCCTACATTTTGACGTGTGCATAAAGTATTTGGCTATTAAAAATACAGTGACCGCGTGAGGGTCTGTATTTATCTGTCATAATGCATAATTAACAGACTTGTACATTGTCATTTGTGAATACAAAGAGGGCGTGAACACAATATTCTGCCTTCAGTAACAGCCATATGACGACGACGTGGTTAGAATGAAGAAAGAGTATTTGTTCTGCAGACAGAAGAGCGACCTCTTATTCACAAGCTAGAAGCCTTCCTCTTAGGAACTTTGCACGACAAAAGAAGTGCTTTCTTCTTACTGATTTCCTGTGATTATGTGTCATGCATGAATTGCAGCTGAATGATGAATAGAATGTGACACCAGCAACGTTGCATTGACCTCTTTCACCCAACTTGATTGGTCTGCAATGGGGGAGCTGAGAACCTTTTGCGGTCCTCGACTCATTATACGATCTCAATAGCTTACAGAACGTACGGCACTCATGAATGAGGATATTCTGGATCGATCCTTGTTGATTCCATCAGAGCCACAAATGCCACTGCTAACATCTATACCATCAGGCTTGAGGGTTGCCAAGGCTTCAGAAACGTTTTCAGGGTTTATCCCTCCTGCTAATAGCCAGCCATGCTTGCTTCTAATTGAAGGTAACTTAAACTGAGTCCAGTTGAATCCCTTTCCACTGCAAACAACATTAGGCAAAACACTTAGTGAAGAACTTGCTAAAATCGTCGACGATGACTGTATTTGAAATTGCTAATTGATTGCATGAATGGAGATGGTAGTACCTGCCCCCGGTTGCGCTATCAATGAGAATCCAGTCAACCAGAGAACTTTCTTCATCTGAAATTTGATTTTGAAGCTCCCCATCCTTGTTTGCATGAAGAACATAGACTATTCGTGTATCCTGAACTAATTGTTTCAAAGCTTCCCGTGAACCACCCCCATGAAGCTGTACAAATTCAAGATCAGCAACTTCTGCAGCTCTCATTATCGTTTCTGCATCATCGTCAACGAATACACCAACAGGTTGTGCTCCATTTTCCCTAGCAACTTTAGAAATTTCTTTCGCAACCGAGAGTGAAATTGAACGTTTAGATTTGGGCCATAGTATCATCCCAATAAAATTAGCTCCAGCTTCGGCAGCAATTGCAGCATCTCTAGCTGATGTTATCCCACACATTTTAACCACTGGTGACCTCATATCACGTTCCTTACTAGCGCAAGATACTTTCTCAGACAAGCAAGTAACTCCGGTCCTTGACCAACACTGAATTTTCAGCCATTTCAGTCTCCCAACCTTCACACCTGCATATTGTCAAGTTCCCACTTTACCAAGTTCTTGTCACCAAATCTGTATATTCTAGAATCCCTAGCGAAACCTTTAACATGATTGTATATACAATGCCAAGCTTTTCGCAGAATTGTAATCTCGTGCTCAATCACTATTCTTGAAGAGGCAAAACGTACCAGGAGCAAGCTGTCTTTGCAACCTGGAAAACCCAGGTTGTAAGTAACTCGCAGTGTTGATGCTCATCCCTGCATCCGGTAAGGAAATGGTGAATATGAACTCAATCACATGAACTGACTAGCTATCTGCATTCTGCAACCAAGGAGCAAGAACAAGGAGGCGGCAATGCCATCTTCCTCAAAGCAAGACAAATACGCAGTCACACTAGGGAGGACGATGCAGGATCAATTTGCCCACCAAACGGGTTCATCAACATGAAATTTTTCCTATATTCCTTTTCCTTGCGACTTCTAACACCAATGTGCATACAGATTCTCAAACGTGGATGGGAAATCCATGCATTAGTGAAACCGTCGCCCACAACGTAGCTCAAACAAACCATTGATTTCCCGAATTTCTGAAAAAACAAGACAAAGCCCTAATTCCTAAAAACTGCGAATCAAGTGTCGAGCTCCCAAAATCTTACCTTGCGCGCAGAAATCGAAAATGTCGAGCAATCCCACCGGTGCCCCCCCTGCTTTATATTCAACCTGCCGCGTCGTCGTCTCCAGTCGGCGACAGCGACAATCCAATTCTGGCGAGTGCCGATGGACGCCGCGTCGAGCTTAGCTCTCGTTTGTCCCTCGTTGCTTCTCTATTCGGTGACTGCAGACTGCCGAAATGAAGCACTAAACGGTGGAACGCCAAACTGGAATGGGCGTAGAAGAAGAATGTAGAGAATGCCAGAATGCATTTCGTCACGGCAAAGCTTCAGTAGTTGATATGTTTTGCTGTATAACACGCCGGAATCCGGACCAACGCGGTGTCGTTTGGTTGAGTTGATAATGATATCCCTTGGTTACACTTGCAAATGAGGAACATTATTATTATTTGTTAAAAATGAGAAGCATTATGCTATCACTTTAGTGGAATCAGAATATTGAAAGCCCTTTTTACCAAGAAAAAAATACAAAAGAATATTGAAGGCCCACAATCTCTAACGTGTATTTTTTTAACAATTACAATAACTATTGTGTCATTTACATATTGAATTTGAAAATAAGGATTTTGAGTTTTAAAATTTAATGCATAATCCCTAACATGTCATTTACTTAGTTGATTTTTTATTCTAACTAAAATATTGAATTTGCAAATTCGTGGATTCATGGGTTTGGATCTAAAAAAGTCCAAAATGTGGTGCTCACATATTTGTTTTTCAAATTTTTCGAAACAATGAATTTGTCAAAATCCATTATACTTGAGAAATAGATATCAAATCCATCACCCAAATCTCACAAACAAATGACTCTCAATATTCACGATACACTAAGGTTATTCGCATCATATAAATAAAGCCTTTTATGATTCTTCAAACACCTAGTTGAATGCAACAAAGAGTTTGGTATCATCTCTCATGCTAGTTTTGTTTATATCTTTAATTATTTTAGCAAACATCTTGCGGGTGAATTCACGAGATGAAAGCAAAAAAAACAAGATGAAAAACCAATAAGAAGATAAATCAAGAAAACAACAGTAGCAACAGCAACAGGAGCTGAATATGCAACAGTAATCCAAGGACGAGAGACTTCATTAGCTATTGCTTATTACAATCTTGACAACCATCTCCACCTTCCTCTCACTAGAAAATCAATTATTTCTCTTTGTTCGATGATATAGGAATTGTTCAGGTGAACAATTTTTTATAAAAAAAAAAAAAAAAAACAGGAAGCTTGATTCTCATCTTAATTTTCTATGGAATTGATTCCAGATAAGCTGTAGGAGTAAAGGACGTTATCATGATTGAGCAAAACTCCATATGACACTTGGCGACGTTAATTTCATCATCATTATTCTTCCAGAAAAAAAAGAAAAAAGAAATATAAACTCGAAACAAGTGACCACTGGTTCCATAATATCGTTACTCCTAACATTCGCGTACGAGAAATAACAGAATAATATGGGTGAGAGAGAGCTGTGGGGAGCAAAAAGGCAAGAAAATATGGGGAAAAGAAAGAAACAGAGAAGAAGACGCCAATCGGGAAAGGTGGTTTATTGAGATAAGGCGGCCGGCCAAGTGCCAACCAATAATACTCTAAAGTCTAAAACCCAGGCCAGGCCAGGCCAGGCCAGCGCACGCCTAATCAAAAGAAAGGAGCGGAGGAAAAGAAAATGCAGAATGAATGAGAGAAAAAAGGCAGCAGAGCAGAGGAATGGGCTGGAGCTGGCGGTGGTGGGCCTTCTCTTCCCTTCCCTGTCAATTCTCATTGTGGATTCTACTTCTTGGCCGCTGCTGGCCGGAGAGAGAGAGAGAGAGATAAAGAGAGCGTCCTCTAACGATAATGCTGCTGATGACAACGATATTGAATGAATGAATGAAAGCAGGCAGCTCCTCACTAATAATTTGTTTTCATTTTCTATGGTTTCCCTTTCTTCTTCTTCTTCTTTGATTAATCAATCCCCAAAAAAGAAAAGAGGAAGCATGGCCACCGTCCCCCCAGGTCATGGTCGGCCCAATTATTCCATTACCTTAACGCCATCTGTCCTTTTGACAATTCATGGTGGAGAAACGAAAATGCTTCCCCTCCCCTTTCTACCCACCCACTAACCCACAACAATTACACCAGCCCAGAAAATGCAATCCAAATCAGAGATCATGAAATCCACTGAAACCGTGGTAGTGGTATGACGTCGCCACAAGTTCACAGCTACAAACTTACATGACAAACAGAGGTGATTCTGGTGCAGTTTCTCTTTGCGCTTGTCATCACCCCATATTCCCATGGCGGCTCTGCCACAGCCCGTAGACCACAGTTCCATGGCGCCACCACAGTCCAGCAAAAAACTTCCAGCTTCAACTTTCAACATATATATTTATAATCATCAAGGTAGCCAGAGAGATTCAAAAATTGCAACCTTTTCCATCCGTCATCTGTAAGGCTGTAAGCAGTAAGCCTGTTTGGCTTCCTAAGAGATCACCATCATCTAGAAATAAGACTTGCGACAGAGACGGAAGAAGAAAACGATGCCATGTTTGGACTTTGGACCAAATCAAACTCATCTTATGAATACTACTATTGCCATTGCCACTTGCCAGGGAGATAGAGTCATACGTAGGAACTAGGAAACAACAAACAAGAACATACATAGAACAGAAATGGCCCTTCTCTACCATTTTCATTATTGTTATCAAAGAGGTTACAGGGGAAGAACAACAACACAGAGACTCTATCTCTCTCCCCCCTCCCTCGATCTTCAAACATAGAGGAAGCGAGGAGTACAAGCAGAGATAATACAATAACAAATATATGAAGATATATATTGAATTCAATTAAAGAATATAATCACCTTATCTTTGCACCTAAGAGTTTCATCCTAGTTTTCCCTTTTTGTTTCACTTGTCTGTGCCTCCTCACTTTTGCTCAGAGAATGCGAACACAATTAGTAAATAAGAGATTACTAACAACAATTGCGAGATGAATTTAATAATAAAAAGAAGAAAACAACTGTCAGGTTGATCATCATCACCATCTTCATCCTCAGGATCGTCAAAGGGGGAGGTTTCTCCCACTCTTCCCCGACTTGAACTTATGCCACCATCTGCTCCTGCTCTATATACATCTGCTCCATCCATGGTGGAATGGATGACTCACGAACGCCGCCACTCCCATGGCTGAAACGATTATCACGAACACCTCCATCGATGCCGGATGGAACCTCCTTAACCAATGAGTTAACCCATGACACATCAGGCTCGCCATTGTTCGACATCGCCAAACTTGCAGGCCTGGTTGTGGGACTGTTGTTGTTGTTGTTGTTGCTGCCTCTGAACCCGAAAGAAGCAGACCTCTTGAGCTTGTTCAGCTCATCTCCTTGCATCCCCCAGTCGAGCTTCCCATCAGGTGAGCCCCAATCGGAGAGATGGTTGGGGGATGACATCATCGAAATCGAGTTGGCTGCTGGTCCGGAGAAACCATGGCGGTTGTTGGCTACTGCACCACGGTCGATGAAACTCTGGCTCCTTTTTGTAAAAGCTGAGGACCTAGAGTTCATCACAGCAGCAGCCACTGCAGCGGAAGAATCAAACCCTCCATATGACCCCATCTTCCTCACCGATTGAGGAGAGGATGACATGTTGGAAGGGTAACTGGAACGGAGTTGGTTCACGTTCTGGCGCATCTGAAGACCGGTTGGCGAATGCATCCGAGAAGGGTCGAGCGATCCGAATGCATCGTCGAGGTTAGTAGGGTTCATGTCTCTCCAGCAGGTTGGTGAGGAGAGCCCCGAAATCTCTTCCATCAACTGTTGCTGCTGCAATTGGTTGGTCTTGTTCTCGAACCTGAGCAGCTCCAACTCCAGATCAAAATCTCTGGCACTCATAGCAGTCTTCAGCCTGCTTCCTGGAAGCTGCAACGCAGGTGGGGTGAAATTGATCTTGTTCTGCCACAACCCCCCAGCCTTTGGAGATGAAGAAGCCGTTGCTAAAGGTGACATGGGGGGTGTGGAGCCGGTTGGCATCGGCATAGACATCGAACCCAGAGAAAGCGGACTCAAAGAAGCCATCTCCATCCCGGAAGCAGAAGACCTAGGAGGAGAAAGCATAGCTGAACCTGTGGAGGCATGGACCGGCCTCAGCTCCTCAACCTTATGAGCAAAGAAACACACTTTCCTCGCACAACCAGTCTCGTCCTTGCAAAGCCTTGTCCTATACTGAGCAGGATGCAGCCACGACTCGAACACACCATGAGCATACTCACAGGAATCACCCTTCTGGCACGAGCCCTTACGGAATTCAGGGCAAGGGACACAGCTGTAAGGGTACTTCCTTGGGTCCCTTCTCCTCGCGTTCTCGCCAGGGTGGACAAAGGGGCACTCGGTCCAGTCATGGGAATATGCCCTCGAGCAGGGCTTGACCTTGAATGAATACATCCTGAACTCATCAGTACCATATACCCCGGTGTTGATATCAGGGAGAGACACATCGATAGGATACTCTTTCCTCTCGGTTGCTCCTTCTTTAGCTAGCTGAGCTGGAACAGCCATGATAAGCTTCTCTTCCTCGTCTTCACTCAAGCTCTCACCCTTGAGCAACGACTCGATCAGCTTCCTCCTCGAGTTGCAAGGGCACTTGGAGGAAGGCATGAAGAGATCCGCCGGCTTGTTTCCATTAAGGTCAACACAATCAGCATCAGCTGAAGCATCAAGCAACACCTTGACGATCTCCACCGAGGAATTCGAGCCCCCAGCTACAGCACAGTGCAAGGCGGTGACCTTATCTGAGCCACAAGCTCTGTTGACATCGACTTTCCCAGTTGCAACGATGTATTTCACCACGCTTGTGCTTCCGAACAAGGAAGCAATCATGAGAGGGGTTCGGAGTTCAAAACCCATCTTCCGAGAGGCGTTTCTTCTGACATACCAGTAGCTTGCCTCATCAACATCCAGCCCTTTGCCTTCGACTTCGTTTCTGAAGAAAACTAGATTGTCAGAGGCAGCAAGCTCTAGCAGAACTGAGCACCTAGACAAGGTGCTGCCTTTCTGCTTAAACGAAGGCTCTTCCATGTTGTTGGAGTTGGAAGGCGAAAGAGCAGTCTTGGAGCCTTTGCACATAAGTAGATCCTGCAATAAGGAATTTTCAACCAATCTTATGTCAGACACCGCGTTAAACCAAATTCAAAACAACAGACGTGCCAAAAAGTCTAACCAGAACACCTCAACTCAACAGTGGTAGGACAAGAAAAGAAAACCCTAAGTCCAGAAGGTTCTAATGATAGCTGAACAAGAAGAATTCAATTCAACAGAGCCGGGGATAGAAATTTTAATCAGCAAACCCTCAAATCCGCAACTCTATTCCATCTCAGCTTATTCCTACCTAAAATTGAAAACCCACCAAACTTCACAACACAAAAAGGAACAGGGAAACATGGAGAGCTATAAAACCACCGCAAGTCAAATCCAAACCCCCCAAACGAAGACTTGAGGAGTCTTCGAAGAAGAAATAGCCCAAATCCAAGCAAAACCCAGAACCAAAGTTTCAAACTTTTTTCACCAAATCAAAACTGAAAACCCCACCAACAAATCATCCTCTAACAAAAAAAAAACCCAGAAGACAGGTTGCGCTTACCTAATATTCTCTTCTGTCGAGAGATGGGATAGGATTTAGGTGACACCAGAGTCTGCTTCTTTCTCCGAAAGGTTGTGTGTTTTCCTTCTTGAATTGAAGAGATCGAAGAGAATTGATGGAGAGAAAGAGAGAGAGGTCTCTCGGTTTAGTCGTTGATGGGTGAAGAGCGAACTGATTGAAAGAAAGAAGTGAGAGGCGCGTCTCTATATATTGGGGGTGGTTTTTCCTTCCAGTCCTTGTTCAGGTTTTAGGAGCGGAGGAAAGAGGGAGGAAAGTTAGGACTTTTCTTCTTTCAGCTTTTATTATTTTTAATAATTTTTATATTATTATTATTATTATTATTATTATTATATCAGTATTATATTTTTATTTGCTTATTATTATTATTATTTTTCTTTTTATCTTACTCGTTGCTTTTGCTGTGCGCTCCTGTTTTTCCTTTTCAATTTTTTGTTTGTTTCCAAGTTAAGAGTCAAAGTCAAATCTTCAAATGGCTGAACTGAAGCAAAGCAAAGAAATGGCTCTCTCTGATGATCTAATCAACGCTGCTTTGATTTTTTTTGGACTAAACTCTAAAGCCTTTCTGTTTGTATTCTCTAAATGTAACTGAAATGAAATGAAATGAAATGTAAATTACGGACGTGAACTAAATCTTATATTTAATTAATTCGGAAGTTGGGCCCCAAATCGGTTGTAGGAAGGGGGAGAGAGCCGCCTGACCGGGCGGCGTGCCGCAGCTCTCTTGTACTCTCTTCTACCAGTGCGTGCTCAGTCAGTCTCCTTTTTTCTTTGTTGTATTTCTTGTTTTTCAACATGTGTTGTTTTGAAAAAAATTCTAATAAAAATTGGAAACTCGCAGAAGGGATGTAGCTAGGGTCAGGGATCCTGTCCTGAGTACTGGCAAAAAAAAAATGAAATATTTTAGACAAATCTCATATTGATTGAGAATAATCTATGATTCATATGAAACATTCAATATTAATAAATTAATAGATAAAACACAAAGAAATGAAGTAGTTTTGGGGGGGAGAACTCTTAAGCATTGTTATAACAACAGAATCGGATCAATGGTTGGGCCAGTAAGATCGTCAAACCAGTTATGATATCGATCTGATCCATTGCACATATGGTTATTGAAGGACCAAACGGTGTTTCACAGTTCATCATAAAACCATGTGAACCACCAATTTAGTTGGTCTGCTTGTTCATATTTTAAGCACACATTTTTTAAAAAGTATTTAACGTAAACTAAGACCATCAAGCCATAATTATTAATTTTATATCTGCTTCCTCTTCTCATATTCCAACCTTGTTCCGACTTTACGTTTAATTAAAAAAAAACTAATTTCTTTTGTGAGATAGCTTGAATGATTTATTAGACATTTTGGTGATGATATGAATCTGAAATTATTTATGGTCAATGATAACTTCATTATGAAATCATTTTATTGTTATATACAAGTCTTGTATGTTATATATCATGAACGGTTCTATGATCGGTTAACCAACATGTTTGTAACAATTAACCACTGAACCATAAACCACCAACTTTTCCGGTTCAGAGCTCTTTAGTTAAAAACGTATGTTCAATACGGAACAGTGCAAATATGAGCGATTACTTGCAAAATCATTATGATATGTACCCAAAAACAAAATCGTATAAGGTATGTCCAAAACAGATAATATCTAGGGCATGAAAAGGATTGAGACGTTACAATAGATGAGCAAGGAAAGTTACTAACTTACTATAGGAACTCTTAAAAAAAAAACTTAGTTTGATGCTCAAAATCGTTGCGCGGTAGTTTTATCTTTTAAATGATTTTATTTCGTAGTTCAATCACACGATGATTTGGTGTTTAGTAATTTGACCGTCGTGTTTGACTTGTAATGGTAGGGAGATGGAGGCCGGAGCTGGGGCCGGAAGGAAGCTCGGAAAACGAAAGCCGGTGGGGTGAGTGAAAGGGAGAGGCAGAGAAGGAAGGAGGTGGGGGAGAAGAGAGAAACAGTCCAACTTGATGGTCTAATCTGATCTACTCTACTCTACTCTACTTTAGGCCTCTCTTCACAAACAAACGCTGCCTTAAGCAAAGCTCCACTGTCTTTTTTTTTATTTCCTACTTTGTTGTTTGCAACTTGGCCCCCTAACTTTTCCCTTATTTGCCCACATAACCCTCCTCCACTCTCTCCAATCTCCACGTACGAATTCCACCCAACACGCGCGCGCACGCACCCAAGAAAAAGAAGAAGAAGAAAAAAGAAAAGAAAAGGCAGCAGTGAGTGGCCACTTATATCCCATCCCACTACAGCTGCTACTCCTACTCTCCGTCTCTCTCTCTCTCAAAACGCGTTTCCTCGTTTCTAGGCTTCTTTCCTTTCCGTTTCGCCATTAACCGAGAGAGAGAGAGAGGATGGAACGGATGATATTTCCTACTAGTACTACTCTTCTCGAGGGAATAACTATGTGGAATAAATAAAAAATCTGATTCGATCGGATAATCGAATGTAAATTTATGTTCGTTCGAAGTTTTGGTTTAGGTTAGATGTTTATCGCTTTCGACGGTCGTGGCGCGATGATGTTATTCATCGCGTTTGACGACCACGGTGAAGTCCAAACATGTGTAGATTGGGCATATTTCATAAATCGTGTGTATTTTGGGAATTTTTTTTTTTTAAACGTGTGTACTTTGGTGGGGAAATATCCTCTTCTTGACTCATCCTTCCACTAGAAAGAGGAAAATAGCCATAGAAAGGTATCTCGATATTCATATTTGTCACGTCGTGTTCAGATACGATAATTTATTATGGAGCGCGCTTCATAGTAGGGTTCGACCCATATAAATATATATTTTTGAAAAAAAAAATTAGAGATATTAACTTTTTCATTATAATATTCAATAAACAAACTATAATATTATATATGTGGTTAAATTATTCAAAAAGTTGATGGTGTCACCTATTTACAAATATATTACAATTAAAATATGAGGTAATAATAAAAGTAAAATCATAAGTAATTTAAGCTAAAATACATGTAATTTAAGCAAAAACATATTGAAAATATGACATGTCGAATCTAAAAGGATATCCATGACCACCCCATATAATCAACAAATATTATCATCCAAAATAAGTAAAAAAGATCGGATAAAACGAATCAAGTTTAATTTGTCAATCCTACCTTCCACTAATAATTCCCTGTCTCCTTCCTTTGCTTTGCTCTCCTTCCTGTCTCTTTCCCTTCACCACCTCTCCTTAGGTTTTCTTTCTTCGTTTGAATTATCATAACATTGAATAGAGCCAATGGCCTTTTCTGGTTTCTAAGCGTTTAAAGCATGCCTGAATTTCCCCAAACCCTAATGGCAATTGGGTCCACGGTCAGGCCATCACTCAAGGTTGAAAATTGGATTAGCCCACATCCATAATTTGATGAATGCACTCTAGTCTCGTTGCCTCCTCCAAAATGGTTTGTTAACCACACTTATATCTCCCTTAAAGAATGCTCATTGACCCTTACAAAATGTTTTTAGTTAGGGTGGGGCAAGACAACAATGAGTAGTTCGCTCCAGTAATCCGTTATATTGAGAGCATAATTTTGGCCACAATTGAAATGGAGCCTGGAAGCCAATCCGAACCGGCACTTCAGCTTAAGCCACTTCTAGTCGTGAACTTATTTGGAACAAACAAAAACTTTGGGTTGTTTCTACAAAATTCAAGTTAGATTTTATTGGCGACAAAAAGATGTTAGTTATTTCCATATATCACAACAAAGAGCTAGCTCATTTATCATTAAGTTAAATGGAAACTTTCAAGTTTTGTTTTATAAGTTCTATCTCGCCTTGAACTTGTTTTAACACTTCTATTTGGCATTTACATTTCTCGAGATGAGATCGATTCAAATAATTCGAGTTGTTAATAGAAGTCAAATGACTCACCTACATATCAAGAATTAGTTTATCTCTATTACTCGAATCATTTTTTTATACGATGATGTCGCTGTTATTCAAATTTCGGGGCTACCGACCTTCTGTCTGATGAAGAGAATCGTAAACAATCTCATGTTTGTCGAATCATCCGCTCCACCAGCTAAGGGACCCCTCTTTTGCCAATTACTAAAATCATTAATAAATTAACATCAATATCATATCATTGTCTCGCACAACTTCCACTTACGTTGAAAGTAATGCATATACCATTCTTTAAGTTTCGAACTTAATGGGACAAAGCCAAAAAAGCCAACAACAATATTATCACTAGCTAGAGGATGCGATTGGGTACCTAAACTCTAACCTATGTGGTTTTATATTACCTTGGACAACTGGGCATCGGACCAACTGGAAAAACTGGTGTAAACATACGTTTGTAAGGTCCAGCTTTGGAAGTTGGGGAAATTCCTAAGCTTCAATTTTAGAGGAATGCCGATGAGTGCACATATGGCTGGCTGGATGGATGGAGCTAAACCTTAGCTAGCTCAGCTCCTAGTTTGTTTTACAATGGGGGAAATTATCATTAGCTGTCTTCTTGTGCTTTTGTTTGGTTAAGAAAGAGGCCTTGGTCGATCGGTCAAGTGCCAGTTACAGTATCTTGGGATCCTCTTCTCTTCCTCGTCCTGTAACTTGGCCTTGTTCTGACGTTTGTGTTGTGCCATCGGCTAGCTTTTCACTCTTGTTTCCAAGTTAGATCAACATTCACCAACAAAACCTTGGATCAATCTGGCCTCTGCTGCTGTTTGTTTTCATTTGCTTGGAACAATTCCGTTTGCTTGGTTTGACCCCATTTCACGATATTTTAACATGCATCATAATATATCGATGTCTTAAGTAGTGATCAAATCGAAGATTAGAATGAGTGCGACCTAATGAAATTGAATTGAGATATTGGAGAAGGAACTGTTACTACGTAGCCTACTATCATAAACATGACTTTGTATATACACGGATCTTTCAGATCTTCACATAGCTTCCTACATCTATTAGCTAGCACCGATACAAAGTTTTAAACATGAATTGGCAAAATGGTATTCGATCGAGGACATTGACGAATGTACTATTCTAAGATTGTCATTAATTTGAACTTGACACATATGATATAAGCAACAACAGCAAAAATATTGGAATGGCTTCACCGTCACAAGTGTACATAGGAGATTCTATGTAACATACCGATCTGCATTTCCGTATAAATAAGAGAGAACTCGAACCCTCCTCAATCCATAAACACCACCAATGGCCCTGCAATATGGTAAATGATTGGGTTGGGCCAAATGCGACTTCGGGCCTTGTTAGGACAGGCGAAGGCTCACACTGCTAAGAAAGGAAAAAGGGGCCTTGGGCCCGCCAGGATTAAAAAGCAATAGAGAAATCATTATTGGGCTAGGGTAGCTCGGGAAGTTGGAAAGATTAAGTGATAATAAAGCCCACAGTAAATGAGCCGTTAACGAAGTGGACGTTAGGAAGGCCCAGCTATTGGACCCTGAAGAGCCGGATTATGCAGGGAAGAAAACGGGGGATCGACGGCGGGTCTATAGGACAGCCAACGGTAAGTTCCGACACTATGTTGATCGTTTTATATTAGGTATCTTAGATTTGAAAAATGAGCATTTTGGTAAATTTTTAAATTTTGAAAAAAAGTTATATTTATAATAAATTTGTTGGCATTATGGATTTGAAATATTCTATTATTTGCTTATTGGATTATATTTTGGATTTCACTTGTTAGGTATGATATATTTTTTGCCCTCACTCAAATTTACCACAAATCATGAAATTGACAAGTTTGTGGAATCAACTGATTTGAACCCTTAAAGTTTATGGATTCCTAGATATTATCCAAATAATTAGTTTAGTAAACAATGGACTTTAAGATAATCCATAATAAATTGAATTTAAAACTAAAATCTCTTACCAAATCCAGTAAGCAAACGAGGCTAAAAGAGTTTTTGGGGCCATTAAGTAATTTTACAAGCTCAAGTACTAGACAATTTGGGTAGGTCAAGTTGTCCGGTAGAAGTGAAAACTTTAGAGCGGCGATAAATCATTTATTGATATATAAAATTAAAGCGATAACATAATTATTTCATTGAGAAGTTTTGTCAACATCATTTCAGGAAGAAACTACCGTTCTTGTTAGAATTGACAATCCCGATGCTTCAAAATCATGAATTCTTTTTGGATATACAGGATTTTGGGAATAACTTTACCTTTAATTTTCACAAATTCATGTACATTCCGAAATTAAAGCTAGGATAAAAGTTGTAGTACTTGAAAAGTTATGCAAAATAAAATAAATTCATGACGTTCGAATTTTGGAGCACAAAGTTATGGCCATTCAAAGTTATTGAGGATTTAATTTTTAGCGTTCAATAAGTAAAACTTTGTCAATATGTACTTGTGTAAAATTGTTTAAAACCAAAATCCCTTACCAAATCCAGTATGCAAACGAGCCTAAAAGAGTTTTCGGGCCCATTAAGTAATTTCACAAGCTCAAGTACTAGACAATTTGGGCAGGGTCAAGTTGCCCTAGGCAGTAGAAGTGAAAACTTTAGAGCGGCAAAATATCATTTATTCATATATAAAACTAAAGCGAAATAACATATATAATTATTTGATCGGAAATTTTTTGTCAAAATCATTTCAGGAAGAAACTACTCTTCTTGTCAGAACTCAGAATTGACAATCCCGATCCTTCAAAATCAGGAATTCTTCCTTGCAATTGCCTGTCATCAAACTACTATGGTTTCCAGTTGCCACCTCAATTTCTAGTTTGATGAAGAAATTACAGTTCTCGCACTTCTAAAAAAAAGGCCTAATTGTAACGCTCGTGCCCAAAAACGTCGCACCCCACTTGGCTAAGACATCAGCTGATTTCACTCACCGAAATATTGTTTTCCTAAAAAAAGAATAGAACAGAAATTGCGTCACGCATGACGTGGTGCAACAACTTTGAGCAAAGTTAAGCAAGGAGCAAGCTGCATTCCAAAGTTATTCGATACGGCCAATATGCCGGAATCAGAATTCAGAATTCGAAACTCATGCATTTATATTAAATAAATCAATAAATTAAATCTTTCAAACTATGGAATTTTTATTATGATGATATAATATATAATAAATAAATGTATGCTTTTCCCTCTTGGCAGGGTTTAGTGGGCTTTTCAGCGGTGGTAGAAGAAAGATGGCAAGCAATCGTCGTAAGTCGGCAGCAGAATCTTTTCTCTTATCCATGCAATGCAAATTGCACATGTGGAGAAACTTGGAGATTCATTTCCCCATGTGCCGATATATATATTGCCGATCTGTGCTCCTCCTCCTCCCATATCGGGAAGTCGGCAGTCCACGTTTCCGCGACTACATACATATGAATGTACAATGTACGTATATGAATGAATACTGACCATATAATCTTGTTAAATAGTGTTTGTAAATATCCATATCTCATAATTTGAGTGGTTGGGATTGATTAATTTTCAATAAATTAGTTTTCTTTTAAGAAAGCGTGTTAATAAATATATTGTAATTCTATAATTGAATCTCTTTTAACAAAGGATCCAACTTGGATGGTGTAGTTGACCAAATCTAAATAGTAGCTCCCATTTGCAAACCAACTAGCTAGTGGGTAACATCTTTTTGGGGCTTAGGATTGATCGTCACCTTTTTATTTATTCCACACATGCTGCTGCAGATTCATTGCATCTCCCTGTTCTTGGAAAAATGATCACAGCTTTCTCTTTCCCCACCGTAATAGATAAATCTCTAATCGTGTTTGTCGATGCTCCACAGCCTTTCAATTGGTCAAAGGAACATTCTAATCAATAGTACTTAAAAGTTAGTTAAGCAATTAATGGCATTTGATTCATTAAACAAATCACGTTTTCTGTTTTTATTTTTATTTTTTGAAATACTTAGAAATGTAATTTGTACTCACTCCCTGGCTAATCACAGTCAAATCTTACACACTGCTCGATATAGTTCTTTCTGTATTTGCACTAAATATCGTAAAAAAACCAATAAGTAATTTGTACATGATCGTTCTACTTTGTGCTTAAGTCAATTATTAATATTGTTGATTGTGTGACACAAACACAAGTCCTTTTTTATTCGGCACAAGTTATGGTACCATGCAATAGACAATTAGTTTCAACGCCTCAATTTAGTGTGATAGATTGGAGAATGAATCCTATTCTCTTTTCATTACGTGCATGAAGCTAGCTAGAGCATATGTAATTCATAATACATATTAAATCCGAAAGCTATACATGGAGCTTTTGGTGAAGAAAGTCAACCCTCTTGTTTCCTTGGAAAATGATCTTGCTTAGCTAGGAGCAAACGTTATAACGGCTGGCCTTTTTTTTTTTTTTTTTTGACAAGGGGTCACTTGTATTGCTTAACCAATAAAATCAGTTACAAAGAGGGGACACAAAACGTGAAAACGAATAAAAAAAGAACAGCCTCAAACATCCAGAGGAACACACACACGAGGAAGAGATCAGAACAAAAGAAAGTCAGTCATGATCCACCAAGACAGTGTCATTCCATTCTTGAGCCGCAACACAAAGCATCCGAAACACTCTTTGCATCCTCATTTATCAGAAAAAACTCAAAGCAAAGCTTCAGCTCATCTATAACAGAATTGACCATGATGATTGAACATTGCAACACCATATGATAACGGCTGGCCTTTGATGAGCACGTTTTCCACCAGGTCTTGGAACCTTGCACAAACTTTCTTCAATGGATGGATAGACACGAAAAATGAAGATGGAAGAGAGCAACGACGTGTGTTGGCTAGTCATCCATGGAGAGATCATATTTTTAAGCCCTTGAATTGGTTATACATCTCTTCTGGGCCAAGGGGATATCCACGTACGGTTCGACCAAAACCCAAAAGCTTGGTTCCCTTGCAAGAAATCAGTAGTCATTTGATAATTTCAAACACATGTTAACCCATTCAAATAAGGAATGGTTTAGCGTTCACCCTTAATCCTTTTCCAAAAGAGATTACCACCTAGCTAGCTTGCTAGCTGCTCCTAGCTGTTCCATAAACTGTCACCATCGATCCCTAGCTACATAATAAACCCGAGACAATTAACTGAAAATGAAAGAGAGCGACCACAACAATTATCATTGTCCTTTGCTCTTATAATCAAAGCTTCCCAACTCACAAAACAAGTCAGTTATTCTATTGGACCATTTGTCCTGACTATGTTTCGAGAAAGCTATTCTCTTTGATTACTCTGTTGATTTAGTTGACAAAGGAGGTGGGTCGATTTCTCAACATAATCTCACGTTATAAGAGATAATTGATGAAACACCCGCCAAGATGTAGGTGGAGATCTCACGTAAATCTCTCCTTCGACTTGGTTATTAAACTCAACCCAGACAGTTAAATTTATACCGTTTCGCATCAGGCAGTAGCAGGGAAGCCCTAATACGAGAGCATCCAAGACGTTGCAACAACATAGTTTGCAATGAATCGAAGCACCTGCTCTATTACGTTGCCAGAATTGAGAGGCACTTTATTAGAGGGTCTTCAATCGGTATATGACACCGGGGCACAGAATGAGTCAGACTACTCCAAGTCTCCAACTTGATTCTCAATGTGCAGTTCAATTGCTCCAGATAACAACGTATAGGAGAGATCATCAGGAGAATAATAAGTGCGCGAACCATATGCACCTAGCTAGCCGAGTGCATTCTTTTACTTCTCTGGTTTTCATTTCGTTACGATATTCTAGAAAGTGGGCAAGCGCGCGCGATAGACATAGTGGGAGCAATGATCAGAATTCAGAAGCACAAGTAGTGATTCATGTTTTGTCTAGTTTCGGCGGTGGAGCTAGCTAGCTTACCAAAATAATAGTAATGCGGGGAATTAAATTTAGAAGGAGAAGGAGAGGAAAAGTTGTCCACGGCGCCGGAGTTGATGAGAGGGAAATGTGAACGGGAAACGGATGATGAATGGAGAGACAGCGGGAGATAGGGCCGGGTTTAGTTGTCTGCTTCCTTCCGGCCACCACATTAATTAATAACATCAACCTCAAGTATGTTTGTTTATAGGGTACAATTACGCTCTTGATTTATTTGGAGAGTACACGATACATTCTACATTGTAAATTTGTAATTGTTATTATGATTATTTGTAGTTTTTGTAAAAATAGTCTTTTGTTGAAACTTAAAAAAAAAACAATTTATAAACAAAAGAAAAGGATTTCTAATAAAACATTTTAGTGTTTGATTTGTAAAGTATAGGAGATTATATCGATTTTAATATTTGTTGGAGCCAGAAATTTTCGTATCGCCTTACCACTGTCATACCATGATAATTATTACTAAAGTAATATGCGAGTGTTGTTAGTCTTATCATAGTAGTAAGATCATGATATAATCGCAGTGAAATAGACTTATAAAATCTTATCATAAATGGTATGGTGTTGGCATGAGTTGTGTGATAGTGTTAAGATAGTATATGAAATCTTTCTCTTTAAACAATAATTACATGATAATGATACGATAGTGTTTAGTGTTATCATATTTGTAAAATAATGATATGGCAGTGAACAAATTACAGCAAACACGTGTTTGTAAGGGGTTTTTTCCTCGTAATATAGCAAAATGGATATAATTATTTATTTTTATTTTTATAATTTTTTGAAATTCTAATTTAAAATGAATTATATTTTACCCAATTAAGAAATATATAAATTAGTAAAGTAGACTTTAACTGTTTATCAGTATCCTCTCTCCTTTGACATCCGTATCAATTAATAAAGAAAAGTAAAAGGGTGCAAAAATTACTAGGTTGCCCCTTCATGTCACTTATTAATTCCGGATCATTAGATAATATGGTAATGGTAATTTGATTTTTATAGGATTTTGTACCTATACTTTAGTACCCTATTCAATAAATAAATAATGATTCAATCTTTTGCCGACTAAATTTCCATAAAAGTCCAATATCTGCTTTACTAATTTGTGTATATGTATATACATTTAATGCAATTGTTCCATAGAATTAATGTGCACATGCATAAGCTAATTTGTATGAATACCCAAAGTCAAAAAGGAAATAGTTATTATTATAGAGAAAAGAACAAACACTGGATTCAGTGGATGTGTAAAATTCTTAGCTAGGGTTCAACATTAATAGTATAAAAAATATATATAAGGAAATTTTTTAATTTTATTCTTATCTATAGAATAACTGGAATGTATACCCCAAAGAGAAAGAATTTTTTTTTAAACACTAGGCTAATTAATTTACCTGCATTTTATCAATATTCCTCACGGTGGGGTTGGTTTAAACAAAACACAATTGACATAAGAGGTCAAAGCCCAAGGATTCTGCCTAATAAGTCTACTTAGTTGAATGACTAGATTAAAACTGATGAAATTGTGAATCGCCCATATATTTTGTGAATGATATATATACAATTTCATACGATCTATGGGTAACCTCGACATGACTATCATTAGGAAAATTGATAAACATGTCATTCATACTAAATTAATCAATAAGAAATTTGAGGGCTCCACATAGTTATAGTTTCACTTTGGAATACAAAGATAAAGTTGCGAACAGGGGATGTTGTTGTGACACTACAGGCAATAGCTATTTGTGAAAGTTTAGAGATTATTAATTAATCTAACTCATCTTGATTGTTCGTATCCAAATTACCCAACGACGAGGCATGTTTCCACCCTCAGGATCATGCATGGTCCTATATATAATGTACATCATGACCCCAAAGAAAGGAACATTGTGACTTGTGAGTACTAAAAGTAGAAACAAACAGCCAGCTAAACATTTGTATGCTCTCTACGTGCGAATAACTTAAACATACAAATTAAGTTGAAGGAAAACTCAAAATCGAATACAAAGAAAACGTATTGATGATCTGAATCCTCCCTGCAACATTCGTAGAATGGACTTCTATCTTTCTATAACCATGACAAAATAGTAAATACAAACACATAGATCCGATTAATTAGCTCAGACAGGGTGCTAATCCTCCCTTAACCAGACTAACTTATCTTAAAGAAAAAGTAAGAAGAAAAAAACTAAACCCATATCAGAGCATCTCTTCCACCAACCCCCTGACAGATCAGAAAGCCTCACGTTAACACTAGATTAATTATTGACCCGCAAAAGAAAACAATACATAAGACAATCTAATGGTGGCTTAAACATACTTTAATTCTACCAATTCCCTTTCCCTCCAGAAGCGGTTGGTTGTACATGCACACATGGTACGACCATATTACAAAAACTGTTCCAACACATGCCAAAGTAAACGGATCAACTTAACAATTGGCAGGAAAAATCTCTTCCCCATAACCAAAAAAAAAAAAAAAAACGGAAACTAAAATATTTCCCCAATCAATTAACTACTATATATACAAATACAACACATGGTAGCAAATAAAAAATGACCATTATTATATTCCCATAAAAATAAAAACAAAATAACCAAGAACAAAGAGGCAGGGTCATTAATTCCTCCCCCAAAAAAAGGGCCATTATTTTCACGTTGTCATAATATATAAACGTCAACTCCCCTCGTTGCAAATCTACACACACTGCTCCACTCTCTCCTCTCCATCGAGATTCCCTCTCCCCCCTCTTAATCACTAATCCCACTAATTACCCTCCTCTTAATCCGCTCTTAACCACTCTTTTCCCCTTCATGTTCGTCACCATTTCCCAATCCATTATCCATCCTAATCACCTCCCGATATAGCTAATCACCATCTTATCCCTAGCACCAGCTGGAAGAAAAAAAAAAAAAAAGAAAGAAAGGGGAAAAAAAGCCATGACCGGCGGCGGCCTCCAGGAGTGGCCGGAACCGATCGTACGGGTCCAGTCCCTGTCGGAGAGCGGCCTCCACGTCATCCCCGACCGCTACGTCAAGCCGCCCCACCAGCGCCCGACGACCACCCGCCACCGTGACGCCAGCAACATCCCCATCGTCGATCTCGGTGGCGGGCAGCAGTCGGGGGAGGAAATCTGGGCCGCGTGCCGGGACTGGGGATTCTTCCAGGTGGTGGGCCACGGGGTGAGCCCAGAGCTGATGGACCGGGCCCGGGTGGCGTGGCGGGAATTCTTCCACCAGCCCATGGAGGTGAAGCAGCGGTACGCCAACTCGCCCAAGACCTACGAAGGCTACGGCAGCCGCCTCGGCGTCCAGAAGGGCGCCGTCCTCGACTGGAGCGATTACTATTTCCTGCACTACTTGCCGGCGGCGTTGAAGGACCACGACAAGTGGCCGTCCCTCCCTTCCGATGTCAGGTCCGTCTCCATTTCTCCTCCTCCCCCGGTAATTAAATTTTAATTTACTGCTCGTAGTGGGTAATTAATTAATTATTCTTTTCAGGTCTCCGTCTCTGTCTTGAATCTTGATAATGAAGTTTTTTTTTTTAATTCACCTGTAGTTTTCTATGGTGAGAAACCGAATTTATAATCCTTTTATTTTTGGGCCTCTTGTTCGATGTGTCAGATTAACGTCCTATGAATTTTTATCATCGTACCCACGAAACGGGTGGTCATAAACTTGGGGTTTTCCCCACTTTGGCTGGCTAGCTAGTTGATAAGAGGGACGGGTGAGAGAGATTGTTTGTGTTTCGAGATATAAATCGAATTTTGTACCGTAATGTTAAATGTGACGGTCTGATTGTCGATACATCATGATTTTATTACATGTATAAGTTCAGTTTGTATTATAAAGAAATTTGTACGTTGCAAACTAAACTCAGCTTGTCGTATTGTCCGTATCGTATTCATATCATATGTACGCCATTTTTCAGGAAAGTGATTGACGAGTACGGGAAGCAAGTGGTGGCGCTTTGCGGGAGACTGATGAGGATATTATCGTTAAACTTGGGATTAAACGAACGATGTCTTCAGGACGCATTTGGAGGGACAGAAATAGGGGCGTGTATGAGGGTGAATTTCTACCCGAAATGTCCGCAGCCGGACCTGACACTCGGCCTGTCGTCGCACTCCGACCCCGGCGGTCTGACCATTCTGTTGCCGGACCACCAGGTGCCGGGGCTTCAGGTTCGGAGAGGGGACGATTGGATCACGGTGAAGCCGGCGAAGCATGCCTTCATTGTCAACATCGGCGATCAAGTTCAGGTAATTAACGGGGAGTATCAAACTTGCTTAAAGCAGTTAAAATGTTTTGTTAAAAGATTTTAAAAAATAACTTAACACTTTTTGTCTCTTTCAATTTCTCCCCGTTTCTTTTACTTTCCTGCATCTGGGACCAAGGGTATCTAGAGCACGTGGGCTGGGCCACGTTTTGATATGGACAGTTTTTATCGACTGTTTAGGGAGCAACGGTGTCGTATGGAGGTTAGTTTGTTTATAATCATAGGTTTGATTGAGGGGAAAGGATGCATGAATATAAAATGTCCATCATGTTTGACACCCAGCAGACAAGTTTGGTTTGTGATTGAACTTGCTTCCAGTTAAAATTAGGTTATCCTTTCATCAAGATAAGATAATTCTTTTGGAATCTGAAAAACACATCGTCATTAATTTATCCAAATACCCGAATCTCAAGGGGATTCCTTAACAATATTGATATCAACATTTCAAACATATTTTAATCTCTCAAATTATCGAGACCAACTAGTTTTCACAAAATATTATATATGTTTGGCACAAACTTTTGAAGTGCTTTTCGCGTCCAAAAGGTTAAATCGAATCAAAGATCTCTATGAACAAGCCATTTGAGAAAGTTTAAAAGTATTTTTTTTTTATAAAATAACAGCAAATTATTTAATGATAATTTGAAACTTACATGAAGTGTTATTTCTACAATACCCTTGTTGAGTTTTAAATTATTTAATGATCATTTTATTTAATTTGAAACTTACATGAAGTGTAATTTCTAGAATACCCTTTTTGAGTTTTAAATTATTTAATGATAATTATCATAAAAATGAATACGAAAAATTTATTTACTACAAAAAAATCCAGAAATATTTATGATTAGGTTTTGTTTTTATATTTGAAATTATTTTTACTCTTTTTATATCACTTCATATATACTAGAAGATAATTTTAATAGTTTATTAGCCAAATATTCAACAATTTTTTTAACAATTCTCTACAAATTTCAGCATGAGATAGTTTCTATAAAAGTTACGACAAATTATTCTATATAAAAAATTACGAAAAAATTAATCCATTAAAACATTTGATTGAGAGGTCTTTGTATTCAAATTTTCACCATCCGAAATATTATTCATGGATTGAAGGGAGGTGATGGAAAATGATATATTTGGTGTTGTTTGTCTGTTTGCTCTCTCCTCCCCACTTTCCATCTTTGTGTTCGTCTCATAGATCACAATGCCTATAGCAGTACTACGTACGTTTTCAGCTTCATATCATCTCGAAGTGGCATGATGTGGACTTTACCTTCACTACATTACTAAATAGTTTGGTCCACAATGTTTGTTCGCCACTACTTTTCTAATAGAGAAAGTGGGGAAAAGAACAGTTTGTCTTATATTTTTTTAGCATGTGGGGAAACTGTTTTCTAGATAGTTATAATAATAATTATATTCAAAATTATTAGAAAGCAATATTACTTCTTGCTAAAATCATCATTGATGCACTAACTTTGACTTGTCAAGCCATTATGGTTGTGTGTTGTAATCTTGAAACACTTTCAATCAGTTCTTGGATATTAGAGACTATATGCTCTCACAAGTTGCAATAATTACAAATCATTTTATAAAATGCTAAGAGTGAAAGTACTAAAATGTTACAAAAAGGTGAGGTACTAAAACCTAACTTGTGAAGCAACTTTTTTATCCACCCGAAAGTTGAATTAAACGAACAGAAAAAAAACTAAAGGCGTTCAATTGTAATTTACAAAAATCCATTAATCCAACGCTTTAACCCAATTAGGCAATTATCAGCGAGGTTTGATCCTTATGAATGGACTAAATGAATTTGGGTATGTGAATATTTAATGAATGGGTTCGATTATAAATGGTGGATTTGGATTGTCATTTACCTATTTCATTAGTTACAATAGGATTTTTCCGTATATTATGGTTGTTAATTGAGTATATTTTTTTTTTAACGGTGGTTAGGTGTTGAGCAATGCAATCTACAGGAGCGTCGAGCACAGAGTGATAGTGAACTCCGCAAAGGAAAGAGTGTCACTAGCTTTCTTCTACAACCCAAAGAGTGATATTCCGATCCAACCGGTTAGTGAACTTGTAACCAAAGAGAGGCCTTCCTTGTACCCACCCATGACTTTTGACCAGTACCGGTTATACATAAGAACCAAGGGTCCATGTGGCAAGTCCCAAGTGGAGGCTTTGAAATCCCCGCGCTGAAATTTTATACATATGGTTGAAGCTCATTTGAGTTCATTTCATGGTGGTCAATCCGGTTCGGTTGTCGAATTCGAGATAGCACCTAGTTTATGGGTCCAAATGTGTAAAAGTAGAACCGTCATTTTCTTTGATTAGTAGTTTTAAGTGTACATCTTAAGTGAGGAAATAAGACACTTCATTGCAAAAAATATGCCAAAATTCGTTGCAATCTAAAAGAGTTTGGCTGCTCGTATAGATATTATACGAGAAGTTGAGATTGTCAGTTTGATTTTTTTTCGGTTTAAATCAACCTGATAAAAACACACTTGTTGATTTTTTATATCGATCCCAAAGCATTTGTTACAAATCGATTTTCATTGAGCCGAAAATTCAATAAGAAAATGACCACCGCGATCCCATACGTGACCCATACCAAATCAATCGCTTTGAGCTATACGTGTAGCTTTGTCTATCAAGAATACTGCATCTGCTCTCTTTAATGTTGAACTCAGGACAAGATTTATTGCTGGACTTAGTCCTTAGACCCGCAACAGTTGGGCTGGCCCACGAACAAAAAGAAATGTTTCGTTAAATCTTGTTGGACTTGGACCTGCAAGCCCATCATTCGTTCAATTCTCCGTCCCCGCATTTCTAAGGATATCAAAGGCCGGGATCCAGGGCAACGGCCGACGGGAACTGCAACCTGCAAAAGACGCCGGCTGCCGGAGAGAAAGATGCAGAAGAAGGCACTGATATTCGACGGCGAGGTCCTACTGAGGCGGCTACCTAAGCAAGAAACAAGACCTGTTCTGTGTCTGTCCCCAATTTCTGACGGAACTTCCTTCCCTCTCTATGTTTTCCTCCCATTGTGAGGGTCGTTTGATTCCTGTCTCCGGCGTCCGTCTCGCTCTTTCTCCAACTCTTCGCCGTTTTGAAGTCTGTAACAACCTGATTTCGTCTTCGCTTCTCGTCTCCGCGATTTCCAGGCGGTAATTAGTTTCTTCTACTTCTCGAGTAAATTAGGAGTTTCTGTCTAATACGGCCAATCGCATACGCCATTGTAGGTCTAACAGTCCCAAATTCCTATTGCTATCTCGTTGTAGTAACTTCATTGTTTGGTTTAAGGATTAATCTGGAGCCGGCCTCCAGATTCGATGTTGCTCTAATACTCAAAACTTCACTATCAGGCAGGCGGGCGCCTAATTGTGACATGCGGAATCTGCCAAATCCTAGGATGATTAATCTTCCCATTCCTGGTTTGATTTTCCCTCTTGGAGGATTCTGATTAGATTTTTATTTGAATCATTAATTTGCAAGCTGACTCATAGGTACATAGTAAATGGGAAGGCGGCAGCTTTGCTTGAATGAGAGGTTCTGAGTAAAGGGTAGTCTTTTTCATTTTCTCGTCTTCTACTTTCCCCACAGAGCCATTTTCTTCTGTTCGCTTTAATTTAGGCACTATTAGTGTTCGTGAAATGCATTTTGTTTGATTCGTTTGTTGACGAGTTTGAGCTTCATTGTTTTCGAAATGGAGATATTGCATCTACCAGTTGTTACTTTCAACCTGTGCATGCTTTGCATCGGTCTATGCTCAACAATTTATGTTTCAGGTGTTGAAGGTGTCAGCAATGTGACTGATCGACTCGCATTGCTCGACTTGAAGGCTGGTTTGATAGATGGGCCATATGGAACCTTGAGCTTATGGAATGACTCCATTCATTTTTGTCAATGGCCTGGAGTTGTGTGTGGGAGTGGGGATCAGAGGGTCACTGCTCTGAGGCTGGACGGTCTTGCTTTGGGTGGCTCCATTTCTCCTTCCATTGGGAACCTGACATACCTCTCAGAAATTCAACTTGCCAGCAACAGCTTGAAAGGTACACTTCCCAAAGAGATTGGTCAGCTTTCCAGGATGCAGGTTTTCAATCTGACCAAAAATTCTCTCACTGGTGAAATTCCTGCCGAGCTGACAAATTGCTCCAATCTCGAAAGCATCTCGTTATCGGACAATAATTTTGTGGGTGACTTTCCATCCTGGTTTGGGTATCTCTCCAAGCTCACTCACTTAGAAATAAATAAAAACAATATAACTGGAGTTATACCACAATGCATTGGGAATCTCTCTTCTCTTGTGGTTCTGTCGGTTTCGAGGAACAATATTATGGGCAGCATTCCAGACCTTGGTGGACTTAAGGATCTGTCTACTCTTTCTTTATCCCAAAATCGGCTCTCTGGAACACTGCCATCATCCATTTGTAATCTGTCTTCTCTTGAGTTACTTTCTGTTGCGGACAACATCTTATCTGGACAACTTTTACCCAACATGGGTCTGTGTTTTCCTAAACTCTGGTGGTTATCTGTAGGGATCTGTCAGTTTTCCGGAGAACTACCTTCTACTCTCGGCAACATGTCAAGTCTGGAGGTTCTTGATGCTGGTACAAATTATCTGACTGGTCGAGTGCCTGATAACTTGGGAGTGCTCAAAAATCTGAACTGGCTCAGTGTTGAAGATAATAGGTTGGGTGGTACCTCTGGAGATGACTTCAGTTTCTTAGGCTCTTTCATGAATGCTACCAAACTTGAAGTTTTGAGTTTGGCAGGTAATGGGTTTAGAGGTGTGTTTCCTAGTTCCATAGTCAATCTTTCAAGCATTACATGGCTTACTCTTGGGAGTAATGGTATATACGGTGAAATCCCAGAATCAATTGGTAACCTTGTCAACTTGACTATTTTTGCTGTCGAGAATAATTCTCTCACTGGTCGAATCCCCAGTTCAATTTGCACTCTTGAGAACTTGGGTCAACTGGGTTTACAATTTAACCAGTTATCAGGTTCTGTACCATCCTGTCTTGGTAACCTGAAGCTTCTGTTCCTTGTAAATCTGGGCCACAACAATTTTTCAGGAGAAATTCCTCTCTCCTTGGCCAACTGTTCGTCGATGCAGCACCTCTTCTTTGCTAGTAATCAGCTTAGTGGCAGGATACCAGCTAATTTATTGGGTCAACTGCCCCAATTGATCTCAGTCCGACTGGATCAAAATTCCTTGACTGGCTCCTTCCCTCCCGATGTGGGGAGCTTGAAACACTTGATGACTTTGATTGCAAGTAACAACAAGTTGAGTGGTGCTATTCCAGAAACACTTGGAAACTGCCTGAATTTGGAGTACGTTGACTTGTCAGGAAACTATTTCCATGGAAGCTTACCTACATCTCTCAGCAACTTGAAAGGAATCCGGTTTCTAAACCTCTCTCGCAACAATTTGTCAAGCAGCATTCCGGAAGAACTACAGGGGCTTCAGTTCATGGAGCACTTGAATCTGTCATTCAACCAGCTAGAGGGCCAAGTTCCAAGGAAAGGAGTTTTTGCAAATGCCAAGACAGTTTCAGTTGCAGGAAACAAAGGACTTTGTGGTGGCATCCCATTATTTAATCTTCCAGTGTGTGCTAGTAGAAACACAAGGGTGGCGAAGAAGCTCAAACTTCCCCTGAAATGGATTGTAGCTGTAACAGTAAGTTGCAGCCTCTGTGTAGTGTTGATCACTATTATTTATATTGTTTTCAGTTGCGAGAGGAGGAAAAATCAGAACGTGGATTTGTCTCAACCTTTTGGGGCAAACAAGTTTCTAATGGTGTCTTATAAAGAACTGTTTGATGCCACTGATGGGTTTGCCCACTGTAACTTGATAGGCACGGGCCAGTTTGGTTGTGTGTATAGAGGATTTCTCAGTGAAGATGAAAGACCAGTTGCTGTAAAAGTAATGAACCTTCAGAAGCATGGAGCGTCAAGCAGTTTTACAGCTGAATGTGAGGCTTTAAGAACGGTTAGACACAGGAATCTTGTCAAGATAATAACTGCTTGTTCAAGCATGGACAACAATGGTAACAATTTCAAAGCGTTTGTGCTTCAGTTGATGCCTAATGGGAGCTTGGAGAGTTGGTTGCATAATCGGTTGCATGAAAAAGGGGATGATGGTGAGTCGGGATATCTGAATCTTTCCCGAAGGTTGGACATAGCACTTGATGTGGCCCATGCATTGGAGTACCTTCACCGTGATTGTGAGACTCCCATTGTTCATTGTGACCTCAAGCCTAGCAATGTTCTTCTTGATGATGACTTGGTTGCTCATGTTAGTGACTTTGGCTTGGCCAAACTCTTTGCCAGGAGTGGTGGTACAGTTCCCATATCGTCATCAGTTGTTAGGGGAACCATTGGTTATGTTGCTCCAGGTATGAATCTTTTCAATTGTACTTTTTGTGTACTGGTACATTAGAGCAAATGATTATAGGTTGTATTTGTTTCAGCCTGAAAAGTCTTTGCTTATAAACTGGGAAAAAATACTTCATCAATCTGACTATTTAAAGCAGTTATTCATGATGGACACCACAAATTGTTAAAATCTAAAGGCAGCTTACGAAAAGAAATTCATTTCCGTCTTGTTCTCTTAAAAAAAGGATCTTATAGACTATGGGTTTAGCCCAGAGCAAGCTGCACTATCATGTAATAAGTAATTTATGAACCCAGATCGATAATAAATAAAAGCCGGAGTCCTGTTTTCCACTAGAAAAACAAAATAATCCATCTAACTGCCATCAATCACCTTTTGACTACTAAAAGTATCTTATAGCTCATCAACTAAAAAATTTCTGAACCGTGACCAAACACAAATTTTCTTCACTTCTACTGCATTGTATAAAAAGCTACTTTGCATTTAGCAAAATCTAGAACAAAGAAACCATACAGTTGTACATAGCTTAATTTCTCCTAAAATTACACTAACTTGGACACTAATCTCTATTCAGAGTACGGATTGGGCTGCTCTGTTTCCCCAGAAGGAGATATCTACAGTTATGGGATTCTTTTGTTGGAGATGATTACAGGGAAGAAGCCGACAGATGAAATGTTCATCGCCGGTATCAGCCTTCACAATTATTGCAAGATGGCATTGCCTGATGATATCCAGGGCATCTCAGATCCATCATTGTTTGAAGAATCTTATGAAGAGAGGCATATGAAGGAGTATAGATTGAGGTGTTTGGTTTCTCTGGTTCAGGTAGGAGTTAAGTGTTCTGCTGAGTTGCCAGGTGACCGGATGAAAGTTGCTGATGTGGTCATAGAACTTGGTGGCATCAAAGCCAGGATTGCATCATCAAAACCTCGATCAAAATCATACAAATCCATGTTTCACAGTGAGCCTAATGAAGAGATTCTGGAAATTGCCTGCTGATTCTGTACATCATACTGTAGCTTTGCTGTTTTTCTCCCGTCATATGCAAGAAAGTTGGAAAACAAGACATGAATGCTGTGGATTTCCCCTTTGTTTCCCGGCTCTCTACTCGCTGGCGGTAATTTCTTAGCTACTTTCGCCTTTATATTCGGTTTTAACTGTGGCTTAGCTGACCAACAAAACAAAGGGAAAGCAAGTACAGAAATATATAACGATATAGGTCACGTTATAGTATTTTCTATTCCACTTAATTGGAAGCAATATAATCAATGCACACTGAGCTAGGAGCAACACTTGTTCAACCCAGATTCTCACTGCTACTTAAATTTCATGCCTGGTTCAGCACTTACACATATCTCTGTTGTTCTTTCGTTCCTTGATGTAC
This sequence comes from Linum tenue, assembly GCA_946122785.1. NCBI lineage: Eukaryota > Viridiplantae > Streptophyta > Magnoliopsida > Malpighiales > Linaceae > Linum > Linum tenue. The sequence continues at coordinate 19,656,685 of CAMGYJ010000005.1, forward strand.
CTCAACCTTCAAAACAGGAGTTCAATCTTCTCTATGTTTGTTCAGGGTTTAAACTTGGCCACCTGCCCTTATTCCATATCAATTCTGGTATGGTGGTCTCAATCGTATCAATGTTCTTTTGGATGCTGACACGACCGATCGCTTTTGCGGCTTTGGCTCTAGGCATAAGTTTTTTCTGCATTTACTTTATTGATATTCTTTGATCCAAATCAATTCCCTTTAAGCTATAATTGATCCGTGTTTTTTTCCCCCTCCAATTTATGAAAGGGGAAGCACTTCTTCTGCCGTTTCTTTCATCTGTATTTAGGGCACTAGATTAAGACGGTTATATACCTCTGTTCAGGCATGGTAATAATTGAAGTACATAATAGCTAGATTAAGTTTAATTTACTACTGTTTTAGCTGTTTTTCCTAGCCGATTCCGTAATTTGGTAGATTAGACATTGAGGTTCTCTTCGAGCTCGACCGTGGCTGCAGGTTGTATATAGAAGACTAGTAAAGGCAGATGCTGCTGGTTACTGGTAGATTGACTAGGCCAAAATATCAGTAGGAATTCAAGAATGGAATAACTGTTAAGGAATGTGGTCAGAAGGCCTTTTAGAGAGAAGAATCAGATTGTGACGCTGGTTAACGTAACTAAGCTATATGTTGAACTTAAAGTACCAGTTTAAGGTCCTAATTACAACTGATGGTAACATCAAGACAATCATTCAGCTACATACAGGGACCTGCTTTTGCGCTTTCACCCTCGGGCAAGGCCGATCCAACAAGTTTGTTCCTCACAGATACAAGCTTTAATGCAGCTTCCCTAATACCGAGTCTCTCTTGTGGAATATCTGATGAACAAGCAAGACCAACTTCAAATATGGATATCAGAAGCTCCTCAGATTTTTCGCTCTTTGGAATGTACTCTGAGCTGCTGGTGCTGGCATGGCTCGTCACTCCAAGAAGTAGTTCATCAAATAAAGCTTGATCCACTACCTTTGCTGCTGACTTTTCTAGTAAAGCAAATTGGACGAAGTTATGGAGGTTCAAGCCTGCTCCCAAACTCTCATCAGTTGGCCTCCTTCCAGTGAACATCTCAAGCAGGAGGATGCCGTAGCTATACACATCACCTTGTATTGACACTAAATTTCCCATACCATATTCTGCAGTTATAATAAGGAAAAAATCAGAGAAGGTTGCAATGATGTGAGGCAATGTTGTTTGTTGTTTTGGAGATGAATATGAAATGAGAAATTGCTATCAGGTACCAGGGAAATCAGAAATGTTTACCTGGAGGAGCATAGCCAACAGTTCCCCTCACTCCAACCGAGCTAGTCCGCCCTTCAAAGGAGCGTTTGTCAAGTGATGAAAGGAATCTTGCTAGCCCGAAATCACCCACATGTCCTGTCATGTCATCATCAAGAAGAACATTGCTCGGCTTGAGATCGCAATGAACTATGGGCGTTTGGCATTGGTGTTGGAGATAATCAAGTGCTGAAGCTACATCGATCGCGACGTTTAGTCTCTGGAGGAAATCCAAGCTTCTTGGAAGGTGGCCAGTTCTCTGCACTGGATGATGGAGCCATTCTTCTAGGCTACCATTAGCAAAGAACTCATATATGAGAGCTTTGAAATCATTCCCATGATAATCCACGCTTGAGCAGGCTGTTACTATCTTCACCAAATTCCTGTGTCTGATATTTCTCAGAGCTTCACATTCTGCAATGAAACTCTTAGAAGCTCCCCGGCGCTCAAGCTTGAACACTTTTATAGCAACAGTTGCTCCATTTTCATCCATGACTCCCTTGTATACAGAACCAAAGCTTCCTATGCCAATCAAGTTTGCCGAGGAAAAGCCATTTGTTGCTTTGTGGAGCCTTTGATAAGATGGTTGCAAGGGTGGATCACTTGTGGAAGAATCTACATGCTCTTTTCTTCTCTTCCTCATTAGACAAAGAAGCAAGCAAGTTGCCGTGAAGGACACAAAAAGAAGACTAGAGATTGTTGATATGAGAATCTTCCATTTACGGCTCAATCTCCTTCCCGGCTGGTTAAATTGGCATGCTGGAAGATGAAGTTCAGCAATACCCCCACAAAGCTTGTTGTTCCCTGTAATTGAAACCACACTGGCACTCTTGAAAACTCCGCCTTCTGGCACTTGACCCTCAAAATTGTTACTGGACATGTTTAGAAGTTGGAGCTGGGTGAAGTCCTCCAAAAATTTTGGAATTTGCCCAGATAAGTTGTTCCCTGATATATCTAATATCCGAACACCTCTGACCGAACTTAAAGAAGAAGGGATAGCCCCCTGCATGAGATTGTTTTGCAAGTTCAGCAACTCCAGTCTGACACAACTGCCTAGACTACCTGGTATGTTGCCTGATAACATGTTATGAGATAGATCCAAAGTTTCTAAGTTGGTGAGGCTTCCCACTTCATAGGGAAGGATGCCAGTAAACTGATTATGAGACAAGTTTAAGAGAAGTGACAAGGAAGAAAGACGCATGATTTGTGGGGGGATGACACCACTAAGATTGTTGTCGGAAAGGTCCAAAGCTATTAAATCTTTGCAATTTTCAATAGCTGCAGGAATTTCTCCCTGTAGCTGGTTTCTTGCCAACCTCAGTCTATTTAATCTGGTCAGGTTTCCAATAGACTGCGGAACAGATCCCGAGATGCTATTGCTAGCTAAATCCAACCACTCTAAAGTTCGAATGTTCCAGATGGCGGAAGGAATTGTACCTGAGAGATTGTTATAAGATGCCTCGAACCTCTGCAAGCTGACAAGGTTTTGTATTCCACTTGGAAGGTTTCCTGATATTTTGTTGGCACTGAGGGTAAGGATCTTAAGACTAGTTGACAAGTTGCCAATATGCTCCAGCAAGCTACCTCCAAAGTTGTTGCCGGCAATGGACATGAGTTCCAAATTTTTGGCATTGGTCAAAGAAGAGAAGAAGCTCAAATCATTAGCCTCCCCACCTCCAAGAGAGTTGTTGTAGATGAGAAGGCGCATAAGGTTGCGAGAGCTTGCCATACTAGGCATGCTCCCTGTAAAATTGTTGACTTGCAGTTGAAGGAAAACCAAATTGGATGCATTTGATAAGGAAGCTGGAACGGTGCCAGTGAAATGGTTAAAAGCCACATCTAAGCTTCTCAGATTTGGAAGCGATATTCCAAGGTTCCAGGGAAGATTGCCATGGAGTTGGTTCATTCCAACATACAGATCCGTGAGAGAAGATAAATTGAAAATGGAGTCAGGGATTTCACCGGACAAGTTGTTCATCTCCAGAGACAGAACACGAAGGCTTTTCAATCGCCCAAGAGCATCAGGTACGATTCCACTGAAGCGGTTGTTTCCTAGTACAAATCTTTGAAGAGATGACAAGTTGCCAAAAGAGGGAGGGATGCTTCCCGTTAGACCGTTGACAGGCACAATAAGCTGTTGGAGCTTTTTCAAGTTGCCAATTTGCATTGGCAACTCTCCCGCCAGCTTGTTGTTTGCTGCATGAAATACAGTGAGAGCCGAGCATCCCGAGATGGTGGATGGAATCACGCCGCTTAAAGAGTTATTGAAGACCAACAGACGCTGCATTCTGTGAAGGCGGCCAATTTCAGGCGGGATCCCATTACTGAAGCTGTTGTTGATGAGATTCAGCTCTACCAGAAAGCTGAGATTGCCAATGTGTTCCGAAATGGAGCCAGAGAGCTGCCGAGACTGCAGGTTTAGAACTGCGACTCGCTGGTGTCTTGTGGAGCAAGTAACACCATGCCACTGACACAAGTAAGTCGAATCATTCCACGAGCTCAAGACTCCCAAAGGGTCCCCAGAAATCATGGCCTTGAACTCCAGCAATGCCATGCGATCCGTCTCGTTACTCAGAATCCCTGATGTAGCAGCAATTAGGAAGAAGCTGAAGCAGCACAGCTCAAGAACCACAGCCGCGAAGACACGCGGAGATCCTGAACCCATCTTGGTACCCACGAACTCTTTTCTCAACTTTCAAACTCTTTTCCCCTCCAACAGAAGGGCTAGTGATATGATAATATGAATGGCTTGCTTCTAATCTACTTCTTATGGTGGGATCATTAAGGTTTTAAGAATGCTAGTTGTTGGTCGAGTTGGTTCTCTGTTGTCTTCTTGATTATATATTTGGAACTCGAAGCGCGGATTTAGCAGGTTTCCATGAAAGTGTTGTGGAGCTGCAAATATTAATATTTGCAGGCAGTTGACGCACAGCAGTCTTAGTTTAACTAAATTTAAGCTTAGAAACGACCTGTGTCAGCATTTATTTTAGTGACATACACATCTTTGTCATTAGAGTTGTTAAATGATCTAGGCTCGAACATGAATCGAACCGGGTGTTTGTACTAAAACATACTGAATGTAACCCGTAACAGAGGTTGTGTTAAGAGTATCAGAGAACCAGTTTCACGCCGTTATGAAACCTGGTTCGATTCAAGACAGATTAGTTCTTCTGTTCTGTTTGGGGTTGAATCAAGTACAGGTATCAATTCAACAGCATGGTTAATGATATTAGGTAGGAATGTATTAGTAATTTACTGTCCAATTATGTGCAGTCATTAGGAGTGGAATCAACTTGGAAATGAGTATGGAACGACTTAATTGTTAATTGTCTGGAGATTTGGGACAGCAGTCCTCCAAAGTCTCCACCGCCAGAATTAATAATTTAGCTTATGCAACTTGCATTTGAATATCTACGCATAAAATACAAAGAGATGTTAGATAAGTTGAACTCCATTTCTACCTAAAGCTCATAATTCAGCATGACGATGAAATTTCTAACCCTATCATGAAAACAGTTGTGCTTAATTTTCTTAATCATAATTTAAACTGACTTTCCCTTTTTTGTCATTTACTTGCAGAGACTATGATCCCAATCAGCATGAAATGGCCACGTTGGCTGTTGGGTTTGCCAAATTGTTGACTAGACTCGGGTAAGTTACTTATTTGGTCACAAAGCACACCTACAAATATCAGTTTTGGATACTAAAACCGTCTTTGAGACATCTAAAGTAATATCGAAATCATTACGTTACCATATTAGCCATAAGCAAATGGACGAACATACAACTTAGAGTGAAACGAGACATGAGCAAAGACACAGGAAAACATAAATAGTTTGCATACTTTGCCATTTGCATTTCACAACATCAAGATCTAAAACCAGTAGAATATCGGCGAACTGCAGGATCGTTCTGAAACTTGCACATGTCCTCAACACTCAGACTCACCCACGCTTCAATCCCTTCCCCATCCTTGCCGTCGATGAGCAGCGCGACGTTATCCATCATGTTGAAGTACCCCACCCACGCCGGTTTCCCCCATCCGAAATCCGTCTCGTAGAACGGGAACCTGCACCAGCTGCTGAATCCGATCGCATTCTTCCTCCAATGCTCCTCCACAAACCGTCTAACTAGATCCGAATACACTACCGCACAATCGCCTATAATAGGACCTTCCTCGACCTTTCTTCCGAACACCTTTCTCATGTTCTCGTCATTCACCATCGCCACAGACTCCCTCAGCTTCGCAGCCAGCTGAGCACGCACCTCGTTCTCTTCTTCTTCTTCTTCTTCTTCTTCTGCTACTCTTTTTGTATTCATGTAACTTATTGGCCACTTCACAGACATTGGCAGTGGCACGAGGTTCCCCATTGCTTGGTCTGGCAGAGGAGGGATCATCCTCGGCCGCACATTCACCAACATGCCCGCGTGGTGATGGTGATGCTGCTCGTTCTTCTTGTCCCGGGCGATGGCTATCACCGCCGCCCAGATCAGGGCCGACACTGCCTCTACCCGACTTGGGCGTTGCTGCTGCTGCTGCTGCCAACAGCTCTGAATCCCACTTCTCAGAGCAGCAATTTGGGAGCCTTCAAATAGAAACCTTTTGATCTTTGTGTCTGGAGGAGGAGTGGTAGTAGTAGTGCTCGAGCTGGCGACCGTCGGGGTTGCATTGATCGTGATGGGCGGAAAGATGGAAGAGCAGTCCACGACGACTGATCAAACATGCGCACGAGGTTTCATATCTAAAAATTAAATATAGTTAATACGTAATTCTCCAAAATTTGTCAAAATCTTACCTGGCTCAACCACGGACCCCGCTCAAGAGGTGTGGATGGTGCTCCACGCTCGAAGGAAACAAGCCAGAGTGCAGGCATCGGCCACACCATGCCACACGCATACGCCAATCGCCACACCCCCGCACTCAAACAAGTTGAGTTGCACGGCCAAAAGGACAAGCCTACCCTCCGAGTCGACCCGCCTCCCTCGAGGCAGGCAAGGGAGCAAGGCCAGCAACCTGTCCTCGTCGGGCCGCTGAAGAGCGCCCGACATGTCTCCTCCGTCTACCACGTAAGCTTCCACGAACTCGACGCCCTCGTCGTTGCACTCGATGGTGGAGGCGTCCCTGTAACGCCCAGCCAGCGGGTAGTACAAGCTTAGGGTTTTCGAGAGAGAGCTTTTCAGTGCATCGGCAAGAACATTGTTGTCACCGCAATGTGTTCGAGATGTGCCTCTCCCTTGGGATGGGTAGAAGAGGCAGATCGGGACGTAGACGCTAGGTGTCTTCTGGTCCAGAACGGTGAGGTTGTGGAGTTTCAGGTGAGCGGGCGTGGAAGGAAGTGGTTTGATTGTTTCTCGGGTTCTAATCTCAACTTTTAGAGCCATGTCTAGTGCTGTTGGAAATATTGGGGTGGTTGTACATTTGATTTATATATTGGTTGGTGTAAGGGTGCGACGTACCAAGGTTTTTTGTAGGATATGACCGGCCTTGGCTAAAGAAAAATATACCGACAGATGAAGCACGTAACTAATACTAGCAACTAAATGTGGGATCAAAGAACAGGTCAAAGATACCTGTCGCCGGACAAAGTGTTTCTGGGTTTCTTCCTTCCTTAGGCTTTGGCTTTGGCTTGTTCGGTCCTTTTTGTTCATCTACATATTGTTAGCGTCGCCAAACTATGTGGCTGGCTGGCAAAAATGACCTTTAATTAAGCATCAGCCTCAGCCAAATTCCTGGGTCGGATTCCTAATATGGGCTTAGAATTTGCCTTCCCCGTTGGATTTCGGAGAAGGATGTTTGGGCTTGAAATCATGAGCCCATGTTGCCCATCGGAAATTATGCTTCTAGGTCGATGAGATGCCAAGTACATGATTTTACTACAAGCTAAGTCTACAACCTAACAACCATACTAGAACTCATACAACTCAAGGTTGCACAACAAAGCAAGTTATTCACCTGCTTTCTGCAGTTGAGAAGGTTCCATAAGAAGAAACTTCCTTACAGAAACAAGCCTTGCTAATACTTCACTCATACTAATCCTCTCATGTGGCGAATCTGAAGAACAAGTGACACCGATTTTGAGAATGGAGACGAGAGACTCCTCAGGTATCAGGTTGTTGCTGCTGCTGGTTTCCTCCGAGCTGCTAATGCTGCTGCTGGCACTGCAATGGGTCGCTTGATCAAGAAGTAACTCGTTCAGCAGAGTCGGATCGACAACTTCAGTTGTCGACCCTTCGAATAAGGCATGCTTGACGAAACCATGAAGGTTCGCGCCTTCTTTAAAACTCTCTTCGGTTGGCCTTCTTCCGGTAAACATCTCGAGCAGGAGGATCCCGTAGCTGTACACATCACCTTGTATCGAAACTTCATTTCCCATACCATATTCTGCAATTGTACAACATAAGAACATTAGGGAAAGAATTAGGAAAAGGAGAAATGAATAATGAATTTGTATCTCAAATGCACTTACCAGGAGGAGCATAACCAACAGTTCCCTTTATGCCAAGGGTGCTTGATCCCTGGCCAGTTGAAGAAGTATCTGCAGTAGTAAACTGAAGGAATTTTGCCAACCCAAAATCACCTACCCGGCCTCCCATGTCCTCGTCGAGCAGCACGTTACTCGGCTTGAGATCACAGTGAACAATCGGCGTTCCATATTGGTGATGAAGATAATCAACTGCAGACGCCACATCAACTGCAACACTCAGCCTTTGGAGGAAGTTAAGGCTCTTTGTCTGGCCATCGATACTACGAACCGGATGCAACCACTCTTCCAAGCTGCCATTGGCCAAGAACTCATAGACAAGAGCCTTGAAATCATTTCCTCGATAATCAACACTCGAACAAACCGTCACTATCCTCACCAGATTTCTGTGCCTGATGTTCTTCAGGGCTTCACATTCCGCCTTGAAGCTCTTGGAAGCTCCTCTTCGTTCGAGGTTGAATACTTTCACAGCAATGGTGGCTCCGTTCTTGTCATCAAGAACTCCCTTGTACACAGAGCCAAAGCTTCCCACACCAACCAGATTCGCCGTCGAAAAGCCGTCCGTGGCTTTGTGAAGCCTTTGGTAAGATAACTTCACTTGCAAGTCATCGGCCGTGACTCTATCTTGCTTTCCTCTCCTTTTTATCCAAAAGATGAGCAAGCAAGAACCCATGAATGTCAAAACAAGCAGGCTGCAGATTGTTGATATAACAATCTTCAACTTATGACTCAATGCTTTACTTTGGCGACTGAAACTACAAGGTGGGAGATTGAATTCAGCCACACCACCACAGAGTTTGCTGTTACCAATAACTGAAACTACACTGTCGTTTCTTAAAACTCCATTCACTGACAATTCACCCTCAAAACTGTTGTGAGAGAGATTTAAAATCTGCAGCAAGTTCATGCCTTCGAAAAACTCAGGAATCTGGCCCGATAAGTTGTTACTTGAGATATCCAATCGTTGGATACCTCTCAGTGATCTTAGGGAAGAAGGAATGGCTCCTTGCAATTGATTTCCTTGCAAGTTAACCGACTCCAATCTCACACAGCTACCAAGACTGCTAGGAATGCTTCCTGACAAACCATTATGAGAGAGATCCAAACCACCCATGTTCTGCAGATTCCCCACTTCAACGGGAATCGAACCGGTCAGATCATTATGAGACAAGTTCAAGAAAACTGACAGAGAAGCTAGACTCATGACTTGGGTAGGAATCAAACCACTGAAATTGTTACGAGAAAGATCCAAAGTAATCAACTTTGTGCAGTTACCAATCCTAGAAGGAATCTCTCCCTGGAGATTATTCCTTGCTAGTTTCAGTTCGAGTAACTCGGTTAAGTTTCCAATCGATGATGGCACATTTCCTGTGAAGCTGTTATTACTCAAATCCAACTCCTCTAGATTCTGAAGCTTTCCAATGGTGGATGGAATGGTACCTGAGAAACCGTTGTCGAATGCCACAAGCCTCTGCAAGTTGTTAAGATTCTGAATCTCAAGTGGTAGTTCCCCAGATAGTTTATTCTCGCTGATGTAGAGAATCTGCAGTGCTGACAAGTTCCCAATATCGACCGGTAATCGACCACCAAAGTTGTTATGGTCCATGATCAAGGCCTGGAAATTGGTGGCATTGGAAAGAGAAGAAATGAAGCTCAAATCATCTTCTCCACCAGCATTGCCTAAGGAGTTGTTGTTGATGATCAAGCGAAAAAGGTTTGGAGATCTCCCCAAGCTAGGCATTCCACCTCTGAAGTCATTCCCCTGCAGCTGGAGCTGCTCGAGGTTCGAGGCGTTGGAGAATGAAACAGGTACCGTGCCAGACAAGTAATTGAGAGCAACGTCAAAGCTCTGGAGATTTGGGAGCGAGATTCCCATGTCCGAAGGAAGGCTTCCTTGTAACTGGTTGAATCCAAAGTACACATTACTGAGAGAGGAGAGATTGAAGATTGATGAAGGGATTTCGCCTGAGAAACCGTTCATAGGAAGGTACAAAATGGAGAGGTTCTTCAGTTGGCCCAGAGTGGCAGGTAACTTGCCACTCAAGAAATTGTTGCTTGCCGAGAGTACCCTGAGAGACGACATGTTCCCAAATGAAGCAGGGATGTTTCCTCTCATACTGTTGAAGCTTACTACAAAGTTCTGGAGATTGTTCAACGATCCGATCTCTCGAGGTATTTCCCCTGTCAGCCGGTTGTTGGCTGCATTGAACATTACAAGATTGGAGCAACTAGATAGCTCAGCCGGGATATCGCTCGTGAAGGAGTTGTTGAGGAGATACAGCCTCTCGAGCCTGTGGAGACGGCCGAGTTGGGGAGGAATCTCTCTGGTGAAGCTGTTATTGGAAAGGTAGAGCTCTCTCAGGAAGCTGAGATTGCCAACATGCGGCGAAATGGGGCCCGAGAGCTGCATCGATCGCAGGTCGAGTACTGTAACTCTCTGGTGCCTTGTGCTGCAGGTAACACCATTCCAACCGCAGAAATCGGACGAATCGTTCCACGAGCTCATAGCACCGAGTGGATCGGTTGATATCATGGACCTGAAATGAAGCAAAGCCTGCTGGTCTGTCTCATTTCCATTGACTCCAGAAGCTTTAGCAGCATTCAGAAGAGTGATAGTACTGGAGAAGATGAAGTATAAGTGGAATGAAAATACCAGAAATGGCCCTAAAGTTCCAGAAGACATGTTGTGAAACAAAATTGGCTAACTTTGAGAAAGGAAAATGGTTTGAATCTGTGGATGAACAATTAAAATATTATTTCTCGGACCTTATAGGGTTAGTTCTGAAACTGAAAACATGGATTCAGAATCATGAGAAGTACCCCACAGCCGCCATAGAGTGTAGGAACTTTGACTCACTGGAAGGAGAAAAGATGTGGTGGAAGGGAAGAAGCAAACTGGAAAAAGAGTTTTGTGTGCTGTTTTCTACCCTTCATTTCAAGCCCTTTCACACCTGATATTGTAGTGAGTGGCTCACAATCCTTCACCTTGTAGTGGTTGACTCGAAGCGAGCCGTCGGATTGGATTAAGTTCTGTCTTGTAGCTCAAGAAAATACCATCCTGATAATTTGCAGCTATGTCGGTAGAGGACTAGTCGGATTACTGCAGAAATTTCTGAGATATTTGCATGAACAGAACACTCTTTTTTCTACTTTACAGGCTCGACGACCAGCAGTTTTGTCTTCTTTGTTTTTTTTTTTGGTTTATCTCATCTGCACTCCATTGGCATTTCCGTGAAAGTTGAAGATATGGATCATGGTGTGGAGTCAACTTGCAGGAAGAGTCCAGGAAAGTTTCGACACTGCAGAAAGCAGAGTGTGAAGGGGTGTTTTTAGTGGAGATCTGCGTTAGTTGGGCCACCCACCTCAAATTCAAAGTCTTCGTCGACCAAATCAAAACTCTGCGCCTTTTTTCCTGTCACAGGGGAAATAATATTATTCGTTTTAGACACCAATCAAAAGTTCAGGATTTTGAATAGTTGTTACAAAAGTTTCTCAAAATATGATAATTATATAAAAAATTCTCAACTACAACTAGATCATTTGAGACACAAATAATCTATACGTTTTTTTTTTACCGTGTATAATAATCTATACATTGAAAGCAATGGAGGGGAAATCATGTTAGACTAAAGTGATCTATACATCATCGCTTTAGTCCGAAGCGATTAACATTCAAATTGTTTGTGTGTCTTAACTAAGAGCAGCCACCTTTTATTCACCGGAGTGGACGGGATTTGAGGATTTCATTTTGTCTCAGATTGAGTTAGGAAATAGGGTTCAAACGGGTAATTTATAGACAGACTCGTTCTCCGGCTTCATGTTTGTTGCGGCTAGCTGTGCTATGCGATTGATGCTCTCTTTCGAGTTTGAAGTGTTACTAAATCATGTTTAGTGAGAAAATTATTTCATTATAAATACATTTACTCATTGATATAAAAGAAAATTTGATATAAATATCCATATCATAGATAGACCGAACCTACCATTATCGTATTTGCTTTTGTATTAAAATATGAGGATTCTCGAAATTGAATTGATTTTTGCACCCTGTTAAAAAAAGGTAAAAGCATGAAGATCACAATCTTCAGAAGCAAAAAATCAAGACAGTCAACAGGCCCAAAAGAAGCAAACAACATTGAATATATGGTGAAAAAGATTACTGCTTGGACTCCACTTTTCATGAACAAAATGGAAATGAAATAAAATGAAATCTGGGTCTATAGTTCTTCTCCTCGGCCAGATTGAAGAAGTTCTCTAGCAGAAAGAAGACTTGCTGAAACGTCCTTCATGTTCATCCTATGCTGTGGAGACTGTGAGCAGCAAGCAACACCAACTTCAAGAATGGAGATCAAGGCGGCCTCCTCAACTTTCTGATTAGAACTAGTGATGCCTTTTCCCGCTTCGCCATTTTTGAAAACTCGTGGGAGCAGAACAGGATCCAGAATGTCGATCAAATTTCCATGCAGTGATCTTCTGACGAAGTCCCGAAGATTCAAACCCTCTGTGAACACATCAGTTGTTGGTCTCTTTCCGGTAAACATCTCCAGCAAGAGGATTCCGTAGCTGTATACATCTCCTTCTGTCGACACTTTACTCCCCATTCCATACTCTGGAAAAAGAAAAGACATTTTCAATGAGAAACTGAAGCTAAAGGATATATTTTCGAACTAAATATGTATATACATACCTGGAGGTGCATAGCCAACAGTTCCTCTAACTCCAATGGAGCTGGCAGAATAGCCCACAGTTCCTGAAACAAGCTTTGCCAATCCAAAGTCACCAAGGTGTCCCACCATGTCACCATCCAGAAGCACATTGCTTGGCTTCACATCACAGTGAACAATGGGCGTCTCGCAGTCATGATGCAGATACTCCAGTGCTGAAGCTACATCAATTGCCACATCCACCCTCTGAAACAACTTCAATGATCTCCCACCATCATCTTTCTCATCATTCGCAAGGTCCGTTGGATGCAGCCATTCCTCCAAATTCCCATTCTCCAAGAACTCATACACCAGTGCCTTGAACTCGTTTCTGAGATAATCAATCCCTGAACAAGCAGTCAGTATCTTCACCAGATTTCTGTGTCTGATGCTCTTCAATGCCTCGCATTCGTCCAGAAAGCTCTTGGAAGCTCCCTGCCTCGCAAGATTGAACACCTTCACGGCTATAACTGCTCCACTTTCATGGAGAATCCCCTTGTACACCGAACCAAAGCTTCCCGCACCAATCAGGTTGGCAGTGGAGAAACCATCTGTAGCTTTTGAGAGACTTTGATAGGATACCTTCCAGTGCAAGTCATCTGCAGGATTTTCTGTTTCTTGATGTTGTTGTTTCCTTCTCCTTCTTGCAAAGAGGAGGAGTAAGCTACAAGAAACCAGTAAAGCAACGAGACCAGAAGCGACGACTACTGTGATTATTATGATCTTTGATTTCCTGCTCGAGCCTTTTCTGGGTTGTTCGAAGCTGCATCTGGGGAGAAAGAGTTCTGGAATCCCCCCACAAAGCTTGTCGTTATTATTCCCAGTTACTGAAATTGCACTTGCATTTCTGAAAACACCTTCAGTTGGTACTTCACCCTGGAAACTGTTGTAAGAAAGGTTCAGAAGTTGCAGTGAGCTGAAGCTCTGAAAGAAAACTGGAACCTCACCAGACAAATTGTTCCGCGAAACATTGAATTCTCGGAGACCTTTGAGCTCGTTTAGAGATGAAGGAATGGATCCTTTCAGGAGATTGTCCTGCAAATACAAAAGCTCCATCCTGACACAACTCCCCAGGCTGCTAGGAATCTCTCCTGACAACATGTTTGAGTACAGTCCAAGACTACCCAAGTTTCTCAAATTCCCCACCTCACCAGGAATCTCACCTATCAATCTGTTGCCACCAAGATCGAGAAAATCCGATAACGACGAAATCGTCATCAGCCCTGGAGGAATCCTGCCAGTGAGATTGCTGTTAGAAAGATCCAATGTGGTCAGAGATTGGCAGTTTGATAGAACTGCAGGAATCTCTCCTTCCAAATCGTTTCTTGACAAATCAAGCACGATCAACCTGGTCAAGTTCCCGATTGAAACTGGGATCTGACCACTAAACCGATTGAACCCCAACAGCAGCCATTCTAGATTAGGAAGCTTCCCCCAGAAAGATGGAATTTTTCCTGAGAAATTGCTGTCAGAAGCTCCAAACCTCTGCAATCCAACAAGATTCTGTATCCCATCTGGAACTTCACCACTGATTTGATTATACCCCACATGAAGAATCCGAAGCATGACCGATAAATTCCCAATCACTCCTGGCAATCTCCCTCCAAAGTTGTTCTGGTCGAACCTCAATGCATCCAAACTAGTAGCATTAACCAGTGATGACAGAAACCTCAAATCACCATCATCACTACTGTTTCCCCCATTTCCCAGCGAGTTACCCGCCATGGACAAACGGAACAGAAATGGGGAGTTCCCAAAACTGGGGACTTCGCCGGTGAAGCCGTTGGTCTGTAGCTGGACGAGCTCCAGATTCGAAGCATTGGAAAACGAACCTGGAATCGAACCGGTCAGCCGGTTGGATGCAACGTCGAAACTCTGGAGATTGGGGAGAGAGATCCCCAAATTCCAGGGGAGACTTCCTGAAAACAGATTGGCTCCTAACGCCAGCAATGTCAACGACGAGAGGTTGAAGATTGAATCAGGAATTTCCCCTGAAAGCGAATTGATAGTCAAATGTAAAGTCTCCAGGCTCTTCAATTGACCTAATTCGTCTGGAATCCTCCCGGAAAAATCGTTGCTCCCTGCCCTGAACTCCCGAAGACTCGACAGATTCCCGTACGAAGGCGGAATCGCACCGGCCAGAGAGTTCCGGCGAACGGAGAAGATTCGGAGATTGGACAGTGACCCAATTTCCGGCGGGAGATTTCCTTCCAAGCGGTTGTACCCGGCGTCGAAAGCGACGAGGTTCGAGCACCGGGAGATGGATGGAGGGATTTCGCCGGAGAAGGAGTTGTTCGTGAGGTAGAGCTCCTCGAGACGGCGGAGGCGGCCGATTTCGCTGGGGATTGTTCCGGCGAGGGTGTTGTTGAAGAGATAGAGGCGGCGGAGGAAGGTTAGGTTTCCGATGTAGGGAGATAAAGTGCCGGAGAGTTGAAGGGACTGCAAGTTGAGTACAGTGACTCTCTGGTGCTTCCGGCCGCAGAGGATTCCTCGCCATTGGCAGAAGTGGGTGGAGGAATTCCAGGAAGATGTGATTTGAAGCGGGTCGCCGGTGAGACTTGCTTTGAGTTGAAGCAGTGCCAGAGCGTCGGTTTCGTTCGCTGCTTCGGAAATCAGTGTGTGGAGGAGGCCATGGAGTAGGGCAAGGTGGAAGAGAAGCAACTTCGCCTTGGGAGCCATTATTGGATGAAATGCATATTCTCTGAAAAAGCGTGTTCCATCTCCAGGAAATATAATCTGAAAATAATGGCCTTACAAAATTGGCGCCAATTGTGACTAACTAAATAAAAAACAAAGATTTTATGACAAAGGAAAATTAAAAAGAAAGATTTATTAGAATTTGTAGAATGTTGATGACATGTAACCAAATAAGCAAATGTCTCTAAGGGTGCGTTTGGATAAGTGTATTTTAAATGTAAGGTATTTGAAATACTAGCATTTGAAATGAATATATTTGAAATACATGTAATTCAAATTCATTGTTTGGATACTCATTTGTAATTTGTTTGTATTTTGTATTTTACGATTTCCAATTTGAATTTTTAAAATTTTACAAAAAGGTCCTGAAATTTTGATGGTAAAATTACATTTTGGTACCTTTATATGTTTTCCCTCACACTATAGTACCTAAACTTTTCATATTTTACAAATAGGTCCAATTTTTTGTTAGGAGGTATTTCAAATCACTAGTTGTTGAAATGTATTTGAAGTTGACAAAAAATACACTAGACATGTATTTGGAAATCACCCCATGAATTTGACACAAATCCAAATACCAAATGTAATTAATATCCAAACACATGATTTGGTATTTGGAAATCCAAATCACAAATACCAAATCCAAATCATTGTATCCAAACGCACTCTAAGAGATAAAAAAGTTCCCTTTAACATAATACACACGGTAAGCTATTGTCGTGTTTTTTTTTTTTAATAAATCATTGAATTTTTGAAATTTTTTCTTTTTCCCACCATGCTTTTCTCCTTTGTCCAGTCTTTACTTTTTATGATATGAAAAGCATTTTCTTATCTCAGTTTACCATAGAAATTACTCCCGTGAAAATAAGTGATAGTGTAAGACGAACACTCAATTGCATTAGTATCTGGTTAATAATTGTGATTAAGTGATCGAATTACTGAGTCAATCGGAACATCGAAGACCAAATATTTAGTGACCAATCCTACACCGTGTTGGCGTTTCGTGGTGGCCAAGAAACTCGTAGAAACTTGTGCACTCTAAGACAAGGTTGCATTGCTCTAGCTAGCTAGTTGCCAAATTCTTAAACCAAGAAAAAATTGGGCAGAAATCTCTTGGATCTTGACTTTTGCCATTCCACACGCACACAAATACACAACCGGTTGGTGCAGGAGAAGCGGAAGTTTGACTTTTATGTAGTTGACAATATCGACAAAATTCTTATACTAGGAAATTCAATCTAAAACCCCGATGGACACATCAATATTTAGAATAGTGTAAACGCTACATTTATCATACTCCTAGTAAATTTTGTTATTTGTACTAGAAATTAATCAAAGTTTGAAACGTAATACTATACTATAATTTCAAATAAATGAACCATAGTTTCTAATTCTCTTAAATCAGATCATAAGATTAAAATATTAAAAACTAATGATCGATGACACTAATTTGTTGATTATACATGCACATGTTATACGTACGCTAGTCCTTCACACACACACACACACATATATATATATATATATATTGGTGATTTTATTGTACCTTGGGTAATATCAAAGGTATGACATATCTTGAGTAAAAAATAATATATAGATCTTGAATTGACCGGAGTTTAACATTTGGTACAATTATCAAGCTCTTAAAGATTAAAATCTAGGTCTTAATCCTATAAATCTCATACACTAAGATCAATTTAGTTAGGAACAAAAATCGATGGTCATGATTCGTCAAAATATATGCAACAAATTACATGCATAATCTTAGGAGTTAGGCTCTATGGTATATAGAAGTAAGACCTAGGGCTCACCCGGGTTAGGGTATAGTATCATGCCCAAAAATCTGATTAATTCGAGGTCTGTATAACATTTCCCTACTCAAAGTTCGTTGTACCCTAAATTTTACCCAATATAGAATAGAAGCAATATATATTAAAAAAAGTTTGCGTCAGTTGTGACTTGTGAGTGAGGCAAGCTGATCAGCTCCCACTTCAGAAAAGAATCCTGACCTGAGTCGACATCCATTTTGTTTTGGACAAACGTTGACGGGTCGACCACTTGTTTTCTATAGGAATTTTTATCACAAGTGGAAGACTTATTAGTGTGAACGCGGAGCTTTATAATTCACAAAAAAATTACATTGTTATGGAAGATAATATATTTTTCTTGATAGTCAACGGGTGGAAAATATTTTGCTGGACGATCGACCTTACTGAAATGTATCCCGTCTAGCTCCGAAATTATTGAATAATTAATTCTGTTCATTGGCATGTGATTGTTTTAGTTCTAGCTGGTTAGAGAAAAAGATAAGGATCCGCGTATTGGAGCAGGCTCCGCTCCAACCTTAATTAATAATTATGTTTTTTTTTTGCCAAAGTAATTATGGTATTTGCACGCAGTCCCATGTTTTATTAATTTTTTTCTTTTCAACAATTAAATGCAGTCCCATGTTGCACATGTTCTCCTAGTATTTCATGCAATAAAAAAGTATCTTACGTAATGTGGTCTTTGCACATAAATATTTGAATGCTCTTGCACTCATCTCATAGTCGTCATTTCGATCAAAACAAACAATGAACCATAGTACGCCTCATTTTTACGCCATAAAGAATAACAAACCAACATCAACCGATACATTAGAAGAAAAAAAACATATAAGAAACAAGTTCATAGTTTAGCACAAAACACACACCCCCCCCCCCCCCCCCCCCCCCCCCCGGTTGCATGCAAACATTTCCAAGTAAACGTGACAAGACCACATTGGATTATTATAACACAACTTTAACAATATGATAACTCAATTCATGCGGGTTCGCGATCGCGACTATGGAGCACAGCTTTTAAAATAGCTAGCTAGACGCGCACAATGTTAGCCCGGACCCCTTCAGCTTCTGCTCCACGATGCCGTCCATGGAACCAGTTGATTAATGTCATGTTATTAGCTCATGAACTCCAACCCCAAGCTCTCATAATGCTTGGCCATGAAATGCCAAAGAGAGACGACGTCGTCCTTAGGGTCCCGACAAATGTACACGATCTTGCAGCCAGTGGAGAAGACGGAGGACGGAAGCGAAGAGTAAGGAGAGTGGGTCCCAACTAACGGCGTGTCCGGGTTGGACCGCCACGGCTCGCCCGGTCTGCGGAACCCGTCCAGCTCGATGTAATTCATGCAGTCGTGGACTCGTGGGACACTTTGGAGAGCAGAGGGTTGTCGTCGAAACGGCGCCGCCCCGCGAGGATGGAGAAGGACAGGGCCTTGAGCCACCGTGGTCCCGGGATTTGGGCGCGCTGCTGATGAGGACATCGGTGGGCCGGGCCTGGAAGTGTTCCTGGGCCGAAAGCAGGCCTTCCAGGAACGGTTTGTAGTGCCATAAGCCCTGGTAGTGGTACAGCGGCGACTGCTTCCAGTCTTCCCTGCATATGGGAACGTCGGCATCATTTCCCGGTACTTGTTCTTCTTCTTCTCGCCGTCGGCGGCGCCTGTTGCTGATGTTGGGTTGTTTGCCAATAGATCAACGGCGTCCATTGCTTTGCTTGATGATGATCGGTGGCCGCCGGTGTTAGTATCGCGAGTGGAACGGATCGGAGCAAGGATTATATAGATGGTGTACATGCAGTAGTTGGGCCGTTGGGGTCTTGGGGCCTCGATCGTGATTCTCTTTTCTTGTGTTGTTTTTCATTTCCATTGAAGCCAATATTGTTTATAAATTGCATCGATGTTGTGCACAGAAAACACTTATATTTCATTGAATTTTTAAAATTTTTATTTTTATTTTATATTATAAAATTTTCTTCGTTATTTCACATTACCTCTTATATTAAAAAAAATACTTCTAATTTTTTTTTTCTAAAGGCCATTATATCGTTTTGCAACAGAGGTATAAGGAAAGGAGGGGCCTCAATAGTCCAGAGCATTTCGGACTCCCAATTACAATAATTGTGGGCTATTTTGTGTGCCACCTCATTCCAATTCCGGCCCACAAAAGAGAATTCCACTTCTCCTATACGTTGGGCTTCTTGGCGTGCTTCTTCACAGATGTCCCCTACCTCCAACACCGATTGCATTTCCCGGCGAAGCTTCTGAACCAGAAGGAGGCAATCTGATTCAATCACTATCCGTCGATAATCGAATCGATCTGCAAGCTCTAGTCCATACAAAACCGCCATCCCTTCCGCGATCTCTGGTCTCCACTGGGTCTGCGTTCGTTGGACGGCGGCGAGGCAAAATTCCCCCCTTTGATTCCGAATCACCACGCCCAACCCTGTACCTTGCCCTTCCATGACAGCAGCATCCACATTAACCTTTAAATAACCCTGGGTCGGCGGCGTCCATTGCATGCAATCACTACAGGAAAATGCTCCTTCTATCACGGGATTTCCCGTGATGAAACAGTCATTTCCCGTAACCGAAGGAATACATCACGGTATATTCCCGTGACTAGCATGCCCGTGGTTGAATATCAATGATCACGGGAATTGCCGTGACGTCTGATATACAATAACGGGAATAATCCTGTGACAAATGATCTGCTTTGTCATGGTAATTCCCGTGACTAAGTATTTAACACGGGAACATTATCGTGACAAAAATGTAAACTAGTCACGGGATTTCCCATAACTAATTGAGTTATTTGACACGAGATTTTGACCAATAGTCACGGGAATGTGGGCACGGTGTTGAAGCTAAAGCAACGGGTTTTTTCTCAACGGTCACGGAAAACCCGTGATGTTAGTTTTTCCTAGTCACAGTAAAATCTCGTACCAGGTAGTTGCAACTAGTCACGGGAAATATCCACAAGAATATTGTGATTGATATTAGTTGAAATTAACCCGAAAGACCTGCAACAGTTATGAGATGAATTTTGGCTTCAAAAAATTAAGAAGACTTATCAATATATATCATTCACTTGTCAACGCTAGTTTACAATTAAAAAAATCTATTCTTAAAGTATTTTAGGCAAATGGAACCTATCAAATCAATCATATCACAAAATACCAAAAGCAATGCTTCAACAAAATAAGCTAGAGTACTTTGTAGGTTTCTTCAAAACAAAATTGTCATTGCACTCGACAATGTGCAAGACTGAACTACTTTTCTTATGCTTCATCTTTCTTTCAGTCGCCCACCTTGTATTGCACTTCTGAATTATAAATAAAAAATTACAAAAATTAGCTTTGTTAAACAACACTACAATAAAAATATAGCAGCTCAACAAACAACCAAGAATTGAGTTTTCTGAAACTAATTTTATAGGCAACCACACTCCAAACAAAAACACAGCATCTCAACAAACAACCAGGTATTCAGTGTTTGAAACTGATCTCAAAGGCATGCACACTCTCCAAACAACAAAACTACAGCAGCCCGCTACCCAAACAGCCAGGACTTAAGTTTTCTGAAATTAATTTCATAGACAACCACACTCAAAACAGCAAAAACACAACACCTCAACAAACAGCCAGGAGATTCAATGTTCTGAAACTGATTTCATATGCAACCCCACTCTCCAAACAGTAAAAGACCAGTAGCTAATAAAAGGATAGGAGTTAAGTGTTCTATATTTAAGATAGAATGATGGAGCGATCCTGAATCCTTAATTGGACTTTAATCACCATTATCAGAAATAAGGTAGCATATATGTTTTACACATTCATATCCCCTTTTTTACTAGTTTTATGTGCAAAATCACATGCCTCTGAAGGAAGAAGATACACTAAATACAAACAACAAAGGAGTGAATTCAATGAACAAAGGCGTTTGCAAATATCAAATTTTGATTCTTTTATTGGTAGTTTGCATGCTGTCAAAAGAGAAAGAAATAGAGACAACAAGATGATTTATCTCTATCTCTAGCGAATTCTTTGTTTTTTTCTTTTTCTTTTTCTTTCCATGTTTGTAGACTTAGCATAACCTTGACGACACATGCAGATTGCAATGAAAGAAAGGCCGGGTTGTTGACTGATTAATTAGATATTCACTTTGCTTCACTCTCTCGCTTGCTTCAGTCTCCTTCAATCACTTGACCACAAACAATCATCTATTTAGAACCTATACTAATGATCTTCACTTGCTTTACATATGCCAATTACAAGATGAAACCCTTGGATTGACCATAAGTGAGGAAGAAGATCAATTTGACTTTGTAACAGAGAACAAAAAACTGCACTTAGAACAGATAAAAAGGAAATGAGCCTTTGATCCCATAAGTGCTTCAAGGATTCAACTAAATTTACAAAGCTTCACCTAGCTTTACACGTGCAAGCTAGAAAACCATTGAATCCCATCACAAAAAATAACGCCTGTGAAAATTGCTTGTACCTTCAATTAATTTGCTAAACCCGGACTTGTTGCCGGAACCCAAGATCAAGAGTCCATGTTCTGCCTCCAAATTCCAACCACCAATAACAAAAAATCCTGCAGAACTTAGAGGTTAATTGGCAGGAATCAAAACCAAATCAAAGATTTTCATAAGGCAGAAAATGAAACTCAAAACAGGGGACCGATCTAACTGAAAGAAAGAAAGAGCCGGTTGCCAAGCAGAATCCAGTCATGGTTTCGCTTCTATCGTTAAATGAGGAAAAGTTGAGGGTGGACGGGAGAGATGATGACCCGCATAGCTGGAGATTAGTGGCTTAGTGGTGAATATATACTCTA
Source organism: Linum tenue (assembly GCA_946122785.1). Classification (NCBI taxonomy): domain Eukaryota; kingdom Viridiplantae; phylum Streptophyta; class Magnoliopsida; order Malpighiales; family Linaceae; genus Linum; species Linum tenue. The sequence continues at coordinate 19,678,512 of CAMGYJ010000005.1, forward strand.
AGCTTCCCGAGCTCCATTTGCTTTCACCGTACCAATGTCGTGTAAATCCTCCTCCTCCATCCTATTGCCGCGATGATTCAAAATCCATCTCCCCACGACCGGTATGGACTTTTTCAGTCCCTCAAAATGTTCGCCGGGCATTTGATTTTGCTGGCGAAGTGACCGATTGGGTCAAAGGAAGGAGACCATTCAAATCCTTCTCTTCGAGACTGAACAGAACTTCAAAAGTCACACAATTTGGTTGAAGGAAGGATTGAAATGGAGGAAGGAACGCCATCGATGGGAACGATTGGGTTGGAGACAAGGAGGTCGTGGATCTTTTTTGACCTAGGGATTTTGGAAAAGCGAGAACAAGAAAGGAGCTCACTTTTCTGTTTGTTTAATTTTTTTGATGATTTTGGGTCTTCATTTTTCTTTCCTTGGACCCAAAACTAGTTTCAATTTTCCAACCTTGGAGCCAAAACGAAAAGATTGGAGCCAAAAAGCATTTCTCTTTACCGCCAGGTATTTCCCTTTCAGTTGTCACGGGTAATCAACAATCAATCATTACGGGCTGATATCCCATTACTAATTAAAGCTGTCTTACTCAATTAATAATGCCAATTGTTCCCGTGACCGATAGCTATACCTTTGGTAATGGGAAAATCCCGTAATTAAAATCCCGTGATGAAAGATCAATTTTTCTGTAGTGAATGTTCCGATGACAGATAAGTATTTCTGACCTGCTGGGATTGGTATTCTGTTAACCATTCAATCGCCTGGGCAATGATCTCATTTTCTTCTTTCTTCTTATTGTTCCAGAGATGGCTATTTCGCTCATGCCAAATAAACCAGAGAGACACTACCAGCAGCTCCATCTCTTTCTCGCCATCATTCGCCTGGACTTCACAACACCATTCCTCACAGGTACTGTCTTCACCCCTTCGAAATAGGTGTTGAACTGTAGACGGTTGCCAAACTCGACGAACCCATCCGCAAAACGATATAATGGCCTTTAGTGCCCGTTAATGAAAGTTTAGCAGGGAATTTTCAAAAAAAAAAAAAACTTCTAATAATAATTTTTTTAAACAAATACTCAATTTCTTTATTTTAAAGTATTTCTCTAAAAGCGTAAAAACTACAAGAGGATCAAACTAACTAGCTTGGAGAAGATTTCAGACAGCAAGATGTGGATATCCAATTATGTGCCACGCTGTTCCAGCTGGCAAAAAAAGAATAACATGCATAAGCTAATAGGAAAATGTAATTTTAATTTTAGCGCGGAATCATTTAATTTGATCTTAAGTAATAAGTAATGATAATCATCGTCAACGACGATAAAATAAATTTTATAATGATCATGATCATCGACTTGTTTATTTTCTGGCCCTCTACTTCACGGGGACCGGGATATACTAATTCTCCACCTTGACCCTTCCGCATTGATTAAAAAACTAGCGATAATAAACGGGTGGGTGGGTATCTCAATAATCACATATTTCCCGTAATAAAGTTTGGGTGTGGTTGGGTAATACTCACTTGGTATGGGGTGAAATAGGTCGACCCACTCTTTACACATTTGAAGAAAAAAATTACACGTAAAAATTTACTTTTATGATAAAAACGAAGAAAAATGCTTTATGAATGAAAAATAGTGATAATAGAATGAGTAATTGATTTTTATTAGTTGAAACATAAAGTTTGACTAGTTAAAATAAATAAATAAATAAAAAGAATAGATATTATAAGAAATTGAGATACAATGGGCCCAGAACGGGATGGGGCGGGACAAGACGGGTGAGAAATATATATTTATGTCTCATCTCATGCTACTATGGATCAAGTAATACCCACACCATCACAGGTGGTGGTACGGGCTTTGTTGGGTTTGATCCATATGGTCCCTTACTCTTTGAGTTCAATAAGTTTTTTTGATGGAATCAAGGATCCTTTTTCTTATGGAACTTTTAGTTTTGCGTGATGCTATGAATTGGTGTCTAATTTGAGATTTTCTCTCTATCACTTTCTGCGGCGACTCACAATTGGTGGTTCGGCGAGTCATAACGGGTGAGATTAAACATGATTTGGGAGAAGCAATTCTGGAGTATGTTCGCAGGCTAGAGTTGAATTTCGACTTTTGTTTTTGTTCCTTTACTCTTCAAAACTTCAATAGAGTTGTCCATTTTATGGCCCAATAAGTTCTTTCATCGGGAGCTTGAATATTGGTCCACTATCACAGGTAGTTTAACTCCGATTATATTACTCATATGTACTATCTGATTACGTTTAAAAAGAAAAAATTAAATTGGCGAGATTTATTCCATAATATCAAGCGCATTTACAGCTACACCGAAGTTCAAGCCCAAACGTGAAAGCCCAAACATTTGGGCCCATTTAAGTTAAGAAGATAACGGTCCAAGCGTGAGTCGTGATGATAATAAGCCCTTCTCCATATGAATCATTATGATAGATTTCTTCATTGCGAAAACGAGACGCCCCTTTTCATTTTAACATCGTCAAACAGGGGAAAAAATAATCGCCCAGCACAGAATCCGATGTCCACATTTGTTGACACGTTCGACGACTCAGAAGTCACTGAGGTCGACTCGCCTGTCCACTTCGGCAACAGCAACAGCCACAGCCACGGCGGCGATGGTGGTGATTACGTAGGTTACAATTCTGAACAGTTCGACTCCTTCGCGCCTAACGATGACGCTTACGCCTCGGAGCCTGCTCCGATCTACGGCGAGGGCGGAGAGTTCGGGACGGCGGAGGAGAACGGGAGCAGCGGTTTCGATGGAGATTTTGGTGGATCCAGTGGTCCTGTTCTGCCGGCTCCATCGGAAATGGCGGAGGTCGGACTCGCTCTCAGAGAGTGGACAAGGTAAATGCTCAATTTCTTTCAATCCCTTTCACGATTCTGTTTGGTTTGTGATGAGATAGAGAATTGGCGATGAAGGAACTACGAAATTGCGAATATGCGTAGTCAATTGGCTTCCTTCTTTGGCGGATTTCATGCTTGATCGAAAGTTTGTGCCTGATCTTCAGACGGGTAGGCTAAATTTATGTGCATACCTGCTAAGATAGGGCTAAATTGCAGAGAATTCGATTGGAAATGGCGATTCAACAATGATCTTCTCCTTGCTCATTTTTTCTTTCGTTCCGTTGTTTGGGTGCACAGGGAGAACGCCTTGCGATTGGAGGAGAAGGAAAAGAAGGAAAGGGAGCTGCTAAGCAAAATAATAGAGGAGGCAGAGGATTTCAAGGTAGAGTTCCATAAGAAGAGGGAGGTTACTTGTCAGAGCAATAAAGCAATCAACAGGGAAAGGGAGAAGGTGAGATACTATTATGGTGATCTTTTCAAGTTTGATTTTTGTTATCATGATCTTGCTATGCTTGGAATGTCGTTTGTATGTTATCTTGGTTTTATTAATGAGAGATGAGTAAGTGTGGTGAAAAGTGGAAAGGTAAAAAGGTAGAACAAATCTCAGGATGTTAGGTCATCACTTGCAGTAGGGTTTGAACCTTAAATTGGAGTTTCATTAGGGGGAAATGATGGTGGAGTAAAGAGAATCAAGTTATCAGGTTAGCTATTTTGCAATGTGGCGACTAAGATGTTAGAGTAGGATCTGTTCTACATTCTGTATAGGAGCTTCATGCCATTCATCACCTGTCAGCCCTTAGTGTGCGTTATGGACATGGAAATCCATGGTTAAAAGTCCTATATTGTGATTGTTCAGCTATGCCAGCTTCAACATGCTGAACATCTTAACTGGGCAAATGGCTTGAAATTATGAAAACCCTCCAGTGATCGCCAAAACTTAAATGCTAGCATCTGTGATTTGGGTGGTTAAGATTAGCCAGATGGTTTCTAGAAAATTTCGTGATTGTCTCTAGCTGATAGTGATTTTCTGACTATCCCCAACTTGCCATGATCTTGCTGTTCCCCTGGAGCAGCTGGAGAGGGTACTTCTCAAGTTTACTCACTCTGTTTACAAAGTAGTTTGCTCTCTTTACCTGCATCTATTAAGGATTCAGCAATGTCGAATGTGCCAACGCATATAGAGGGTTCGTTCTAGATTGAACTTCTTGTGAATACTACCACAAGTTTGTTTTTTAAGCTCTGATTTGGAACGGAGTACTCGTCCTCAGTTATCAGTTATCACAGTGTGTTCAATGGAAGCATGTTATATATATGTGGGAGCTATTACTGTGTGTGTGTGTGTGTGTGTGATGGAACTTGATCACATCTCCGGACTGCTTCCTCTTATACTTTGGCCTCTGCAGCTATTTGTGACCAAGGAAGAGAAGTTTCATGTTGAGGCAGATAAGGAATACTGGAAGTCGATAGCAGATCTCATCCCTAACGAAGTGCCTGCTCTCGAGAAGAAGAAAACAAAGAAGGATCAGGAGCAGAAGCCTTCGATCATGGTGGTACAAGGTCCCAAACCAGGGAAACCAACTGAGCTCTCTAGGCTCCGCCACATACTCCTTCAACTGAAACACAACACACCACCTCACCTGAAGCTCGCTCCTCCACCACCCGCAAAGGATCCTAAAGCTAGCGATTCAGCAGCAGCCTCTACTTCTACAGCTGCCGCAGCAGAAGCCCCAAAAGCCCCCGAGCCAGTGGCCGTTGCTTGATCACTAAAACATATATGTCATCCTCTCTCGAGCCTAGTCGAAGTTTACTTTTCCCCGCAGCATTAAGAGTATAGCATGAGAATCATTTTGGAATTTGAGAGTTTCACTAGATCTTCGAATGACAGTCCCGAATATGCAAATCTGATTACATTTAGGCGGGAAAAGGCGTTGTGTCCTCGAGTCCAAGTCTGTGTTCTGGTCTTCATTGATGGATGATGATGGTTCACAAAGTCATTCATTGATCAGCTTACGTGTGGTCCCATATGTCTGGAAAGCTTTGTCTAGGGAACATGGAATCTGGATACGATGAGTAGAGCCAAGAACTTGGGGAATCAAGCAAGCTCTTACAATTTAGCGATGCAGCAGAGAAGAAAAGAGGGCTCTAGCATGGCCATGTGAGTCTGTGGTCCAGATTCCCATGACTGTGCCATCCCTTATCGTGATTTTGGAACTGTTACCTCAGTGTTTTTTCTGCACCATTGCTGGACCATAACCGTGAATAAACCATTCTCCTTTGTTGTTTCTCATGAAACCTGATTCCTGCTTCAGTCCCTTTCCAGCTTTCTCCATTGATGAAAGCCGCAACTGCCACTCAGGAGTTATGAAGCTAGATTGCTTTAATTAAATGAAGTTTCGAATCTTTGGTTCTAGACCACCGGCCAATTGATGAAGCAACACCGACCCAAGCCGTAGTCCTTACGGCTGCAGGATACTATTCTGGATTTCCTTCAGAGGTGGGAATCGAAAATGTTTCCCTAGAAATCAATGGTAGAACCTGACATGGTAACTTGGTACACTACCCCAGCACACTTGGAAGAGAAGAGGAACAACTAAAAAAGCCCTAAAATGTTTTGGTTCAACACACATACACCGTGAGGAAAACTTTGGATTGCCAAATCGAAGCATTCAACCTAATCTACTTTACATCAAATACAGAGTCTAAGACTCCGGTTAGGCATTTCTTTTCTTTTTTTTTTTTTCTACCAGGGAAATAGGATTCTCTTCCCTTCCTTGCAAACCACACCAAGATATGAATGCAAGAAAGAAGACTCGGACTAATAATACACAATATATATGATATCATTATGAACCTAGACATGAGTCAGGATGGGTGGGGGTGGTTCAGAGACGGCAGGCCAGGCTCGGAGGCTCCTCTCCACGAACAAGGATTCGTCACCTGCCTCGAATTGGAGAACGGCCATGTCTTTCGATCCCACCAATATCATCCTCCAATTCCATGGAGGAGAGACCACCGTTGTTGACACTCAGCTCAGAACTAGCATTACTGCTTGTTGCAAGAGGTGAGTCCAAAACGCTGATAGTTCTGCCACTTCGTGGAGGGCCTGATGATCTAACACTGTACATTGATGATGCTGGAATGTTAGTCATCAATGGCCGCAGATTACCTGGAATGGTTCTCCTTATATCCTGTCCAATGCAATGACAAAATGTCAGAAAGTTCCACGTAACTGCTGATTTTGCTTTACCAAGAAGAAGCAACAAAGTCCAAAGCAATGTATGGATGATGTGCAAAGTTAAACATACCATATGCCTGATGGCCATATCCAGAGACTTCTTGGACAGAGTTCTTCCAAAACCTGAGCTATCCGGTGATGAAGACTTGGCCGATAAGTTACCATGTGGAGAGTGTCTGTTGTCATCTTGTTTAGAAGGGGGAGCTAGTTTCCGCATATTTATCACCCTCTCAACCATTTTGGTCCCCATGAGGACAGGGCTCACACTGTCATTAGCTTTTGCATACAAGCGACTCCCTGCAGGAACAGATCCCCCGCTGTTGCCATTAGGGGCACGTCCTCGTGAAGGCGAGCATGACTGCCTTCTTATTCTTCCATTGGCAACCGGCTCCACAGAGGAAGATCGAGAAGCTGGTGCTCCAGGTCTGCCCCTGGAAGCTGAAGTGGGCCTATCTGATATTGAGGTCCTTAAATTTGGCGGGGCGTCTAGTGAATAGCCAGGCATGTCTGAAGGCTTCCATGGCCTGGACTTGGGTGCTGGGGAACTGCCACGTGATGACGGCACTGGATTTCTGGATAATGTAGGAACTGACTTGGTAACGACTGAAGCAGATGACGATTTGATTGGTGGTGGTGGAGCGGAGGATCTACTCCCTGGAGGTGCACTAGACGGGGTTGATGGTCTTCGAGTTGGAGTTACCGGCCTTGAAGCTGGCCTGGGTTGAGGTGGTGGTATAGAGGGTCTTGCTGTTGGTGTTGAAGATCTTGCTGTCGACCTTGTTGGTGTTGAAGATCTCGGTGTGGACCTTGTTGGTGTAGAGGATCTCGCAGGAATTGTAGGTTTGGTCGCTGAAGCAGTTGTTGATCTAGCTGGAGGAGGACCAGTTGGCTTAGCTACAGCGGAGCTCGACCTAAGAGTGGGCTTAGACGAAGGCAAGCTTGCTCGGGAGGTAGGTGTTGAAGATCTTGCAGGTTTAGATGATGTTGTCAATGTTGAGCGCCCGGTCGGCGTTCCAGGCCTTGATCCAGGTCCACTGGATGACGACGGCCTACGGATCCCAATGGTAGAAGAATTCAACCCAGGGGAGGAAGCTGATTGTCTGGATAGCAAGTTGCCACCAGCTGTGCTCTCAGGCTGGTTATTTGCTAACTACAAACAGAAGGGGGAAAAGAAAAAGAGAAAAAACAGAATCCATCCATGTCAGTTAAGAAACTTGATCTTTCAAATCTCACATCTTCAACATTTACAAGTATATGCATCAGTCATCATGCAATGGTTGATCTAAATTGAAATGACAATTTGAAGGGGGGAAATGATTTTGGTTGGTCTTGGAATCTTTTTATCAATGAGACTGTGAGTTGCACTGTTGTCAAAAGTGGCAAGTTGAGATGCTAAAGGCCTGGGTGACTCGAAATTATGTGTGGATCAAGAAAACCCAGATCCCGAATGCACAATGTCATGACTAAGAGGAACTGAAGAGAAAATGAAGGGACTACCTTCTTCCAACAAGAGTTAACTAGAATAAAAAAAAAATTGATTGAGACTTTAGAACGGGAGTCTGTAAGACTTGATATCCCGAACTTGTTGAGCAGGAGAAAACTTAAATGTTAGGACAAGAAAGTGGAGCAGAGAAAACAGAAGAGGATTCTAATTTCTAACGCCATTATGATTCCGCATCTACATTAATCAGCAGAAGGAGCTTCAAGTGGCTGCATATAAGTCTCACAGCTTCGCCGGTCATGTCTAAGAATTTACCAAGAATAAGTGCTCTAAACTAAGTGCATCATCAACACAAACCATTTGTTTCCTTGGAGGTTGAAATAATGCAGTAACCAGTACCAAAGTCTTCACTAGAAACTTAAAGGTAAAGCTAACGTTATTAAGCCCCCAATCGAGTTGTTCAGCTTCAAACAGCAGAAAATAATCTTACCCTAGACTTGAGTGCAGTAGGGCGAGCCTTTGGAGTGCCAATCTGACTCATAACAGTCTTTTGCGATTCCATCTCCAAGGAAGGGAAAAGAGGGGTTCCAGGAGGCGTTAGAAGCCTGAGAACAGAACACCATTTCAACTAAAATGAGAATAGAGCACAATTTTCTCTATCATCAGCTATGTCTCTAAATACCTCAAATCAGCACAATAATCAAGCAGGTAGCATATTATCCATTCAAAAAGAATCAGCACAAAGCACGGTGATTCTGTAACATGAATCTAGATTCTGCACCATTATTCAAAAACTAAAAACTTGGCAGCCTTATGTTGTTATGAGAGCCATCCATCACACCCCAAGAGAATAATTACCATTAGCAAAAGACCACCGAAACAATTCAACCTCAAGCATCAAAAGAATGGGTGGGGAAAAAAAGATGAAGATTATCTGATAATGATTTCCTTGATTGCATATATACCAAACACAATGGCAAAGGGCAACGGCTCCTATCAACCCACCACGTCTTTTCAACAAATCTGAACAAAATCTTATTCCTTTCCTAACTAATATTCTCCTACCGAATTGACCTTAGTACTATGTCATTTATCATGGGGGCGCACACATCCAAAGAAGACGAAGCCAAAATACTAACAAAACAAACGAGGATTGTAGTATAATAATTATGGAAGTGGACTAAATAATCACCAATATTAATGATAATTAATAACATAAGGAAAGTAGGGAAGAAAAACGCCATAGTGTCTTTCCCACGCACCAGTCGTAGTCATTCTTATCGTTGTCCGAGTTGAGAAAATCATCACCACCGGTTTTCCTCGCCGGAGTCGACGACGGGATGTTGAATATCGGCGACGTCCCAGGCTTTGAACCTATAAGAAAAAAACTCATTCCAATCAGAATGAATTTCACGGCGGACGAAGGAGGAAAAGGCAAAACCAGGAACAAAACAAAACCAACCTAACGGCGCATCAAAATCGCCGGCCTCATTGAGCAGGAGAAGATTGCTGTTCTGCTCCCTCTCCCGCTTCCTCATTTCCAAGAACAAGGCGAGCTCCTCTTCCTTCTCCTTCATCATGGAAGCTCTCAATTGCTGCCTCTGCTTCACCACCGCCGCTTGCATTTGCAGCTGTTGCATTTGCTGCGAGTCCTGAGCCCTAAAACTTCGATTCATTTTTTGTTCACTTCTCCGCTACCAACTGACAGATCGAGGAAACAACAATAAAAAAAAAAAAAAACTAAAACTAAAACCTAACTTCGCTTCTCATTCACTTCTTTCTTCTTCCAACAACCAAGCAGAGAGGAAGCAAACAAACACACACCACTGCAATGATTGGATTTTTTTTTGTTATCTCTTTCCTTCACTTTTAAAAAATAGCCAAACAGCTTCCACTCGCAGCGGAAACCAGTGACGAATTAGATCTAAAATCCAGCTCCAACCGCTGCTTCATAACTCCGTCGCCCCAGCTCAGAGAGAGAGAAGAAGGCAACAATGGCCGCTTGAAGAGAATGTGGCGTTAGGAGAGGGAGGGAGGGGATCACAGTGCCTGAAGAAGAGTGAAGAGAGAGAAGGGGGAAACAGGAAGGGGGAGTGGCAGAGTAGTGTAATTACGGGGAGGGACGAAGTGCCTGAAGAAGACGAGATTGATTTAGATTTGAGAATGGGGAGAGAGAGAGAGTTGGGGTTTTCCAGTTTTTGTTGAAGGAGGAGCGAAGGGATGAGGAGACGAAAGGTGCAATGGGCCATGTGGACGTGGTGGGACTTCTCTTTCTTTCCTCTCTGATAGAATAGAATACTTCATTTTCTACCTTTCGCAAATTCGCAACTCATCGCCAAGGATTTTGCTAGCTTGCTCCTCTTTGACAACGGACTTTGACAATACATGTATTTGAATATATATCATTTTTTTATTTAATTTAAAACATCTAACATCTTATTGATAATTCATATACTATGGATTTCGTCCACATATCAAGCAAAATTTCCTTTTGGAACTCATCTTACCACATCTAGTCTATTGGTACCTCGTTCGTCGCTGGTCGACTACGTCATCAAAGCTTCGAAATCGGGCAACTTTGTGATCTCGTTGCGGTAATTTGTAACATTTTATATATATTTTTTCAAATAGATTAAAAATACATGAATTTCTTTTTTGTATTTCATAAACAATGTATTTTCGTAAAAAAAAAACACTCTTAGGGGTCGTTTGGTTTTGGTGATTGTTTGGTTGGGATAGTTACAATGCATGCATTGTCCACAATACATTGTTTTTTTTTTTTTGAATTTTCTGCACAAACTTTACATGCATTGCTTGCTTGATGTGATGGAAACTATCACTTAAAATGAGTGAGTAATATCTCAAGTTTTTGGTGAGATTGTTGAAGTGTTTTCTTCTTCCAACTATGTCTCTACCTTTTGATGTGTTTTGCTTTTTTATATATAAAGCAAAGGGTAAAAGTGACATTTAACTCAGAAAGCAATATATCTTATTTAAATACTAGAATAACTATCATAACAACCAAAAGATGTAAACTACAATACATCAATTTTCTTATATACATGTATATTATTATACATGCATTGATAACAATGCATCTATTTAATTATCACCAAAACCAAACGATCCATTAGAGTATAATCTTCATGCATACATTACTTAGGATTGCAAAACTCAACGGGGAAACTCGAAATCTAGTTTCCACTACTAATTACAACAGCATGAGTGGTTTGGCATTTTTGCTAGTTCACCCCAAAAAAAGGAAAGAATTGTGTAAGCTTCTAATTATATCTAACAAAGTAAGCGAGTCGGCCGTGTGAATGTTAATAAAAAATATCATAAGTATTTGGTTTAAGTACGTGTTGGTGATAGGGTAGCCCATTTGGTGGCTAGGAAGGCCCTTTCTTTGTACCCGCCTATGAGTGGTTTCTTTGATTTCCAGGCCTGGCTGTCATCCAGGATGTAACTATCTCTTTTGATCTTTATAAGATTATCTTTTGTCAAAAAAAAAAAAAAAGTACGTGTTGGTGATCTACATACCATATTGATATTTCTATTTCAACTAACTCGTAATCATGGCATGTAAACATAATTGTGATACATACGCTACAATGGTAATTTGCTTGTTTCATAAGGAGTACTCATATCATCCACAAATATGGAAATCAAACATTACACAATATAACATCGTAGACACGAATGATTTCACCTAAAAATATACAACAATACAATAGCCATGAGTCATAAACAATTTAGATGGCAAATCACTATCATCCACCACATAAACTTCGCAAAACTTTTCAATGTTATCCGTAAATATTTACATATCCGACAAACAAAGAACTAGTAACCGTAAAAGATAAAAGGTAAGAACCCGTTCATCATATTAACAAAATTCACATTACGATCCTGGATTCACATTTTGTTCACCAATCATCGCTTTATGGAGGATTCGACTACTCACCGTGTTCGGTCTTTGATCGTGTACTCATTCATACATGTGTCCTACATTTATATTTTAGGGAAGAGGTAAAACCAAAATTTTATAAAGAAAAGTCCAATGGGGGGAGCTTTCAATTATCTTTGTGGAAGAAAGGCAAGACGGCAGGGTCAGTCAGCCAAGCCAATGGCCGACTGAATACATTTTTCTATTGCTATCATGGATGGTTCGTGGTTGTTTACTTGCTGTGTTCCCTACTATTTCACCAGCTTGTTCTATTGTATTAAATTTAGTCTGCCTTCCTTTTTTTTCCCCTGACGGTGGATGGTATTAGCAGAGGGAGTGAGGGCCGCTCGTTTTTCTTTTTCAACAATGAAACTCCAAAGTTAATGATCAACTACTAATTATTCGCAAATTGTAATTTTCTAAGCTGGTTTAGTTGGGAAAAAGACTATTAGTTAACAGATAATGCACCACCTTCTCAGTTCTGCAGTCTCCCATTGTGCAGTTTCTGTCAGATGTTTGGACCCAAACAGTTATTATTATTATTATCCGATTAAAGACCGGCGCCGACCATTTTGACAAAAGAGTCCGACCACAGTCCAAAATCCAAATGTCTCCCATCTCTGCTCAACCACATTGCCAGAAGGTGGCAGAGTAAAACACTAAAATGCAAATTGATATCTGAAAGAGAAAATCATCCCAACTAAATGTGTTTGTTTTTTGGTTTGATCATATCTCTATTTGATTCTAGAACCGTGTGACGACATTCTGCACGAGCAACATAAACACAGAGATTGTAGGAAGCCAAATTTCATGCTGAAACGAGCTGGACTCAGAAAACCACACAGAAAGAAAGGCTGCTGATCAGCATGTGAGTTCTTCTCTATTTATTGAAAACATGTTCCGATGTTCATCTTAGTGCACAAGATGCAGAGCAAGAAAACTGCAATGGGAGAAGAAAGGAGAAGATTCGGGTCGCTGTGATTCGAAACCGGAAAGTGCATCATCACCAAGAAGGCAGCAGAAGACAAACAGATCGATATGACATCTTTGTCATCTACCCAACCACATGGTCCTTGCGGCTGGGGGGAACTAAGCTATCAGCAATTGCTGGAACAACACTGCCCACATGAAAGAAAAACCAGAGGCACGATCAAGTCATGGGGTTGTTTCAGCGACTCGGTTTTGAGGGCGAGAGGCTCGCTGGAGTTTGGCAGTAGGGACATCATCCAAGTGAATATACTATTCTCTTCGACAGCTCTGCGCCCACAGACCTCTTGTATCTGTGCAGCTGGGATTCCAAGTACTTCTGTTCTTTTACTCCGAAAGCTGCTCGCAAATCCTTCAAAGGAAAGTAACTAGCAGGGTTAGTGTCGAAATCTCAATTGTATGACATTAATATATGCGCCTGTGTGTGTGTGTGCACGAGCCCATGCCTCAAGTTGAGGAATTAAGTTCAACTTTCGTCCTAGGTTTCTTTCAAACTATGATTCACTTTCTCGACTTATGATGTGTCGCTATGAGTGGACTATGAGTGACTCTACAATTCATCATTCTGCAACTTATATTTATATAGAGAATAGCTATACGCACAAATAGCAATATTCCGGAGATATCAATGGATGACACAAGCCTGGGACTTACCTGGTACCTTACACGAGCACCCTTCAATCCGATTAAAATCTCACTAACATCACCATTCTCTATCTCAACTGATCCATGCCCACTGGTTTCAGGACCTGACTCGTCATCAGAGGTCTCAGTTTCGGGTTCGACCATTTCTTCGTTGTCGTCTACAAGAATATCATTCAAGTCTCCATGTACATTATCGTCATGTTGCTGCTCATCCGTTATTTTTTCGGGAACATGAGGCAGCAAGGACTCTCCGTTCTGCAAGAGGGCAAAATCTGATAGAACGACATATGGCTTTTTGTCAAGCAAAGGACTTGCCACATCAATTGGAACCCATCTGCACACAGAATAAATCAGCACATCATCAGTATCTAAATATATAACGCACTAAGAAATAGTGTCCGTTTCAAAAAATAGTGAAAAATGGAGCATAAATGGAAAGCAGTAGATACAATGGAGACCTCTCAAAAGTCAAAATAGATGCCTAAAAGAACAAACCCTAAACTAAGATATTCCCAGAACCATGTCTTGTTTTCACTTTTTTTTTAACAATTTCCTGACAAATAAACAAACCAAACAATATTTTTGTAAATACATCACAACATGTACAATGAAAAACAAGCACTGAGCCAAATAACATCAATTTACAGAGACCCAAACACGCCCTTAATAAGTGACGGGGAAAAACCTCATCATTATTGCATTACAATTTTGACCAACAAATCGAAAGGGTGATTCATGAGGAAAAGGAATGCTCAGAATATAGCCACAAAGTAATGTAGAAGAGAACAGAATGTGAGAAAGGAACTTGCAAGGATGAAGACACGGACAAAAAAGTCAAACCCAAGAATTTGTGTTACAAAGCAACTTACTGGTAACGAAGAGGACAGAGCAATTCAGACGGGCGATATGCAGCTTTGTATCTCATCTTACTGCAGGAGTGTATATAATACCCGAGATAATAGTGCTGAAGACTAGGGCAATGTACTTGATTCTCTTTCACCCAATTGATTTCTTGCAAGGCAGAATACTTGCCTACAGACAGGAAGGCATAGTCCGGATCCCAGAACAAATATTTACTTGACAAACATTTTGGCAAGATGTCTATCACTCCCACAGCAATTAGGTGACCATCGATTACATATTGCTGATGGAAAGAACCAAACCCACAAGGAGGAACGAGGCTGTCACCCGACGGTGGAACAAATACTAGAGGAGAGTCGACGAGAAACCTCCTGTATGAGCTTTCTGTGACATGATCAGGTGCATCATTATGCACGTTTATTTGATACCGTCTATACAAATCAAACTCTTCAGGATCAAAACTAGATCTTTTCAACCGAACCTCAAGCCTCCTTCTTTTACCAAGCAAATGTTCACTATTCTTCCTTGAACAGCAACTTTTTCTTTTACACCCTCTTGCAGATTCTTCAGGCCCACTGAGAGTTTCACTGCTCTCAGTAGGAGATTGTGTTGCAGCACCATAAAAATTTATATGGCCATTGCAAGCCCTGACTGCCAGACTGCTGCTGCTTTGAGCAAGCTGATCAACAGATGCAACCAGCGTTTCTGCAATTGCCTTGGCAGTTATGGCATTATTTTCAAGATTAGGACTTGGTTCCTTATTAGCTGACTTAGCTCGATTGAGAGTCGCTGCTATCTGGAATGCAATGTTGCTCGAGTACAGTAGATCTTTCCCCCCTTCTACAAGTAGTTTCCTTTTCCCCTGGGATACCTTTTTGACAGAAGCTTTAGGTAGTTTGATGCCAGAAGGAAGTCCTCCATGTTCAGTGCACTTATTCACTGCCTTGTCAAGTTGCTCCGACAAATAGCTGACAATCTGCTCTGAACTTCTTTTCTCCTCACTTTGATCAGAGAGTGAATCCTTCATTCCACTGCTTGACGCTTCATGACAGGCACATGTGCATGTATTGATAGAGATAGTTGGATCATCTGTTGCCTCTACTGGGTTTTTCACATCCAGCATTCCATCTAAGAACCTAGGCACACGCATTACAAGCAGTCAATTGGGCACCGAGGAGTCAGATACAAAGTACATTTAACAGGAGCAGATATCACAAGATTATGCAAACAACACATGGATTCAAATTCCTCAAAGATTCATAAACAAGTCCACCAAGAAAATATTCTCTGTGTCTGTGGAACATCCCATTGTTAGTAGCTTGTTTCATCAACAAGCCAAAGATCTCAAAGACCTACCAATCGAAAGAAAATGAGACCAGAGGGACATGCATTCTTAAATGACTTGTTTGAAAAGAGAAAATACCTTTGCACTCTTCTAGAGACACGTTGTTGCTCTTTTGAAGGAACAAAGTCACT
This sequence comes from Linum tenue, assembly GCA_946122785.1. Classification (NCBI taxonomy): domain Eukaryota; kingdom Viridiplantae; phylum Streptophyta; class Magnoliopsida; order Malpighiales; family Linaceae; genus Linum; species Linum tenue. Next base: position 19,693,966 of record CAMGYJ010000005.1, read on the forward strand.
TGCCCTCAAACGGATAGTATATGATGGGCAGCATGTTCTTTCCATCTCAGGTTTGTACAGGAAACATCCGGATCTTCTCCAGCCCTGGTCAAGAAGATCTAGCAATGAAGGATTGTATTAGAAGAAAGCAAGCCTACAAAAAAGTATTGAGAAAAAATTCCATGCTTTAAAACAGAGTCACAACACAACGATCAACTAGACAGCAAGAATTTCGTTCCAGGATGCATGAAAGGAGATCCACTGGTTCGACAAAACACGACGATTTCTGCTCATCTTAAAGCAGTTTGATATCACTCAAAATCCAATGGTTTTGCATATGTGGCACTGCAATCGTTCAAATGTTCTTCTCATAACCACTCATTTTACTACTGATCAGACAGAAAATCCGATCAAAATTTCCTTGTTGGTAGACATGAGGCATTATACTACACTGTTCCAGATATCCAAATCAAGCGAACATAGCAACGTATATAAATTATAAAAACATAAACCGAACGAACCTTGATAATCATCAACTGTAATGCTGTGTGCCCATAGACCTGGAAAAGCAACCGAAATGAGCCTAAATTAAACATCGAAAGCTTACTTATATTCATATTATTCAATCATAGACCGACATGGAAACAACAATCGCACGCTCTAGGATTGCAATGCTCAAAATCCAATCCAATTCAACCAAATTCCATTAGGTGGTAACAAACTAAATTCCAAACCCACCTTTCCTCCATCTTTATAACATAAGACAGTCACCACTAGCACCCCAATTGAAATTGAACAGCCTAGACCATAATGATCTCTAGTTCTCAATTCCATGTTCTCACAAGGATCACGAATCAATAAATTCTACGACTCCACCAACAAGAGCTAGCCTAACAAAGGTGACCAATTTCCAAGATCAACGAAAATTCCCAACGATGAATCGCGAAGAACTAGAAAATACGGACCATGGCTAATGCTGGTGCGACCGGGAGATTTGCAGTAACCGCAAGAGCTTTTACACCGGCCACAATCAACGACCACCGTCTCTCCCCGGCTGCTGCCGCTGCCGCTGCTGCTGCTACCACTGCTACTTCCCGCCTCGCTTCTCCTCATCTTCCCTGCCATTTCTCTCTGTCACGATTCGCCAATCATCAACAACACTTCACCAGCTACAACGGCAAGAATTACCGAGACGGCGGCGAATCGCTTTGCTTTCTCACCGTAGGTTCGCGTCTACCGACCGGATTTGAGGGAATTGAAGAACAGTTCGAGGTTGAGGGATTGCACGAACGGAAATCTTGAGGGAGAAGCGACGAGACGAGAGAGAAGGCGTTACATCAATTATTTCTTTCCTGTGGGCTGTGCCTACGGATTGGAAATTTCTTAGTTCATCACTTCATCTATTTTCGTTTCCCATTTTGAAATATTCGGTATTTGCAAGTAGGTCCCTCTTTTGGTTTTCTTACGTGACGTCAAATCCCACTTGACGGCCACATTTTACTCGGAGAACAAGTGAATGATGCTGAAAGGGGGATTAAATTTAAAACTTTTTGATTCAGTGATGGTACTATTGCAAATTGTTAATGTTTACGTTTTGGGTCCTCTTTTTGTTTCTTAGTCAATTATTTAACTGGGCCGTAACCCAAGTGGGCTTTATATATTCACTATTTATTAACGACGCAACCATCACGCCGGAAACGGAAGTGGGCTCAATTTGGAATGGTTTGGTTGAAGACTTTTGTTAAATAAATATTGTTAATATTTCGCTGGAATTTTTTATTTTTTTAATATTTTCATTTCTAAAGTTAAAATAAGGTCAAATATCTCTTTGAATCGAGCATTTGAAAAAGATAAAAATGATTTTCTGTAACATAAGAGTAGAGGATTAGTTATCGAGTTTTTGTGAATATTATACTTATCAATTTTTTCTAGAAAATGTAGTTTCTTTCATTTTATATTAGTTATAACTAAATTAGTTTAGAAAATAATATTAATTAGTTTAAATAATATCCACTCTAACATTTTTTGTTTTACATTTGAAATTTTAAGTAACTTTACATCACCCCATATATTAAAAAGTATTTTAATAGTTTATTAGTCCAACATTCAATTGTTTTTTGAATTGCCTTGTAGCATGACACTGCTGCTATTAGCTGTGCATGTGCTGCATTGTGTAAATGACATGGCTAAACCTGTACATGAACATGATCATCAACACAAATACAAGATAAGACGGTTTCAGGGATTCAGAAATGAAATATCATAATATTCACATTTAAATGAGGAAAGGACAAGAACTAATAATACATCATGAATCAACAATCCAATGTTTTCTTGGCACCCAAGCTATCTGACATCAAGTTCCCCAGAGTTGTTTGAATGTGCAGGTTGGTTTAATTCTTGCAGGAGTTACAATGAGGAAATTAGGAGGGAGATAGGAATGTACAATTGGTAACAGATGGTTAAGACAGCATACTATCAAACATCATCAGCATCACTCCCGCCGACATGCTGCGAAACTTCATGATTGGCCCAGTAACTGCTTCCATCAGGGCCAGACACCTTAAACCTGCTCCAACAACCAAAACTTTGTAACCTTAATTCATCTAACAATCTGGAATTCAGACTATGGTGAAACATCTAAACTCAATCTTTCTGCAAATGTTTCAGCTAACTATCTACTGACCGCTCGAGGACAGATTTTCCTTCCTTGTACTTCTGTGCCTTTTCGTGGGCGGTCTCCTGAAAGAAAACATACCATATATATTTATCATTCCCTATCCATGAAATTCTCTTGCCACTGAAGCTCTTTTTTACAGGCTCAGCCAAAATCTTACATATTTCCAACCCACAATTGATCCACACCCAACACAGAAGATGTCAACAACAGTATGCCTCCCGGTCATCATCATTCTCTCCTCTTTCTCTCCCATAGTGACATTCACTCTGCAACATGTAAAAGTCTACTACCAAGTGAAAAGAAACCCATGGCATCCTTTGCCAGCAAATGCATTCCTAATTATACAGATCACAGCAGCACATGTAGGACATAGCTGAAAAGACTGATCCGTAAGGAGAATAAAATTCTTCTTCTGGGATCAACGGATAAACTTGAAGTTCTGAAGTCCTCATAACATTTGTGCAAACATATCTCTAACACTACTTGGCCCTCTAAACAATAGTAAGATAGACTAAATCCACCTCTCTTATGCGTTGCATCATGTGTTTACTCACATGCCACACAATGCAAGCACTGGCTGAAGGCTTAGATAAATTGAAAAACGTTTGTTAATCCACATCAACTCTTGTTCATTTATTACTGGCCAAACCATAAACGACAATAACAGATTGGGGCATTGGCATGTATTCATAACTGCAACCACATGCCCACAATGGATCAATACTTAAAAATCAAGGAAAACTTACACCTTACTGAAGAGATAAGCTTTCCCATGCCTGGAGTGGAAAGACTGAAAAGACACACAGGCATGACAAGTAGTCAGAACCTCACTTCCAAATAACATACAAAGAATACTCGTGGGGACCTTAAACACATCAAATGCAGAACTGATAATTTCAAATTGTGCACATCCATACTTCCAATACCCTCAACCTCAACGAGAGGTGAAAAACACGCACAATACGGTACCATATCAAAAGGAAAATCTAAAACCAAATGGTTGAAGAACAAATGTTCCAAGGTTTATGCAGCACATTGGTATGCAATTGCAGTATCCAATTAATGGTTCATCAGATGCCAGGCTACTATCCGATCAGACAATGAACGACCGAAGCTCTACAGCTATCAAATACGGAGATGAGATAATCTATCGCTTACAATGTTGCACTTAAGCTGTGGCATTGTAGTAATGAACTCATCAGAAGTATAAACTACTCCCAAAACCACTGACTGATTCCATTGCAATTTCCACCATGAACCCAAAGCACCAAGGGTCTAACTTTGGCAGAAAATGAACAAATAACCGCGATACAGTTATAAGTTTCTGCATCAGAACAATCAGGTAATGCTCGGAAGAAAAGCAATAACCTACACCAGCAAAAGCTCTGATTCACCTACCTTGTCATTCTGTACAGTGAACTTCAATCAACAGAAATTATTCTGTGAACCCATTTACTAGTGAAGATCAAGGAACAATATTTTTCACCCAAATTGAGTGCATTCTGCTGCACTATATGGCAGATCAATTCACTGAAGTCTTTAGCAATCCCCAAGCCTATCTAGTCAGTCTACCTAATCATAAATGTGGTTGAAAACTAACAGTCCTACTCCGAAAGTGCTCGAATTCAATCATCAACAACTTCTTCATCTACAGCCAATTTCACACCATAAAATTATTCCGACGGAACAAAATACCTACTTAATCAAACAAAAACCCAGATGAGAATTCCAAGAGATCATGGCACAGAGACAAGATCACTTCTCCATCGAATGAAAAAGGGGCTACCTTTGACACAATATCTTCACAAAGAGCAAGATGGGTTCTGCAGTGCTTGCAACTATAGATCTTCCCTTCAAGGTTCACCACAAAAAGCCGCCCCATCAGCTCCGAACCAAGCAACTAGATCGTCTTTGTCCACCAACAATTCGTGTCAATCGAAGAAAATGCCAAACTTTCATATGAGAGGAAAGAAACCACTTGGGGTAATAACCAACAGGCAGCGGCAGAGGGGAAGAGAGAGAGAAGGAAAGAAAGAAACACGGAATGGCAAGTTGGGGTGGGAACGGAGCAGAAGGGTTGTTTTCTTTTGAAGGGGAAAAAAAAAATACTAGCCAAAGGCAGATTGCGTACCGCTTTCTCTTGTAGAGCAAAACTTGGTACAATTGTTAATTAAGTCTGGTATTATTGGCGATGGTGGTGCATGGATTACAAGTGAGAAACGATGACCTAATAGTCCCGTACCCATCGAAAGAAATTCACAAACTTACAAAGCGATGAAGCCGAAGGGTGGGTAAATGTACAGGGTGGCAGGACTCCTTCACAATCACAACTGTAATTTGTTGCCCCTCACTGCAAAAGTGGAACTTGACAAAGACGTGTATTCCCCATCCATTAGGGGTGGGCGTTCGGTCGGTTCGGTTCAAACCGAACCGAATTAGTATATGACGATTTTCCGAAAGTGTCAATACTCCAACCGAATTCGAACCGAGCTATATTTCGGTTCGGTTTGCCCGAACCGAAATATAACTCGGTTCGGTTCGGATTTTCTGTCAAAACCGGAATTATGAGACTTCTCCTTTTATCTCCCTCTCTTTTTCCTGGTAGTGCTGGACATACCCCATCTCTCTCTCTCTTACTCTCATTTTCCCATTCCCCTCTCTCTCACCCACCCCCATCCGCTTTTCCTCTCTCCAAAAAAAATTGACTCTCTGTCCACAATTATCTACCACCGCCGTCGCCCAACTTCCTCCGCCGCTGAGCTCGCCGCTGAGTGGTATCTTCTCCAATAAACCCAACATAAATACAGAGATCGTTCGCCCAACTTCCTCTGCTGAACTACCCCCGTCGCCGCTGAGCTTGCTATCAACTATCACCGTCGCGACCGTTCCACTCGCCGGGTCTCCCTCTCCAATCGCGACCGTTCCAATCCTCACCCCTCGATGCTTGCATGTGGGTTGTGGCTGTCGGCCTTCAAATCAGTCGACGCAGAGCTCGATGTAGCGGCAGTAGAGAGGCGGGATGCTCACGTCGGCGATGGTCCCGCCACTGTTCAGGCCGCCACTGGATCTGATTCCGGTAAAGCTCCGAGCGACAATAGATGGCCGGAGTGATAGTTGCAGCCGCCTGGAAGCAGTGAGAGAGAGTGGGTGGTCGGAGGCTGGCTGGCGGCGAGGAGGCAATCGGAAGTGGATGGCCAATGGGCAATGGTGGTGACGGGTGAGGATCAGAGTCGGGTGGGCTATTGCCGCCTTGGCGGCGATTCTCCTCCTCCTTTTTCTGGCTGCTGGGATAGGGTATTAGGGTTGCTGGGATAGGGATATGTGTTGTGGGTTTACTGGGAAGTGGGCTTGGGGAGAAGACTGGGCCTCTTAGGGAATGGGCCAGGCTGTGGGAAATGGGCTGGGCATATATTTCGGATTCTCGGTTCGGATTTCGGAATTTCGGGTTCGGTATGACCACCCTGGTTTCCGAAATACCCACTTTCTGGTTCCGAATTCCGATCCGAATAGTAATAGTTCGGTTTCGGTTCGGTTCATACTCGGTTCGGTTCGGCTCGGTTTGGGTTTACCGAACCGGATGCCCACCCCTACCATCCATGGAGGCTTTAATTTCTTCTCTGTTGTTGAAAGCAATCTTTGATGTTAGGGTTGATAACTAAACAAGTACATGTATTATTGAAAGTTAACAAATGAACCCTTGTATAAAAATTTCAAGCAACTAAGCTCTTGGCTTACATAGAGGAGATATAACGTTATTTTTCACAACAAAAATGGATAGTAACCCCAATTTCTCCCTTCTAAGTAGAAAATTGGCCCGTCCATAAGTCGTAATTGGGGAGTTCGGAATTAGATTCATCATGATTCATATAAGATAAGGAGGTCAGCTTTAAATCTTAACCGTATTAAATATATTATGTTGTGAACATGACGACATGTCTTTCTTTGTAATTGCTCCATCTCAAATGTCATACGACTGCAACCAAACCAATTTCCATTCCACCAGCAGCTAAGAAGAACGAATAAAAAGTGAATATTCCCACGTCACATACGCAACTTTCACCACCATTTCTTACCATATCTCTTCGTTCCGCAGTAAATTAAATCAGTAAACGCACGAGAACTTAATCATATGCAGTAGTTAATTTAATTACTGTATCTCACTGTCCACAGGCAGTAGTAGTACTTTTAAAATTTCGGTTTACATTCTTTTTTTTTATTTATATAATTAACTCAACTAGCTTTTGTCTTTTTTTTACTGCGTGCAAACGGTAACATTAATATTGGCTGGCCGGAGATCACTGGCCGAAGGTGGCGACGAAGCTGATTGGGCCTTTGCCGGTGTAAGCAGCCTGGAGACCGAAGATGAGGAACGCCACCATGGCGAGCCTGGAGTGCTTGATCTCGGCCAGCTGGAGGCTCTCCTTCTTCTCCGGGTCGGACGCCAGGCCCAGCGGGTCGAAGTACCCGCCCGGGTAGAGCCGCTTCTCCGGGTCGAGCTCGGCGTTCCGCTGGAACTCGATGTATCCGATGACCAGCGCCTCGATCCAGATCAGCGTCGTCAGCGAGAACGGCAGCGGCTGCCCCAGGTACGACGCACCTTCCAACAGCTCCACCTGCCCACCCAAAATCACCCGAATATATATATATATATGCACCCATGCCAAAGAAATGCTTAATTTGATATAAAAATATAATAAATCATGTACTCAAAAAGTCAATAATAAGATATATTGTACTAAAAAATATTGGTTTAACTGTTTTCTATTACTAAAATCGCCTATAGTTCATAATTTCGGTCGGATCTAACTTGTACCGTAAAATTTATCAAATATTGATAATAATGATAAAAAAAAATGGTCGGAATTTTTATTATCTTTTATGACTAAATTATATTATTTCTAATATGTGGTGATTCATTAACAATCGAAGTCGTTGACCGTCTAGATTGACTATCAACTTACAAGCCATGTCCAAATTGTTCAAATAGTTATCGATTTTGGGGAGCATAGGGTTTTAAAATTTCTAATCAAAATAATCTATTGATATAAATTCAGGTTAAGTAATGGAGAAGTTGGGTGAAACCAGGAGAAGGTATAACATAACCTCCCTTAAATTTAAAATATAGATAAAATTACATATAAAAATCCTAATAAATTAAAAAAAAAAAATCAATAAGGTCTTAACTCTCCTAACTCAAATACCACGATTCAATTCAGCCCCTCATTCACATTTCACTGATTAAACCTTAAATTAATGTCGGTGGATGCCACAATATTTGGTTGGATAGGCAAGTGAACACGTATACCCCGATTGGAAGAAAATGACGTGTCAGCTGCTTACTCTCCACAAAAAGTTAAATCACTAATTTGTCCATGCCACTACCCCGATTAGCATGGATCTACATGAGTACGTCGTACTTTCTACGTATAACCTACGCAGCCGCATGTAATTAATATGCTAACTCGATTAAAATCAACATTTTGTCAATAATGATATCATTAATTACAGTTTACTAAGCCCGTTTTAACAAAAACCCTAACATGCAAATCTCTTTCCTAACTAGAATTTAGCCCACACGGAAGCTAATTGATTAGTGGGTTTAATTGGCGTACCTTGCCGGCATCTTGCCAGGAGACGCCGGTGAGGGCCTCGACGGCGATGGCCCCCAGCGTGCCAAGCATGGCCCACCTCCCGTGGATGAGCTCGCACTCCCTAAACCGCTGGATCCCGAAAACCTCGTCGTACGGCTGAAACGGCGTCGGCTTCACATCCGTGGCCTCCGTCCTCACTCCTATAATGTCCCCGGCCAGGTTCTTGGCCAGGTTCTGGTCCAGCGAGTCGAAGTCGAACTGCAGGTACTCGGCCGGCTTGGCCAGGCCCAGCGGGTCGAACCCGCGGTCGCCCACCATGGTCCCGTCGAGCCACTCCGGCGGGTTCGCCCGCGGGAACCAGACCAGCCTGTCCCCTGCCGGGACTGCGGGCTTCTTCTTGGGCTGTGGGGCCCCCTTCTTCTTCCCGAAGCTGAATCCGAACCGGGCCTGGACGAAGTTGGGCCTCCGGGTTTGGGCCCCGGCGGTGAATCGGGAGGCGGCGACGGTGGCGGTGGCTGCCGCGGTGGTGGCCATGGTTGTTTGTGTTGGCTGCACGGTGGGTAAAATGAGGAAAGTTGGGGATTTGTAGAACTGAAAAGCGTGGCCTTATAAACCAGAATGGATGGATCTGTGTGGTTCTTTTGAAATAAAATGAGAAAAGGTTTTTTTTTTATTGGGGGAGTGAGTGATTTTGTGAAGATGAATGGCATGGACCTTATCTTTTGCCCTTATCTGCTATTGGGTGAGACTTGGATGGTTGATGGCCTTTCTTTTGCTGATGATTATTAATTTATTATTGTTCAGTGGGTCTCTCATCTCTGTTTTTTGCTGAGAGAATTTAAGGATACATTTCTTTTCTCACCTAGTGGGCTTCTTTCTATATGGGTTTTGTTCTTGTTTGGTGACTGCTGTTCAGCTTGTTAACCATGGGCCATGGCTAGCAAGAGCATCTTCCTATTAGACTCTTTGTCTACTCTTTTCCTTCCTCCACCATCACTCTACCTTCTTGTTACTTTCTAAAACAATGAGTATGAATAATTCGAATTGTTGAGAGAGGGTAAGTATGATACTTAAACATTTCTTTACACGTCTTCTGAAATGAAAGTCGGATATCTCATACAATGTGTTTTAATACAACATTTAATATTAGGGGTTGTTAGGTTTGAACTAGGACGTCAATGAAAACCCAATTTCGATACCAACTAATTTTAATAAATCGAGTTGTTAGAAGAGGTTCACGTATGGTACTTAAAACTTGATCACTTCCTTATAGTTAAGTTATAGGATTTTTAGTGTGGACAAGTGACCAAAGAGAGTGGTCGGCTTCTATTATAGAACGACTTCATTAGTTTCATATATGTGTGTAATATATTTGAACCGACCCAGACTATACTGAGAGTTTTTTTTAAGGATAATCCTAAAAAATTTATGAAAGATAGCTTCAGTCTGCCCCCTTCTTGCTAGTCTGCAAGCGTCCTATGAGATTATTCGATTATCTTCTTGTACGAGTCTTATTCACAAACGAGCGATCCACTATTGAAGATTTAATGCGATATATCTTTAGTATATATTTTATAGATGACGCTCTATGAACTTTTGGTAATCAACATTTGTAGATATATAACTGTATGACGAGATAAAGACTCATACTCTTTTTTGTTCACCATCAACTGAAGCTGAAACAAAAACTCCTATTCAAAATGTGATTACATTTGCTAAGTACTATATTACATCTTTTACAATCTTTCTACATTGTGGATTTCTTTGCGCTCAATGTAAATCCATCCGCTTGCCCTTCTCTGAGCTTAGCTTTTCACAATTGAATGACACCTTGGACAACATGTTCTTCACCCCTACAAATTGAATCCAAATTCTCTTATTCTTGACGGAGGACCTCTATCTTAGAAAATGAACAAGGAAAACTACTCAGAACTTAGAAGCAACAATGGAACCAATCAGAAGGAAGGCAGTGAGGCAGAGTAAGATCCTCTGCCTGGTAACTCCATCAATTCCCTCACACAGCATTTCCCCGTCCAACTTCCTGAAAGCTGCCTCCACCGATTGCCACGTCTTTTGGGTTCTCACTGCGGGACCCATCACAAATATCTGGCTTCTGGTTTGGTACCATTCCTTCTCCCTCTCTCGCCCTGTCTTATTCCTTCCTTCCACCTTTCTTCCCAATCTCTCTGGCCTCTGCTTTGCTTTCTTTACTATCGAATTCTTGCTTTCTGGGCAGCTCTTCTCTCCTTCTGCGGCTCTGTTAAGCTAAGCAGCAAAATCTCTGGATCCATTTTCTTTTCTCTCTCTTCTCCGGTTTAAGAGGTACTCGCCCTTGTCTCTCGTTCTTGCGTTTACTTTCTTCCCTTATAGAGGCAAGACAGGAAAGTTGGATTTTGTCTGGTTGAATTCTACCTTGTTTTGTTCGAGCATGAAAATGGGGTTGTAATTAGTTTCTCACCCTTGTTTCTTTTGTGTGTAGTTTGAGGGGTGAGACTTGTTATTAGTTGCAGGAAATTGTCCTGTTTCTATCCAATGCAACAGTCACGCCTTTTACTCCAACTCTCTGTCTCTCTGAAATAATTGAATCAAAACTCAAAAGGGCTGTTTCTTTTTTCAGGTTAATCTGCCGTGGTAGTTTCAACTTTGAAGGAGGAACTAAGCTATGAAAGTTTCGAAGGGCAGGGGAAGCAAGGACAAGAACGAAGCAATTGTGGAGGACAGGTAATCATCACGAACTGATTAATAGCATAAGCACACCATGAATTCATGATCCTTTTGAATGGTTGAATATCAATTTCAAGATTGTAATTGATTGATTACTGTATATGGGTTATCAAGGTTAGAAATTTCGGTTTTAAAAGGCTTCAACATCAGGTTCTGGACTGTTTTTTTTTTATCCCAATAAATATCGTGGATTTAAATCTTGTCCACCTCTTAGTGGGATGGCAGCCATGGTTCCTTAGGATGAATGTTAGGCTAAAGTTAATTCCTTTATCTATCCCAGGAAGTCTGCTGGGAAGAGGAAGGCAGTGGGGAAGGTTTCAGAGAGTAGGAATAGCAGTAGTAGTAGCAAGAGAAGAACTGGGAGTGTTAATAACGTTGAGAAACAGGCTTCAGCCAAGGATCCCAACAAGCCAAAGCGGCCTGCCAGTGCCTTCTTTGTATTTCTGTGAGTTTTCTATGATTTCTTGATTAGCTGCTGGGTTTACATGTAATGAATGAAGGATTGGAATGATATTGCTTATGTGAAAAAATTGCAGAGAAGAGTTCAGGAAGGTTTACAAGGAAGAGAATCCTAATGTGAAAGCTGTCTCCGCTGTAAGCAAAACCCTAGCTAGCTACTGCTTGCTGATTCAGTAATGGATATCAACTTGTTAGGCAAAGTGTTGTTTTATTGAGTGAATGCAAAATCCATTTGAAGGTGGGGAAAGCTGGAGGAGAGAAATGGAAATCCTTGTCTAGTGAAGTAAGTTGCTTCACCTCTTTGATTCTACAAAAGACTTCATGAGGCCTTATTCACAAGGAAAAAGGATGTGTTTATTTGTTTGTTTGTTCAGGAGAAAGCCCCTTATGAAGCGAAGGCGGCCAAGAGGAAATCGGATTACCAGAAGCTTATGAATGCCTATAACAAGAAACAGGTGGTGAGAAGTTTTGTTGCTGAAGTGTTACCTTCATCTTGGTCATGCTATATTGTATCTCAGTGTTAGTACAACTTTGCCTGCTCAGGAAAGTGTGGATGAGAATGAAGAGGATGAGGATGAAGAAGAAGAGCCCGCCAAATTGTCGAAGAAGCCTAAAGTCAATGGCGCCAAGGAAGATGATGAGGCAGACTCTGAGGTATAAGTTTCTTAATGTAGCAACAAAAACATGGCCTTTAGATAGATGCATTGCCCCTAGAGGTTTAGTAAGCATTTCACTGAACCATCTTGAATCATCTTGCTGCAGGAGGAGGACGAAGATGATGATGATGACGACGACGAAGATGATGATTGAAGTGTTGGAATATGTTGAAGACCAAAGCTGAGCATATGTGGATTTTGGAGGATCATAGGCTTGGGATTTCAAGGGAGCCTTAATTATGTTTTCTTATGTCTTGACTATGTTAGTACATGTGTGATTGGCTTCAAGAAGCCGGATTATGTGGATAGGCATTTGATAAAAAAGTTATCATGTGGATAGACATTTGATAAAAAAGTTATCGAAGTTACTACTTTTTACTAAATTGTGTGGGTAAATGTAAAATTTGAATCATGATCCAATGTCTTTAGTTCAGCTTTATCTTTACGTTGTTAGACTCGGGTTCAGATTGAGTTAACAATGTTTGAAATTGCATTGAGTTACGAGTCAGTTGATATGTGATCAGATAAATTACATGTTAATTGGTTCAAAATTAAAAGTGCCATTTCAATAAATAAATAAAAAGTGCCATACATTTGAATTTTTTTTATTAATTTAAACCTTCGACCAACAATCATTTAAATGGAATTGATCCCACCAAAAAAAATTGAGATTAATTGAATCAAACTAACAACCCTACGGAAAGCCTCCTGATGATGAACAGTTATCAGGGCCAAAAGACTGTGTTGGGCCTCTGGTTCATTGGTTGTTAGCCCATTGTCTCTCAACCAAAAGGAAAATTTGTTAGCCCATTCTATATGGCTTAAGGAGCATTAAGTTTGGGCCTTGCTAGCAGCCCAAACGAACTAAGGAGTATTGGATCCCAATAGAAGGCCCAGATAAAAGCCTGAAACCTTTATAATAAAACCTTCCATTATTTTGGACACACAAATAAAGAAGTAAGAAACACACAAACAAGCCCTTCATTAGTATAAGTTTGTCCTACTTAGATACCAAAATATTAGCTTAGTAGTAGCAGGAATGAAAACATCAAGCTGTCTTTGAATTCAAAGCTTGAAATTAACTAGTTAGGTGTTACTTGTCAAACCCTTGTTCGCGCACCACACTTATTCTTTATTGTCGGCTAAAGAATGATATACGATCAATAATTGTAACATTATAGTATAAAAAAATTAAAAGAAAATCTGTATCGTGACTCAAACACTCGATTCTACTTCTCTTCTGAACATCCCGTTAACACAATTGCCAAAAAAAATTACACGGCTTAGTGGCTATCATGGATGGTACGAGTACAAACCCATTCCTGAAAGGTAAAAACTGAACTAAAAGAACAGTAAAAAGGTTAGAGAAGAAACTAAAATGGTTCTAGATCGGGGAAAAAGAAGAAGATAAAAAAGAGGGTAAATACAATTTAATATCCAAACCTTTCATTTTAAACAATATAATAGCCAAACCTTTTCGAAAACAATCTAATATCCAAATCGTCATCTTTCCGTTCGTTTGACCGTTGGTTGACACTTCAAAAAAGCTTTGTTTAGGGGAAATTGTCACAATACAACTTTGTTTTCTTGTTTTGACATTGCAGATGACTGAATATTTAGATATTCTATACCATCATGGTGGAGTCATGGATTTCTCGGGTTTGGAACCACGATATGTTGGTGATTTTCAGAGAAGATATCGATGGATATTGATGAAGCGTCGTATTTCGAACCTTTTTGAAGTGTCAACTAACGGTCAAACGAACGAAAAGTTGATGATTTGGATATTAGATTGTTTTCGAAAAGGTTTGGCTATTATATTGTTTAAAATGAAAGGTTTGGATATTAAATTGTATTTACCCTAAAATAGAAGTCAATAGCTCGGAAGTAAATTCACGAATTCACCACAAATCACGTGCGAAAATGTTGGGAACATGTCGCCGTAAAGTGGAAAGAAATGAGATGTGGTGGTCACATGGTCGGAAAGACTTCACTCACTATGTATAACCTCTAATTATGCTCCCATTAATCATCACCAAAAAGAAGAAGAAATTAATTACCACATGAATGAAACCAATGAGAGGGCGGCACTTTTGCGATGTTTGTCTGGTTGGTCTACTTTTTTTTATGTTTTTTATTTATTTCCAGAGTTATAATATATTTGAGAAATCTCATTTAGAAAATGCAGAGGATAAATTAGTAATTTATAAGGAATAATTTCACATAAATTTACAAGACAAATGAATGATTTCTGGTAAGAATTTCAATATTTAACGTTACAAGGGTGAAGTAGGTAGAGATGGATAAGCTCTAGATATATCAGCACTATGCACCCAAATACAAAGTCGTGCAAAATAGACTCAAAGCGGACAATATTTTTATAAAAAATTGGTTCACAGTTTCTATATGGCGTAAGCCTCCCAAAAGGTAACGGAGGGGTGCAAAGGTTTCTTCAGGCCGTACGGTGGCCCTTGAGTGCAAAGGCAGAAGGGAGCTTGACTGCAAGACCGACCTTTAAGAAATAAATGAATTCCAAAAATCGTGGGCAAATCCAAAAGGGGTTTTCATTTATATGTTGTACTGTAATGGGATGTGTCTATTTATCTATCCGTATATGTTGTATCTACTTAGGTCTTTTTTGTGTTGCCTTGTAATGCTTTATTACAATGTTATAACCAGGGATTTAACTACCCGGATCATTTTAATACATTAATTATTATGCTGCAATGTTTTATGTATCAAATATATTTATGATAAATACATGGCAAAAGCTTGCATGTCTAGCGTATGTTATCTAAGCGGACTTTGCTACGGTGCCATGCATGTTATCGTAATTTGTACTTTTAGGTCGACCTCATATAGGATTAGGTCGACCTAATCTGTCGTTTCAGTCTTGTGCTAGAAGGCAGCTTACTTCGTAGACAAACATACCTACTTTCATGTGGTAGAGGCCCTTGGACTCGAATCTCATCCATGCTTCTCTAATTGAGCTCCAAAGTAGGCTTCACAAACACTTTCCCAGCCTTAGTCATTTTCAGACAGTTTCCCAGTTTTGGCATAGTCTTTTGATCAGGTTCAAAAATGGTATTCTGGACTTCCTATCGAGCTCCCAAGGACTTCAATGTGTAGAGGGACACTCCAGCTTCAAAACAAGCCACTAATCTCCAATTTCCATCGAGCCAATTGTAAGATATGAATATCCAAAGTAGGCACCATGAAACTGTTTTTACACGGAAACAACATATTAGGTCGACCTAATTCTAATTCAGGTCGACCGAAAAGTGCAAGTTACGGTGACACGCATGTCACCATAGGTGCACCCTATCTAAGCGAGTGTTATAAGATCTATAATAACCTTCTCCCAACGATTCGAGTTACTTGGGACCAACTGGTTTATGACATGGTATCAGAGCCTGCTTTGGCCAAGTGGTTGTTTGTTCGAATCTCCACGACCACCAATACTAACAGTTGATTAAAGCACAAGGTATGGTGGGCCTATGCAAACTTCAAACTCGTGAGTTGAGTTTCGTTTGAGGAGGCGTGTAAGAGAGTGGTATAAAATCTCGTCTTCATTTTTATTAGATATATTTTGACAATTAGAATTCTCAATAATTTATTTTTGAATTAAACGTTGGTTTGTGTTGGAGAATTAAAAACTGAAAATCACCAATTAAAAATTAAAATACAGTATCACGACTCACACTCGGGGTAATTCAAGATATAGTTAGCAAAACTTCTTCAGCATAAAATTAGTTCTCACTGAACATATCTCTGTCGTACTGCTTGCTAATGGGCTTTTCGATTGCCCGGTTGGACATGGGAATTTGCTAGCATGGGTGGGTGGTTGCGTTTGTGTAATGATGTTTTTTCCCCTCTCTTCATGGTGTGTGTCGGGAATTCTGTCGCATGCACGTGCGGCGTGGGGCTACGTACTACTACACTACTACTCCAACTAAAATATTTATGGATACATTCTCTTTTCCCACGGTACTTAATTATCATATATAGATTACGAAAATATATCCATAATATTACCATTGCTCTAGTAGTCTTAGTTGTAGCAAAGGTATAACTACTATTATAATGACCGAAACTATCAATTAACTACATGAATTAATGAAGATGATTGCAGAATGTAATTAGGGCGCAACTGAAATTACTAATTGCAACGGGATTGGAGATGATATTTAGAATCTAGAGCCAAAAGAAAGGTTAGGCACATAGCATTATACCTTTTTGTCGTTGCCGTACGTAGCATGGTTTGTGCAGATTAGGGTTGAGAGATTGTATAAAAAATTAAGCTTATATCCACGGCCGTGAATTTATAAGCTCTTCGATCTCTCTCTTTTTTCATGGATGGGCAGCAAAGCAAAGCAAGATCCTCTCTATCTTAGGGAACAACTAGCATGGTGGTATAGGGCTCTAGCTAGCTACAAAATGGGGGAAATTTTGGTGCTACCAGTTTACCATGCATTTGTCTTTTTGCCATTAGAACAGTTTATCATGCATTGATTGATTTAAGTGTTCGATAGAAATTTTGACGAACGAATTGGAGATCAGGAGGTGGGAAAAGCCATGTGTTCTACCTATCTGCTTTCTTTTGGTCTTTGTCGAGCATGCTCGATGGGTGTTAGGTATGGGTTAGTGTCAAAGAAATTTTGCCAAATTCATCTTTCTGAAGATTTGAATGGTTGAAATAGCTTGATTTTGTTGCATATGGTATTAGATTTCGTGTTCAAATTTTTAACCCTCTATTCATGAAAGAAGAGAGGGGGAGAGAAAATTCATAAGGAATGGAAGTTTGTAGAGTAGTGCAATAATGAGAGAAAAATAGCGTTAAATATTTGAAGGAAAAAAATAAGAGAAAAAGAAACACCATAAATAAAGGGACATTTGCTATAATAATTTTTTCATCAAATAATCACTCACTTATATCGTAGCAGAACTCATAAACAGGAGAAAAAGTTCTTGATTCCTACAACTTTTAGACTAGAGAGATGAGTAGCAGCCTGCAAATTGAGAGGTGGAAGAGGTGGAAAAAAAGTAGTCAGAGTTCGCAGGAGTAATCGATTATAAAATGGTTTGAGTACTCAAAAGGGTATAATTAACCAGAACTAGATTCAATGGGAGCTAGATTCAGTAGTTTGGCTGACAGCATTGGTAGTACGACAAAATGGTATGACTCAAACCAAACTAAGAGCTAACTAGCTCGAGTTGACTCATTTCAATTAGGCTCATTTTCTTGTACATTCAACAACGGGCATGCATATGTCATATGTGTTCTGAATATCATCGACAACCAAGATATAACATGGACTTATATTTGAAAGATTAAGGAGCAAATCAAACTATCAATGCTCCTAATTAACCATGTAAATCCACTTGGAGAGTGTGTATCTCGGGATAGAAATAAGTATAAAGTATTAACTCTCTAGGGAAAGGAAGGGGAATCAAGTTGCCCAGTTTGAATAAATTCAAAATTAAGTAATCATCTTATTTTTTCTCTTTATAATAACCAAGGTCGTAGAGAGTAGTGTAGCTACGGCTGTCCATTCGACTTTAGATTTTTTTTTAAATCGAAACAGAATTGACCAAGTGCTCTTATTCATCAGTTTTTATATCGCTCTCAAATCGTTTTGTACTTATCGATTTCGATTTTAGTTAAATTGAAAATTCGATAAGAAACCATGAAAAAATTGGAAAATCACAACCTCACACACAAACACCCATTACAAAATCCAATTGATTTTGGATTTTCTTGAAACTAAACCTAACCGCTAAAAAGTCTTAACAGTTTTGTTAATTTTCAGTTCTATTTAACCAAATTGAACCAATATTATGGCTCAATTAACCAGCAGGGAGGTGGTTATAGGAAAGTATATTTCGGTCACTTTTGTATAATGTTTGATAGGAGAAGAGAAAGAAGAAGCAAAAAACAGGACACATGTGAAGGCCTTTCAATTCCCATGCTTGCCTTTGCCCTTTACCCATTTCTCCTTCAGTTATGTCGCAGAAGAAAGAAAAGTCATTTTCAACATCCCCAAATTACAAATTATTAATTAATATTATTAAAGCGTGATAGAAAGTTTTCCCAAGTGATAATGGCACCACACGTGCAACCTCTGACTACTGACCCATATATTTTAAAAAAATATTTTGTCAAAACCCTAAAAAGTTCCTTATTTCACAATTATCAGAGCTTAAAAATTGATATAAGAAAAAAAAAACCGAAAATTGCTCTTGGTAGACGAACTGACTAAAACATGTGATGGTTATTCCAATATGCTGGTTTGATTTTCTTTAATAAGGGTTATAAACAAAGCACATGAGTAATCTTAACGCTAATGTTAACTTTTTAATTGGACATCTATTTATTTTATCCTCAAACATTTATGTATACTATTTCCTTAATCAATACAAACAAATTAAGCAGCAAATTTTCATGATGTCGTATTAACATCATTCAATATCCATAATGCATTAATTTGATTATCTGTTCTACACGACTTCGAAGATATAATTTGAAATTCCTCCACGAAATATTTTTTAGCATGATCTTTACCACGATAACTTTCACTCTCGCATGCCTAACTACAATTTTAACGTCGATCGATCATCGAACTCGCAAGATTTGTAGCATCTTAACTATGCCACATGCCACCCTCTGGAAAGAAAAGAAAAAACCAATAGAGAGAAATAGGTCTGACGGTTCAATTTTCTCTTTGAACTGCTGCTGCATGCAGCACTGTACGTGGACCGTGGAGCCTGTGAGATTTGACTCTTTTACTTCTTCTTCTTCTTCTTCCCCTTTCTGTTCCGAAGGAAAGTAGGCTCTTCTTCTGTCACGCAGATAATGGAAAAAGGAAAAAAGAAAAATAATAATAATAATAAGTGAAAAGCTTCTGTTATATAATATATATATATTTGTACGAACGTATTTATCTTTCTTTCTTAATTGTTCTGTTGAAAATTGAAGTTGTGCAGAAGAAGAAGAAGCAGAACACATTCAGAATTTTGCAGCGAGGGCGAGGGAAGAGGCACAGACATTAGGCAGGCACACGTGTGATTTCCAGACCTCGTGTCTTGTGAAAGGACCAAATTAATCCAAGTATTGAATGATATTTGATCAAACCTAACCTAACCAGTCTCGTTCCAATCCAATTCCTTTCCCAAGTAAAAAATATGCATTCCCAAGGTTCCATTTTGACTGGACGGAATATGCGACCGTTGATTCTAGTTTCCTCCCACGCCAGTATGTATATACATGGATTCAGCTAGCGTACGTTAGATCTTATCATATGTCTATCGAGAATTAAAAGAAGTTTGGAAAATGATATTATACGTATTAAGACAATCGTGCATCTATGTTAGCCATTGTTTTTGTATTTTTTTTTTCTTCTATATTTGTAATTCTCTGTTAGTGTGGAGGGATTGATCAACCTAGTTAATCTGCTAACTTGAAAATTCGTTAGTATATACTAACTAATATCCAAAATGTATGAATTAATATCCAAGTATTCTAAGTATCTAGATAACACAAACTAGTACTCAAAACATCACAAACTAGTATCCAGATAGCAGATACCAACTAATATCCACAATCAACCAACTAGTATTCAATATGGATACTCTTATGGGTTATCTGGATACTCTTATGTGTTATCTGGATACTAATTATGTGCTGTTTGGATACTATTCTGTGTTGTCTAGATATTAGTTTGTGAATTTGTGATAATAGTTGATTCATGGTGGATATCAGTTAGCAAACTTTGAATACTAGTCTGTGCTCTCTAGATACTCTAGTACTTGGATATTAGTTCGTATAATTTGGATATCAGTTAGTATCTGCTAACGAATCTTCAAGTTAGCAGATTAACTTCCCCGGGGATTGATAGGTAGAGAAGGATTGATAGATGAATCAACAGTAGAGTGGGGTTTGAAATGAAATGAAAAAAGAGGGAATATACTATTGTTTGATAAAGAACCAGTGAGATCGATTGAATGAATAAAGAGTGAGATATTAGGCCCTCGCTTGTAATCCTAATCGAACCAAACATAGTAAAATAAACAAAATATCCTGCGAGCCTACTATGTTTCATATCAACCCCTTATGCACACTCTTGTGGATGTTATTTTTTCTCATCCTCTTTTTATGAATTCTTTCCTTTGTAATTAGTTTCTTTTTGACAAAAAAAAATGGTCAATATTGAGATGTGTTAACTAATCTCATACACACAATCAAAGTGTTTTTAAGATATGATCGATATTAGGATTTCTTTCCACCTTAGAATGGTTCGAACCCGAAAATTCATAACGCCAATTACGTCCAAGTAATCCACTAAAACTAACGTCAGCCACAAACATATACCACCCATGCTATACATTTCTTCAAAACAACCGGCTAGCTGAGGAAGAAGAAGAAGAAGAAGAAGAAGAAGAAGAAGAAGAAGAAGAAGAAGAAGAAGAAGAAGAAGAAGAAGAAGAAGTATATGGGTACATATATTAATATGCAACGATCCATCTCAAGTCTCAACTTGGTAATGTAACAGCTGGAAGTATGATCTCTTTAGCCAAATTGAAGGGTGGTGGCAACAAACAATTAAGTCCCAAATAACCCTACAAAAACGACAGCCACAACCACCCAAACCCCAATAATTCTGGGGAAAAAATCGATCCAAACCCCTCAATAATATAAATGAATAATAATTATGCCCCCACCAATATTCCGAATCCAAAAAAGTAGTACAATTCCGTGCTCCATCCCTTTCCCCGCATTGTTGGTTGTTAATTAATGAGTTCGCTTCTATCTTCTGGTATGGAACGAGCTTGATTGGACGGTTTGTAGCGTTGAAATCGGTTATGTTGGATCTTATAATTTTGTATATGAATTTTAAGTTGATCAACTTTCATTTTGAGAAGAAGTATTTATTTGAGCACATTAATTCGGTCAGCATAGAACTTGACAATCGATTCTCTTCCCTTTGATGAATCATGAAAGAAAATTGTGATTTTGCATGTGTTTACATGGGAAAATATAGTATCTCGATATTAAAAAAAAAGAAAATACAGTTCCTGTCGATGGAATTATTAAGAAATGTGTTGTTGTAATCATGTGGATAATGACAATAGCATTGGCTTAATAAATAATTATGACCTCACCCACAAAAGATTTGATAAATGATCACACACACACACTTAGGATTATGTGTGTTGTGAAAAGAATGTTGTCGGTCCACGCTACATTCACCAATTGGGCTTTAGTGTCGGCCAGACAATAGAAGCCGTTCTATAGATTAAATATTTATTACAATATCTAGTTCAAACTTTGAAAGGAATCATCTTATTAATTAATTTTATATTAGAAAATCCAGCAAAAACGAGTGCACTCAAGCATTGGTGATCACAATCCACAAGTAAATCAGTTGTTGGGAGAATCCAAATTTGCATTTTATATTGTTTTCTTCTACATTGTTCTAAATGAAGTCAACTTATAAAATTCACATTTGCATGTCTTCAAAAAACCAAATCAACTATTAATCTTCTCACTATGAGAATTTGAATACAAGATATCATTATCGATTAGTTGTTGGCAGGTCCGGAGCCAGGATTTTAAGTTCCGAAGGTCGAATAGATTAATAAATTATCATAAAAATATAAGAAAATAACGAGCAAAAAAATATATAGAAAATAATAATGATATTCTCATAACGAGGTAAGATTTTATTTGAGAAAATGAAAATAATTCAGAATAAAATTCATTCTAAAGTTCTAGAATGTTATGTTCATAACAAATGAGCAAATTATACAAACAAAAAAGTAACTATGCAAGTCAATGTATACTGTGTTATTTAATATATTTAATTGAAAAATGACTTACGGCTTGTATTAGTGTTTCAAAACGAATTAACTGATTGACTATATAACCAAAAGAATTCTTAAAATAATAATTTAAGAGTGTAAGAACTTATTTAACTTAATTTGAAAGTATATGACTTATCAAAAAGTGCAAAATCGCTGCCAACCAGATTTGAAACCGCACATTTCATATACAAGTTTAAGTTAACAATACATCCGCTAGACCGACGGTAGCTACTTCAAAGCAGTTTTCATACACTAGTATCAGTAGTAAACAATTATTTCACACGTAATAATTCTCAAGATTTTGTAGCGATTTACACGTAAGTTTCAAACTTCTAAGGAGGTCGGGGGTCCCTCCAAAGACCTACATAGCTCCGCCCCTGGTTGTCGGTCTCACAGTTCATATAACAAGGTATGGTATTATCATCTCGGCATTGCAATTTAAGAAGTATATGGACGTGATACGTATCATCTAGTGGGTGGGAGGGCTTAATATGTATCCCTTTCCATGTTGTATCATCATGGGACCATGTGGATGAGTATGGAAGGAAGCATCACCTCATGCTTTCCTTTTTTTTCTCTTGTGACAAATACTAATATGAATGTGTAGTTTGATGCATTCCTAAACAATTAATCGAGACCACCCTACATACATAATTGCATCACACTACTCAATACCTTTAGCCACGTGGAGGGTTGGTCCTCTTTGATTCTTTATGCACACACCATTGTATTTTTATCAATTATACACCTTTTTTGGGAGCTTCATTATTTGTGGGTGCTCCCATAAAATTAAAATTATGTAGCTATCGTCTTTTTGATGTGTATATCCTTTAACAATCGCTTTTTGATGTATACACATATAAATTTTTTGGGTGTGCCTACAGTGACATGCATGTCATGGTGACTTGCACTTTCCGGTCGACCTCAGTTAGGATTAGGTCGACCTCATTTAGAATTCGGTCGACCTCATATAGGATCTGGTCAACCTCATTTAGGATTCGGTCGACCTCATATAGGATCAGGTCGACCTAATCTGTTGTTTCAGTGTAAAAACAGTTCATGGTGCCTACTTTGGATATTCATATCATACAATTGGCTAGATGGAAATTGAAGACTAATGACTTGTTTTGAAGCTGGAGTGTCCCTCTACATATTGAAGTGATTGAGAGCTCGATAGGAAGTCCAGAAGACCATTTTTGAACCTCATCAAAAGGCTATGCCAAAACTGGGAAACTGCATGGAAATGGCTAAGTCTGGAAACGTATTTGTGAAGCCTATTTTGGAGCTCAATTCGAGAAGCATGAATGCAAGTCGAGTCCAGGAGCCTCTACCACGTTAAATTAGGTATGTTTTTATACAAATTCAAGGCATTGGATGAAAGATTGGATATCTGTAAGGCTTCAAACAAAAGGGTCGAAGTTGCTACGAAGGCTGTTTTTCTGGCAGACTTCGAGCACAAGCAAGCGGCCAGAAAAACAGCCTTCGTAGCAACTTCGAGCCTTTTGTTTGAAGCCTTAAAGATATTCAATCTTTCATCAAATGTCTTGCCATTGTATAAAACAATACATAATTTAACGTGGTAGAGGCCCCTGGACTTGACTCGCATCCATGCTTCTCAAATTGAGCTCCAAAGTAGGCTTGACAAACACGTTGCCAGACTTAGCCATTTTCAGGCAGTTTCCCAGTTTTGGCATAGACTTTTGGTCAGGTTCAAAAATTGTCTTCTGGACTTTCTATTGAGCTCTCAAGTACTTTAATGTGTAGAGGGACACTTCAGCTTCAAAACAAGCCTTCAATCTCCAATTTCCATCTAGCCAATTGTAAGATATGAATCTCCAAAGTAGGCACCATGAAACTGTTTTTACACTGAAACAACAGATTAGGTCGACCTGATCCTATATGAGGTCGACCGAAAAGTGCATGTCACCGTGCTTAATGGATGGTTTGAGATCCTCGCTGTTTTTTTTTTTGTTAGCGTCCCCTTTTTATGGAGAAATGTAAAATCGAGTAGATTTAGAGGGTAAGTTTTCATTGGAGACGATATTAAGATGTACTCATAAAAATAGACATATATTATTATGTATATAACGGTATCACGAAATCAATTTTTAATGAATAGTATAAAACCAAATTTTTTCGATAATGTAGAATGAACTATGAAATCACTTTAAGATTGTTAATTTTTTAGTATAAAAGCATAACATAGACATGTAACAAATTCATGAATATTTTGGTCATATACCAATACAGTTAACATACATGTAAATTCATACAAGTTAGTTTCATCTTAATAAAGTAAAAAATCAAACTCATTTTAGTGCGAATTCAATGGTTTTATATGAATTCAGACTCTGGATCCAACAATTATATTAAAAAAGAAAGAAGAATATAAAGACTCCATAAGTAATAAGTTTTCACAGTATGGAAATTGGAAGGAGTATGGACCAACAAGGCAACAACTAGCAGTACAGATGTTTCGTTGCAAATAGACAAGCGTTTTAAAGTGGAGAAAGTAAAAAGGTCGGTAGTAAGGTTGTCAACCCGCGGGTTGATTCGCGGGTCGACCCACTTTGACCCTGACTCGGTGAGAAAAACGGGCCGTACGCACCCGCCGGGCCGACCGCTACAAGGTACCGGGTTGGAGGTCAAATTGTGTCATTTTTTTCATCGGTTTGCGAAATGCGCCTATTTTCCGATTTTTCTTTTCGCCTAGCTCAATTTTTGGAATGCTAAGTTGAACATTTGAATATTTATGTTATATAAGTGTGTGTGAATTTTCACTATATATGTTGGATCTATATACGATATGTTATTTTGGTGTAATATTATATGTTATAACTCATATGTTAGATAAGATTTGATATAATTTATGAGGATAAGTACAAAATAATGACTTTTTCCATATTTCCGGGCCAAACCGGGCTAAAACGGTTGACCCATTAACCCTTGACCCACTAGCTCGACCGGGTCCGGGTCAACCCGCGGGTTGACAACCTTCGGTACACTTTCCCTTCTTTCCCCTTTAGCCTTTTATTTCTTTATTAAAAATGACTGGGAAGTTTGGTAACGATAATCCCATTTTGCAATGTAAATTAATATAAGGGGACTTTGGGGTCGTTTGGAAGTTGCGATTGTTAAATAGATGTATTGTTGAGAATGCATGTATAATATTATATATGTATTGTCGAATTTGATGCATTGAAAATACAACGTTTGGTATGTGTGATTGTGTATGTCGCATCAGCTAAAAGCTGAGACAAAACAATCTCAACTCAACTATCTCAACAATCACAACTAAAAGTTGAGATATAACAATCACTCAAAATGAGTGATAGTTTCTGTCACATCACAGAAACAATCCATGTATTGTTTCTGCTAAAAAAACAAAAAAACGATGCATTGTAAACAATACATGCATAATGACAATCTCAACAAAACTATCGCAACTTCCAAACGACCCCTTTGCTTTTTTCCCTATGTATTGTAGATTAATTAAAATGATTTTATGTATTATATTGTGTATGTATTGATGAATTTGTTGTGTCACGGATAACATCATTTAATATATACAATATTATTTTTATTAATTATAATCAAAATTCACTTTTGAACAGAAACAGAAATGTCAATTGTATCTTTTTTAATGAAAAAAATATTTATATGTTATCTAAATTTGTATACATATAAATTGGAACAAGAAAAGAGAAAACACGAAACAATCCAAAAAAATTCCGCTTTTAGTTGTGATTATACAATCATTCATTTGAATGATTGTTTGCGTCACATCAAGTAATTAATGAATATGTTGTGTGTAAATGTTTGACAAAGTATGTTTCATACAAAATGCGAGAATTATAACAATCTCACTAAAAAATTTGTTGAAACTAAACAACCCCCAAGTTTCTCGTATTTCTGTCTACCATATACAAAAAAATTATATTATTTCTAATAAAAATCGTTCAAAGCCTCTCGTCATATTTAGTTTAACGACGTTTTTAGTGTTCGAGTTGATCTTGAAAGCATTAAATTTTTAATGAAGTTATCATTTGAGTCTAGCGATTTTGTGAGGAGACTATCACAAATGTCATAAGCAGTCAACAATTATATCAAGCCCTACAAGTGTTTCGCTTAGCGTTCCAATTTCATCGAGGGCAAGGTTGTTAAACTCCTATCGAACCCTCGCTTGGATCCGGTCCAACCCGAGTCGGGCTTTAAAACGGCCTCCAAAAAGCTCATCGGTCTGACCCCTAAAGAGGGAGAAGAAGAGAGTAAGAGGAATGAAGGAAAGGAGATGGTGGGTGGGTGATGGAAGTTAGGTAGATTTATTTTGTGGAAAATAAAATTTTAATATATATGTGTAAGATAAATTTTATTTTAGTCATTAAATCTTTAATTATTACCTTTTTGTATATATATTTAGAAAACGTCTTAAACGGCTCAAACCGGTCGGACCACGTTCAAACGATTAAACCTCAAACCTCTTGTTCGACCGACTCAATCACTTAAAATGGGTTGACAACCTTGATCGAGGGTTAAAAGATCAGCTTACCTGTTCACGGAGTCAAAACTCGACTTCTTGAAAGCAAATCAATTCAGGAACTGGAGATGTATTGCCTTTTGCTTCTTCGAAAACTTACACGAGAAACGCGCTCGGATCTAAAAATCGAAGAGTTGTGTGCTGAGATCAGGGATGAAGCCAAGCGAGTCAGAGAAGTTCGTTTTCTATTTGCGGGGCCGGGACTGCAATAAACCGGCCCATTTGTTAGCCCATACCCTTTCTAATTGGGAGTCTGCAGAAGTATGGACTACCGCCCTCCATCTTCTTAATTCCTCTGTTACAGAACGACCATAAACTATGCGTACCGCTCAATCAATATACCGAGGAAGTTTATATAAAAAGGGGTAAATGCCACATTTGGTCACTGAGATTACTAAATCATGTTATGTTTAGTCACTAAAAAAATGGGTTAATGGAGTTGGGCGAAAACTAACGGGAGAGTGACTAATTGTGACATGTTTCAGCAATTCGAGTAACCAAAATTGATATTAATTTTTTTTAATGACTAAACATAGCAAGATTTAGTAATCTCAATGACCAAGTGTGACATTTACCCGAGAAAAAAAAAGTAACTAAACCCTTCATTAAACCCATTGAATTTATTTTTACTTTTCTCTTATATTTGTCATAGCCCAATTGAAATGTGAAAGAAAACCCAACAAAACACAGAAGCTGTCAGATGACATAATAATAGCTCTCTACTCTCTAGTAAGAAATAAGTAAGACATATAGATATTGAATATCCAAACATTAATGACTTTCCTCTGTTTTCTCCATAATTTCCTTCCCCTGCTACAAACACTCCCCTTCTCAATAGATTCTTTCTTTCACAGTCTTCACAGAGATCCGCCCCTCGTGTGCTCCTCTTCCCCCCCTCCTTTCAATTCTCCCCACCACCCCAAAAATAACATTTTCCTTATCAATTCCTCAACATTTATCCCTTTTCCCCACTTTTTCCGATTAATATAAGGAAAAACAAATCCCCCCCAAAAATTCCTTGTATAAAAAACCCAAAAATCCCTCCCCTTCTTATAATGTATAATCCTCCTCACTCACTCTCCTCCCAAGTAGAAACCTTTTCCTCCCCATTTCCTCCAATCTCTCTCCCAAAACCAAAAACAAGAAGAAGAAGAAGAAGAAGAAAAACCCACTAATCATGACTACTACTACCCATTACCATTATAGCGATGAAACCCTCTTCATCTCCCTCCTCTGCCTCTCCTTCCTCTCCTTCATCCTCATCCACCGCCGCCGCGCCCGCCGCCACGGCCTCCCGCCGGGGAGCCAGGGAATCCCCTTTGTCGGCGAGACCCTCCAGCTCATATCCGCCTACAAGACCGAGAACCCGGAGCCCTTCATCGACGAGCGAGTGGGCCGATACGGCCCAGTCTTCACGACCCACGTCTTCGGCGAGCCCACGGTCTTCTCGACCGACCCGGATGTGAACCGGTTGATTCTCCACGGGGAAGGGAAGCTGGTCGACGTCAGCTACCCCGGTTCGATCTCCAATTTGCTCGGCAAGCACTCGCTGCTTCTGATGAAGGGCAGCCTCCACAAGAGGATGCATTCCTTAACCATGAGCTTCTCCAACCCTTCCATCTTGAAGGACCACCTCCTCTTCGACATCGACCGGTTGGTCCGTCGCAACCTCCGGTCCTGGTCCGACCGGGTCCTCCTCATGGAAGAGGCCAAGAAGGTAAAAAATGTTGTACCCATCGACTCGGTTCGATCCGGGTCGATCGAGTTGTGGCGATAGTGATGTTTGTTCTGTTATAGATGGTGACAATTAAGACGTTATTAGGGTAGATTAAGATTTAATATATAAAAAAATGAAATCTTTGGGTGTATGGTTAGAGGAAGGTACAAATTGTGGATTGTCACATCTAATTAATCTAAGCTAGGAGGAATAATTAAGGGGGGCGGGTGTGGATGGAATTGGAAATCTGCAGTTTTGTTGTCTTATGTGTGGGAATTATTATGTGCTAATCAATCATTTGTGATGATTAATTAGTTTGGTTTGGTGTGACATAAATTTGATTTTTTTTTTTTGTAATTGAATTATTGTTGTTATTAATTGGCAGATAACGTTCGAGTTAGCGATGAAACAGCTGATGAGTTTGGATCCAAGCGAGTGGACGGAGAGGGTGAGGAAAGAGTACGTGCTTGTGATTGAAGGCTTTTTCACTGTCCCTCTCCCTCTCTTCTCCACCACTTATCGCCGAGCCATTCAAGTACGTCTTTATTTTTATTTTTAATTTAATGTGTTGTTAAGACTTAAGAGAGAGGTTAAGTAATTATGGGTTGTTAATTATGGTGTTAATTATTGTTATGGTTTTGCAGGCGAGGACGAAGGTGGCGGAGGCGTTGAGTTTGGTGGTGAGGGAGAGGAGGAAAGAGGTGGAGGTGTCGTCGGCGGGAAGGGAAGAGGAGAAGGACAAGAAGAAGAAGAGGAATGACATGTTGGCGGCGCTTTTGGCCGGCGACGAGGGGTTCTCCGACGAGCAGATAGTGGATTTCCTGGTGGCTCTGTTGGTGGCGGGATATGAAACGACGTCGACTAGCATGACCCTTGCCGTCAAGTTCCTAACGGACACTCCCCTGGCTTTGGCCCAACTCAGGGTATGTGTTTATCATCATTTTATTATTAATTATTATTTCCAATTCTCCATTTCAGAATTCTCATCTTATACCTTTAATCTCTTTTTTCCGTAGCAATTAGCATTCCAAGATCTAGTAGCACTTTCAAAATATTTCACAATCTAGGTCATTCAATTTTTATAAATTTTCTTGATACAAAATAAATTTTCCTTCGACATTATGAGTTTGCTTATATGTATAGATCAACCAACATTAAGTTGTCTCACTAAAACTAAAACTAAAACACTCAAAGGTGAAATATAATGATCACTAAAATGACCCATAAACTTGGTTGAGAAGCTAAACTCATTTAAGAAATGTCTCAAAATCCTAATTCAGTAATTGGGTATCAAAATTCTAACAAACCAAATTACAACATACATAATTCGGTATGAATCCGCGCGCATTTGAGATCTGAATTGCACATAACTGCGATCGTAACAGATATGTAGTTAGCATTACTTGGTTAGGAGAGTGGGCCTAAAATTGTGACACGATCATGAGGATTGTTAATAATGAATGATATAGTGTGGGGTGGTGATGATAAGAATGTGAAAATATGGACCATTCACAATGGGTGGTGGGATAAAGAGAGAACCAAACAACATCAACCAAATTGGTTGTTTCCCATTTTCATCCAATTTTTTTCTCAGTTTCTCTCCGTGTTTTCCTTTCAATTATCTGAAATGATTAAAAGAAGGAAAAAAAGCTGTCTTTGCCATCGCCACACGAGTTTGCTCCCCCAACAACATGGAAAAAGAAAGGCGGGTGGGGAAGAAGAAGAAGGAAAGATGGGATTGCTAACTGAAAATGGGCCGGTGGTGACTAGTGACTAGTGAGTGAACCCACATAATTATTAACTAACATAATTATTCTACAAATTAATTAAAATTTTAAGGCATCTTATTGAAATGGGTTTTAGGGTTTTATTACCCACATGTGTTCATGATTAGTGAATCTCATTCGCATCTCAATCCATTACCCACTTTATTTAAAAAAAAAATCTTTCACAAACTTGGAGAGAGTAGGATCTAGGTTTGAACAGTGAACTTCCTATATCCATTTTTCCTATTGGACCGACCATCACCGTTGCCATTACCACACCATTGTCTTTGTGACACATAATGGGTTAAGTTATTATTTTATGGATGGAAGACTTCTCCCATTTCTGTCCTTCCCTTAAAAGTACAACTTGGTGGCAGACTTTTCCCTTTCCTGTTTTTGTTCCTCCCTTTACAGCTCTCAAACAGATCGAAAATTTCATAGAACGTGAAAGTACAGTCATTATAAAGGGACGAATTTGATCATCATGTTAATGAATGGGTAGGCTGATCCATTCTTCCACAAATATCAAAACGATCGAAGGGAGACTTGTTATCCCATGGACAAGTAGGAAAAAGAAGAAGACGAAAAGGGTCATCAGAGTAGCCAAAAGGAAAAGGAACATTCGTCGGTCCAACGTGACAAAATGATGTGTATATATGCTATTTCCTTTCCCTCTCTTTGCCAGAGTGACTGCACGCCTGCGCCAACTTCTGCTGCGGCTGTGCCTTTCGGAATTCGGACCCTTTAACCCTTTTTTGACCAAAGCTTCGGATCTTCTTTCACTCGACAATTACCTCCTTGCCCTCGCCACCCTACTTAGGCTAGTAGGGACTGCCTGGTCAATTTACGAGAAGCCTAGCCCTGTACAAAAAAAGGAGTCCAACAATCTAGACTCTAGACTGTGCTGTCTATCTATCTTCTCTTCGCCTTTGTTTTTCCATTTCATTTTAGTCAGCGTGGGTGAGTGGGGAAGGATCCTTGGGAATCGTGTGGTGCTGATTTCAAGATCTAGGGAGGAAGAAGAACAACAACAAGAGTGGACAAAGTGAAACATCCAACGGTGATAGTTAGCGTCAGGTGTGTTGTCTGGTTGACGTCATCTCACCCACAATGATCCCCCGCCAAATTCCTTAATCACTTCCCACTTCTCCTTTTCTTTTCTAATTACAATTAGTTTGATAATTATGATGATGATTTTAACGTCGGACTCAAGCTTAGCAGAAAACAGCTGATTGCCAACTAAAACGCGCTGGATTAGTGAGATGAGCTTTTGCCTTTTTGGTTATATACCTTTATATTGATTGATAGCTTGGTGGTTGAATCCTAGCCGTTGGATTACTTCAACTGTTTTCGTTTTTTGTTATCTTTATTAGATGTTGGGAAAAGTTGAGGGTGTGTATTAAATAAGGGGGCATGTGTTATAAATTCTTTGCAGCCCTACATATAGGCCTGCCAAAAAGTCATGGGCCCAACCAAAACTTTGGGCTCACTGGGTCCATTCACTAATTGAATCGGTGGTTTGGTTTTGGATATGGCAGGAGGAGCATGATCAGATCAGGGCAAAGAAGAAGGAAGGGGAGGCTCTGGAGTGGAGCGATTATAAGTCCATGCCCTTCACTCAATGCGTAAGTAAAATTTAAAATCTAATCATGATTTACCGGTGGCTAAATAAACGGTTAACTAATTATTTTAAATGTCGTGATTCAGGTTGTTAACGAGACCCTGAGAGTGGCCAACATAATCGGCGGGGTGTTTAGGCGAGCCATCACTGACATACCTGTCAAAGGTTAGATTGATCGAATCTCTGAAGTTCTGCGGTGGTAATTTTTTGGGGCGAAAACAGTGAAAATTTGCAAGTTACTGACTTACCTGGAAACCAATATGCAGGGTACGTAATTCCCAAAGGGTGGAAGGTGTTTGCCTCATTTCGAGCTGTGCATATGGACCAGGATCACTTCAAAGATGCTCGAACTTTTAACCCCTGGAGATGGCAGGTAAACTACATTATTAGTGTTTTAAGTTTTAACTCTCACAAAAGGAAAATGAAAGAAGAAAAATTCACCCTGAATAACATAATATTTTGACAGAACAACTCAGGAGCAGCAAGTCCTGGGAATGTGTACACTCCGTTCGGCGGAGGGGGTCGACTCTGCCCAGGTTATGAGCTTGCCAGAGTTGAACTCTCTGTGTTCCTTCACCATTTAGTCACTCGTTTCAGGTAAATTGAATCTCAATACACATCTGCATTGTAGTTTGTTAATTTATCATGTGGGTTTAAGGTGTTTTACCTTTGCCTGGGATTTTTTTTCTATGTTGGTTGTGCAGTTGGGAGCCGGCTGAGGAAGATAAGCTGGTGTTCTTTCCGACAACCCGAACGCAGAAGCAGTACCCTATCAACGTCCGGCGACGAGACCAGGACCAAGCAGCGTAGAGATACTGAGATCTGAGAGTGAAGCAGAGGTAGTAGAATGTGAGATCAGGTTGTAATTCCTTTTGCAATAAAAAAAAATTCCCAAATAGAAAAATAGAGTTAGCAGCATCTGTATATCAATCAATCAATCATCATCACCACCAGCATCTTAAAGGAACGAATTGCAATGAAATATAAAATCAGCAGTTGAGTTGAGGGGAGATGGGGATCATGATCCAACTACCCTACAAGCCGCTAGCAATTCGATGGCTCCACTTATAAAGGTTTTATAAGGAGATGGTAATGATTCTATGCAAAAGGGGACGACTAGGATAGGCAGTTAAGAAATCTCCAGAACTGCCATTGTGAATAAACATTATGATTGAGTGATCATAGATCAAAGACTTTATCTTCCTATACAAAACATGAGATTCAGAAGGAAACCTACTTAGAGATTAATCATGTACTTAAAAAAAGTGAATGTCACAGAGATGATAGGTATCCTGACCTGGATTGGCATTTTTGTGCCTTCCCCTTGAAAGGAACTGCTTGATTGAGTCTGTTAGAAAAGAGCACAGAGAAACAGAGTAACACAATTTCTGCATTGCGCCAACTGATATGTGGCCATAATATCAGAACAAATGTATCAAAGGGTAAAATACAACATATGCACCACAGCTCCAATTTCAAAACAGCTGCAATTACAGAAACAAAGATGTCTATTCAGTTCAGCCTAACAGGCAACAGCTACTGCAGGGTTCAGTTATTTACCGCTTCCCTGAGCTTTCAAGCTAGATTCTACAGCCTTTACTTTCTTCGCATTTTCAGAATTAATGAGCGAAAGCTTAGCCAGTGAAGATTTTAGTTGGGACATTTGGGCATCCAGGACATGGCTCCTCCCTGGTATTTTCCTCCGTTGGTTAGAGATGATGTCTTTTGAAGACTGTGTTGTATACCTTCTCTGCCGAGCTCTTAGTGTCTCAATGGATGAATGCAATGCATCCAGTTCAACCCCCGTAAGTTGGTCTGCAATCATAGTCAATTATGACAAAACATACACGATGAGGTGCAGGCAGTTGAAATTGTTCCACATTTATCAGAATTTCCACAACGAACCGTAAGAACAGATGTAGAATGATTACCAAGTTCCGAGCTGAACTTCCGCTCAGCTCTAGACAAAGGTTTCTTGTGAACTCCGGGAAGATTCCTCAACTGATTCAAACGCTGTTCCAGAATATGGTGCTGATGAATTGCATGCTTAAGCCTATCATCCAGGCCAGTCTGTTTGTTCCTTACTCTCACAAGTTTCTCCTGAGCCTCGCTGAGACGAGCCTGCTGGTCATCAATGATTCTCTTCATCTGTGGCCCATGATGCTCCAGCTCAAAGTAAACCTGAGGGAAAAGAGGAAGATTAAATGTGTTGAGCTATTAACTACCATGATCGAAGATAATCATAATAATGTTCATTTCAGAAGAAGAATTTTTTTCCAGATGCTCTAGGATAAGGGGTGTAAATGGTCTGGTCCATAACAGAATCCGACCGAATCAACATAGCAGCGGTTAATAAAGGGAAAATGATAGGATTTTGGTCAAAAGCACATTCAATTCTGTTCGATTCGACATGGACTCTATCTCTCGATTAAATCTACTTCTCTCTTTACTTTAAAATGAGCAAAATGTTTCGATTCATACTGATCAATTCCGGTCTCATTTGATAAGTATGTATCGAAATTTTTTGCTCATTTGTAATAGAAATTTTAAGAGGGACATAAAAAGAACCGATGTTGTCACCTTATGGGCATACTCGACATAATTTTCATGAAAAAGCTTGAAGTACTGATGAAGCATTGATCGGCCTTCTATAGAGTCAGCAGCAACTGATCGAAGATTTGGTGACACCTGAGGAACAGGAACCACCTTGGGACCTGCAAGTAGGTCTTTGCTAATGATGTTTGGAGCATTATTCGTCTCCTTTCGTTCTTCACCATTAGTGTAGTGGTCAGTAGCAACTTGTAGAGGAAGTAACAGATCCCATGTTTTCATTTCTAGCACAATGCATTCTTGAGTGGACGTTGTCCCCACAACCCATGAATACCCAAACGAATCAGACAAGGCCACAAAACCACAGAGAGGAGACACTGATGTAGTATTGTCCACCTGGCAGGTACTCAGCACAGGATGAACAGACGGAGCCCTGACAGTTTCATCCTTCCCACTCGACTGATTGGTGAATGGGAGAAAATGCAACACGATCGAGTCTACCCCTCCTTCATGAAGGCAGTAGATTCTTTCGGGCATGAGTGGATCGGCAAACATGAGAATATGATAACCACTCTCTCTTTTCTGGGGCAAGGACAAATCTACAATCGCAAGTCTCAACAGAGGTGGCGGGTGACCCAACCAAACCGTCTGGTCAAGTGGTTGATCTAGCTTCACAACAGGGAGGTGATGAGGGATTGATCCACAGATCATAGCAAGACCAAGAACTTGGTGGTCTTGGGGATTAACACGGAGGCGAGGTGCACTACCGATTGTCCACAGTGGCTGGATCTCATCAGCCAAAGCATCTATCTGTAACTGGCCGCCAGTCCAGGCAGTAACCAGAACTGAGTCTTTGCTGACAAGATTGTAGAGAAAACCGATGGCACGCCCTTCGCTCACCCCAGTAGAAACTGCAAAGTCCTCATTTGCCCTATGCCGCTGAATTCTCTGCAGTGGCCCCTGAAAAAATACAGAAAAACTGTCACGATGGAATCTATTACAATGTTGAATCCAGCATCATATGGTTCATTAGCGGGGGGAAATAATGAAATATCATGAAACTGTCTAAAATAAAGTTGCCTTGTCAGATGAAGATTTCAGTTATATTTCCCACTGAAAGCTTGTTCACTGATAATATAATCAGATGATTCCAAAACCACAGAAACTAGTTGCGACCATAGAGATAAAATATAAGACTTTCTAAATTAAAGAAGCATCACCCTCTGTTAATAGTATATTCACATTGCATATTTCCCGCCTTCCCATACAAACTGGAGAAGACAAATGAAGAAAGATATGGATATGATTCCATGGTCAAACCATTTATGCAGCATTTGCAGTATTTACACAATTGCCATCTAGACAAAGCAGAGACCTAAGTATTTCTTGTGTTCCCATATATGATTATCAACAGAATAAATAGTGAGCATTTACTATAAGCATATTTTATGGCTGCACGCAAGTTAGAAGTTCACTAAAACGGCTGGACAAATAGAATTTATACATTGGGTTCACAGCAGCCAGATGAACGTACCTGCAAGCAGAGTGATGCATCAAATAAAGCATGGGCTTCAGCTTTCACTGCAGAAATGTTTTCTCTGTCCCCTGCTTCTGAACTCAACTCTGGAAACGTAGCTTCTAACCAAGAGACTGCCCGACTAGAGTTGCTAACTGCAATTGGATTTGCTGATTCCAGCCCCAGTGTGTTGGCATCGTTATATATCTCCAAAACTGAGTCCCACTTGTAGACACTACATGCAAAGGCATTTTCTTTAGCAAGCATAAGGGAACGTTTCCGAGAATGAGAAACTACCGAAACATGTAGTTGAACCCAAAGAAAGGAAAGACATGAATCATATGGTTAGTATTTAGAGCAGCATATAATAATAGGCAGATTGTAGACAGTAAGATGCAAGCAAATCAAGGCTGTGATGTAGCTTTCTTTTTCCATGAAGGACAAGTAGCTTATAATCATGGTAAAAATTGGCAACTATTTCACTCTGAAAAGTAGCTGAATCTTAACCCGAAGTAATTGATAAAGATTGAGTTATACCTCCCAAAAGGAACAATAGGGCAGAGAATGTAAATAGAGCCATCACTGAATAATACAAACACCTGCAAAATGGACACAAAGAAGCCAAAAACACAAGAGGTCATTTCTACCCAATTATTAGAATGCTCATATTTCAGGAACACGTAACTTTGAAACAAGACACTTGTACAAATAAGTTGGTTGTAAAATTACACCACTTGGTAGCTGTAATATTGAGTTTACTATCTTGACATTTGACATCAATGACCATTTCCGAGGCATAGTAAAGGTAAAAGTTGAAGAGAAAACACAAAATCAATTATTCATATCTTAGCGTCACTTTGATGTATGTACTATGCTATATGTCAAAAACAATCAGGTCTCTAAAATATATGTATCCTCATAATACAGCTTTAAAATGACAAGTTAAACGACCGACAAAATGTGAGTAGATATAACACATGTATTCAGAATCCTGGTTATTGCTACGTTTTTAACCTAAAACAAGCTAATCAAGATAAGGAATGTACGGCAAGCTGATCACCAAACAAGCAAGAGATCCTTAGGCAGTATATAGATGTTGAGTTATATCAAAAGGAAAAGATGAGCCCACTCCAACAATGTATATGAGCAGCAGCCATATCCCATATGACCAAGCTGAAACGGTAGCACGTCAAGTAGCGTAACCTCTCATCACATGTAACAAATAAATGCATCACGCCCAGACCAAAATAAAATCACATTTATTGATCGCAAGTGTACTTACAGCAAATCTGTCCCACAAGTGATCTCCACCAAACGAAAAATCAACAGGACACATGGAAGAAGCATTTCTTGATCTACCAGGTTGAAGAGGCTGTAAAAAATATTCCTGCTCTGGTTGCAGGACATCCGCAGACAGATTGAAGATCCTAGAAAGTAAAGAAGAGAAAAATTCAGGTAGCTTTTATTGTCAGCTTGTAGTCGAAATTAGAAGCAAGAGCAATGCCAGACCACAGGCTATCAAAACAACCAACAAAAATATACATAATAGTAGAATGCAGTAAAAAGCATAAGGAAAACATATCAATAATAAGATTCACTCAGTACTCTTAACATGCCGGTGAGCTTCTGTGTGCATCTAATGTGTACAAAAATTATTCTTCATCGGACAGGAAAATAATAAAAATATAACCGCAGATCTACCCTTTTGGAGAACACACTTTGTGAGTTGTAATTTCTGGTTTAACTTTCCTTCCACGATGAATCCATACAATTCAAAGAACTATTCACTCCTAAAAACTGTAAAATAGAACAACATGATACCTGAACACCGAATCAGATGAAAGAACTCCTAAATGCGTCTCGCTGTAAGGGTGCCAAGAAACTTGCAGAGTGCGTATAACGTTGCTTTCATCAAAATATATTCGGGAACCGATTGAGACAGTCCTGCATAAAGAGTCCAAAATAAAATCAAACTTTTAGCAACACAAATTTGACAACTGAAGGTAAGCTAGGAAACTTAATCACCATAAAATTGTAGTTATT
Source organism: Linum tenue (assembly GCA_946122785.1). Lineage (NCBI taxonomy): Eukaryota > Viridiplantae > Streptophyta > Magnoliopsida > Malpighiales > Linaceae > Linum > Linum tenue. Next base: position 19,731,666 of record CAMGYJ010000005.1, read on the forward strand.
CAAAGAATCCCAACAACAACATCCGTTCCGGGGGAAAATCACGCATATAGAACCACCTGTACCTGCATGTAATGCTGTTGTCCCTAGAAGAACTGCGTCCATATAGATACATCACGCATATGCCATCCGTACCAGCAAGAAGCAAAGCTGACCCGTTTCTATTAATGGAGATCTTGTTAACCACAAAGGGGATCTTCACATCTGCTACCAATACCTAGTACACCAAACAATGGCTTCCCTCGTTAGCTGCTTTAAGGCTAATAAACACAGTCTCATATACTAACTGAAACATTGAACAACTGAGAACTCAGTCATGGCATAATCAGGAAGGACTAAGTGAAAACCAGAATGTTACTCAGTTAAGGATTCCAAATTCTTGCACAAAGCTAAGAACAACTACTCGAATTGGGAATTCATCTCAATTTCGCTCTGATATTTGTCGTTCACTTACTCAGAAACGAAACTGTAAGTCGAACGTCTGTGATTCAAGAGTGAGAACTGGAGGTTTAGCTTGAAGTACCTTGGACGGAGAAGCAGCGAGCACATTAGTAGGTTCCGGCCCGCCTAGTCGGATTGAGACTCGGTGGAGGCACTGCTTGCTTGATTCCCAATAGTACAACCTGGAGGCACCGTCCCACGCGAGCAGGTTCCTCGGCGCCGGAAAATCAGCAGCTGCGGTGCCTTCGAACGCGGCGCCGGCGGAAGTGAAGACGGAATGCTTCTGGAGCGGAATCCACTGGACATTCTCTTTGGGAGTCGAAGTTCGGCGAGAAGATTCCGGCGTGTCGGAGTCTTCTAGGTCGAGGTTGAACCTCATTTCCGATTGCTTGTGTGAAATTAATCACCGCTTCCCCGACTTGAATCGCCTATTCCTCCGTTTGAATACTTTTACGCCGGCGGGACGATCAACGGTAGAGAGCGGGAGGAGAAGAACCGAAGCGGACCTTTGATTCTTGTAGAGACTAGAGTCTCTCGGCGAAATTAGAAGACTGAAGCGCTGCCGTCTGGCTATGATGTGGGCTTTGATGGTCATGGGCTGAATCAGCACATTAACCGGTCTAAAACCTGCGCCCGAACATGGGCCTTGTGGCCCACGCTCATGTAGCGTATCATTTTTAGATATCCACACTCAGATGTCAGATCCTAACATGGTCTGTACTTCTGTGTAGATTTCTTTCTCCATTCTGGCCAAAGTGGTTAGCTAATAGCTACAGAATACGTTAAATCATATAACTGAATTTAGAAAAATAAAAAATAAAGACTAGTTGCTCTCGTTGGAACCCATGAAATATTCTATATTTTTAATTCATTTTCTCGAAGTAAGTTTATTAACTATGTTAAATCTACTTAGTCAACAAGTCATGCTATTTGACATTTGGAGGAATAAGAAGGGGAAGGGAATTCAGTTTCCAACAGATGCTCTTTTTTTTGTATAAAAAAGTTCAACAAATGTTCAATTTCCAAGGGATGTTGAGTTCATATACTGAGCGACTTTCAAAATAATTACTTGTGTGTTATGTTGTTTTTTAGTTTTTTTAATGGATGGTAAAAAAAAAATGGAATCTATAGGGACTTTAAGAGACAAAGGGGACTATGCGAAAAAAATAAATAGTTGATGAAGTTCAGTTGATCAATGATATGTACATCGTGACATAAGTTTGGTCAATCTTAAGTCTTAACCAAGTAGGTGGTAAGGAACTATGTAAGGAACAAATATGGAATCAATGACATTAGATTTGGGGACGATCATCAGTTTGAAGTTCACTTTATTCAACCATTAAAAACTAGAGTACGTCCAATCTAATTTAAAGTTGACATCTACATTAATAAGAAAGTAGCAACATTATTGAAACTATCCTCATTCCAATCTTTAATGTGCATAACTAGTTCGCAAACTGAAAAAGAAGAACATTATATGAGATTGTCTTTGCCACAAATCAACTAATTTTCACCAGATTCATAAAATAGTGGTAAGTTAACGATCTCTCATTTTGTATACATAGGCTCATGCCTCATGGGATTGATGATTTGAAGTTTAGAACTTAGAAGTATGAAAGGGGGAATTGGCCAAGTTGCCATTCAAGATTTTCATTATATTCAACACCACAACAAATACACAAACAACAAATAGATGCAGTAATCTGTACAATGTAACAATAGTCGTCACACCTAGTGAATCCCATACATAAGGTTACTACACCCCAAAACACAGGTATCTCTACTTCCCTATAGCACTCTATTGTACCATATCTACCATCTCTGTTAGCTTTGTAAGTCTTGTTTCATCTTCTTCTTCAATCATCTCCAAATCAGAGGCATCCTTAGGATTAACCTGTACCACCCAACAATGTACATCCATTTCAACCACTGAATCATAGTCCGGAAAATAACATTTAAAGGAGAGAGGACCATCCTGAAGAAATTACCTCAAACCGGGATGCTGAAGAACACGAAGGGATAATCATGAAGAAGGAGAAAAAAATGCTGAAGATGTCTGGGTTAGTCTTTTTTTTTCTTCTTTTTTTGTTGTTGTTCATGGGTTCGGCAGCTAGCCATTGTCACTTGACTCTTTCTTCCTGGAGGATCTTCTTTTGGTACCTTGGGAGTCCCTTCTGGCAAGCCGAGATCTACAAGAATCACAAACAAACAAACACAACCACACTCAGTTAATTAAGATGCTCAGCAATATGCAAAGTGAAAAATGACGGCAAACAAACAAACGAATCCAGCCGAGCATATTTTCCAGCTGCTGCTGCCCATTTGGAATAGTTCCTCCTAGTTCTAATTCGGTGTTCGACAAAACCCAAGTCGTACCAGGTAACACCATGATTTCTCCAAAAGAATGGTCGGCCCTTCTGGCGGGCGACCCCATTTGTCATTGTGCGCATAACGTAAACAATGGCTTAGCTGGCGGTGGACGGGGGAAGGATGAATGAATCTAGAGAGAGAGCAGAAATTGGGCGAAGATAGATGTGCAAGTTGGACAAATGGGTTCGGTTTGTTGTATGGCGACTACACAGCAATATGGGCCGAAATGCAGATATTGGACCCTTCCTATTGATTTTCCATTTCCAATTTCTATTCCCCCAACGTCAAATTTCTAACGTCCTAGCCACCACTTGTGACTTGTGAGGGCGGCTCACCATTTCAATGGTGTCACGTTACAAAAAAATAAACTAATAGAACCATACCCACTACCAGCACATGTTGGTTAAGCCCTCGAATAATATTTGTCTCTCGAATCTCCTGACAAAGTGACATTTTTATTGCACTTCACTGATCCAATTTCCACGACTTTTCATTAAAAAAAAATTACGATTCAGGTCAATTTTCCCTGACCTTGAGGCGTAGAGAACTGAGAAAGTGAGCTTCTTAAAATAACTATTTAGAAAATTATTCAGAAAGGTCTCCTGACAGATTCCCATGTCGAGGAAGGAAAAAGGGGGAAATAATAAAGCTGAATAATAAAACAACTGACTAATTCAAACGGTCAGTTCTTGACCTCCCCACATAAACGAACAAAAGTTCAACGTTCCACACCTACTGGTTTGATTTTCTTTTTTCCACTTTATTTTCCGTTCCCGGATTTTATTCCCACTAATAAAATGTTTTTACTTTTGACCCCCTGAAAATTTTCTGGGATCGAAATCACGGGTTCTTGAATGACTACAACACTACTTCCTCGGTTTGGTTATTCTACCAGTTGATTTTCTAACCACTGTTCTAGAACACGCCAATACTTTCACCCTTTGGTAAAACAAGACAACCAAAAGAAGGTGAGATTTCTAGGCAATTTCACCCCGTTATTCTCATTGGGCGGTTGTCAGAGTATTCCCCGGAATTCACTGCTCAAGCTTTTACTTTCCTTACGAAAAGGAATTTACTGCTCCTAAATAATAACATTTTCAAGCGCGCAACCGGTTTGGTGGACTCCGTAATTCAGTAATTAATAACCCTAAAACTGACAATCTAGAACGGGAAAGTGGAAAGGGAAAGGGAATCCATCCGCCATAGCCGTAACTCATACAGGTTTAGGTGATTTGGAGAAGAGAGGACTCATTAGTCATTAATTTAGTAAACAATCTAATTACTCGCTCAATGAGACGTAAGCTAAATTTTCGAGGTAGCTTGGAACTCGGTTTCCTTTTGGGAGAGAAACTCAAAAGAGGAGAAAAAAAAATTGATGGAAGAATAGGGAAACTTACAGCTTCAATGTCGATTTTGTAGACCAGAAGCTTCCTCCGCTCTCTGCAACTCGTTCGATATGCCACAACGACGTGGCCAATTGCCAGAAACAGCGAGCACAGAAACAGAGCAACCTCCATCCCGCGTACGTACCCGCCCCGGTCGATCCGGTAGATGCTGAAAACGTACGGCGCCTTCACGGAGACGTAAATCAGCGAGGAGACGGAGCAAATCGCCGTGATCCCTAAGTACGGTCCTCGCGAGAGCCTCGGGCCATCGCAGAAGCTGTAGACGCCTGAAATAGTTGGAAAAAACACAAATCGGAAATCAGAAACGAACCGAGCCGGCAGAGACAGAGGGAGAGAGGAGGTGTAATTTCGGTTTGCAGTAGTGATTTCACTTACAGAAGATGACGGCGGATCTCAGGATGGAAATGAGCGGGATGTCGACGAGGGAGTACCGGAAATCGTAGTTGCTTAGGTCGGCGGAGAGAGTGCTGAGGGAGAAGGAAGACGGGGAGAGGGAAGCGGAGAGTAGGGAGACCGGGAGGAGAGTATCGGCGATTACGAGGAGCACCGGAGCTGAGAAGATGAGGAAGGAGAAGATCATTACTATTATGAAGAACACCGTCTTCACTCCTCTCAGGACTCTCTTCGATTTCTCTTCCTTTGGGAATCCCATCTTCAATTGATTCACTTTTTCTGCTTTCTTTCTTTCCATCCTCCTATGGCGCTTTCTATGTACAGAAGAGAGAGAAAGAAAGCAAGGAAGCTCTGCTGCTGGGAAAGGGGCGAGACGAGGAGACTTATGAAAGAGAAGGAAGAAGAAGAAGAAGCTTAAAAGGGGAACGGCACGGGGTTTGATTTTTCTATTTCCTTTTTTATTTTTTAGGTTTATTAGAAGAGGCAAGAGGGTATGGAAACAGCCGAATTTGAATCGAATTGGGGGATTTATTAATTTAATTGGAAATTGAATATTGACGAGATATGTATATAAAGGAAAAATTGGGGAGCTCGAGATACAGTAGTGACGTGGAGGGAGGGGGTTGAACATACTTTTGACTCGTAGGTGACAAGCATCCCACGCGAAATTTCAGGTCAAACAAAGCGAGCCGACCCGGATGGTTGAGGGGCGAAAATTTTATGAGCCAACACCCGAGTAAAATACCATAGTTAGTAAATACTCCGTTTAATACACGTATATGTACCTGTACGTACTTTATCCGTTTAAAACTTCCGTATCCGTATTATTGTCAAGCCGTTTCATTTTCCCACGTTCATTTCATGGTTCCCGTACTAAACACGTATAAAACCCGTATAACACGTTTATTATCCGTATTTTACGAATTAAATTGTTAACTTTACTATTATTTATATATTTATTTATTTTTAAAATGATTAATTTTATATATTTATGACTATTAACGTACTATTAAACGTAATTTTAGCTTAAAGATGAAGTATAATGCCCGTACGTATCTTTTACGTAACTTTCCCGTACCGTATTTTACTAACTATGTAAAATACTAAGCAAGGACTTAAGGTTATGTAGAAATGTTATATGGAAATTTTTTACTATAATGGAAAATAACATTATTTATCTTTATTGGGTGTGAAAATGTATATGGATGTTTTTTTTTATTGTGATAGAGATTATTGATCTTGTTAACCGCGTCCACAACACCTAACTTCATGTTAAGTGAAATTTTCAAAGAGACATCGTGAGGTTAGCCGTTTAATTCGGGAAATGCTAATCTTACTATTTCTTTTTGTTTCTTCCCTATGTCAAACTCTACCTGTTGATAGACCTTCTCACCATCGTTTAAAAAATAAGTTTCACCCGAATCGATAACATTATTTAGAGAGTATATTTTTTTGTTAAACTAGAAGCTCCAATAGTGCCACTACCTCGAGGTCTTCCAAACTTTGACATTCAAGGCTTAGAACATCCATTGTTCTGTGTAGAACTCGTACACAATGGGTGTCGCTGTCAGAATACCTCTTTACTTGCTTCTTTCTTTCAATTTTCCATTCATTATGAATCCCTCCCCCGGGTGAGAATTCAATCGAACACACTATTTTTCTCTTTATGTTTTACTTCTCCCTCCCTAAATTTCTCGAGGAGATCTCATCCTTATAAAAGATTCAAGAATATTCTACTACAAAGACATTGTTTTGTCTTTCTTCCGAGGATATATGTGCCTACACAAATGAGAGATGCATTCAACTCCTCACCCTCCATTTTGCACAATGCCGGATCAAGATCCGAAATCTTGTAATTACTTATCAACAATTGTACTCTATCGTAAATCTCAGATATCAAGAGAACATTCATTTATCGATCTATCGTATCATCGGTTCCACTGGAAAATGAAAAAAGAGATGGAACAAGAAGACTACTTTTAGTTTTACATTTGATCACTCTTCTTTTTCCTCTAGTGGTTTGTTGGGCTCGATGAGGTTATATTGTATGGTTGATTATTCCCTATCAAGGCCTGGATGGTGCATAACCTATAGAGATTCTGGTTGAATTAATTTAATTAGAGAAACGTAAAAAAGCCAGAGCCGCAGAGCGTGAAGGTTGGTGGAAAAATAAAGAATTAAGAGTTGTGGCCATAAGCAATAAAGTCGAGCTGTACTTAACTACCAGAAGGAAAGGATCGGAAGCTAATTACATTAATACAACCACCAAGTGATAATACTAGTAGTTAAATACAGCAAATGAAATGATAATAGTATTTATACAAAAGAAGAGAACTACAGGACAACATAATAATTAGTAAAATAAAAGGTAAAGGCAGAGGCAATTAGGAACAGTAAGTAAGCATTTTAGCAGCCAATTAATCAATCAAGGAAGCGGGTATGGTGGAACAGACCGTTGGCGTTGGGACGAGATCATGTTCATGCCATCACATGCAAAACCTTCATGCTTGCGAATCTTATCAAACCCAAATTCTCTTCCTGTCCTTCGTCGTTTCCTTCGGAGTTTTCCTGATTTCTTTTTTTCCTCACCTTCAACTCACAGTAGTGCTGACATAGCATATTTTCAATCTAGCTAGGATGGAGAATGCCATTTTTATGTAAAATATCAATATAAAATCAATTACCACATTTTGTATATGTATCGACAACGAAATACTGTTGCAGACTAAAGCGGACGCGCATAATATGTACTTCTCTTTTGGTGTCCATACTACAATTTGTTCCATTCCAAATGAGCCATGCCCCTCGACGTTGCTGAGTGAGCTGTTGGGCTGCTCTTATCTTTGAGCCAAGTAAACTATACCATCCTAATTGGCCGAAAAATAAGAGCAACCTAACATACTTATATGAGAGTTGTGTTGCGAGATTTTTATTTTATTTTTTTTTACGAAGATGTTATGGGAAATTAGTTTGACGATAGAGATAAAATGCTTCGTTGGACCGAGGTTAAGGCATTCGTGATTGACTTTGTTCTTCTTTGATAGCTTACCTGATTGGTCACTATACAGAGTTCTATTTTGTTAGTTGCCACTAGAATAACTTTTTTTTAATCCTTAGTTGTGGTTGGCCATGAGAACAAATCAAACATATATAAATTAATTAAATACAAATGACCATTAAATTATATTTCCCCACGCAAAAAACAATTAGAAAGGATAAACTAATTTTATTCCCTGCCCAATCATTTGTTTCTCGAATCATTTTAACATTCCAATGAACAAATTAGAAGAACGAATCCTTTAATTATAAATTCAAGCTAATGAATCTCATCTTTTGTGACTACAAGAACGGGCAAAAGTATTCATAAGAAATAATATATAGCTTTTTTAGGGGAAATATAATTTAGTAGTTGATTTACAACCAATAGTAAAAAAGGCCTAGGTTAACTCTTTATTCTCTACTGTTCAATGTGGGTTTATGTTCAAAGAGAAGGTTGCAGTTTGAATTTAACTGCATATTCAGCATATAAAAAAAACTTAGCTGCTTATGGAATATCAGATCAAATGTCATGAAAAGGATGTATGACGTTGTAGACAAAAATCATGGTGCCTGATACTGTCTCAGATTTTATTCCAGCATGGTACATGGACAAGTTGCCTCTCTACCAGCTTGGTTTTGTCCGTCGACGCTATGCAGATGAATCAACTTGTTCATGAGCGATTTGATGTTCAATTGGAAAAATTTCATTCGGTAATCGGTATTTGATTTGTTTACTAATGAGGTAAGATTGCGATAAGTTTTGTTTGGCTCGGAGGGCTCATTATATATCTTGACTCGGTGATTTGTTGAGTTAAACTAGTTAACTAGCTCATTTTGAGCTATGATTTGCCTCGACAATATGGCTAGCGGCTTATGTGTAAATCAATTTATAGCTTATTGAGTTTACTTGATCATAATTTATTGATTTGTTAGATCATGTATCAACTAGTTATGGTGTTCAAGACTTTGAGTACATCATCAAATATATTTTGTTTATAATTTAAAGATAATTTATGTATCATAAATTTTTATATACTAATTAATTACTATTAAATAACAATATATAAACAATTATAATTTATGAACTAAATAATATGATACTCAAGTTCGAGCCGGTCTCACAAGCCGATCGATGAGCCGAACTTGATTAGAGCTCGTTAGCTTATTAATGAGTATATTTCGAGCCTGATTGTACAAAGATCTAATCGCATTGGATGCTTATTAATCGCGGCTATGGAGGAGGAGAAGCATGTGTGTTTAGGGTCTAAACTATTATGAATTTAACTTAATTTTTATATGTACAGTTTACATAAATAAATTATTACAATTTAACTTAATTGTATGTACAGTTTACATAAATCTAGGGTGTTGTATCTGGACTAAAGCCTTCATTTCAAAATTAACTTTCAGTCAATTATGTAATAGTCTTAGTCTGTTTCACAATTAACAAAATAAATAAATTAATAAACATCATACACGGGAAAAGAATAGTATAATTAGTAAACCACAGCTGCTACAGGTTTATAGAAAATAGTGTTTTATTAAAGTGATTACTTGAAGCATGAGATTGTTCACATTACTTTATAGATTCCCAAAAGATCAGTATCTATATATCCCAAGCCATATCCATTATCTCATTGCTTTTGCAATAAACCTACATAATTAAGATTTTTTTTTCAGGACATCATTAATAATTCTAATCACCAACTTCCTCCCCGTTATACATAATAATAACATATATTTAACAGGATAATTACCAGCAAAAAATTACAGACGAATATTTAATAAAAAGGATAGTTTTTTAGATTAATTTTCACGTAAGAATAGTTGGTTCACTAAACACGACATTATCTCATCATCTATCTCGGAAATGGAGTACGATTTACAGTGTTTATTAATTAATAGGTAACGCTTAAAATGGTCAAATAAACTTCATTTCATCCCTATTGGTATTATTTTCTAAACTGGTTAAGGACATTTGTAATCTTTTAAGTTCTATTGTGTAAATTTAAGTGGCACATATTATGATTCGAAACAAACATATCTATGTACGTAACATATTTTTCGTTTTCCTCAAATAGAAATTTTGCCCCACATCAATCACCACGTTTCCATTCGAAATTGTTAACTTTATCCCCGATTCTAACTTCAAAGCACAAACATCTTGAAATGATGCACGTACTCATCATATGATATTCAAGCCAACAACAAGATGGTAACTAGACGCGCGGGCGAGTCACACTGCGCTGATCATGTATTCAAACAAAACTTTTATCAAATAAACTTAAAATGTGTCAACGACGTAATAAACCTGTCGTAAACAGTTTTTTGTTCGCCAAAATGATATGATGGAGAGACTAAAAACCATTCATTTTATTTTATTATAAAATTAAATGAATTGGGGAAAAGTAACAATAGGTATAAGTTGAAAATTTCACTTGCCTCGTCAATAATTCATCATATAACCCTTGAACCTTCGATTAGTTACCACTCGTGGAAGGCAAATACAAAAAACGTTTTTCTTGGATTCCTTTCACTTCTCGTGAGTTTGGTCAAAGTCTAATTAATTAAAATAAGGTGGCTTTGATTTCACATTATTCATGCTATATATTTCCAGTGGGACAGGCTGCAGAGAGCTTGTGGCCTTCATTTTTTTTGCTCCATCGAAGACTTGGAATATATATATTCTACGCCAGCGCGTCTCCGAGGCTTAGCAAGCAAGCAGCCTCTCCAAGTTAACCGAATCCAAACTTCCAACGAACGATCGACGCCACATACGAGACTTTTACATATGTGAGTGAATCTGTGTAAAATACGGACGTGAAAAAAAGAGAGAGAGAGAGACTTTAATTACATGACGTGGACGGTGAACTCACCCTTAACTGATCAAATATTTTAATTTGTGCAAATTGTGAAGCCGCCTTTGGCCGGACTGGCTCCGAGCCAGGAAGAGGAAGGCCGTCAAAATTGGATTCCTGACGGCTTCTTCGAGCAGCTGACATTTTGCTTGCTTATAGTTATTCTTATTGTGGCCCACTTAAACTAATAATTAAGTTACCTTTGCCTTATTTAAGCCCAAGAGATAACGGTTCGGGTTCGTTCGTGGGCAGTTGGGTTCTGTTTGGGTAAGCTCAGGGGAAGAAGTTTCATCTTCGCAGATTTTCCATTTTGTATAAATCCGTAGAAGGCTTCTCACTTGTGATTGTGAACGCATATGGCAATCAAATCCTGAGTACCCAACCATCCTGACCCAATCAACACAAGAAAACCGGTTTTGTCTATCTAATTCAGTGTGTACTCTAATTTTTTGTGGGAATTGTAAAATTGTTCGGAATTTGTATTAAAAAAGTCAACAATATAATATTTTATAATGAAATCAAAGTTTAATTTAATCCAACCGTTTATATAGTTAAGAATCATTTATCAGTTTAGCCTGCGATAAGAGGTTTTTCCAATCGGACAGGACAATCGCTACGATACGATTTTACAAGCACTAATTTTTTATGAGTTGGATTATAGATGGGTTGTAACAAACACCAACTTCTTCGATCTAAGCAAAAAGACGGGGGTATATATTGAGAAATGGCTCCGGCCAGTTCACCATACAACTCAAGCCACTGAGCCAGAGGATGGGGAAAGAAACAAGAGTTTTTTGGACGTTGCCTCTGTAATCCTTAAACCACTTAGTTAGCTGTGTATATTTTTTTTCTTCTTCTTACAACGTTAGATGTGTATTATTGTATGCACTTTGTAGGCTTCTCCAACATTGTGTAATGTACTGAACCGGCTAAACATCGGAAGCTTATAATAATTAGGTCTATTTAAGTTGGACTTCCGACTTCCGAGAGCGAAATAAATTACCTAAAACTGTTTTCTACAAAGCAAAACGGGAATACTACAAAATCGGAAAGATCACCTTATGGGCTATAGCCCTGTATTCCTGTAAATGTTAAGCATTTTGTTTTTGTCAGAAAGGAAAGCCAACTATTTTTGGCTGTACGTAAAGGCAGTTAGGAATGAATCATGCCAACGAAATCTAGTTGCCAATTGGATTCATCGAGTAAAAGTTTGTGGACAAAAACATTGATCAAAGCCAACCCTAACTAACCACATGATTAATATTATTGTATATAAAGCTAAGCACTGTCCATACAAATAGAATCGAGTAGCATCCACGGAATATAAAGAGTGCAAAACATTGTCTGTCCATTTGGCTTAATAGTTGTTAGATGTCGTAAGACCAGCTAGACGTATAGCCAAAAGAAAAAAAGAAAAAAAAGGAGCAGTGTGTTTTGTATAGCCAAAACTGGAATAAAAAAATTAGTAGATCTGTTCCGCCCAAAATGTTTACGGAGAACCCGTATATACTTCTGCTACGAAAAAGGATTGTGATAAGAAACACTCAATTTTTCGTGCTCTTGCTACAGTTAAGCGATCCTCTTCGGTTTCTTCATCATGATACTGGCTCGATGAATTTAGCCTCATCTTGAGTGGAAAGCCGGCGAACGTCTTGCCTTGGACGGGAGTCGTCATCATCGATGGTCTTTCTTGAGGAATGCAATATACTCGACCGATGGTTGAGGAATGCTGTTACTTAGTCTGCTACACTACCCTTTAAATGAAACTAAATCAATCTACAAACTTTAATTCTGTCAATACTCAATTGGTTCTCAACATCAGATTTATTTGTTAATATTTTGCTCCAACCCATTTGTTTTAACGAAATTTTGCGTAAAAGTACTTGATGCAGTGATATTACTTTTGATCTTTGTTTATGAAAGTTTTAATTTCACATTTGTTAAATAACAGGAACGTCTAATCATAATAGCAAACTCATATTATTCTTATAAAAAATATCGCCACGGCTTATCCAGTGCCTTGTGAGGGAAGTAAATAGGGGACGCAAGGCATGATCTTAGCCTTGAAAAACACACGCGTACTCCACGCGGATTAATCGTGGGACAATTGATTACGATGGCTCCAAATCCAATTCTTACTGTTTTGTATTTATTTGTATATATGTAATACATAAAATATCTCCCAACTATTTTTATTTCCTAATTTCCATCGACATACACCAAAAAAGAATTGCAAGCATTCGCCTGTCGCCACGCATTTTACTCGCCTAGTACGTGTCCTGTTCCTCCCTTTTGTCAATATCCGTAAACTTGGTCCTAACCATTAGGAGATGAACAACATATGGAGATTATGCATCAAAATCTTTGTGGGTTCATATCTCCATGACTGCGACACAGTAATTAGTAGTAATTACTATTAATTAACAACAACTTCTCGATGGATCATATAACTACCTACCTCAAACATACGTGCATGGGTGATGATGTCACACCTGTCCAGATGTTGCCCTAGTCTAATTTCCCAACCTAGGTCTAGCTACGTCCATTTGTTTGAATCCGACATATAGTAGCCCACCTGTAATCTTAAACTTTACAATATGAAAAATATTATAAGATAATGTTAATTATAGTACTCCACTCCTATGAAGGATATCTCGTGTCGATGCTAGGAGGAGATTCACACATACACGTAGACGTTGTTGGATTTTTCTACACGCGTAGTAGTTCGCCTCGATGAAGCACATACAGTAGTATGAGATTGAGGCTGAACATAATCCAAACACTTATACGGTTGAATGCACGCGGTAGGTTTTGATGAAGATTTATTTATTGCGTAACATGGATTCAAATCGTGCTAGGCAAGAAGCGACAGCCTTTACTGTTTGGGTTTCAAAAATCAAGAGATCAAATCATAAACAGAAGGAGATGGGAAATAAGGGGAAATAGCTAGCTAAGAAATTACAATCGCTGAGTATGATGAGGATACGATTATGAAAGGCTTTGACAACGAAGCAGAAATGACACCACTTCCCCACTACTACTCAACACTCCAACTTGATCGACCAATGTTATTATTGCTTTTCCAATGGTGATCCCATTTTAGACTAACTGCCTGCCCTATTACTGTTATATATATATTTTTTAAAAATGGGGAATTAGTTGACAACTAAGAATAGACAGCCTATATCTACTGAATCTGCGCTGTAAAATGGAATCATAGTTGGTTCCTTGTCTCCCTGGAACCTTTTTTTTTTTTTGCTCTCTTGTCCTCGTAACACTTTGGAACGGATTTGATTAAAGCAAACATCTTTTGTTCAAATATTAAAGGATTAAAAGTTAGGTTGCATATCAGAATACAGGTGGATGTAGAAAGATGGACACTACATTGCATACCAATGCATGGATACAGATTCGCTAAGCATAATACCAAAAAGTTTATAGTCCATTTTACACTTTAATGAAAGAAGCATTTTGTCTTGCAATGCTAGAGTGATTAACCCACTTCTTAAGACGTTGCGCCATTCAATTTTGTATTGTCACGTTAATATTGAACTAATAATCCTTGTATTGTTTTATTGTCACTTTGGATTTACACATGTCTTATCTATCTATAAAGGAAAATGATCATTCGAAAAAATTAGTTGCAAGAAATGAAAGCTAGCTAGAATTTTCAGTTGAGTACTATCGAAAATCACATTGACTAGCATGATAAAATCTGGAATTTTTTTAGTGATTTGTTAATAGTATAGCGATACTAAAAAATATTAGAATTTACAAAAACCTTGTTTGAGTGGAGTCGCTGTGAAGTGGGAACTCTATCTTGGTGAAATTGATATGCACAGCACACCCTTTCGTTTGGATTGGCCAAATATTTTTTGTAAAAAAAAAAAAAAGGTTAGGCAAACTTGTCGGAATTTGGGTTTGGGCCGACTAGAGAGCTGAGATACGAAGATGTTGATATCGGGCTTCGAACAGCAATGCTACACACGAAAGTTGAGGCCCATTTAGTTAGGGTGGGCCCAAATGCTAGTTCGCGGCGGCGAGATTGAAGGCGGAGCCGAGACGAACTTCTCTCTTCCCATTCACCGTGAATTAGGCGGTTGGAGAATAGAAATTCGTTGCTTCGAGCCTGGAACCGGGAAAAGGAGAAGACAGCCGTTGACGGCTTTCTTTCCCTGTCGTAGTCTGTGATCAGTGATCGGTTGTTGAGAAAGCAAAGGAAGCGGAAAGTGACAGTTCTTGGAAGGACGTTCGTTGGTTTGTCAAGCTTGTTCCGGGTGCCGCCGTCTGGTAGTAAACTTGAAACTGTTCGTCCTCCGTCCTGGCTTCGCTCGCAAGCTTCTATCTTCAGTAAAGTCTACCAAGTAAGCCAGCAGGTTAGTTCGAAAGCTTGAATCGACATCCATTGATATTGACTATCTGCTTAATTCATAAGATGCACACTAGGTGTTCGACGAAAAGCTTCTATGAGCCGTCGTTAATTAGTAAATTGTTTCTGTTTGGCTTAGAGGGTGTAACTTTGAGGAGCAGCAATGGCTGCTACGAAGACTCGGACAAGCAGCTTCTCTCGCAACCTGCCGGCTGCATCTTCTGCCCAGAGCCCTGAAATCAAGTGCGGTCCTAATGGCACATTTTTGGTCTCCTCTGGAATTCCTGACCTCGACAGTAATATTATCTGCCAAATTCCCGGTATTTTCCACGAGAATTGAATTCATTTAAACTAAAACTGATTACTAGTGATTTCATTTCCACAATGTAGAGACCCTAGGTGGTGGGATTCCTTTGGGGAGTTTGGTCATGGTGATGGAAGATTCAGAAGCACCTCATCACATGCTCTTACTGAGGAACTTCATGTCTCAGGGACTTGTCCATAAGCAGCCTCTTCTTTATGCTAGTCCATCCAAAGACCCAAGAGGGTTTTTGGGTACTTTGCCCAGTCCTTCGTCCCCCAAAGATGATAAATCCCGCAGTCATGATGCAGAACAGGTCTTACGCTGCGACTGATCTCTACGTTCTGCTTGCCATTATCTCAACTTAGTCTATGCTGTTCACTTGGGAATTGGTAATGCAGGAGAAGGGTTTGAGAATTGCTTGGCAATACAAGAAGTACTTTGGTGAAAATCAGTCAAACCTCGATGGTCAAAGAGGCATGATTTTGTTTCGCTTTATCGTTCTATGTGTTTGTGTTCGCTGTGGAACATGGTTGTCTGATAATCTTAAGTTCACTTAGTGCAGATAACAAACAAGAATTCTCGAATGAGTTTGACTTGCGGAGGCCATTGGATAGACATTTTTACACAGGGCAGCATGTAGACTGTATTAGCACCAAAGATCTACCAAATATTGCTGCTCTTCAGGAGCGCTGCACTTCATTTTTGTCACAGTTTTCCAGGTATATCTGTGAATATCCTGACAACATTTTGAGAGATTCCTTTACTACGGGCCACATATTTGGGAACTTCACATCCTAGAAGCTTCCATCTCCACGGAATGGACTAAGGAAGATGCACGTTCTTGCACGCATAACACATACGTTTGTTACTGCTTACAAGCATGATAATTCTCTTCTATATGTCTCTTGAGGTACATTTTTTGCTATCGACTTTGTTGGCTTTACCAATCTTCTAATTGTCACGTTCAGAAATGACGCAACCGTTGCTTGCACTGGTCGTATTGCCATTCAGTCGTTATGTGCACCCCAATGTGAAAGTTCCAACATGGTGAGCAGCAGTACCCATTTTAACTCTGATTTCAGATTGCTTCTCACTCTAATTAACCTTACGTAATCTCTTTCATTTTAGCTCTTTTTCCCAGCAAATGTTAACCCTGGTAAAGAAATGTGGATTCTTGTAGGAATGGGAGATGCTTTCCTTTATCAGATCATTGAAGAGCACTGTGCGGTCTGCAATTGCAGTTGCTATAATTACATTCCCTTCGTCACTTGTATCAGCTACCTTCTGTAAAAGATGGCAGCACCTAGCAGACTGTCTGGTATCAGTTAAAGCAATCCCAGGTTTGTCTCTTAATGCTGTGTTTTTTTTTTCATTTCTGAAAGTCTAATGGTACGAGAATGACGTATTGAAGATTTTTCTTTCCCCAGACGAAGACAAAGAATTGGCCAAACTTCTCACGGGCTACCAGGACATCGTTGGCTTTCTTAACATACACAGAGTGCCACGCATCAACACTCAAGTAAGAACATTATGGCTCTTTGAACACTTACCAACTTTTGTGAGTTGAGAAACCGAGCAACTATCGCCTAATTCCGAGCTGTGATCGATCAGGTTCCTGCAGTTCTGGAGGCAACTACGTTGTCGATAAAGCTGCAAAAGCGTCGGTATTTGGTTTTGGAATGCTTGAATCAAGCCCCGGTTGATGGTTCCAGTGGGAGCTCGTATGGCACTTCTGGAAGCTGTTCTGGTGCCTCCTCCAAGTCCGGCTCTCTCGACTTTTAGAACAAGGCACTCAGGCGCTATTGAGACTGTAAATTAAGCCCACACATTAAGGCAATGGTTCTTGGCATAGAAACGTGTTCAGAAATTAAAGTATGGAATAGAGTTTGGTTGCAAACAACTATGTGCCCAATGCCCAAAATCTATATCGAACATCTACAATAACATGACGATAATTACAGGGAAATATAGCTTATGTACAGAGGCAGATTATCTGCAGTGAGCTAAGCTAGCCCGGACGTCCATCCCTCCTCCAAATCCAACTCCGATGAAATCAACTCATCAATATCCTCTGCATCATTTTCATCAGTTTCCATTGCTATATATTGATAAGACGATGGCTCATCATGATCACCGAAATCGACTAGCAGCGACATGTGGCGAGGCGTGGAGTGGTGTTCGACACCATCCCCACCTGGCTCGTCGTGCTGGAAACAATCCACGACGGTTGCTGGAATGGCGGAGTGAAGGAGGAGGAAGGCTACTGCTACTAGTAGTGAGAACTTCGCCGCCATGGTTTACAGATCGATACGTAGGCGTAAGTGGGATGGTTTCGATGAGGCTGTGAGTGCTGCCAACTTATAGTAGAGGTTGGGGTCGACATCAGTTTGGCCAGAGCTTGGTAGCTTCATTGGAGGAGCTCTTGTAATTGCTTCAGAGGCCTGGCTTCCTGGTTTGATCAGCTACTATGACGACTACATCTATCTATTGCAATTATAAATGAAATTATATGGATAGTACACTATCCAAATAATAATTCTGGTCTATATTAGCTAGGTTCCTATCTAATTATTTCATTCTAATATGGAATGGAATCCCCCCCTCCAACAAAAACAAAATGGAAAAAATATAATTCAAATGTATATTTAAGCTCCTTACCTATCTCATGGCTATCATAGTTGGCTAGTTGGTTTGTATTCTGGAGCAAAACTGGTCATTTATATTTAAATTAACAAGTTAGAAACTTATGGTTGAAACAACCACAAAATGGTTATTATGTTAATTTCCTGTAATTGCGAAATTAACATTTTATTAGTTAGTGTAGTGCGGGTTGCTAACTTGTTAAATGCACATTTTAAGTGGTTGTTTTTATTGATGATCCCTATCTAAGTAATCATTTGTGTCACTAATTCTGTATTTTTTCTTATGCAAACGATGACAACATCTAGCAGACTATATGGTTTAAGTTAAAACAGGCTTGTCTGAACTTTTTTTTTCCCCCCGACGTGGGTCTAGTTTTTGCATTTCTCAAAGCCTCATTGTTTGGGAATTCACATAATGTAGATTTTTCTTAGAAATTGGTAGAACTCCTCACAGGACACCAAGATATCATCGATTGACTTTCTTAACATATTCACAAGTGTCACTCATCACTCATCACTCATCACTCATCAGTACTCAGGAAATGATAATATGGCTCTTTCTTCAATTGCTTCTGTTGACTAGCATACTTTTATGAATTGAGAAATCGAGTAACTATTGCCAATTTTGAGTTGTGATTAGGTTCACACGATTCTGAAGGCATCAACGTTATCGACGAAGCTTGGAAAGCACCGATACTTGGTTTGGGAATGTTAGAATCAACCCACGGTTGATGATTCCGGTGAGGGCTCGTATCGTATGGCACGTCGAGAAGTTGTTTTGGTTCCTTCTCCGAGTCCAGCTCGCTTTACTTTTAGAACAAGACACTCTTTCGTTATTAATGCGAAGGCAATAAACTGAACCCACATTAGAGTGACGGGGTCCGACAAATTAATGAATAGAGATTTTATTCTCTTTCGCTGTCGTGGCTTTCAAACTAACTTCATCTTTCAAAGCGTTGATTATCCTTGTGCTATTTGCCAGCTAGTCAACAATTAGGCGATTCTTATGTTATAATAGACTTATAGACAAATTATTCTTGTGGAGTGTAGGTTTTATGAAATGTACAAATTTATATTAATCATTACTAGGTCATGTAATCATGTTTACCACATTCTTAAACGATCATTCCTATGTTTGAAAAAAGGGTTTACTCTTGTGGAATGTTGGCTCATTTGAGTTGTAAAAATTAGAGTAATGTCTATTTTTTATCCAAACATATTAAAATGCTATTAATTAGCAAAATCTTTCATAATGTATCGAAATATCAACCATTTTTATGTTACCATTAATATTTTTGTAACTCGTTTCTTAGTTAAAATACTAAAATTTTGAAATGTTGACCTTCATTTGTCTCTTCCAAATCAGTATCATATTGCCTATAGATTTGACTAATAAAAAAATTCGATTTGACTAATAAATACTAATTATCCAGGTTATTCAAATTGTTCTTTTAGGGTGTTATGGGGAATTTGGCTATCTAACTTTCTGATTGGCTAATTTTGGATGGGCCTGGACATCCAGCCCAAATGCATTAGGTCCGTTTTGGCTCTTCTTATACTCGTTGGGAACTGTGCGTGCTGATTTCTTCTTTCTCAAGCTGTGCGTTTTACCAGACAATTTCTTCTTTCTTCTTTTTGCCGGTTTGCGCCCATGGCTGCCCGTTTCTTGTGGCGAGCCCAGGCAAAGCTCGCGGTAGCAGCTACCGCACTTGTCACCGGCGGCGGTGCTGCGGCAATTGCTACTTCCGATGATCCAGCGACCACGCTCAAGGTTTGCACCACTGTCCCGCTTCGCCTTGTCCGCGACTCCGTAACTGCCGCCTCCATCGCTTTCGGTATACCTCTGTGTCATTCGTTACAATCTTGTTGTTCTTGGTGAATACTGAATGCTGTACTTGCTAAATTGTCGGTGTAATACTTTCGAGCTCGTAGATAACTCTTTCATATGGTGTTTTTTTTGTCATAATTCTCATTACATCTCCTTCAGCTGAGCTTAGTTGGAGAGAGTAGTTCTGTTTTCGTTTCTCGAATTCTTCCACAATGGACCTGGCTGGTTCAATTACGATCCTATAGGTTTGATGTTAGGAGCTTTGGATTTGTTTTTGATACTTGCTTTTTGTTTGCTGCTGGTAGATTATGAGTACTCATTGTTTGGATTGCCGGAAGGAAGCGAGGAGAGAGCGAAAGTTAAACATGAAGTTCACCTTAGGTCTGCTTGTAAGCTACGGGAACTATGTTTCAGAAATGGAGGCATATACATTAAGCTAGGTCAACACATCGGGCAACTGGTATGATTTTGTTCTGCTTCCTTGGGATTTGTACAAGTTGGATTTGGTGTTCATGTAGGTTTTTGTCTCAAGTTGTATGAATCACATCTAGCTACCAATCAATCAATCAATCAATCAATCAATCCATTGCAAGTTCTAGTTAACTTATTCTTATGCAGGAATATCTAGTACCTCAAGAATATGTTCAGACAATGCGGGAGTCGATGTTGAACAGATGTCCAGTGTCTTCGTATGATCAGGTGCGCCAAGTTGTCAAGAAAGAGCTCGGGGAGGAACCAGATAAAGTAAGTATTTTGCAATCTTGTGAAAATTTACGGCTTTTGAATGCTCTAGTGCTAGTATACGGGTCTCTATTATCTCCATATATTTTTGTGTTTACCAAATCCACCTGATCATTGTTCAATATCTGATTCTTGAGAACCTTTCACGTGCAGTTATTTAGCGAGTTTGATCCTGAACCGATAGCTAGTGCCTCTCTCGCACAAGTTCATGTTGCTCGCACGTTTGATGGCCAAAAAGTTGCTGTGAAGGTTTATAATTCGTACTACCTTGGTCAAATACTTAAAGCTGCTTTTTCTTCTACAATTTTGCACATTTCCATGGAACAACTATATTCGCTATGAAGTCCTTTTAAGATCGCTTTGCTCTTCAGGTGCAGCACACGCACATGACAGATACAGCTGCTGCAGATCATGCCACGGTGGATATGATTGTGAATGCCCTACATTATGTTTTCCCATCATTTGATTACAGGTAGCTTTACCCTGGGTGATTGCCTCTGTTTCCACATCCAATATTCAGTTTCTTAGTCAAACACTCACCCGGTGTAGTTATTCGCGTAGAGCACTCATCTGAGTTACTCTCATGGAAAGTTGCTTTAATTTTCACAGTTTTGGTGTATGTCTCTTATGCATAAAGGGATGTTTATCCTGGTGTATTATTGCTATTTAGATACTGTTTCTGCCAGGTCTTGAGTGCATGTATATTTGGTCTTTAACAGATAAAGTTAATGAAATTTCCCTTGGCTTAAAAGTGCAGATGGTTGATTGATGAAATGAGTGAGAGTTTGCCCAAGGCAAGTACTCTTGTTTCTTTCCCGTTTCATGGTTTTGAGTCTGCAAGTGATTACCATTGTACTGAATGAAGATTGTAAAGAGCTCAGGGTTAACTAGTTTCCCTTGTGTTATTATTATTATGGATAAATATTGATAGTGGTTCAAATTTCAAGAACAGGAACTGGATTTCTTAGTTGAAGCAAAGAACAGCGAGAGATGTATTGAAAATTTCTGGAAGCTATCTCCTCATATAGCAGCTTATGTTTATGCACCTAGGGTTCATTGGAACTTAAGCACTTCGAAGTTACTGACCATGGAATATATTGACGGTGCACACGTGAACGATATCAAGACGATTCATAAACTTGGTCTCAAACCTAAGGAAGTTTCAACGTTGGTAAGTGTTTGCGGTGATATAAGATTGTCATTGTATCTGCTTATGATATAAATGTTGATATTACATATACATATGCTCATGTTTAAGCCATACCGAGACAGTGTCTTGGAATGCAGAAGCAGAAAATATGTCTTGTTATAACCCCACACTTTTACTGTCCGCTCATTGGTCTTGCCTTCATCTGGAAATAGTTTGTTCTTAAGTCAAGCTAACTTCACACACTATAAGCTTACCATTTTGTCTAAAGATGAATACAGAAGGTCGTGCATATTGTTTGACCAGAATAGAAATTTTGCTTGCTCCTGGCTATCCCTATTATTTGTCAGTTCATTGTTTTTTGGTGAATCGCCAGGATGGAGGCCATGTCTTTCTCGCCATATTTTTCCTTTTCAAGAGATGTTATCATTGCTTGATAAAATGATCATTCTCTTATGAAATTCGCTTTTTAAACATGCAGGTTAGTCAAGCATTTGCTGAAATGATGTTTAAGCATGGATTTGTGCACTGTGATCCCCATGCTGCTAACTTGATAATTCGCCCTTTTCCTTCTGGAGGAAGGAACATTCTAGGTAAGCTTTATATATGACACATTGAAAGCTCACTGTTATGCAACCAATACAGAAAAATGCCCTACATTACGCAGATAGTGGTTAGTTAGAATTGAAACCAATTTGTGTGTGAATTGTAGGCAAGAGAAAACCACAGTTGGTGCTCTTAGACCACGGTCTATACAAGGAACTAGATTTCTCTACTAGATTTAACTACGCCTCGCTTTGGAAGGTATATTTTCTGATTTCTCTCCTGTTGCAACTGGCTTTCCGTTCGTCAATGACTTAATTGAGGTCTATATGATGCTCTGTGGTTTGGCTTGCCACAGGGTCTAGTATTTGCTGATGCAAAGGCCATAAAGGAAAATTGCGTTAAACTTGGAGCTGGAGAAGATCTATATCCACTTTTTGCTGGTATCCTCACCATGAGACCTTGGAACAGAGTCATTGACCCAGCTGTTGATCATTTGGTGATAAAGGGCAATGACAGTGATCGCTCAGAACTACAGGTGGGGTTTATGTGTTGACCTAATAATCTCTCTGCTTCTCCTATTCAACTTGTTAGTAGGGGTGTACATGGGTCGGGTGGTTCGGGTTTAGTCATTTTAATCACCCGACCCATGCACTACGGTTTGGGAAATATCAAACCCAAACCCATCCAAAAAAATTTAAACCTTACGGTTTGTTTCTAATTGGGTTGGGTCGGGTTGGCGATATTTTTAAGTAAAAACCCAACCCAACATAAAATATATAATTATTCTATATCATAAAAATATTTTATAACTAATTAAAATTTCAAACGAATGAACCGATGTGAAAGGTATCAAAATTCACAAAGGTTGTTTGAATTTTAATAAAATGTGATCTACTTCAACATATGTCTTGTTTTTTTCACAATATTTGTTGAAATAGGCTAAAAATGTTATAAACAAACGCACCCATAATATGTTATTCTATTAAAATTGTACACAAGAAAAAGGATTACGTGAATCATAACTATATTCAATTTATGTCTAAACTTTAAGTCGAAGAATGCATTAGATTATGGAGACCATGAGAGAAAAACATGCCGAAATATCTTAATTTTCTCATAAGTATATAACTATATACGACATAAATATTTTTTAGATCCGAACTCATACTAATAGTTGGAACACGGGTTGGGTCGGATTCTACGGGTTGTGTAATCCAAAATCCAAACCCAACCCAAAGGAGGCGGGTTGTACAAAAGAAAACCCTCACCCAACCCAAAACTTTCGTTTTAGCGATAAATACGGGTGGGTTGGGTCGGGTTGGACGGGTGGGTCGGTTTGCGGGTGTGTTTGTTCATCCCTACTTGTTAGCCTTGGTGGATAATTTTGCTGATCTTTGCACTTGGTTTTCTGTCACCTTCTCCAGATGTACGCATCTCAGTATTTCCCCCAGATCTCTGAGCTCCTGAGGAGGCTTCCCCGAGTAATTCTGTTGATGCTGAAGACAAACGACTGTCTACGGGCTGTCAATAATGCTTTGGTGACTATTCCTTACTAACCTACCTAATGTTATTCCATCTAATCTTTGGCCACTAGACTACCAACCCCACCTAGGCATTCCTGTCATGTGATTGATTGGCTCTCTCTGGTCTTACAGCTGCAGGAATCATCACTAGAGACATTTTTCATCGTTGGAAAGATCTCGTCAGAGGCAGTTATCGATGCAAAGAAGTCGCAGAGGAGATTTAACATCCTAGCTTGGATCGACGTGTGGTTGGACGAACTGCGGTTGGAAGCTCGTCTTCTGGGGATGAAGTTCGCGCTTTGGCTGCTTAAATTCCGCAGAGCTTTAACCGGGTGAAGACCGGAAACCGAGATCAGCCTCTCATTTTGGTTGTAACTTAATATACAAATCTGAAAACGAGAGATGTATTATTCTTTGCCATCGTTCACAGCCCCAGTTAGCAGGAGCTGTGAACTTGGACCTAACTCATTTATTTCTTCCCTGGAAAGGGGGAAGCGGATAGATATACATCAAATCACTTCATACAGGTATTTTTGTCTGCTCTTTCAAATCCCATCGAGGGAAGACACAAACATGAATAGGAATTCTTGTTGAGTTGTTGTATCATTTTGGAGGCACCCAAATAGCACATTGGCCGCACCATTGTTCATTTGTTTGGACGTGCTGAAATAATCACTTATCTATGAGTTGAGATGGGATGACTAGAGCTGTCTTTAGCTCTATTTCATTCGTTTTTTTGGTTGTAGGCTAGTAGCTACTTCATTCGTTTGATTTCTCCTATTGTTAAATTAATTTGTTGCGTTAATAGTCAATAAACATTTCTATTATATATTGGATTTGATGGAACGCCTCCAAAATAATGATGTAACGGGTTCGAGTCATCGAGTGTGAATGTGGGACTGGTTTTCATGTATATAATTTTCGAAACATGTTTAAAATCGTAACCATTCCCATTATAAAAATTATGAGGGACGTAATATGTTATATGTATACCAAAATCAATCAGCATGCAATTTGGGATAATCTGCATCATCCCCAAACAATCATGCACAAATATATAAACGATTTGTTTTAATGTTAATGTAAAATGAAGTTTCTCTGTCATATTGTTTACAAAACTGAGAAAAAATGACAAAAAATTAAGATTCAAAAGATAGTTATAATGTTTTAGTGATATGGATGAACAACATGGTATTTTGAATGAGAGGACATAGTTATAACACATATTTGAGCAAGTTTGGTGCGGATACTTAAAATACCAAAACCGCACAAAATCAATTAACCCTCTTTATCGCGTTCAGAAAAAATTCACCCAAAATCAATATTGATTGAATTTTCTCCAACAAAATCGAAAATTCAATTAGATATTCACGATAGATTATTTTGCCATCTTATTCGAAAGTTGACCGGATGCAAATGTTACAGTATCCAACTACAAGATTAGGGGAAGTGGAGTTAGGTGGCCGCCGCAGAGTTAGATAAGTGGTCACTAACCCTAATACCCACATGTGGTGCTGCCAAATCTTCTTGGGTTGGCCAGCTATTCTTTTCCATCCTTGTTACGACATTTGACTTTCTTTGGTTTGCTTTTGTTAGTTTATTTTGAATAAATTCGGGATTGCGACATAGTAGTGTAAACTGTAATACGTGACATTCGTGTTTTTAATATGTGGTGTTCGTGTAATGTTCATCTCTTGAATAATAAGTAGAGTGATATTAACGATTAAATTTGACATTTGCTTTTGGAGTTGGACCATTATAATCTCAACAATTTAAATCCTTGTTTGAAAATTTTTGGGTTGAGTTCATTAATTGGAAGCATTGGAGCAGTTGTGGAAGTTTAATGGGCTGTCTTCCCCTCAACCATTCCACGTAACTCCTCCGGAGTCCACTCTTCCCATCCTGCAAATCTTTTCATGCATCATTCTACTCGGTTCCCATCACCTTCTCGGTCACTAGAAAAATCACGTTGAAAGGGTCAGTTGTGAAGAGTGAAGAAATTAGAGTGAGTAGATTAGCAATAATATTCACATCTCATGGACTTGTTAGTTTCTAACATCTGCCTATCATATATAGCGAACAAGACGGGATCCAACGATAATATCACTGGTCTTAAATTTGGAGGTTTTCTGTTCCGGATCTCTGAAGTAGAAACTAATTAAAAACAAACTTATACCACCTCCTATAAAATGGCTATTATATAGATGCACTCACAAAAATGAGCGCATACTATGCACCCAACTCTAAAACTAGTTTTAAGACATTGAATTTTGAATTTTAATTGGTAACATTAGTCTAATATAATTACACAATGTAGGATCACGACTAATCAATACAATATCCTAACCTATAAAAAAATATCATCCCAAATTGTAAACCTAAACCCCAAATTGTAAATTCTAAACCCCGACCCTAAATCGCTAAACTCTAAAGAACCCAAATTTTGAATGATTTTACAAATTCAAGTGTTTTCTTGTATATCATATCACAAGTGACTTGACATACTCGCCGTCTCATAATATAATGATTATTAGGCGAGTACATAGTAATAGTCAGTGGCATAGCCAGGATTTTATTCAAGGGGGTGTCATATAAAATTTACATATACAGTTTCCTATTTCATGTTGTGTAATTATTGTAAACTATATGAATCGGCCAAACTATCAAGATTTCACAGTTAATGTATCACACCAAATAACCATTCACTATTTTAATTCACTCGATGCGAAAGGCTGGTCAATCGTTTCACTGCATAAAATGTTATCAACTTGAACATTGACAACTGGTAGTAGCAAATCAAATCAATTTTCACAAGCAAATACATTGATGATAACTAATTTTCTCTTTCCAACTATATATCATTATCATAAGAATTTAGTGATTTTCTCTAATAGTTAGCATTTCCTATCCATCTTGATAAACTACAATGTAGAAATGTAGATATTAGTAGATGAAATTAATTTATATAGTTTGTTGTGGTTTAATAATACCACATTTAACAATTGACATTGAAATTAAGGAATTAACATATTAATATTATTAATTTTTGGGCTTTTCTCCAAATCCAAGCGAGTGTCACGGAACCCTCTTGTTTGCCAATAGTTCCGCCCCTATGTACCAATTATGTGAGTGCACTGAATATAAAACTACATATCCATATTATAAATTTATAATATCAAACCATATACTAAAAAGTAAAAAGTGTTTCAACATCCGCTGTGAAAATACATAAAAAAAAAAACAGTCAATGCTCATATAGATAATTAGATATAGGGGGTAAAAATATCTCGTACTGTATCTTCTTCTGTATGCGAATTGAATACACAGACTTGCCCTGCACCTATAAACTGTTGTAATGGTAAGGAAGACATTTACTTTCTGTGTAGTTGGCCATCACAGCTTTTAATTTTCCTCTTCACTCTTCAACGTTCCCCCAAACTTTGGTTAGGTGCGGTTCCCATTGTCATGAAGCATAGCATGTGGAATTCATTTTTTTCTTTTCTTCTTCTGCTTCTTCGTTTATTATTTGTCTTATAAAGTTAGTTAATTATATAGCAAAACGGCCTCTTCCATGAACTATTCAATTACATACGAATTACTTTATATTCAGTTGTTGTCGATCTTGTGAACTAGATCTTGTGTTACTACCTTTTCGGTTTGCCTTTGATAAAAAGAAAAAAAAAAAGAATAAAATTGACTTGAAATTACGGCCAAGTTAAACAAAAGCAAGATCCATTTTCATAGGGTGAATTTCCGAATATTTGCGACCTCAAGTAATTACTGAATTTGTATGTGCATTTATAATTACACACGGATAAATTATCCACTTTCAACAAAAAAGAAAGCAACACATTTTTTTTATTTTTATGTATCCAATATGAGAATGTGGGGATTCATGAAACCTTTGGCTGGTAATGAAAGCTTGAGACTTGAGGTTTGTTGTATTTGTTGTCTTCAATTTGGTCTTTATTAGAAATGGTTATGGAGCTTAGCAGGAGCAAAGCAAATGGGGTTTCATGTAGGGATGGCAACAAAACCCGAATCCACGGGTACCCACCCGACCCAACCCGGTCAACGCGGGTAAAATCCGTGTTGACGGGTTTTGGGCCGGGTTTGGGTTTAAACCCGTTCACTATTCACCGGGTTGGGTTGGGTTTGGGTTTAGGTAAACCCGGCCCGTGGGTACCCGCCCACCCATATAATTAATTTTTTCGGTATATTTAATATTCTAAACAACTAATCTTACTTATGTTTGTGGAGACATGTCTAATTTTTTCTTTTTAATTGTGTAGAATGAAGTTGATGTTATGGAGTGGGGAGTAAAGAAACTTAATTGAAAGGAAGAAGCTTTCAATTAAACATGTTATTTATGGATAATTTGTGATTTGCTTCAATTTTCTTGAGTTTTCTAGATTGGTGTTGAACAATTTGTATAGTTAATTTGTGATTTGCTTGAATTTTCTAGAATGGTGTTTTATATATGGATAATTTGTATTGAGAGATTGATATTTGACTTTAATTTTGATAAGAACTTGTAATTGTAAATTTTTTACGACAAAACCCGTGGGTACCCATGAACCCGCGGATACCCAACGGGTTGGGTTGGGTTTGAGTTTTTCAAACCCAGTGGGTTTTACCCCGGGTTTTTTTCAAAGATAAACCCATGGGTTTGGGTTTGGGTTTGACAAAACCTGACCCAACCCGACCCATTGCCATCCCTACTTTCATGGAACTTAGCTGGTAATGGCATCAGTAGGAAGTAGGACTGAAGGAGTAAATGCAGCTTGTCTATGGCTCTTTTGGGGAGTGACAGAAAATAGCAAAACCACAAATTAAAACACTGCTCTGTCCTTTCTTTCCGGACTCTCTCTCTCTCTCTCTCTCTCTCTCTCTTTGGTTTATTTTATACACCACGCCATTAACGCCTGCCACTTCTTCCTTCTTCTTCTCCTCCTACTCCTACACCAGAAGAGTGAATCCATTGAAATCGAGACGGTGGAGATTGGTTTAGAGGGAGGGAAATCCGATACCCGACGGGCGAGAATAAGAAGTGAAAGGGAAGAAAGAATGGTGGGACCGTCCAGGCCGCAGTTCGTTCTCTTCGGCTCCTCCATCGTTCAGCTCAGCTTCGGCAATGGCGGTTGGGGTTCCTCTCTCTCCGAAATCTACTCGCGCAGGGTAACTTCACCCTACTATCTCCTTTCTGTTACATTCCTTTTTCAGAGTTTCCACCGTTACCCGGTGCAATTTTCTCGTTTCTCTTCCCGGCCCTTTTGTTTGTTTGACTGCTTCTTCTTACTCCATTTTTTCTGCTCGAAATTCCACCCGCGCCGATTCGAGCTCGCTGGAGTCTTCAATCATCGCAGGCTTCCCTAGGGAATTTTCATCTGTTTATTAATTCAAGACCGATACTGCATCGGCATAACGGTTTAGTTGTTTTCCCCTTCCCTCTTCTCCGTACATTTAGCTCTGAAACGAGTCCTTTTCTTAGGAGTTGCTGTATGAAAGGTAATGGAAATCTTGAGCCCCCATAGCAGTTGGAGCATCCCAGATTTGTTTGGTGATTATTGAAAGTTTGTTTTAGTGCTATCTGTTGCTGTGAGGAAAGGAACAAGATTGAAACCTGATAAAAACATCATTCACTGCTTAGTTTCTGCAGTTGGGCGATTGTTTGTGCCTTTTGGCCTCACTTTGGAGTGTGAAAATGGTTTTGCAATTTGCAGGCAGATGTGATCTTACGAGGGTACTACGGATGGAACTCGCGTCGTGCTGTTCGGGTGCTCGATGACATTTTCCCAAAGGTAAATTCATAGTACTGATCGAAATCTCCCATCATGGTTCATAGGAAGAGAAGAGACCCTTCTGAGCTGTGACTTGTGAGAGATTAAATCCGTCTCAAGGCTTGCTTTTGGCTTCCAGAATTGATTGTAGGCAAGAACCAGCCTGCGTAATTTGACACTTAGATTTCTGTCTCTGTACATTTTCTAGGACAGCAGTAGATATGGTTTGGTGAATCTCTGATGCTGATGCTGAAATGGGTTGGTTGTGTCCAAATTTGCAGGATGCTAGTGTGCAGCCATCTTTAGTAATTGTGTATTTTGGTGGGAACGATTCAATGGGTCCACACTCTTCTGGGTTAGGCCCTCATGTTCCACTTCCTGAGTATGTAGAAAACATGAAGAAGATCGCACTTCATCTCAAGGTCCTTCCTCTCCCTTCAATCCCATTTTCTAGCATCACCTCTATACCCAAATTGCTTGCTCATTAGACTTCCTTGTCAAATGCCAGAGCCTTTCAAAGACGCTACGCATAATTTTTCTCAGCTGTCCTCCAGTTGATGAGGTTAGAGTTCGTTCCAACGCAAGGTAAATCATCATCATCACCCGCTTACTACACAAGATTGCATTGCTTTTGCTGAACATATAACTCGCAGATGAAATCCGATTCTCCCCACTTTGCTTTTGGTACACAGTGCATACTTCAGCGAGCTGGTTAGGACAAATGAACTCTGCAAAAAGTACTCGGATGCATGTATAACGCTGTGCAAGGAACTGGACATAAAGGTTGTTGATCTTTACTCTGCACTTCAAACGATAAGCGACTGGGAGACTGCATGCTTCACGTAAGTTCTGGTCTTGATTCCATCCCTTCTTGATCTTCCATGGAGCAAACATTGTTGCTGCAAACCGTTAAATGACCCTTCTTTCATGCTGCTCTTTTGTTAACCAGGGATGGGATTCACTTATCCGCAGAAGGAAGCAAAATAGTGGTGAAGGAGATACTGAAGGTGCTGAGAGAAGCAACAGATTGGAGCCCCTCTTTGCACTGGAAATCCATGCCAGTTGAATTCGCAGAGGATTCTCCATACGATCTCGTAGCTGCCGATGGGAAAAGGACTCTAAATCCGTCGACTTGGAACTTCCACTGGGAGAGTCAATGGGACTAAAACTAGAGAGGCAGGCAGGCTCAAGTATTAGATGCAGAAAAAATGGGATTGATTGCCGATGCAGATGAAAAACTCAACTTCTTCTGCAAAGGGATCAGCAGAACTGGAGTCGATTTGTACAGCAGCAGCATCATCATCCACTTTGTAGAGGGTCAAAGAAAGGCAAACTGAGTCAGTTCTGATTAATATGGTCTAGTCTCTTAAATAGGAATGCTTTAGTAGGATTGGGTTGTTGGGAATGTTGGTGAAAACCGATAGTTTGCAGTTTTCTCCATTAAAATTAGCCGTTTCGTTAAGTAATCACATAAAGGGAATTTGATAGTTTAGTTTCTTCTTCATTAGGTATCGTGTAAGAGTTACTAAGATGTCCCAAAATAAAGGTTTAAATGGTGTTTATCAGTTTATGCCTATGAGATGTTGACGAACGTACCCTTGAATGGAAGGATTGAATCATTGAATAGGGATGGCAATTTCGATCTGATCCGATTTATCCGACCTGTTTGACCTGTTTTAGAGCGGGTCAAACCCGTCCCGTAGGCGGGGCGGGGCGGGGCGGGTATGGGTATCTCTCGTCGACCCAACCTGCCCTAACCCGCCCCATTCTTGACCCGTTCTTGCCTAAATGACATATAATCTTAGTCAAATTATTTAAAATTTTCCTCTTATTACATTATATTTTAGTTATAATAAAGTTGTACATAAGTGAAAACCTCAATTTCTTCAATAATTTAATTACATTTTATCATATTATGGTTTCTTTCTTGGTTTGTCAATGAAAAGAACGAATATTTCTAATATTTTTCACATAAATTACATACCCATTGGGTCGACCTGCCCCCACCCGCGTCCCGTAATAAATTACTTGACCTGGACCCGACCTGCCATGGAGTGAGTATAGGTATCGAGATACCCGCCACAGACCTGCCCATTGCCATTCCTAGGCTTGAACTCTTGGTGTTTCTAGTTTCTACTATCCATATTTTTCATTTAAGTAGTTTATGTCCAACTTTCCATCCGATGTCCAGAGAGGCATGATGATCGCCGAGGAGAATTAACGATGGCAGCTGACACGAATTAGAACAAAATAGTGATCTCTATCAAATTTGTAACTGGCTAAACTTTTCAAATTAATAGAAGTAGACAATGTAACCAATCCAATAAGTTCTAAAGGATTGATGTATGATCTCAAAAGGAAAACCCGAAAAAATAAATGATCGAGTGTGCATTTTTTTCTCATAATAAGAATTGTCAATGGGCATTGCTATTCGTCGCCCTAAAATACCTTATTTGTCGCCCTAACTTTTGTTAAAATGACTCTAATGTCCTTTGTTTAAGTTTTGTTTCATAATCCGTCAGCGACTGCAAGCGACCGGTCAGCTGGTCAGGTACCTGTCCCAGCTCGCCGGCGACGGGATTTCAACCTGT
Organism: Linum tenue; assembly: GCA_946122785.1. Lineage (NCBI taxonomy): Eukaryota > Viridiplantae > Streptophyta > Magnoliopsida > Malpighiales > Linaceae > Linum > Linum tenue. The sequence goes on from CAMGYJ010000005.1 coordinate 19,763,641, forward strand.
CCGACGCCGACCAACAAAAAAAAACACAAAAAATGCAATCCTCTATTGTGCTGCGTCTTTTTCTTCCTTCAGGCGGCGATCCGTGCAGGTGAATAAACCCATTTAGAAATCGTTGGCCGTAAGTTCAATTTCACCAAAGCCAAGACTTTCCTGGGCTATTTCTCTCTTTGGTTGCCCTCTTCTTGTCGAGACATCTGCTCCGACCTCCATTCCTTGTTATTTCCTTAACCAACTACAATTCCCATCTTAATTGTGCATAATTGAGTCTCTCAATATCTCTTATTTATTGACCGATTCTCTCGCCAGTGTCTGGGAATCCCAAGCCATCACTTCGCTAAATTTTCCGGCCAAGTTTCCCCGACTCCACTTCCACGTTCCCAGCTGCATCATTCTCTGTTTTGGATAAATCGCTCTCTCCTTCCTTCTTCTTCGCCCTCCTCCCTCCTCCTGGTCGACAGCAACGACAAATATTAGCGGCGGCGGGGAGCGACTCCGGCGGCGACTAATGACCTTCTTCATCCTCCTTTGTTGGCAGCAGGGACCGAACGAGAGGAATACTTGGGTGGCCGACGGCGACATTTTCCCCGGTTTAGGTTAGAATTGATATTAGGGGTAAATGTGTCAATTAAGTGTATTTTAGGGCGAATTTTTTTGAATTTTAGGACGACGAATAGCGATTCAGTTGTCAATAGCTCCAACGGATTGGTTAAATGCTAAGATTGGTTTCAATAGTTTTCTATTAATTGTTTGGGTGACATGAAAGGCTGATAATGCAAACTGCACAAAATTTCGGATGGAAAGTAATCATTTTGTTACAAATCTCAAAGTTATGATATCATTTTTAGGAAATATAAAAGATATGTGACCATTTGGTAAATGCTTCAAAGCTATGTGTTCCTTTTTGATAATGACCAACATTGAGACCAGTTCTCGTCCTCCTACGGTAACGACGTCACACTTTCATTTGTACCTAGCACCCGAGCGATTAAGAATTTCAACGACGATTAATGAGGGTGCACAATTACACTACGTATTAGCCGCAGAGGAGCGAAATCCCCGATTTCAATAATTTTGAGTTTCCCTCCTTTTTCTTTCTTTCCCCCTTCTCGACAATTCCCACGCTCCTCTCCATTTTTGCATATTCACGGCCACACTTTCACAAATTGGGCAGAATCCGACCAGCCAAATCGCTGTCGAGAAAATTTCCACAGGTGAGATCGCACCTTCTTCTTTAATTTGAGGGGAATTTTCCCGCCAGCGGAACTTCTGCTTCGGTTCCTAAATACAAATATGGATTTCTATCTGGGAGTTTGTGTTTCAATTCCGTTTTTTCCTCCCACTCTAGGGTTCTGTCTCCGAGTGCCTACTTGAATGCTTCGGATCCATTTTCTCGTTCTTAGTTGCCGCCTCGTGCTTTATTAGCTTTACCCCTTTCTGAATTGTTCTCCTTCTCGATGAATTTCAGGCTGCTGCTGAGACTGAACTAGAGTTTCTTCTCCCAAGTTCTGTTTGATTTGGCTCAGTATCAAACGCTTGGAACTGGGATCTCTCTATTTCGCTACGGAAAGAAACAAAGCGAGTTCTGGGTTCTGGGTATTGGAATCTCTTTGCTTCAGAGTTCGGGGTGCGGAGGTGGGTTTATTCTAACCCTGAGATGCTGTAATATTCAGTTGTCGGTTTTCGCATCGTGATTCTGCAATCTCAAAGGCGTGAAGAAGTGGCTTGCTGGATAGTCTGAGACTCCCCAGGGGAGAAAGAGTAGACACAAATGGGGGATTACTATGACATTGATGACATTCTTGCCGAAGAAGATGTGAGAACTCTGTGAACTGTGTACGTGTAACTTGTATTCCTGTAGTGCTGCTAGTTCTCGTTTTTATGATGTTGATTGCAGTTTGTGCCAGTTCAATTCCACAAGGCAGTGAATGGGGTGAAAATTGATGAAAGTTCAGAAAGAGGCTTTGTAAGTTCTGCCATGGTGTGGGGGAAATGTTATGTTAAAAGGAGGGAGGAAAATAAGATGCGTGCTCATGTTAGTGTTTGGTGATATGCTATTCTCAGGTTGAACAAGATTCAAAGGCAGAGCTGCCATTTTGGCTTGCGCGGGGTTTGCACTTGCAACAAGCCATATCAATCAAAGTTCCTGCTTGTTTCAATAGAAAGTAATGGCTTTCACTCTCTTGCTTGATTTCTTTACATTGCCCCTTTTATCACAATATATTCTCAGTTGGATAAGGAATTTGATCTGAAAAATCATTCAAAGTCCAATTTGTGAAGTTTTTACCTGATAGTTTAGTCCACAGTTGTTGGAACTAACCTGATTTAGGTGTCAATCTTACGTACATAGCTTGATAGCTTGTTTACTAGTTGTGTAGTTCATTTCTCCATCTAACCGATCTGTTTTTTTGCAGTACAAGGTTAGAAATTGAGGCTGATGCTGGATCTGTTGACTTAAGATCTCGCTGCTCATACTTCTATGAGTTTGGATGTAAAGTAGCACCATAGTAAGTTCCTCCACATTACCATAACCCTGAATTTCTGTGTATACTTTACATTCATTTTGAATCTGGTGCTGCCAAAGAGGCACTTACCCTTTCAGCACATCCTTTTTCTTCTAGCATGATTACTGCACTCAGTTTAGCGAAACAAGCACTGTTGCCATTGCCTTAGTGCACTCCTGAAATAATTTACTGTCCATAGTTTGGCTTTTATGATTGTTCTGCTCATTTGCTTCATTGCTTGTATTACTAGACTACTAAAACAATGTGAAAGTGTTTGATCTTTCATTGTCACCTTAAATATAAAAATATGCTTTGGTCAGAGAAATTATATCCTTTTCCCTAACTTGGAAGTATCTTATCTCCAAAGATCCAAAGAATTAACGAGCCTTGCATCACAATGTATATCACTAACCCTTTACTTGCCTACTTGTATGTGCCACACAGTTGCGACAAGAGCATTGGACTATTGGTCTCATACGCGTTCAAAGCCCGGTACAAGGAGGTTCTGTACAAGTCACACACAAAAGCATTTGCAGCAGCATCCAAAATCATGACCTTTCTAACCAAAGAAGAAACCAATTGTGAGATTCTGTCTCTAAAACTCAGCTTTCCAATCGTCCCTTTCCATTCCTACTGTTCTGAAAGAAGTTGACATCTTTGCTCTTCTGCCTTTTGCCCCCATTGGATAATAGTGTATGAAGCAGCTCAATCCTCCATGGCAGCCTTTAGGAAATGGAGAATGGGCGGTCCTAGATTGCAGAGAGCTTCAATTCTTGGAAGGAAAAGAAAACCAGCCGAGTAGAAAGAAAGATCGTCCAAAACTCTAGACGATCCTGAATTCCTCGTCGGTAAAGAAATGCCAAGGCCTGACAGTGTCGAAGCTGCAGGCAGGTGAGCTCCAATCTCCATACACACCTGCTAGATTCTTGACAGAACAATAGCAGTAATTTACATCTCAATTGTTTATGATCCCTTTCAGTGTGTACTTGTAATACATTCAATCAGAAACAGATGAATAAATGTCCTGAGCGGAGATTTCTCAAGTGTCTATTATTGGGCCAAGAACAGCTAGCTCTACTAGACGATGTAGGCCCAAGCAATTATGTCCGTGGGCCGTAGAGGAATTGGACTTGGGCCGGCCCATCTTTGTACTATGCTAGATATTTATTTCCTTGCGCAAAATATCTAAAACATTCCAAGTGTCAAAAAGTCTCGAAAAAGTGTCAAAAAGCGTAAGATACCACCCGCACTTTTGCGATCTTTCTTCCAATCCGTAATCAGCCTAAGATATTTTATCCACTGCCCTTCCCCCTACTCGCAACGCTAGCGCGTGCCGTCACCACTTGGTCCACCGTTTCTCCTCCCTTCACTAACCTCTCCTCCCTCGCGTCAGCTCTTTTCTCCTCACGGAGATTCCTTCTCTCTCGTTTTCCCATTACAAAAATCGCGAATCCCCGTAAACTTCCCCACACACGGCCTTCTCCTTCCTCATCTCATCTCATAACCACCGCCGCGCTAGATCACCGCTCCGCCGCCCGAATCCAGCATGGCCGACGGTAACAGGAACCATGGCCGCGATCGCCGCGGCGGTGGAGAAGAAGAAGAAATAGACGGGGAGATGTGGGCGAATTTCAGCGGGACATTTCGGAAAGTGCAGACGGTGCTGGACAGGAACAGGTCGTTGATTCAGCAGGTGAACGACAATCACCAGTCTCGAATCCCCGACAACATGGCCAAGAACGTGCCGTTGATCCAGGAGATCAACCACAACATCTCCACGGTTTCCTCCCTCTACTCCGACCTCTCCTCCAACTTCGTCTCCTCTTACCATCACCGGAACGGCAAGGATGCTGACGGCCGCCGTGACGGAGGCAACAAGGCCTGAGCCGAATAAACAAATCTACTGTCGATGTCTTTGCTTTAGTAAGTCAACCGAGTGGAATGAATAATGCAAGAAGCTTCTTGACTTGTTAAAAGCTGCGCGTCTCTGCTTGTTTGTGCTGTTTCTTGCTTATTTTTCCTGATTAGGGAACGAGTAGAACAGGGGAATAAGATTACTCAGGGTTTAGTTAAGTCCCAATTGCACTAAGATCGCAGAAACTCTAAAAGATAAAACCATGAATTGCTGATAGACTGATAGTAGATTAACCTGGACCAGTGTGCTTCAGCTTGAATCTCTCGTCCTCAAACTTCTCGCCATAGATTGATTCTCCACTGCGTCCATCACCACGTGTGAAATCCCCTCCTTGGATCACGAACTGAGGTATGATCCTATGGAATGTGCTCCCCTTGTAGCTCAGTGGCTCCCTACTTTTCCCTTTCCCTCCTGCAATTGGGTTATGGTAAATACAAGAACAACTGCACAACTAAAAAAAAGGTTTGAGACCTCAAGCAGAGAGGGGGAGAAAGAGTTACTTGGCTACTAGTGAACAGTGCTTGAAAATTCTCTGCAACAAACTCATAACAGTAAGATATCCATCATCCATTCACAAGTTTCCAAGAACAGTAAGAAATGCTGCATTGTGTTTCATTGATCTTCAGCTCTTACCTGCAGTCTTTGGGACTGTCTTCCCAAATAAACCCATCACAATGCGACCTGAGATTGAAATGGGTCTAAGTGCAGTTAGCGATCTTATTACCTGAAAATCCAAATTCCCTGGATAGTGTTTGATCTGGAATCAGAAATCAGAAGGAGCAACCTTCTTACCCGCAGCTTCCCCGCCGATTTCAACATCGAAGTAGACTTGTGAGTCACTTCTTCCTCCAAACCCCTCCCAATTTCTTCTCCTACTCCAAACACGCGAAAATTTCCCGCACTTTTAGCAAGCAGCATGACTTTGCGATGTGCAGAGAAGCGTAATGGCCAAAGGAAAAATCCATACGTCTCCGAGCTTGCTGGGCGTTGATGGACTCCAATGAAATTCCAGGGTCGCTTAATCGATGCTGCCAGTTGCATTGAAAGCGATAGTCAATATGAAGCAGAATTGAGCTGAGGTTTCGTGTAATTCGTAGCTCAGTTCTCCATTTTTAACCTAACCCATACGTCTGCTTATCGAGCTAATCGAAGAAATGGAGAGGAGGGAACATGGCTGGGCGGCGTACCTGGATGAAAGCTAGGGTTCCGGAGAGAACAATTATCTTATTATCCAGAGAAGATCATCGAAGATCAGCCGCTTCGTGGTTGACATCTCTAGTCGCCTCTTTCCCTCTTTCAGCTGCCGGACGAGACGACGATTGACGATCGACGACTGATGAGTGATGCCTGAGTTAGGTAACCAATTCGCAGAGCGGGAGCGAGAGCGAGAGCGGGAACGAGAGCGTGAGAGCGCCTAGTTTTGAAGAACTCAATATTTAGAGCGCGATAAGAGCGTAATATTATATTAATTAAATAATTCAATTTAGTCATTTTTCATAAGAAGAAAAACATAATAATATATTATAAAATAATAAGTAAACATAAAAAATAATACTTTATATATTAGATCTTTATCCCTTTATATTTCCTACCCTACGTTTTCCACTCCCCCACCTCCACCTATCTCTGTAGCCTTCTGCTCTTCATCATATCATTCTCTCTCCCTCTCCCTCTCACTGCAATCTGTCCTCAACAAAATCGATTGAAAAAAACCCCGATCCATATCAATCTCAACCTTCAAATCTCATATTACCCTTTTGTTTGTTCAATTTAAATCCCTTCTCGCTCTTTGGAGTGCGAAAATGTGACCGGCACAGGAAACGCCGGTGGCAGGGAGGACGTCGCGAGCGACGCCAGGAGGAAAGTATACAGATCTGGTGGAGGAGGATTCGAGTTTTGACAAACAGAGGCAGAGAGGAGACTCAGAGTCCTTCCGGTGGCGGTTAAATACCACTTCCACCGCTGCCTAGTCTATTTAAATCAGCTTTAAGTTTTGGCTTCATCTTTCTCATTACCATTCCATTTTTTGTTGCATGCACCACTATATCAACTGACTTCAGTCCTTCAATCGGTAGTCGACATGAGTTTGAAGAAGGGCTTTAAATACGTCCGGGTGGAGATCCCAACCGACAATTTCACCACTTAAAATTGAAGTTAGTGTTGAGTGGAAAGGGAGGGCAGAGGAATAACATGAGTTCTTGAAAAAACCGCGCTCTCAAAATAATAGTTCGCGCTCTCAGAAAACAAAATTCGCGACTTTTCAGCGCTTTCCAGAAAATCCGCGCTTTGACGGATCAGAGCGGGAACGTGAAGGGAAAGTGGACGAATTGGGTGACCTAATGCCTGAGTACGGCCACCGCCGGAAGGAAAAGGAAATAAATAAAAGTATAAAACTCATGGGAATTTTTCGGTTGAAGTGTCTTACTCGGAGGAGTTACGGTGCTAATTGTACAAGAGTTAGCACCGTCCTAATCAAGGGTTAGTAGTGATTTAGTTTAGATGTTGTATTGATTTTATAATAATCAGTAGTGATTTCGTTGTTTTTAGTAGCACCTAATCCCATCCCGTCTTACTCTTATCCTTTTGTTTGTGCCAGTCCCCACATTTTCTAACAATTTCCAATCAAGTCTCCAATGTTAATTTTTGTCATCATTAAATAAGGTCTCATTTTACTTATGAGCAAGGATTGAAATATGTACCCGAAATTCTATAGGAATAGTCAACAGTAAAATATTTTGTACTAAAATTTTGGTTTAATCGTGGTTCAACCACTTCATACCGTTAAATATCGTTTATCGATTTAACCTCCCTGATGGAAGATTTTTCTAATCGAATCGCGTGCTAGGGTACTATGTTTCTATCCTTACGAGCTTCCACTAAATAGTTAAATCGAGATTAAATGCATGATAGCTCCTCCACTCATTTATTACAGCCCAAACCAACAAGATGAGCTTAATCATTTTGCTAGCTAAGGCTTTTTTCCTTCTTAGTTATTGTTGAATTGTTTTCGTGAGATTCATCACAATGTATCAAAATCGATATTTGTACATATTAAGATTTGGTTAAGTTATAATGTGACATACCATTTTATGTACAAAGAGAAATACAAACTACATCGAATCTTGATAATTTCAACACACGTACCATGTTCAATTCTAAATCATGTTATATGTACATAAAACAAAACATGACAAAGAAAAAGTGTTTATTAGATTGATATCATTACTAGCATAAGGATGCCTCCCACGACTGAGCTTCAAATCAGGGTTGTTAAACCTTTATCGGCCGACTGGTTGGACTCGATCCGACTAAAATGAAGCTCCAAAGCGGTCTCTAAAAAGCAAGTGTTTTGACCCTGAGAGAGGGAGACGAAGATGGGGGAGAGAGAGAGAAGAGAGATAGTGGGTGAGTAGGGATGACAATGAAGCGGATTTTGGGTGGGTTTGCATACCCATGCTGGAAAAGGTTTTGGAAACCCATCCTCATAAGTCATACTCGTGGGTTTCGGGTACCCATGTGTAATAACCGCCTCGTACATCCAACATCATTATACCTAAGACTTTATATGTAAATTTTCAATTATATCATTAAGTCAACAAAATACAATTATTCATAATATGGTCGAATCGTATGATACTAAAACATCTATTAATCAATAAGATATAAGTATAACATCTTCTAAATCATTAGTATCTAACTCTAAATAATTATTTACTAACATAATTATCTTGTTAACCAGAGGGAAAAGTGAAAGAATGAAGGGAGAATTTACGTAAAAAAACTAATTAGATTTAGATTTGGGTGACTACTCAATTGCATTTCAACTATATATTGTCTTAAGTTAACCTTCATTATCATTGATAGGTTTCAATTTGATCCATAACTTTAAGTATTTTTCATATGTGAAGAAATATTATTGGTAAGGCGGATATGGGTATGGGGCGGGGGAGGTTAAAACCATACCCACCTCAAACCCATCAAATTTTTTTGCGGGTTTTACCCATACCCGTCCCATATCCAGTTACTGCGGGGATTCCCCACGTTGATTAGATCCAGAGCGGTCGGATACTCTCGATCATGGGTTTGATTGCCATCCCTATAGGTGAATCAAGATAATTAGGTAAGTTTTTTATTTATTTATGAATTATTAGGTAAGTTTTCTTTTATTAGAAAAATGAGTTTTTAATAATTACATATAAGATAAATTTCATTTTAGTCATTAAATTTTTTGAATTATTTATATATTTAGTTATAAAATGTACAAAACATTTCACAATGGTCTCAATCAGATTATTAGTTAAATCTCTTGATTGACGAGATTAACGACTTAACTTGACAATCTTTCTTCAAGGTCTCCTCTATTGTAGGCGTAGCCCTCTCCCCAACCTCTTCACCTTCTCTCCTCTCTTTCCTTTCTCTCGCTCTCCCCGTCTCCCACATACCGGAAGAAGAAAACCAAATCAGGGAGAAAAATAAGGGTAACTGGGACTTGATCATTGATTCAACGACGATATGGGGAAGAACAAGAAGGCAGAGTACCCCAGCGCAGACGACAATAACGATGACGGTAAGGGGAGTTACAATTACAAGATGTTCAGCGTCTTCAATCGCAAGTTCAAAATCACGGAGCCCGAGCCGCCGGCCGACGTCCAGAATCTATTCGCCGAGTATTCGGAGGGCCGTCAGGAGATGACCGCCAATCAGTTCCGTAGCTTCCTTACCGATCACCAGAGCGAGCACGATTGCACGCTCGAGGAAGCCGAGAGGCTCGTCGCCGAAATCCTTCAACGGCGGCACCATTCAACGGCGTACGTCGATAATGGCCTCAAACTCGACGACTTCTTCGAGTTCTTGCTCTCCGACGACCTCAATGGCCCCATCAACAAACAGGTGAAAAGCCATTATCAACTACGTACAATCATTTAGGGTTTTCCGGAATGTTGACAGATAGTACGCATAATGTGATTGAACAGGTGCATCATGATATGTGTGCGCCATTGTCACATTATTTCATATACACAGGCCATAATTCCTACCTAACTGGGAATCAGCTCAGCAGTGATTGCAGCGAGGTCCCCATTGTAAGAGCATTACAGAGAGGGGTTCGAGTGATTGAGCTAGACTTATGGCCTAATTCCTCCAAGGACGAGATCCATGTTCTTCACGGCAGGTAAATAATCTATACATGAATCAATGTGGTTTGGAGAGGATGAATGCTAATCAATTGTATAGGACCTTGACCACGCCTGTATCGCTCTTCAAATGCTTGAAGTCGATACGAGACTATGCTTTCGTCCGTTCTCCTTATCCGGTCATAATCACCTTGGAAGATCACCTCACAGCAGAGCTTCAAGAGAAAGTTGCAGAGGTTAGTAATTGCTTAGCCTTTTGATTTCGATCTCATAAGATGATGTTGCCTTTTTAATGACTGATTAATGAAAGCTTAATTCTAGTATGTGTCTGGATGTGTAGATGTTGGTTCAAATATTTGGGGAGATGTTGTATTACCCAGAGTCGGATAGCTTGATTCAGTTGCCTTCGCCGGAAGTACTGAAATATCGAGTCATGATCTCAACCAAACCGCCAAAGGAGTATCTCGAATCGAGCGGCATCAAACAAAAGGGAACGCCACGAGATAGTGGGACCGAGGATGACAATGAAGATTATTATGAAGATGCAATTGAAACTTTTGAAACAGATGATTGGGTGAGTACGATGTTACTAACTATCTGTTTCTATAGCCAGGTTTTCTTGTAGCATGATACGATGTGGCTAATTATTCATCTAACTAATTACTGACGAATCTTGTCATGAAACTGCATGGATGCAGAGCAACATTAGTGATGAAGAAGACGAAGATTGGAGTGACTGCAGATCATCAGGGCAACTAAATCCTCCCGGGTACAAAGGGCTTATAACCATTCATGCCGGAAAGCCTAAGGGAGCACTAAAAGATGCATTGTGCCCTGCCGCCGATAAAATCAGACGGCTTAGTATGAGTGAGCAGGAGCTTGAGAAGGCCGCCACTACAAATGGAACTGATATAGTCAGGTATACGTGCATAACTAAACCGTCCACTTTGAATGGTTTCGTTAGAATTCAAATACAAGATCTCTCAAATAAAAGCTCTGTGATTGGGTCCAGATTTACGCAAAATAACATATTGAGAGTTTATCCAAAGGGAACACGAATCACGTCCTCTAATTACAAGCCGATTGTGGGGTGGATGCATGGGGCACAAATGATTGCATTCAACATGCAGGGATATGGGAAATCACTTTGGTTGATGCATGGTATGTTCCAGGCTAATGGAGGATGCGGGTACGTGAAGAAGCCTGATTTTCTGATGAAGAAAGGCATAAATAATACTGAGGTTTTCGATCCCAGGAAAAGATTGTTAGTGCAAAAACGATTGAAGGTGAGCTTTAATTGATGTATAGTTTCTGCTTGAATGTTGAATTCGATCATGTGCCTTGGAGATATCTTTATCATATATATTTCATTCATTCTGATCAATATAGGTCAAGGTGTATTTGGGTGATGGATGGCGCCTCGACTTTAGCCACACACATTTTGATGCTTATTCACCACCAGACTTCTACATCAAGGTAATTCTATCTGTTTCGACCAAGATCAAGACCTCGATTGATATAAAAAATGATCTTTGGGGCTTTTATCTAGGCTTCCTTGTTCTTTCTCCTCAAAAGCATGGTCCATGAAACTGTACTGTACCGACGGTTCAACCACAAAATACCAGACCGGAGATTAAATCGGTAGGTGGTATTTAACGATAATAACGGTTGAACTATGTTTAAACCACGGTTTTGTCATGAAATACCCTATTGTTGACTTTTCCGGTACGGTCTCCGGTACGATTTCATGGACCATGTTCAAAAGGGGTGATCCCCATGATTTATACTCTGATGTCCAAATTAGTACAATATAATCAGGAACATATGTAAAGTAGAGAGAGATGTAGATAGAGATGGGTCTAGAGAGTGAACCATGTTCTGAAATTGTAGGAAGGGATGAGAAGATCCCTTAGCTTGGAAGATTAAGAGTCTTTCTATAAGAGTTTGGGGCTTCCTTGGTAAGAAGTCTTGGAGTAGGCTTGTGACCTAGGTGAGAAGACTTGTGTTCTGTTTGAAGTTTGAACTATTTGATGACATAGGTGTTTGTCGAATTAGGCATATTAATATTCATATATCAACAAAATACAAAGTTGCGTAATGAAATTAAGTTCACCGACTTTAACAGTCAAATAAACACTCAGAATGACCCTGAAACAGTTAGCTTAATGGGCTACAATATTTTAAATAGAGTTTATCCATTTTAAGTATATCATACATACTTCTGAAAACCATTCCAACACTATCCAGGAATAGGAAATTCTCATAAAAACTATCATACTTGGATATGTGTATGCAAGCAGATTTACATTGTTGGTGCAGCAGTCGATTCGACGCAAAAGAAAACAAGGATCATCGAGGACAATTGGTCTCCCATATGGAACGAAGAGTTTATGTTCCCATTGACGCTTCCAGAGCTAGCTCTGCTTCGAATCGAGGTCCGAGATCATGACAAGTCTGAGAAAGATGATTTTGGTGGGCAGACATGTTTGCCCGTCTCAGAGCTCAGACGAGGGATACGATCGGTTCATCTTCACGACAAGAAAGGCGAGAAGCTGAATAATGTAAAGCTTTTGATGGGATTTGAGCTTTTGTAGATTTTTATGTATGTATGTATGTATGTAAATTTATGTGTAAATCTTGGAGCAGAATTATACTAATTAGTTAGGCAGCAAATTTAAAGCATTCAAATCAAAATTTGTGGTCTTAGAGTGTAGGTATTACTTGTTAGATTCAACTGCTGCACCATTGAAAATTTGAAATCTCTGAAAAGGTTAGACGTAATTCTCAAAGAAGAACTCGTTTATTCCATGGATGAAAGTGTACAAGAACTTTATAATTGTATATACTCGTATTTAGATGATCAATTCCTGACATTTAAACTTTGGTCATCATTTTGCTACCAAACCGAAGTTAATTGATAATTTTTGTCGATTTTATTTTTTTTATATAAATCGATGGCAATGGCATGCTTTACCGACATCATTTCAACTCAATTTGATAGCCAAAAAGGAACAGGGAAAAGTGTGGGGACTGGAGTAGCAAAATGCCGAAACCTATGTAGGGTGAAAGACCAGCAGAGGTGGCAATTAGGATCCAAATCCATGAATCCAATCCAATCCATCCACCAAATTATCCACCTAATCCAATCCATTTAAATCTAATCCATTTGATCCAAATCCAATTGGATTGGTGGATTCATGGATCAATCCATAGATCCAAATGGCAAATTACGATTTGGTACCTATATTTTTTATATTTTACATTTTGGTACCTAAAATTTATATTTTTATACGAAAAATATCATTGGAAAATTACGTTTTGGTACCTAAAATTTTTCATTATGACATTTTAGTACCTAAACTTTTCAAAATTTACATTTTGGTCCAAGCCTTGGATGTTATTTGGATTCATGGATCAATCCACCAATCCATTGGATCCAATCCATGAATCCACCAATCCATTGGATCCAATCCATTTGATCCATGGAGCCATGAATCCAATCCACGAATCCACGAATCCGATCCAATTGCCACCTCTAAAGACCAGCACAGTTATGTTTTCTCATGATAAGTTATTATCCCTTTCTTTTAGTGCTCAGGGTCCACAGCCAACAACATAATAGATTTAGATTAATGGGTTAATACCTTAGTTTGGCTCGAACTATACACATATTTTCTACTTTGGTCCGTCGTATTAGAAATTGCTATTCTGATCTGAACTATGTAGCAAACTTCCTCATTTGGCCTGGAGGCGGGTTTGACCGTTAAATTAGACGGTCAAACTTGTTGACCGTTAGTCAATGTCCACCTCACCAGCCACGTCAGTTTTGAGGACATAAAAAATATTTTTTTTATTTCTGAATTTTGTTTTCTTGTCATTTGCTAAAAAGGGCCCTTTTTCGTTCTTTTAATTAATTTTTTTGATTTATTATTTTTATTATCGAAAGAAGAAAAAAAATCAGAAATAAAAAAATATTTTTTTATGTCCTCAAAGCTGACGTGGCAGGTGAAGTGAACATTGACTAACGGTCAACAGGTTTGACCACGATCAAACCCGCCTCCAGGCCAAATGAGGAAGTTTGCTACATAGTTCAAGGCAGAATAGCGATTTCCAATACCACGGGCCAAAATAGAAAGTATGTGTATAGTTCAGTCCAAACTAAAGTATTAACCCATGATTAATTAACTATTTCTTCTTTTTAAACTTCTTATACCTTGCTTCCCCTCAAATTAACCATTTTATTCCTTTTTACAAAATAAATCATTTCTACTCCTGAAACGAAAGGTACTTATTCAATCATTAGAGCAAAAGAAAGAAGACAAAAAGGATTTTCCCAAAGAAGTTATAATAAATTATATATATAATTTCATTAAATATTTCGCCTATGTTTTGTCATCTACGCAAATATAGAGTTAACCATAAAAATACACTTTTAATTTTTTTTAAATGCCTAATAAAATACTTAATCAGTGATGAAAACATGATTACTTAATCATTATTCATCACTTACATCACATTAGACTTCCCAAAATTAATAGGATTATCTCCTAAGAATTAATGATAATAATTCAATGTGCAACCATTGTTAATTAAAATAAGGGTAAATACAATTTAATATCCAAACCTTTCATTTTAAACAATATAATAACCAAACCTTTTCGAAAACAATCTAATATCCAAATCGTCAACTTTTCGTTCGTTTGACCGTTAGTTGACACTTCAAAAAAGTTCGAAATACGACGTTTCATCAATATCCATCGATATCTTCTCTGAAAAACCACCAACATATTGTGGTTCCAAACCCGAGAAGTCCATGACTCCACCATGATGTTATAAAATATCTGAATATTCAGTCATCTGCAATGCCAAAACAAGAAAACAAAGTTGTATTGTGACAATTTTCCCTAAACAAAGCTTTTTTGAATAAAAATAAAAAGTCAAAGTGCCAGCTCAACCCCCCTCTGACGAATCACTTCCCACCTCATAGCCCAACTGTCCCACTCCGCTTCCGTTTTATTTAATTAACTGGGCCCCGCTTCCTCTTAATCTTCCCCGGAATATGTTATTCAATTTAATTAATTAATTAATTAACTTCTTCCCACTTCCTTTTGATCTTCTACTTCCTTCTTCTTCTCACACTGTCCCGGAAACCTCTCCAATTCGGCAATTCTCCCAAAACCCAGCTGACACGATCTCTCTTTCTTCCCGCCCAACAATGTCGAAGCAGACTTACAGGGTCTGCTTCTGCTTCCGCCGGAGGTTCAAGCTCGCCGTCGCCGAGGCCCCGGAAGAGATCAAAGGCTTCTTCGACCGCTACTCCGAGAATGGGCTCATGTCGGCCGATCACCTCCGCCGCTTCCTGATCGAGGTCCAGAAGCAGGAGAATGCAACCCTCGAGGACGCTCAAGCTGCCATCAACAGTCTTCACGAGCTCAAGCATTTGAACATCTTGCACCACCACAAGGGCCAGAGTCTCAACCTCGAGACCTTCTTCAAGTACCTCTTCGGCGACATTAACCCTCCTGTTGACCTCCAGTGCGGGGTGAGAATTTAGATGGTTCTGAACTTTTTCCCCCCCTTCCCCTTTTTCTCTTCCTTTGACCTCACTGTTTACTTCACTTGCTGTGGTTTCCAATTCTGTTCTTTTTTCCCTCTCTGGTGAGGGTTTCTGTCGGTTGAGATTTGGTTGCGCTTTTGGAATTTTGTTTCGTTCAGGAGTAGTTGCTAGCCGTACCAGCCAGCAAACATTCCCTCGCATCAGTTTCCCTTTTTGGCTCAGTGGGTTTGATTGGTTTCTGACTTTCTGTTTAGAGATACATTTCCTGTGACTAGTCGAATCCAATTGTCAAACAGTTCTTTGTTTCCCTGTGAGGTTGCTTACGGATGCTTGATTTCGGTCATTTGGTGGATTGAAGTTGCCTCTTTTGGCTGATTTTTTTTTTGCTGTGGCTTACGGTTGGTTATGTTAACTATCCCAAATTCTTCTGTAACGATTGCACATTTTCTCTGTTTTGCAGGTGCATCATGATATGAGTGCTCCTCTTTCGCATTATTTCATTTACACGGGACACAATTCGTATCTAACTGGGAACCAACTTAGTAGTGACTGCAGCGACGTCCCAATCATACATGCCCTGCAGAGAGGTGTGAGGGTTATTGAATTGGATATATGGCCGAACTCCAACAAGGATGGCATTGAAGTTCTTCATGGAAGGTACTCTAGTAGTTTCTCTGGTCTACCTCATGGGATGGATGGCATGATATACATTGCTGCCTCTGAAATATGGAAGTAAAAGAAAAGATGCATAAATCTTTTGAACCAACTTCCAGATTTTTCTATTGTTCTTTATCTTGGTTATGACTCTCTAGACTGCAGTTGTCAGCTTTAAACCAGGACAGCGATTTTTGTTGTTGTTATGTAAGATGAATTTCTCTATGAAGAGATTATTGTTGAATATCATCAATAATCTTTTCCTGTTACATAGTCTTGAACTTGCTTGTAATCACTGTAACTGTTTCTCTCGGCGCAGGACTCTGACAACTCCTGTGGAACTTATAAAATGTTTGAGGTCTATTAAAGAACATGCCTTTACCGCATCGGATTATCCTGTAGTCATAACTCTAGAAGACCACCTCACTCCAGATCTGCAGGCTAAAGTCGCGGAGGTAAGAGTTTGTTAATTGGATGGATTTTGATTTCTTGGGAATTATCATTGTAATGTTTCCTTTCCTTTTTGGAATGAACTTGTAGATGGTCACGAGTACATTTGGAGACATTCTGTTCTGTCCTAATTCAGATTGCTTAAAAGAATTCCCCTCCCCAGAATCATTGAAGAAACGGATTATTATATCAACCAAACCACCAAAAGAGTATATGTCAGCTGCCGTTCCCAAAGATGCCCAGGAAGGTGATTCACTAAACGGGAAAACTGCAAGTGATGAAGAAGCGTGGGGGAAAGAAGTGCCACATCTTAAAGGCCCTGCTTCAGGCAATGACAAGGTAAGTGTGAACCCTAACTATGTGATTTTAGAGTCAACTGGAGGTGTTTGTTCTTTCTCTCCTAATTTGACGTCCTTCTCACAGGAAGAACCTGAGGAAGATGAAGATGACGAGGAAGATCCTGATGAAGGACTGAACAGATCACAGAAGTCTCTTGCACCAGAATATAGACGTTTAATTGCTATCCATGCTGGGAAGCCTAAAGGGGGTATGAGTGAGTGTCTTAAAGTAGATCCCGAGAAAGTGAGGCGTCTTAGCTTAAGTGAGCAGCAGCTAGAAAAACTTGCAGAGACTCGGGGTACTGATATTGTCAGGTGTGCACCATTTGAAGATCCTTCCTTTCCTTTTGTTTCCTGAAGCCCATTTTGCAATTTATTGCTTTATTCTTTCAAGTTTCTGCAAAACTTCAACGCAGTCAAGTTGATTATTGGAGAACTATTTTTATCAATTCTGATGGTTAAAGACGACAGATTTACCCAGAGAAACATCTTGAGGGTGTACCCGAAGGGCACTCGTATTACTTCATCCAACTACAACCCCCTTATCGGTTGGATGCATGGAGCTCAAATGGTTGCTTTTAACATGCAGGTATTTTCTTTTAAACAGTTATCCTGTTTTTTAGTTTCTTTCTTTGCTTCTTTACAAACTATCTTTCACCAGTTTTTATTTTTGTCTTTGGTTATACTGTAACATCCTTTCAGCTAATTAGGCTTAGTTTATTGACTACAGGGATTTGGTAGATCTCTGTGGTTGATGCATGGAATGTTCAAGTCCAATGGAGGGTGCGGTTATGTTAAGAAACCAGATTTTCTACTGAAGTCAGGTCCTAACAATGAAGTGTTTGACCCTAGAGCCAAGTTACCTGTGAAGAAAACTCTTAAGGTGATGACTACACAAATAAATAAAATTGGGATTAAAATCTACATCCACTGCGGCTCATTTTTCCAAACGGAAACTCATTCGCCTTTTTCTTGCCTGTTCGACAGGTGAGGATATACATGGGAGAAGGATGGTATTACGATTTCCGCCACACACATTTTGATCAGTATTCCCCACCAGATTTCTACACCAGGGTGAGTTCAATCATCAGTTACTCAGTTTTGCTTGTGATTCGCTCTCCATCTCTCTTCTGACTGATCGTAATATTTATCACCGAAGATAATTCAATGCCTCATCATTAACCATTCTTGTAAGCAGGTGGGGATCGCCGGAGTCCCAGCAGATGTAGTGATGAAGAAAACAAAGACATTAGAGGACAACTGGATACCGGTTTGGAACGAAGAGTTCGAGTTCCAGTTAACTGTTCCAGAACTAGCCTTGCTGAGGCTGGAAGTCCACGAGTACGACATGTCGGAAAAGGATGATTTCGGAGGCCAAACTTGTCTCCCTGTGTCCGAAATACGAAGTGGAATCCGGGCTGTTCCGCTCCATGATCGAGAGGGCAAGAAATACAACAATGTCAAGCTACTGGTGCACTTTGATTTTGTGTGAGAGATGAATCGGATGGAGTTGTGGAGATCGACCAAAACCCCCATTTCCAGTGGGCGGTTCTTTGGCTATATATATACACATAAGATTCAGTTGAGGTTGCTGTGCGACTGTGTGAGCAATAATGGCATCTTCCTGTCGACCTTTTTGGTGTTGCAGACGATACAGGATGTGGAAGTTGCTTTGTTTTCTTTGCTGGTTCATTAGGGGGACTCAAACTTCAGTCACGGAGGGGAGTAACACTTTTCTAGAGTAACTTGAGCTCTAGGAAGATCGCAGTTGAACATATGTACCATCAAACTAAAACTCCGGCTGTTAGGGTAATGGTGTGTGTCTTTGGGGTGTTGGATTGAAGGTTCATGTCGACTGTTGTAAAGGGTGGGTTTTTGCAATGTGTATATGGTGTGCATAAAAAGGAAAATGGAAAGGCTTCACCTGTGCTTGTGCTTCCTGAAGTTCAGTTTCAGCCTTCCACCGAGATCCGAGCTCATAGTTCACTGTTGTTTTGGTATGATGATTAGTATATAAGTGTTTGTGAAACTATGCCATATTAGTGGCGAATATGCCATTTTTAGCGGTACATAACAGTTAAATCAGGATTTTGTTAATTCATTCAGATGTTTCAAACCCTATTTGGTCCCACTTAACTCCGCGATCAACCTGCTTGAGGCAAAGTTGAGGTGTTGGAACTTAAACTCCGAACAGCGAACCTGAGGGTGTTTATCGAAATTCGAAAGCAACACTCGTTCTCCGATTCAGATTCCGATTCCGACCGCTCTCAGGCCGGCGAGTCCAACTCCGTCCTCTCCAATTCCATCTTCAAATTCTACTTCGAGCTCACCGCCCCCTCCGTTTCCCCGTCCCCGCACGACCTCTCAAAAATCCAATCCCGTCCCCGTCACCGCCATCTTCCATTCTTCCTCCGGCGCTTTCTCATGCCTTGTATGCCTGGAGCGCATCCGACCTTCCGATCCCACCTGGTCTTGCGCTTCCCTCCCCCTGCTTCGACGTCTTCCACCTCCTCTGCATCCAATCATGGGCTCGCCAGGCCTCCGATCTCGCCGCCACTCGCTCCGAATGGTAATCCCTGGATTTTGCCGCATTCGTGCGGCGAGCTCTGTAACCGTCCGTTGAAGAATAATTGTGGCCATTTCTGCTTGGTGTTGAGTCAGCCGGGGCCGTGCCCTCCCTCCGTGTCCTAAACTGGTTAAGGCATCATGTTATTGCGGCAAGATTGAAGTTGTGCGGCGGTGTGGATATAATGTGTATCGTGTAATAGTCGATGCAATAAGCTGTTAGATTGTAAGAGTCACAAATGTAAAGAGATTTGTCACGATGGAGAGCGTCCCCCTTGTCACGAGCGCTGGGTTTATCGCTGCCTGTGTGAGAAGGAAGAAGAGGAGAAGAAATGTTGTGAGAGGAAATTCAGATGTGAGATTCCATGCAAGAAACCATTGAGCTGCGGGAAGCATCTGGGCGAGCAAGGTTGTCAGTTGTCACCCTCCGGGAGGGTGTGGTGGATGTCCGCTGCAAGGGAGGAGGACTTGCACTCGTGGGAAGAGAGTGCATGAAGGAATGTCCTGTGATATTGTTGCAGTGCCGCTATGTGGAGATACTTGTGGCAAAATGTTGAGCTGCGGGTTCCATAGGTGTCATGAAAGGTGCCACCGAGGGCAGTGTGCTGAGACCTGCAGAATGGTTGTCTTCAAGTAGTGCCGTTGTGGAGGCCTGAAGAAAGAGGTAAAATCTAGTTCTAGCGTATATGCTTTTGATTGTAAGGTTGCTTCATAGTTGGGTCCAAGAACAACTTGACAAATGCCGAAAAGGAACAGGAAACAGTGAATATTTGTTGGTGTGCTATATGTTTTATTGTTTATTGCATATTGTGTTTTCGGGCTAGATTTTACTGACTTGAGATTAGATCCTTGCTATCAAGATTTAGCATGTGACAGTAAGTGTCAGATAGCAAGGGATTGTGGACGCCATGCTTGTAGACGTCGCTGCTGTGATAGGGGATTGCCCGCCTTGTGGAGAAGTTCGTAAAACATCCTACTTAAATTGATCTTCTTCATTTTTGCTAGAATGTGACTGAGTTTTGAATTTCAGGTTTGTGGGAAGAGATTAAGGTGCAAGAATCACAGATGCCCTTCCCCTTGTCATAGGTATGATTTATTGTATGCAGCTCCATAGATTATAGACCAAGACTTGGAGTTGCACTGGGGGTATTTTGTCCACCAGAAGTTTGCTTTCAAGCTACACACTGCATATATATTTGCAACAATGTTCGCATCTATGTGATGGGCTACTTATGTGATTTAGCATTTCTAGGGACCAATAGCCAAATTGCTTTCATATTGTAGCTTTGCTCTCGTGTGCTTATCATGATTTTCTTATTCTGTAGAGGTCCCTGTGCCCCTTGTCCTGTGATGGTTCCAATATCACGTGCTTGTGGTCAACACGATTTGAGGTGAGTTTCTTTTTTGACTCATCCCGACCCTGTTGGATATTGGGAGGAAGCTGTTTATTCATGCTAGCAGTATGAACTGGTTCTTACCGAAATAGGCTTCAGTTACTGGCTGACCTGATTTCTAAAGCTACTGTCAGGACATTATGTTTCAAAGTATAATTTGCCTTCTCTTTTTTATGCTGAAGGATGCAACAAGAACTTCTCTATTCTCCTGCTTTTTGCTGTTGAATTCCTTGCACTGATTTGTGAAAAATGCAAATTTATTGGTGGTCATGGATGTGTTGCTAGGTTCCTTGTGGAACAGAGAAGGACCAAAAGCCTCCTAAATGTCGAAAATTATGTGAAATTCCTCCTTTGTGCAGGCATGGGCCACACGTCAAGGTATTACTAGTAAATGAATTCTATATCAGTTTTGGGCTTTTTGCAGGCTTTTCATTGTTTTTACTTTTTAACACTGTTGAAACCCTCTGTTATATCCATTCCAGTGATTTGTTTATTGTAACATGTTATCTTGATCAGAGGTTTAACCATTTCTAATTTGGAATTCTGTCCAGCCACACAAGTGTCATTATGGTGCTTGCCCACCTTGTCGGTTAATTTGTGAAGAGTACCCATGCGGACATAAGTGCAAATTAAGGTTCTCCTTTAATTTCGAGATAATTAACATTTATCAATATATAGTACTTGGATGGTAATTCCAGATATCCGATTTAACAAGCTATAGTTGTTTTTATGCTTCAGATGCCATGGTCCAATGCCCCCTCCCAAACCTGAATTCATGTTTAAACCAACGAAGAAGAAGCCTTTTCATCACAGTGAATCTACCCCGGGGTCTCCTTGCCCAGAACTTGTTTGGAGATCATGTGTTGGCCAACAATATGCTGCAGAGAGAATGGTTGGTTCTATTCCGTCATTTAAATTTGTTTAAAATACCTATGTTGGTTTTGGTCCATTGCATGGCTTTTCTTGTTCTCTTTATGTTTGTTTTCTGTTGGGGTTTTTTTTGGTAAGAGATGTTTCTTTTCCCTGTGTTGGTAACTTGCCGTCTATTTCTTGTGTGGAATTTAGATGGTTTGCTCAGACAAAACCGTGTTTTCTTGTGAAAATCTCTGCGGGAATCCTCTTCCTTGTGGCAATCACCAATGTACTAAGTCTTGCCATGCTCTGAAGTTCAATGCCTCAAAATGGTTGGGCCAAATTGGTACAAGTGAGTCATATGAAAAGTGTAATCTTCCTTGTGAAAGGTAATAGACCTTCTCTGTTTGAAACTTCTTCATCTAAATTAATCATGTCTTTCCTATATGGATATAATTATCAAATTTTCGTAATTACATAATATTCTAAACACGTACAGGAGATGAAGCCTGGTTGTACACATCCTTGTTCTTTGCAGTGTCATCCTGACGATTGTCCACCTTGAAAGGCACTTGTGAAACAGTCTTGCCACTGTGGTTCTATGGTCCATGCTTTTGAGTGCATTTACTACAACAGCTTGTCAAAAAAGTAGCAAATTTCTGTTCGTTCACGTGGTTGACCCTGCCATCGGTACGTAGAACTACTCTCTTTTCCAATGGTTGTTGATGATGCTCGTGTGTGTATGCATAGTCACCAGAGAGGTGCCTGCTGATTTCTTTCTTCTTTTCCTAATCCTATCTCTACTTTTATGTGCTGGATACCCTTTTTGCTTTCTTTTGATAACTTGAGTGATTATATGGAAACACAACAAAGCGTATGAAATCAAGAGTTATTGTAGACCATGAAACCTGATGAGAAATGTTGAAAAGTTTACACGATTGAACATAAAAATAGAAAATGACTAGCCAAAGAGGCCTCTGATCTGATCTATGGAACTTTCAGACTGTTCCTTTTCTAAAAAATGCAAAGGTGCAGAAGACTGACCCTTGAATGCACATCTGCGCTTGTGGCGCACCTTCGCTGTTTACCTTCTATATATCCTGGAGTAGAAAATCAAACCAAGAGTGGGCCACAATGCTGTATGTTGGGCTCAAGACTCACCTAAGTTATTCTCTTGATCCAAGAATACAGTCCGTTACAATGCTACAAAATTGTAGCTCGATGCAGTGGGCTGAAGTACTTCCTATATGGTAGTCCATTGGCAATGGTGAAGAATATTCCCTCATGTTCCTGGTTTTAATTTGTATGTATTCACATGATGTCTTGAGTTGGAAGTTGTCAACCGTCATGAAATGTGGACCAACTGATTTTGAGAATACTTCTATTTATGGTTAATGCCATTACTGCTACAGCCCACAGGTTGCATTGGGTTTGGGTATCTCATTAGGTCTGGTTGCATCGTAGCTGATAGCCTGATACCTGTCAGCGCTAGACGTCCCATAACGTTCTATTAGTATGTTAGAAGTTCTGAAACTAATGCCTTTTTAGTGATGCAGGAAGTTGCCTAACTGCACACATTTATGCCCGGAGACATGTCATCCAGGTCAATGTTCATCACCTGACAAGTGCAGTAAAAAGGTAAGGAAGAGTTCTATCAACTTGGATAAAGACAATGTTAGGATGATTTTTCAGATCATCTAATGGAATAAATTATGCTAGTTTAGTTCTTCCTATGAACTTAACTATATTGACTGTGTAAATTATCTTTTTGGAAGGTTACCGTTCGCTGTCAGTGTCAAACTTTGAAAAAGGAGTGGCTTTGCAAAGATGTTCAGGAAGCCCATCGAGTAGCTGGTTCTGATCCCAAAGATGTGTCTAAAAAGCACTTTGGACTCGGACTTCTACCCTGTAATTCAGATTGCAAGGCTAAAATTCAAGTTGTGGAGCAGGAACTGCATTTGCGTACATCAAAGGATGCTAAGGTTGGTGTCCTTTTACATGGACCAGAATCTCATTTAATACTGCTTATGCCTATGTGTTTGCAAATTGCATGTGATGAGTTTTAACTTGTGGAATCATTTTATCTCAACTTTTCAATGTCATTGATGGTAGAATTTATCAGCCATGTAGAGAAACCTGCACTCATATATCCTTCTACTTGTACGTTTTCCACAAAAAGGGTTGTCTGAATTGATAGCTGACCAAACCCAAAAAGCTCTAGGTTAGGTAGGCATCTATTCAAGTGAAACACCCCTTGTGTGATAAAATACAAATCAAGTCATCCATCACTATCAGTTATTTACTACTGAAAAACTCTGCCAGCAGCATCTTGTACATTATTGGCTTAAGCAACTTTGAACTGAAACATGTTATGCTTTTCACATATATGGCAGGAGAAAGACGGCCCTACTTAGGCACAGCCTTCTAGGCGTAGAAAACGACGCCAGCGGTTACAAGAAGCAAATCAGTTATCCACACTCCAGGTATCCCTTTTTTCCCCTGCCTTGATAGAGCTTAAAGCCACAAACTCCCTGTTAAGCTGACAGGGGAGGGTCCTTCGGTACGTCTTGATGTCGTTGGATCGGCCCCGTGCATTCTCTGATCTTGCATCACGCATGTTGGCGTATGTTTTTGCAACCATGTGGATCCAACAGATCAACGCTGGGCACGTATGAGAGGGCGATCGAAAACATTGTACTTCCATCTTTCGTTACTGCTGGCATAACTAATGAACTAACCCTACTATTTGGACAAGAAAATCCTCCCCGCCGTGAAGAAGCTGCTTCTAGTGGTCATCCTCATGGTTACTCTGATAGCTGCATCGTATTATGGTTACAAGGGTCTAATGTGGCTCTCTCTGATTACATGAACGAAGTGGAAGAGCAAAGACATGGTACCAAAAGAAGACACCCAAGAATCTAGCATATACGCCTTTGGCCTCTCAAGTAAGCATAACTCAAAACTGCTGCTTCACAGTTCACATATACTCTAATAAAACAAGCATCACACAGCAGAGAACACTAGGATTGAGAGAGATGGGTTCGAGCCTGTGGGCAAAGGAGTTAAATAATTGCTTGAATGATTTGTGGGACTAGCAGGATAAGAGAGTCTTGTGTTTGGATTCCTTCTTATACCTGGATTTACATATACAACACTCACATGCAGTTGTCGACTTAGAAACTGATTTAATTCTAGACCCTTTTGAGTTTAGCATATTATTGTGTCACTTTCTGAGATTCTTTCCAGAATGATTATTATCCGGTAGGGGCAAGATTGGACTTCCTCCTGTTGTTTTGGGTTTGTGTGGTTACTGTACGTTGGAAAAATTCTGGATGGGGCAGGCAGAACATGGGAGGGGCCAATGCGGCGAAAACGCTGTCGTTTCGTTGTTTTTTTTCCTTTTTTTTGCTTGTTTCTTGTTGTTGGATAGTCCTTGTGTGCGATGTGTATTTGATACCATAGTTATCTGTTAGCGAGACATTGTATTATAGTAATCGTTTACCTCGGTTGACGGCTTTGTATATATTCTTTGCTGTTGTTGTTGGACTTGATTGTACCAATTATTTTAGTGTATCTGGGTTACCTTGGGTGATACGTCTAATACTACTAGTACTGTAGCTGAAAGCAACAGAAACCAGAACAAGAGCCGGCCGGAATGAACTTCGAGCGGTTGGTTGAAGTTTCAACGTGAACAACATTTAGGGTAGATTCGTCTGCCATTCTGGTTGTGTCGCATTTTATTTCCTTCGTTATAATTGTTCGTGGACGTTTCATGAATCCATTATTTGAATGAAAATGACGAATCCTCGCCCTTTGTCGAATATGCCTTTGCCGCAGCCATTAAGGCGTGCAACAGTCTGATCAGACCGGACCAAACTCATGAAAACTACAGTTAAATAGTAAGAGACTTATATGGACCAAAGATTAGGTCGAACGGTTGTACACTCGTGGTAGTTAGATATCAAAATTAGTACGAGTTCATTTAACGAGCATAATAAATAAATTTTAGGAATTTATGAAGTTAATAGCGCGTAATGTATAATACATAAATTCAAAATCCCGAATTCATGTAATCAATGTTAAAATACAGTGTCCGATTTACAAGAATTCAGATATTGAGTCCCACATATATAGTTGCATGAATTGTTGAATGTTTTGGGTAAACTCGACGCCCATAAATTATACGAGTACGAAGTCTTATACACAGACATTTTCAGGATATCTACTTTCAGTGTCCGTGTACCATCTATTTGTTCTTTTTCACTCCCTTCGAAAAACTCAAAGCAATAGAATTATTAGAAATCGTGTGCTTTTGTTGTCATTGAAAATTTGTCTTTGATCAATTAGTTCGATCCAACAACCTGAATTTGAGTCTAACTTTTCTCTTTGTCAAAGATCAAAAGAGAAATCCATGTATTTGAAATTGTATTATTACATTGCATTTCGTATTATTTATGCCACGTAATTCCTATTTGAGAATGTATCAAAAAGTCTAAGCCTTCTCATCAAGGTACAGGGGAAAATAAATTCTGTATCTTTTTAACAACAATGAATGTAGAAGAAAAAGAAACACAACTACGTGCTCCATGAAATGGACCAAGCTAGGAACGTGGTCACTATCAAATATGAAAAACTGGAAAGAAAGGAAGTAGGTCGAGTAACTGAAAACCTACGCTTTTATGGATGGCGACATCCATCCATCCTTCCTTTCATTTTGAGCTGTCCAGATCAAACTGTGATATAAAAATCAAGCAAAAGAATTCCGGGTACCAAATTGGTGAAAAGTGAAAACCCTTTCACCGGAAGGACAAGATAATGTTCCCAGTACTCGAGACAACATCGATCCCTTCCACCGGCCGGCACTCGACTAGTCTTCTCGATCATGCTTGCACATCGCCGGGGAAAACAATAATGGATTAGCGGGAAATTTTCCCCTTTTGACATCTAGAAATCCTCACACGGCTTGATAATTTGATCCCTGAAGATGTTTCCTATACCAAAATTCATGGTAGAGTCTTTGCAGGTTTCATTAGGGTTAACAATTACTCGTTCACGGGTTATTTTACATAAATTCAAGTAAACCTGTTTATAATGAATAGGGTATGAGTTTGGATTTTGTACTCAGCCCAATTGAGTTGGATAAGTAAATACTAAATACTCGCGAATTTGAAATAAATTGTCCTCCCTATCAACAAGCGAGATGTCCAAATTAATAAGACGTAGTCACTGAACTCGTTCCTTCTTTAAAAATTTCTTGCTTCTTAAACTTTCCGAGCTCGAATCCTCACAAAAAAGTACTCACTTCAACCACAATGGTGTGTGGAGAGTGATAATTGTTCGATGAAAACAGATCTCATTTGTGTGATCTTTATTGAAGTTTTATGTGATTACCACTAAGTTACTCATCTTGTTACTTATTGCCAATACACCAAAAATACAAAACATTTTCAAGAAGATACATGCATCTGAACGAATAAGATAAACTAACTAACACGTAGGATTAATCAATAACAGTAATATTCGGTAGCAAATCAGTCAAATCGTTAACAATTTTTTTCTTTTGTCAGAAAATAAATAGTTTTAGCAATCTTCTCTAGTTGTAGTTTCATAGTCGTCGTCCCCTTCCTCCTAACTAACAGTCGTTGGAGCACAAGTACAGCAAGCAAGCAAGCATTTAATTGTATGAGAAATGGAATCTAGCTAGCTAGATCTTATCACAAAAGATCCTTACACAGTACTTTTTTGCATATATTTTCCATTTCCTTCTCCTTCATTTTGTTCTATTCAACTTCTTTTTACCAGTTTTGGATATGAATGAATACTGAATTGACTCATTCCTAAATCCTAACTGTAGATGTTGCGCTTTTCACTCATCTATCTTCAGTCTTCCGCCCAATAAATTTGGACACACATTTAACCAAACAGCTACATAAATGTCAGCCCCCCAAAAAAAGGAGCAACGGTGGTGGGGGCCGCCGGAGGAGCAAGACGACGACGGTGACGGTGGAAGGTGGTGGGTCATGGGAAGTGGTTCACCGGCCACCGTCTCTGACTTTCTCACCACCACCTCCCACAATTAATTTTTTTAAAAATAATCTCTGGTCACAAGCTCAAGAAAACAACTATCAGCTGGTTGAGAAAATATTAAAATGATCAAATTCCGTTTGGCAGCCACGGTGCGATTGATATAAATGTGGAGGCACCGCATGGTTTTCCATAATTATAAAGAAACCCAAAACGAAATAGCGACACCAACTTCGGAGCAAGTCAAAAGAGCAAAGAATTTAGCTCTTTAAACGTGTGTGAACTTATTAAAACATAATTATTTATGTGCCCCCACAAAATAACAGGACCATTTGCCTTCTTTCTTTCTTTCTTGCTGGGTATCTCCATCTATTTCCGGGGAGCTGAAAAGTCTCCCCTTGCATGGAACAAAAGGGAACCCTTGGTAACCTACTATTGAGTTTGAAAGAATAATCCTTTGAATCTCGCGATTTCAAAGAATGTAGGAATTCTGTCTCTACTTATAATTTTTAGAAAATTTTTTATTTTTGTGTTTTCGTGATTCTGACTCTCAACATGAAAATTTTGTATTGTTTAATTGCTTTTTTTTTTTAAAAAAAATGTTTTGGGAGTTTGGGTGTCATTTTCAAATGCGCTATTAAAAATGCAATTATATTAATGACTGGTGGTTTTATTCATGGTTTCTTTTCCTTGCCTGTTCACAGTTTTGATACAGATGACTTGGAATTGGAAGGCCAATGTTGACATGGAAAATTTTGCAACAAATTCTCTTTGGGTCCTCTACTTTTTCCCCCCCTCAAAGATGACACAATCATTTGGTTCCATAATTACTATTGCTAGAGAAAATATGAACAACAAACATGGAGAGAAGAAAATAAAATTGTTCACTATATCTCACGGAATCATTATATGATTTGGAACATTCTCAATGGTAGATCACCATGTTTCGAGACATAAAAAAATAACTTAATGATTAAGGGACGTTTATGTGACCACTTGAATGGCATTGTTTTTCATTGTTTGTAAATTAATTAGAAATAAACTTGCATTACATATTACTTGGCAAACCGTTCAAACTGATTATAATGAATCTTCCCATTCAAATTCAATAGTGATAATTATTTTCAAAATAATGAGTGATTATTATGAACATTGAACAATCAAGGGAAACCCAATAGAACAAAAGTTTGAAAAGCAGTATTTGGAATGGATGGGAAGCTCTCCTTTTCTTCCCCTATTTTTATATATGTATTTTCTTCATTTCCCCCCTAACAAGAAGAAGAAAGAAAATCTCCCACTAACCCTTGCAAATGGCCTACTCCAAAGAAAGAACAATCAATCAAAACTAAAATAAAATAAAGCCTAAAAATTAAAAACAATCTATCTGCCTAATTTTCTTTACAGAAAGAAAACCACAAACAAAAGGAGCCGGGTACCCAAAAAAATATACGAATTTGATGAATTCAACAATCAATCAATCTGGGTTATCCGAAGAATCTCAACGAATCATGGAAATTCAACCCCCCAAACTCTTATCATCTATCTCAACTAATCCCCCATCTTCCCAAAATCATCAAATCAACCCCCAAATTTTAAAAAAAAAAAATGCACCACTATTCACTCGGAAACAATGGAGATTGTCCCGCTGGAGATGCTCCCATGGCTGCCCTCACAAAGCACCAACGCCCTCTCCAAATTCACAACAATATCCGCCATCGTCGGCCGGTCCTTCCCTTCCGGCCGCACGCAGTGCATCGCCGTGTATCCCACCAGCTCCACCGCCTCCGACTCATTCACATCCGGCTGCCCCACCCGCCGATCCAGTATCCCCCACAGCTCCCCGCCGGCGATCCTCGCCACCGCGTACTCCACTATGCTCGTCGGCGTCCCTTCCCCGTCATCCCCCTTAAAAATCGCCCTCTTCCCTGTCAACAACTCCAGCAACACCACCCCCAATCCGTACACGTCGCTCTTCGCCGTCAGCACATTCAAGCTGTAGTACTCCGGATCAATGTACCCCACCGTGCCGGCCGCCTTCGTCGGACGGTACTCCCTCTCCGGGTCGGGTCCCAGCAGCGACAACCCGAAATCCGACACCCGGGCCACCCAATTCCCGTCTAGGAGAATATTCGACGATTTGATGTCCCGGTGGATGATCGGAGGGACCGCGTAATTGTGCAGATACTCGATCCCTCTGGCCGCGTCCAGCGCGATTCTGATCCTAATCTTCCACGAATTGATTAAACTGCTCGAATTCTCGACGTTGTTCCGGTCGTGGAGATGATCGTAGAGAGCTCCGTTTTTCATGTACTCGTACACCAGAAGCTTTTCATCGCCTCCGTCGTCGCAGTACCCGACGAGCCTTACCAAATGCTTGTGGTGGAGGCGAGAGAGGAAGGAGAGCTCCGATTCGAACGCGCTCTCTTTCTCCTGGTACTTCTTCGCCTTCTTGCTCGTTTCCCCTCTTTTAATCGCAACTTCCCTGCCGTCGGCGAGCTTGCCTCTGTAGACGATGCCGTAGCTTCCGGCGCCGATCTTGTTCTCTGCTGCGAACCCGTCGGTGGCTGCTGCGAGCTCGGAGAGGGTGAATTCTTCGGCTCGGGGCTCGGCGTGCTTGGATGAGGTCCCGCTCCTCTGGCGCCTCATTGCTTTCGAGCTCTGCCGCCGGATGGTCGAGGATCTGGAGGTGATGGTGGTGATTCCGCCGCCGCTGTTGTTTGAATTGTTCGATCCTCCGCCGTTGTTTGAGCCTGCTCTGGTGATTGTGGGTTGCACGGAGTTGTGGACTTTTTTCCTGCCCAGGCAAGCTCCCGTCCACAGGCAGTAAAAGACTGTGCATATGCCTGCAAAAGCTCCGAGTGAACCGACAATGGCGAACGACAACAACCCCTTTCTCAAACTTGTTGTTGATGATGATGGCGGCGGTGGTGAAATTGGCGACTGCGATGGAGGGAATGGCGGCAACGGCGCCTCCTGCGGAGGCGATGCTACTGTCGAAACGTTGAACCCACACGGCCTGCAGATTACCCCTGAACCGCCGCACCAGTTCTGAGAATCTCCATACACGCCGCATTCACCGCAGGAAGATGATTCGACGCAAGGACCTGGCAGAATTGGAGGCAATGGAAGTACCTGGAAGAGCTGTGAATTCGAATTCGACCCAGCGCTGGGCCATCCGGGTCCCCAACAAATTGTCGACAAGTTGTTCGACAAAATGCCGCAGAGAAAATTCGAGCCAGAGACGATGGACTCGAAGAAGATTCCTTCGATCCCGTTGACCCCCAGCCCTCCGTCTCCACCCCAACAAACCACCGACCCATTGCTCCGACGAAGAGCGCAGCTGTAATTGGCTCCCAGCGCCAACTGTGAATACTCCAGAGGCGGAGAATTCAGGGGAGCGTTGAGCTGTCCGGAGGAATTGTCTCCCCTGCAAACCACAAACCCAGTCGAATTCACTCCGCATACGTGAGACCCTCCGGCTTGAACACTCAACATCGACATCTCCCCGAATCCCGATTCGATTCTCTGCGCGATCGGCTGGCTTCCCCAGCACCGAATTCTGCTCCCGTTAACCGAAATCCCGCAAGAAAACCCATACCCAGATGAAATTTCGCTGAATCTCTCTCCACTAGGAGGCAATTGTGATCTAGTACTCTCATCCCCTCTCCAACATCTCACGGTTCCTGAATTCGAATCCAAATCCGAATCCCCACCGGCCGCCGCCGTGGTCGAGCAAACCCGATCACCACCAACAGACACGCTCTGTAACAGAACCGAGGTGTTGAAATAGATTCGCTTGACTTGGTTGGGAATGGCGGAATTGTTATCCGGCGAGAATGTATCCCAGCAGAGCAGAGCGTAGCCGCCGGAACGGACCCCGCAGAAAAAATCCTGCCCGCCGGAGATCGAGGAGAAGGAGATGTTGGGTTGAAGCGTTACGATTGGTGGTGGTGGTGGTTGCAGATACCCTCCTCCTCCCCCGCCGCCGCCGGCTCCTGGTGGTCTGAAACAAACGATGCTCTGAGTGGCCTGGTAGGAGACGATGCCGCAGGCGGTGGGGGAGCCGGAGATGACGGCGAGGGTGGAGCCGGATCCCAGGGCATGGGAGAGTAACGGAAGGCAGAAAAGGACGGCGAAGGCTGAGAAAGCTACGATGGGGCGGAGGAAAGCAGGGGAGGGTGCGTTCTTCATCTAATACAGGGTGTTCTGGCGGCGGCGGAGGCGATGGTGGGCTCCGCCGGGCGGGAATGATTCATTTGGTCGATTCTAAGCTTTAGAGAGAGAGGGGAAGGGGGAGGGAGTAAAATTGAGGGTTTTCTTGGCTTTATTATTTTCAGTTTCTGAGTTCTAAGAGAGAGACTGCTGTTTTCGTTTTTATATATTTACAGGAAACGGAAAATTCAAGCAGCCAATGAGTTTCAGTTCCTCTAAGGCCGTGTTTGGGGAGCCCATTTTCTATAGTTCTATAACGGTACAAGTTAAAGAGGTGTCGACGTTGTACTCTTTCAATCTTTTGTATTTTGCAAGAACAAGCACATTACTATCAATTGTATTGCTGAAATTTCATTATGCAAGCACGAAAGAGGTTAGCACATTACTAGTGACGGGTCGTGCTCGTTCCATTAGTTATCTATATGTAAATGATTCATTTGTTTGTTAATTGTTAGTAACAACAACTTCCATTTGCCTTTAGTAAAGTTTAGGGTGAACGAGTTGGTATTTGGGTGGGAAGCATTGTCTAAATTCACAAGATTTTTAATGGCGGTGGAATTCTAATGTTCAGGTGGCACCACCAAAAACTCATATGGGGTGGAGAGTTTTTGCTAAACTTTGAACCCTAAGAAAGTTGCCTATGAGATTTCAAGTTAGGTTTTGTTGAATCTAAAGGGTAGTTCATCAAGTAACTATAAATGTCCCTTTTTGCATTTCGTAGTTTTATATCACTTATGTCTGTTGTGTATAGTTAACTAATGTTTATGAAAATTAGATTTAATTATTGTCCTAATGACCAATGAGACTTCAAATATAGTGCAAGAACCATGACAAAAAAAAAATAACAACTTTAGTTAGAAGTGTGGGTTTGGTTTCGGTTGGCGGTTGTATTGTATGGGAAAAAATCATTGCTAACTTGTTTACAATGCGACGTTTATGTTTTTACTGATTAAATTACCATCCAATTGACTAGATCATTCTAATCTAACCTCACACCAAGTGAGTCCTCCGTGTGCATGTCTATATTCAAAATTTGTTATATGTTCAAAAGAATTTAGGATTGACATTGGTTAACTCCAAACCAATATTTGTGAAAGAAATTGCAAGACGTCCATTTTTGTTTGTTGTTCCTTCAAGTAATAAGATTTTGGAAGTTTGGAGTTCGATGATGAGCCATCTTTGGCGTGAGCGATGTTGTAGGATCTATGCTCGTGAGAAACTAGATGTTGAGATTCTATGTAGGGTAATCAAAAATGAAGTGTCCATAATGCTAGCAGACTCGATCAGAGAGAAGTTTTGGTAGGATTTTAGCTTTGTTAGATGTTGCCCGGGGTTAGTGGTTTTGATCTAATGTATAGCTCTTAGTTGACTAGGGTTGTTGCCACCAATCCTTTTTATGATATAACATAAACCAATTCATAAAAAAAAAATAATTAAAAGCACGAAACAAACAAACAAACAAGTCCTTATTTATTCTCAAAGTTAAAAGGGCCATTTTTGACGAGAGAGGTCTACGCGCTAGGCGAGTAAACAACGTGCACGCTTAACAAATTTAAAAAGAAAACCACAGTAAAATAACACGTCATCAAAACTGTGCGCGGAATTGATGGTTGACTGTTTTTTAATGGAGAATTGTTGACTCTGTTAATTGGCCCTTTTTTGCTTTTCCTTTTCCTATTTATCTCCCTTCCTGCGGGAACGAAATTTGCTAAACAAATAAGTAAATAGATAAAATTTCTTTTTTTTCAGGATTTTTCCTCAAATTTTTTTATTTTATTATAGGTGATCAGAGAGTCCGTAATTCATTAATTATTATTCGCCCGTTGGATTTTAAATGGCAATCAAATATTAGAATGGTGGAAAGTCATTTTTAAAGCACACTATTGATTTTCAGTTTGAAAAATTTTGTAGTTCAAGATTTAGGGATTTAATGACAGTATCTGCATGGTATTTAAGCATTTAATTTTATTCTAAAACATTTCTTTTACAAGGGTGATATGATTTATCATTCTAAAAGATTGATATCCTACCAAAGAAAAATAAATAAATTCATGACATATATTACATTTCAGAAAGAAGAAGAAAAAAAACGTCCTGATAGATTAATAAATTACCAAGAAGTAACTCGAGCCGAACGTATCAGATAGGCAGACTTCAAACAAAACATCTTAGAAGAAATGTTCTACGGTACCATTATGAAGAGCTGTATATTCAATACGAGTGACCGTTGAAGAGATTCAAAGAAAGTAGACTGCTAGTAGGTTGAGGGTTCTTAGGACGGAGAAGGAGCCAATGTACATTCTTCTATTCACGAAAAAATAGTGCGGGATATATCAACAAACATTTTATAGAGTATATTGAATAGCAATCAGTTGGCTATAAATACATAATAAGTCCAAATACGACGGCTCAACAATATGCTACACAAAATATCCAACACAAAACTAGTCGATTGATGGCAGCGTCAAAAAACCTAGTCGATGAATAATATTACCGCATTCATAAACAAAAGAACACACCAAGAAAATGCAAGTACATGCAAGAGAAGCTACAGCAAACCAGGGATAAATGAAATAATTGGAAGAGAACTTAGCATTAAAATAGTGGAAAGAAATCGCAGCACGTTGTGCAGCAGCTAGCACCGTATATGAAAAAAGAGTGGACTAATGAGGGTAATGATAGCTGTTGTTGGTTCCGACGACAACATCAACACCATATTATAACGCCAAGAATATCCAGTCGGTCCTTTTGGTGACTAAAGAAAGAACACAACAAGGCAGGCAGCTATCGTTGTAAAGCATTAGTTATATCGAAATCCAGGCAGAGAAAGGTGACTGCGGTAGTGGCTGGCCGGTGATGCCTAATGTGTTGGGTCATGGGTTGCTGTAATAATTGCCGCCGGCGTTGTGGCGTGATTCATGTTCTGACCGAGGAATTGTTGCAATCGTGTATTCATTACAAATCACTGGTTTAGTATTATAAATATATACATGTGTTGTTGTTGGGGTGGGGAGGTGGGTGGCACACATCACATGCACCATATATACTCTCCCATGGCACAAAAGTCATGTTGGTTATGTTTTCTTTGTGGCACTTAAAAGTTAAGAGTCACATTACGAAACGAAATGCAAGAGTGTTGTGTGATGTCAGTTTCATATTGATATAGGTGGACAAATAATCGTTGATGGATGTTCTAATTGCTTTATCTGACAGACCAATGTTTCCAAAATCACAAATACAATGTATGGTTAGCTATCCACGACACTATTATTGTAGGATTCGTACTGTAGTTGTTCTCTCAAACAACGGGTAGAGTCTGTATACAGTATCACGATATACGTTTCTTATGGCATGAAAGTTGTTGTATACAGTATCAAGATAGAAAATGATATCGTCATCCAAGTCATACTCACATCACTTATTTAGAATATTTGTTGTTTCCCACAACTTGAATTATGACATTAATTGATGATTCATACGTATTGTTGTTGACAGCAAAACCATATATACCCTAGAGGAGGAGGCTAGCTAGAGGAGCTCTCTTTCACGTTGTTAATTATTTATTTATGAGTATTGACTTTATAAAATAGGAGATCCAAAAGAAAAGATACCCACCCCCATTACCCCCCCCCCCCCCCCCCCCCCAAATTGTCTTTGAAATTATATACTGGTTTGGTTTGTCTAGACTACTACACCACTTTACCTCTTCCATTTTGATGATCTTCTGGTCAAGTACTCATAATATCATTGGCCTTTATATTTTCAGACCCTTCCCAGCCTTTTAGATCCTAACTCCATCCTTTGAGGCTGCAACTTCACACCTCCTTCATTATTTGTGTTGAAATCAACACCTGAAAACTTTCATGGAAGGGATTATAAAGTTGCAGTCTTTTTGGCCAAACAGAGGGGGGGAAAAGTCTGGCATCCAGGCCCAAGAGGGGAGCCCACAGTAATCTCACCAACTCCCACTGCTAGAAGAAAGGCGGGAATGCAGGGCTGGGCTGCCTGCTTGCCAATTGCCAAATGCCATCCATCCATATGAACAGTTGATTCTGCTCCAAATCCAAAGGCAATAGTCTATCTATAGTAATCGGCTAATCGCTCTGAACTTTAATAATGTTTTCATAATTGATATTGGCAGAAGACAATTATAGAGCACATGATCTGACTGATCGTCCATCACCATCTCAATCCACGCCATTTTGAAGCTGACATACCACCACTTTAGAATCTCGCATCACGCAGTTTGACGCTAACAACCTGACCCAAAACTATTTCGAGCAGCTAACAACTCAACAAGGTGTGTAGATGTAACTAGTAACCACACCCAAATGCTGAATTTCAATGGCATACCTAACTCTGCTTCTGCTGCCCGGATATCAAATCATGATTACCACAAACTGACAACACATTCATTGTACGTCTCTACGCCAACGTTCAACAATACTGCCTAATATTTTTACTTAGTACTTACCCTAAGGGTTAAAAAGAGAAATACTGCTCTCACCAAAAAAAACAGAGAGAAATACTGCCCAACATTCAACAAATCTATAGCACAAATAGAGCGGGCCGCCGTAGCGGGAAGCTAACCTTCATGGTTTGACGATTCTGGGAGTAAAGGTAGGCCTGGTCCAAAGTGACTCCCTAGGTCTAGGTGGCGGCCCAGTCACTCAGCCTCAGCCAGTTAGCCACCAATTTTGGCCACTAAAGTTTGGCAAAAATGGCTACTTTCTGCGTTTCTGTGGCTGAGATTCCTTGATCTACAAGCAAGGAGCATTCTTGTGTACAGAAAATGAAAGTTCCTTTCACGACTTATCAGTTATCAGGCTTCTGAACTGGATTCATCAGTAATTGGATGAATGTTAGCACTGAAGTGTAAGAAATTCAGTTGCCCCTTACAGGAGGCAACTGG
Source organism: Linum tenue (assembly GCA_946122785.1). Classification (NCBI taxonomy): domain Eukaryota; kingdom Viridiplantae; phylum Streptophyta; class Magnoliopsida; order Malpighiales; family Linaceae; genus Linum; species Linum tenue. The sequence goes on from CAMGYJ010000005.1 coordinate 19,800,147, forward strand.
TGCTCATAGTTGAAATTGACCCACAAATTTAAAGTGATGTTGTTATAAATTGTAAAGCTCATAAACTTCCAGGAATCAACCGCACTAATCTATTAATTCAATCTAAGAGAACATTAGTTATTTTCGAAATTGTGAAGTGTAGCACCTAGCTTGAATCGATTTCGTTGATCACATCACAAAACTTGTTACGGGTTGAGGATTGTATGTATTGAAGGAAAGGACTGAGATAGTTACGACCCTGCTCAAACCAGGCAGTTTTAAAGTTCTAACTATACCACTCCATACAGGTTACATGCCTGAAATACTGAGGAAAGCTGTATTGACTGAAGCCTCACCCAATTTTTACAACATACTGAGAGGCCCTATATAACAACCCAAAACTAAGACTGTGTCTCTTTTACTGTATAGGAAAGATCTACATACATGAAAGTGGCAACAAAGAGCAACATAATTGACTTGAATTGAATGATCTTTAGCTATGCCGTGCTGTGCCCGCCTTGCTCGCCTGCTGCTTTCATCAATGTGACGTACGTCTTGCTTACAAAAATTCAATGCTGCTATCTACAAACAAATGGAAGTGCTAGTAGTTGCCGAACTCGCAAGAGAAGAACGAAACACATTGCTGCCTTGGGAATAAATCAACTGTCGTGGACGGTACAGAGGACTTGAAGCTGAAGCTGAAGCTGAGGTTTACTTCTTATATATTAATACTATCTCCATCCAGGGCTAGTAGCAGGAATCCCCTGCCTCTGGAACCACTCCGGCATGTGGAATCTCTCGTACAGCACTGGCCTAACGTCTATCTGCTGAGAGAGTTGCTTGAGTAGTGGAAGGATTACATCTAGAAGCTGCACCAAGAGCGTAGAGGAGCGTGAGCGAGCAAGCGAGAGAGATGGTTGGTCAGGAACAAAAGGGGAGAAAGAACACTCCTTTTAAGACTTTGAAGTTGAACACAAACTGGTATGAAGTGGGACTTGTGAGCTGTGATTCTGCTTTACCTGTGTGTCGTGTGGTTGGCCAGCCGAAAATGGAACGCATGGGATTCCATTCAATGGTTGCAACAAGAAGCTGAAGGGGTTGTTGTCCACAATAACAACCCGACAAGCATCATTCGATATGCACGTCAGATCCTTCACATGTTCCCTGTACTCCCTGTTCAATCAAACGCAGCATAGAGAGCTTCAATACTCAGTTGCTCACTCAAACTTGGTCACAGTAGAACAAACGTGATCTCCTGACAGTAGTCCTAAGTCCTAACTCAGATACAAAAGATCACGGTTTGATCTAGACTCCTACATCTAATCCTTAAAGGGCCCAATCAGTAGTTAGTAGCTGCCTGTACCAAATATATCTCATAGGCATATAAAATGTGATTGTCATCTACAATTCTCTCCTCATGTGCAAGTTAAGAACCTAAACAGAGAAGGCGAAAGGGACTTACGTGCTAATTGTTGAAGGCCGATAAAGGCGAAGGCTAAATAGGTTTTCTTTATCTATAATATCAACAAGGGGCCTTGCATAACCTGCAGGAGCATCCAGGAACACCGAAATTAGCAGTTGCGATTCATCATAATCGCCATTATGTTATCAGATAACGCAAAGAAACATTGGGCAAGATCAGGGATAAGAGCTAAGAACCTTCCAAGCCGGCAGTGAAGAGCACAAGATCAGCAAATTCACTGAGCTGTTTAAGGAAGTCATGCAATCCTGGACGCTCAAACACCGTTACATAATTGATCTTAGGCTTCCCGTCAAATTCCTTCAAATCCCCCAAAATCACACATTTAATTCAAACATATATAATAAGCATACTTAAACCCCAATCTCAACATGATGATAATTCCACTGCGAGCCCAACAAAACGGACCTTGTCCGACGAGATGCACTCCAGCTCGAACCACTTCAATCCACCCTCAATCGCCTGGCTTTTCAGCGCCGGCGGCAAGCTGGACGTCTCGTAAGCACAAATCAGCGTCTCGTCCAGGTCGAGGACGACCTAATTCAGCCCATCCAAACAGACGATTGTACAAAAATCCTCAGATGAAATTCAATCCTCAAACTAGGTTATTCCTTTCTAAAATCGTAACAAAATTGCCAGTGAGAGAACTTACCGTTAGCCTGTGGAGTCCCTGGAGGGGCTGATGGACCCGAATCGATTCCTGGTCGCCGGCGTTGATCTCCAAAGTGGGCGGGGCAGAAGGAGAAGACGGAGACGAAGAAGAAGAAGAAGAAGAAGAATCGATCTCCGGGAGTTCGACGACGGGCAAGGGCTTGAAGGAGTGGGAAGACGAAGAAGAGGAGGAAGAGGAGAGAAGGGGGAGGTGTCCGAGAGCGCGGAGGATCTGAAGGAAGATCTGGAAGAAGAAAGCGAGCCAGTTCACGAGAGTCGTCCATAGCTGGAGAGAGCGAGGCGAGTAGACCACATCGGGCTGAGTCAACTCAGCCATCGCTGGTGGCTAGTAATCGATTCCTATGTACCGAAACCGAAGTCGAGACGATTTCGCTCCCGCCGCGTCCGCGGAGTACGGAAACAGAACTGCCGGCGAGGTTGGATACGACGGCGGAGGAGGATCGCGCCGGCGCGGCGGCGGTCAGGCGGAGGAGGAGGAGGAGGATAGTCGTTAAAAGGCCAACGATAATTGGAATTTATTTATGCGTTGGAAAAGCGGCATCTATCATCCTTTTCTTTTTGTTTTTTAGCTAATTAAAATATGAAAAGAAAAAGTGGAAAAAAAGAAAATAATTAACGATAATTAAGAGAGTAAATGAGAAAAGCAAGAATCTGATTAAGACCGGGAGATGGGACTACGCGATTCCTATAAGGTTAATACCCACGCGCCACTTCCGCCGGCCGGGTTACCTCTCTCTATGAAAAACGAGAGGTGCGTAGAACGTAAGCGCGGCTGGGAGCGTAGGTGAGCAGAGTGCAAGTGGACAAGCAACGACGAGAGAGAGAGAGAGAGAGAGAGAGAGACGTTTTTCCGTTTTCTTGGTTTAACAGAAGAAGGGGGGAAGCAACTCTGCAAGCAAGCAGCCAAAGGAGAAGCGACAGCGTTTGGTTGGTTGGTTCTTCAACGACTCCGTCATCCACAAAACTATTTGTCTATAGACTACTGCCGTGTCCAAGCAATGAAAAGATGATAAACCCAGTTGACGATCGCGACGGAAAATGAGGGGGTTCGGATTAGATGCAATCAGACCCATTTTAAACTCAGATTCAGTCTCTGCCGCTTCCTCACCACTGAATCAGACATCTGTCAAGGGAAATGGGACACTCTGCCTTGAAGCAAAGAGAAGAAGAAGAAGAAAGGGAAAGTTCCAACGGTCGAGAATTCAAGGCAGAGGAAGAAGAAGAAGATGAAGAGCAGCGTTTGGACTAATACGCTGCCGTCCCAACTTTACTGCACATATATAGTTTTTAGTGTGTAAATATTACGTGTAATTAGTAGATAGGACCACTTGTCTCTTGACAAGAGGATGAGGCCGTTAGAGGCACTCTGTCCTGTAGTTACCTCTGATGTATATATTTTGCAGCTGAGCTGCCAGTGAAATGCAGAAAAAGGTTTCACAAAATTCCTGCCTTCTCTTTCCAATTATTCTCATGGTATCAGAGCTTCTGGCTCACCTCACCTAGGGTTCAGTGACCTTGCAAACGCGCCGCCATGGCCACCAACGTGGATGACACTTCCTCTGCTACAACTGGAGCTGCTGCCGTCGCAGGAGCAAATCCTCAGCCACTTCCACGACCTCCAATCGACCCATACTACGTCAACCCCAACGAAAACCTGTCACAAGGTATCATCTCAGTAAAACTCGATGGATCTAACTATCATGTATGGAGTAGATCTATGAGGATAGCTTTAAAAACCAAGAAGAAACTTGGGTTCATTAATGGTACATTACCTATGCCTGAAGAAACCGACCCTGACTATGAAGCTTGGGATCAGAGTAATACCAACGTTATGGGTTGGATACTCAACTCTCTGCTCGACTCCATAGCTGAAGCTGTTATGGATAACGAGACAGCCCAAGATCTGTGGAAGGATCTTCAGGAGCGATATGGAGAAGCTGACTCTATTCGCTTGGCTCATGTTAAAGGGCTAATTGCCAACTGCAAACAGGGAGATAACAATGTGACTGAGTATTACAACAGGCTAGGAGTCCTATGGACTGAATATCTGTCGTTTAAATCCATACCTGCTTGTGAATGTGGTGGTGTGCCATACACTATGTCCTGTGCAACCTATGCAGCTGTTAAGGAGTCTCAGGAACAGGACCACACCATTGATTTTATCATTGGCCTAAGTGACTCTTTTGAACTCACCAAGAATCAGCTACTGCTGATGGATCCTGCCCCAAGCTTGAAGCTAGCCTACAAACATGCTCTCAAACTTGAGAGACAGATGGGCAAACAGCCTACAAAGGAAGTGACTGGAGTGGATTCTGTAGCTCTAGCAGCTGTGAATTCAAGCAAGGGAAGGGATCAAAGACCTGATTACCCCCGTGGGAATAGAACAAACACATACCAGGGGAACTACCCTGGAGGTGGCAACCCAAGGAGCAACAATGACAACACCAACAACAACCAGCAGGGTCTCTTCTGCAACTACTGCAAGAAAACCAACCACAACATAGCAGACTGCTGGAAACTGAAGAGGAAGAGAGGAGAAATGCCTGGGCAAGCCTATGCAGCAGCAGCAATCAACAATGGTGGCCCTAGTGAACAAGGCTCAGACAACCCTAGTGGAGACAATGAGCACTCCTACAAATCAAACAATGTGACAACTTTGAAGCTCACTGCTGATGACTGTAACAGGCTGATGATGTTACTGCAACAAACTGCTGGGAGCCATCAACCACAACCTGCAATTCAGGCACAAGCTCACTCAGTGTCAAGGCATCTAACTCCCATGCCAAACAATGCAGGTAAATACACACTATCTTCCTTCTCTTCCCTACAACATTTAGAACTAATGAACACATGGATCATTGATACTGGTGCATCTGATCATATGTGCTGCAAACTGTCCCTTTTCTCATCCTACCAACCAATAGACAATGTCTTTGTTACTCTGCCCACTGGCACTAAAGTCCAGGTCAGTCACACTGGAACAGTCCAGATCAACCAAAACCTCACCCTAATGAATGTACTTCACATTCCAAGTTTCACATTCAATCTACTCTCAGTTAGCACTCTCACAAAAGCTCTCCCTATTTCACTAACCTTCAAATCCGACTTCTGTGATATCCAGGCCCTTCCTTCACAGAAGAGGATTGGTTTTGCAAGAGAAGTTAAGGGACTCTACCAACTCCAGACCACCATCCCTACCATCCACACACCTATCAAGACTACTGCAGCAGCCACCTCATTCAACCAAACAGAAGAAACAGCCCTATGGCATGCAAGACTAGGCCACCTTTCAAATTCTAGAGTTAGGATTTTTCAAAAGTGTAATGTTGACTTACCTCTGGACAATGTTAATCACTGTGAGGTCTGTCATCTTGCAAGACAAAAGAGAGCCCCTTTTCCTTCCAGTTTACATACTTCCCAGCACCCTTTTGATCTCATACACACTGACATTTGGGGACCAGTCAATACTAAGTCCTATGATGGTTTCTCTTATTTCCTCACCATAGTAGATGATCATTCCCGAGCTGTTTGGGCATACCTGATGAAACAAAAATCTGAGGTCAGACCAATCATCCAACAATTCTACACTATGATCAAAAACCAATTCAATCAAACTATCAAATCCATTAGGAGTGACCAAGGACAAGAATTTCATATGACTGAATTCTTTAGAGAACATGGAATTAACCACCAAATGTCCTGTGTAGAGAGACAACAACAGAATGGGAGAGTGGAGAGAAAGCACCAAGACATCCTAAACATAGCCAGATCACTAAAAATCCAAGCCAACCTACCTTTGCATTTCTGGAGTGACTGCATTCTTCATGCAGTACACATACTAAACCGATTACCTACTCCCATCCTATCAAACCAAACACCCTTTGAGAGACTCTACCACAAAAAACCAGATTACTCACACCTCAAGGTTTTTGGATCCCTATGCTATGCATCCACCCTAGAAGCTGGCAGAACTAAATTTCAGCCAAGGGCCAGGAAATGCATTTACCTTGGCCTAGTCCCTGGCCTCAAAGGCTACAAACTCTTTGACCTCAAAACACACAAACCCTTCTCCTCCAGAGATGTGCTTTTTCATGAAACCATTTTCCCCTTTGCTTCCCCAAACACACAACAAGCCTCACCAGAACCAGAACACCCTTCTTCATCCCCTCAAACTTCCACCTCAGCACATATGCCATCAGACATGCATTTAGATCATAATTCATTTGTTCCTTTTGTTCCTAATGTTGTTTCTTCCCCATCAAGTCCCTCTGGGTTCATCCCCTTTGACACCATTGATGACCAAGATGCTGAGGTTTCAGAGGAAGTTCTAGATGATGAAGAAGAGGGGGCACCAGATACCTCAAGTGAACCTGAGGTAACTCAACACAATCTAAGAAAGTCAACCAGAAAAACCACTGCACCCATCTGGCACAAGGATTACTACTTGGGAACAGGTGCTGCTGCACATAAATACCAGTATCCAATCTCTTCCCACATGGACTTTTCCCAACTGAGCCAACAACACAAGCATTTCTCCCTAGCAGTCACAAATCTCCAAGACCCCCAATCTTATTATGAAGCTGTGAAAGAAGAACACTGGAGACAGGCTATGAGGGATGAGAGAACAGCCCTAGAACTCAATGACACATGGGATGTAGTGGATGCCCCACCTGGAAAGAAGCTGGTGGGCAGCAAGTGGGTCTACAAAACAAAACTCCTTGCTGATGGATCAATCGAGAGGCGTAAAGCCAGAGTAGTTGCAAAGGGATTCACACAAGTACATGGTGTTGATTTCCTAGACACTTTCTCCCCAGTGGTAAAAATCAACACTGTCAAGACCCTCCTAGCAGTTGCCTCAGTCAAGAATTGGGAGCTAAGCCAGATGGATGTAAGCAATGCTTACCTGAATGGAGAATTAGAAGAAGAGGTATACATGAAGTTACCTCCTGGAATGGAAATACCTGGCAAGGCGTGCAAGCTAAAGAAATCGCTCTATGGCCTCAAGCAGGCTGGAAGACAATGGTATGCAAGACTTACAGATGCCCTGATCAGATTTGGTTTCAACCAATCCTACTCAGACTACTCCCTCTTCACCAAAAAAACAAATCAGGGGATCACTGTCATCCTAGTGTATGTCGATGACTTAATACTATCAGGAGATGATCAGGACATGATTCAGGAAGCAAAGGCCTTCCTGTCAAGAGAATTTAAAGTCAGGGATCTGGGAAAGTTAAAGTATTTCCTGGGTTTGGAAATAGCGAGGAGCAGTGCTGGGATTTCAGTCACCCAGAGGAAGTACTGCCTCGACATTTTGATTGATACAGGATTCCTAAGCTCAAAACCAGCTAAGACTCCCACAGACATGAAGACAAGATTATCACAATTCAATGATGAAGAACCAGAAGATCCACATGAGTACAAGTCCCTGGTTGGAAGATTAAGCTACCTAACCACCACAAGACCTGATATCTCATACTCAGTACAACAATTGTGCCAATTCCAGGCACAACCCAAGAAATCTCATCTCAAGGCCGCACACAGGATACTCAGGTACCTTAAAAACTCCCCAGGTCAGGGACTGTTCTTCGCATCAAACACTGATTTCACCCTAACAGGATACAGTGATTCGGACTGGGGAGCCTGCCCCGACACGAGGAGGTCAATTACAGGATACTGTACATTTCTGGGGGACTCGCTCATTACCTGGAAAGCGAAGAAGCAAGCAATCGTCTCGAAGTCCTCGTCCGAAGCTGAATACCGAGCTCTATCCCAGTTGTCGTGCGAAATACAGTGGATCACCCAATTGCTGAAGGACCTGAATGTTGAGTACCAAGGTCCGGCCACCGTCTTCTGCGACAACAAGTCCACCATACACATGGCAGAGAATCCGGTTTTCCACGAAAGAACCAAGCATATTGAAATCGACTGCCATGTGATCAGGGAGAGAGTAAAGTCGAAGCTGATTAGTCTGAAATATGTGTGCACAGACAGGAACTTAGCCGACATATTCACCAAAGGTCTAAGTGCACACAGATTCAAGTGGATTCTCTTCAAGCTGGGAGTATATGACATATACTCGCCAGCTTGTGGGGGACTGTCAAGGGAAATGGGACACTCTGCCTTGAAGCAAAGAGAAGAAGAAGAAGAAAGGGAAAGTTCCAACGGTCGAGAATTCAAGGCAGAGGAAGAAGAAGAAGATGAAGAGCAGCGTTTGGACTAATACGCTGCCGTCCCAACTTTACTGCACATATATAGTTTTTAGTGTGTAAATATTACGTGTAATTAGTAGATAGGACCACTTGTCTCTTGACAAGAGGATGAGGCCGTTAGAGGCACTCTGTCCTGTAGTTACCTCTGATGTATATATTTTGCAGCTGAGCTGCCAGTGAAATGCAGAAAAAGGTTTCACAAAATTCCTGCCTTCTCTTTCCAATTATTCTCAGAGGCAGAGCTTAACCCAACTGCTTCCTGCATGCACTTCGTACTTGCCACGTTCGAGAAAATTGATGAGGGAAAAAAAAAAAAACAAATTCACATGTGGTTCTTTGGGCCAATCAGCTGAGAAACTGAGGAAGTTCTATCTCGAGCTTATATTTAGCACATGGAGTGGATATGAATCGATGAAATCTAGGTTCTCATATGTACTTATTGATAGATCACCGTCAAATCCAATTTCCCAAAGGATCTCGATCCCAGACCTGCCTTTTTCTTGGATATCACCAAATCTTTCATCACAATAAACGATTATAACAATGATTACACTGTTACATTCTCTGCGTGTTTCCCTGGCTGGCCTTGACAAAAAAAAAAAAAAATCAAGAGAACTACGGGCTGAGACCTGAGTGTTTCTCATATTGAAACTGAAGTGTTGTTAGTCTATGCTTACCATTCTAATACTAAATTCAAAATTCGACTCTACAATCACGAAGTTCCTCCATTAACTCGAGAAAGAAAAGCAAATTCCCTTTCCCCTGCCTCACAGCCACAGCACATTCAAGAATTGAGCTGGGAACCCCCACGGACTCACTCTCTCTCTCTCTCTCTCTCTCTCTCTCTCTCTCTCTCTCTCTTGGCTTTCCTAACGTTAGTACGTTACAGACATGTCACATGGCGCATGACGGCCCCACGAACGCCAGCCTATAGTTTAATTATTGTCATTTGTCAAAACATTTCATGTTATTGCCATCTTTTCTGGGTTCTGAAAACAATGGGAGATCGATCATGAGAAGCAGAAAAAGGAGGCCACGCAACTTTCTGTACACAATACAAGTCCATCGATCTCGTGGTGTCAACAATCAAAGATTCACAAAAAAAAGATGTTTGTGTCAGTAACTTCAAGTAGAAGAGTGGTGGCTGTGGTGGTATGAATGAGAGAGCCAAGGATGTTGAAGGGCTTCCCTCGCAGTTGGCCGTCGCCAAGGATTGATCTCCAGCAAGCTCCTCAGGAAGTCTAGAAACACCTCGTCCGACGTCCCCACTCGATGCTCCAATGTGGTCTCCTCCGGGATTATGTACTCCATTTGGTCCGTCTCCTAAATTGATCGATTAAAACGCAACCAAATGAAAAGCTTAGTAGGTATATACATTAGAATGAGAAGATTTCTTGTTTACACATAAGATTCAGTGATGAGAACAAGATTGTTGTTGAAAGTTATAAGCTTTCATGAGGAAAGACAGTCGTAGAGGAATGAAGCATAAGAGCTGAGGGTGAAAACCTCGTTAATATGATAAAGGTCATGCTCCTTTGTGAAGTATTTGTCCGTCTCCTGGCCATTCTCCAGCATTTCAATGTCGAAAGGACCAAGAACCCCCACCATCCGAGCCAGGATCATCACTACTGAATCATTCGGAAACAGCACCTGATAGTAAATCAATAATCGACACAAGTAAACCACCGAGAAATGAGCTTAGAGCCAGTAAGTTAAAGAAGGGTCAAAATCTGGACAGGTTGATCTGTCAGGCAGACAGGCATACCTCACCAGAGCATAGCTCGGCCAAGATGCAGCCAAGAGACCATATATCGATCTTTTCGTTGTATGGATGGCCTAGCATGACTTCAGGGGCACGGTACGAACGAGACTGCACGTATAAGCACAAGGTGTCCGTCTTAAAGCAGCTGCTACCTAGATCAATGACCTTGATCTCACACCTGCTGTAACTCTTTATCAGAATGTTCTCTGGCTTCAGATCACAGTGGATGATCCCCAGGCGGTGCAAATACTCAAGCGCCTCCAGACACTGCCGGATTATCATCTGCAGCCTGCTTAAAGTGAAGTAAGGTTCGGCACCTGATTCTTGATTGAACTTCTGGAACTCGTACAAGTTAGCTCGTAGGAGTTCGCAAACAATGAAGAGATGCTCCTGCAGTTAAGATTTACACACTGAGAGCGTGTTTCGGATTCTAAACAATAAGAGTTTGCAAACACTGAGGAGATACAAAATGCAAATGCATTCATATTCAATACCTGATGATAAAAGTAATCATAGAGGCGTAATATGTGCTTCTCGTCATTCGGATCATTCTTGTTCACAAGCTTAAGAAGCTTGATCTCATCTAAACTTTGATCGAAGAAGTCCTTGTCATTCTTAATGATCTTGAGGCAGACATCTACCCCCGTGTGAAGATCTTGTGCTTGTACAACTTTGCTGAAAGCGGCTGAACCTAGGTACTCCGTTATATAATACCTGCCTCCTATTACTGTGTTATTTACAATAGGCAGGTCCTTGTTTTCCTCAAATCCTGTCCTGATGACCATCACAGAAAAACAAAACAAAACAAAACAAAATAGCATATAATTCAGGATCCCAAAACTAGTTTTAAGATCTCTTTCATGGAAGATTATGAGAACAGCTAGTTGCTTCCACAAACCTGTTCTTCCGGTGTATGATCCGCAGTTCAAATACTTCACACTCTTCAACATCATTTTCATACAAGATAAGTTCATCATCGATTGCATCCTCCTTCTCATTAGAAGGCAGAACCTCATGGTGTGATTCATTTTGTGCTTCACTCACTTCATCACGCCCTAGCTCATCATAATCCACTCCAAATGGAACCAGTTGATCAAAATCACCTTCACGGTCTTTAATCCCTTCATTTCCACAATCTCCTTCCCTAATTTCATTGACAAAATCCCATGCTTTTGGCTCTAACCAATTCAAGCCATCGGTTTCCTTGGATCCTAAGTACAAATAATCAACAGGTTCTTTCTCATAAACCCTTCCACCACGCGCACCTCCACAACACTTGCAAAGTAACCCCAAACAACCATCCTGTTCATCCGTGGATCTAGCCTTGTTAGCATCCTTTTTCGCAGTTAATGTGGCATCGAAAAGACATGGCTTGTCCAAGAAGTCAACGCTTGCCTCAGTCTCAAACCCTTCAGATTTGTCATACAGTCCAACTGTGTCCTCCTCAAGCTGCCGCTCTGCTCCAGATGTCATCACGAACTTATCCTCGCTCACACCTACAAAGTATTCCAGGCGCGGATCGTTGAACGAGCCTTCACCTCGACCATCACCTCTGCCATCGTACCAGAAGAGATCATTCTGCATATCGAAATCAGGGTAGTCGCGAGCAGTGCCAAACTGCGACATTCTGTCCGAGGAAGTGTCTGAATCGCGCTGCGATCCTGACCGGAATCCATACGGATTAGTGAATTCTGCGTATCATATAACAGAAAAACAAATAGGGTTCAGATTTTTTAGCTAAACCTCCGTAGATCAGCAATAATTAGACAGCCAAAAGGGTCCACCGTTTATCCTTCAACTACACGAGGGTTGAAACCAGACAAGTAGAGTGAGAGAGGCTCCCAATTGGTAGCAAAATATTCGGATTCATACCTTAGGGTTTGAGTTATCAATTTGGCGGAAAAGTGGAGGAATTGATTCCTAAACAAAAAATTCATTCATAACTGAGCTCTGGACTCGGTCCAAATTAAGTAAAGAGTGTTGTACCTGAAGAGCAGAGAGCACTGGTGGAAGATCCCAAGCTGACGAAGTCATCATTGGAGCTAAACCCAGAATTCGATCCATCACGAGGAGCACGGCCGCCGGCGGAGAAGTCTTCTTCCCCCGCCTCCGACTGCTGGAAAGCGGCCGGCGGAATCCTCACCGGAGGTAGCTCAAACAAGAATTTCTCGAAATCCACACAACCCAATTCGTTTTTCTCGATGATATCCTCCTTAAGAGCCAATTCGACCTCTTTCAACCCACTCCTGCGCAGAAAGTCCAGAACTTTCTCCACGTCGGGCGCCGCCGAAGCTTCCTCCTCTGCAGCTCCAACTCGGCCGGCTCCCGCTACCGATGATTCTGGTGATTCCGCCATGATCATGATGGGAAGTCAACAAATGTGGGGGAGGTGGAGGAGGTGAGAGAGAGGGGATGAGGAGACTTGAATTGAGAGAAGAAGAGAGAGGGTCAAAAGTGGAAGAGACATGGCTGAGAAGGGGGAGAAGGAGGGTTTGCAATTGCATGCTCTCTCGCTCTTCCTTTGTACTCTCTCTGCTTTTCTAATTTCCTTCTGTGACTTCGCTTGTAGATGTTCTTCGGGCGGGAGGGAGAGTGTATTATTTTTGCTGTAAAACTGAAGCTAAAGGTGGAAACTGGGGATGGTGCCGGGTCTTTCTTGCCGGATACCTACTTTGAAAACTGCGGGCCCGCTCGTCGGTTTTTGGGTTGGGTCGAGGTCTTTCCTTGGTTCGGTCGGTTCGATCGCTCTTCGTTTTTTCTTTTGAAACAATCACTAATTTCAATTTTTTTATGAATCTAATTTCAAAATTTGAATTCGAGGTGAAGAATGAAGATTAATTTCCACACTCACAAAATCACTATCACAAGCCGCAACTTCTTATGTCTTAGGGTTGACCAATAAACATCTTTGATGAGTGAAATAAGTTTCTTTTATGATCGAATCAATTCGGTTCCTTGTAACAAATAATCGACAAGTCAAATTCGAATATGCTTATTGAGAAATCAAATTTTATAATTTTTTTATTTAGATTCTCCAGTACATTCACTTTGTATGTGAGAACATATTTCCTTGGCGTCATGTAGCTCTTTTATTCTTAATTATCGGTTGTTTTTCTTTCATGTGGGTGAATGAGTGAGAAATGAATCATATTTAACAAGTAGATTTGATCATACAAAGATTCAAATCCCGATATTATAAAAAATAGGTTGGAAAGTTCTCTAAACACTCATTTCTTCTCTTTCTTTTTCTTTTTTTACTTATCTAAACACCCATTTCTATAGAAAGTGTATTGTATCCATTTAAGTTACACTTGATGTAATGAACATAAACTAAATACAGTAATAATTTTATATCAATGTAAATTTATAGATATTAAAATTTGGATTGGTGGAGTTGGAGAGCAACCAAAAATGTCATTTTTTCTAGCATTTCAATAATAGAAAACATGTATATATAATATATTCATAAGAAAAGATAGCCACTTATCGCTTTCCCTTATTTTAACATAAGAAGAAAAGGAAATGATGAACAATGATTTGGGGTCTTTGGTTGATGTTGGGTGGAATGTCACCTTTGGTCGTTTCCTGGAAAAAATTCCACTGTACACATGTTTTTAAAAAAAATTCTCAAAATACACACGTTATGAAAATATTTCCCAATCTACGCATGTTTGGGCCTTCACCGCGTTTGACCAAGGCGGTGATTGAATCACCGCGTTAAAGAAGAGCGGTGATTGCATCACCGCGTTAGAGGAAAACGGTGATTGCATCACCGCTGTAGAGGAAGGCGGTGATTGCATCACCGCGTTAGAGGAAAACGGTGAAGGCCTGACCTGCGTCAAATCTTTAAAAAAACGTAACTTTGTGCTCGGTTATCCGATCGCGATGAAATTTTTTTTGATTCCGCATAATTTTTCGAGATCTTGCAAGCCGCAAACGATCTCGAAAAATTATGCGAAATCAAAAAAAAATTTCATCGCGATCGGATAACCGAGCACAAAGTTACGTTTTTTTAAAGATTCGACGCAGGTCAGGCCTTCACCGCGGCCGTTGAATGCGGTGAAGCTATCACCGTTTTTGTCTACCGCGGTGATGCAATCACCGTTTTTATCAAACACGGTGAAGCAATCACCGCTCTTCTTTAACGCGGTGAAGCAATCACCGCCGTAGTCTGACGCGGTGAAGACCCAAACATGCGTAGATTGGGAAATATTTTCATAACGTGTGTATTTTGAGAATTTTTTTTAAAAACATGTGTATTTTGGGATTTTTTCCCGTTTAAGGGGCCATTTTCAGTTTCCTACCCCATTTACAACTAGAATAATATTTTCTTGCATAATTTTGTCCCTTCTTTCCCACTTTTTTCATATTCGATGACACGATTGAGCTCTCTCGTTTTCTCTTGCCCAGCAAATTTTTGGGTATAGGGGGTGGTGGGGACGAGGAATTCGATTTCTTTGGAGCCTTGGAGGGTAATTTGGACGTTACTTAAGAACAAATCATTGAGTTTAGTAGCTTCTTAGTTATTAATTAGCTAATTTTTGCAGCAAATAATATCCTTTGTAAAGTATTGATGGACAAAAATGAAAAGTAGCTGAAGACTTTGTGCAAGGGGATATTTGAATGTGTAGAGATTTCTTGAATATGTCTTCAGGTGATGTAGTTGTATAATTATGATTTATGAAGTACAAAAGACAAAAATAATATATCAGTATTTGTAGACGAGTCTGTGTATACATGGAGGATGATGCGAGAAAAATCTTCATCACTCCTTGTAAGTTAAATTTTAGAGCTAGGTGAAGGTTATAATTGGTGAAGAGGTAGATGAGATGCCGATCATAAGGACATTAACGAGTTGACCGACAATGGTATTGAACTCGATGTTGGACTTTGGCTCTCTAGGAAAGTGGAATTTGATTTCTAAAAGTCGGGTCTTGATTATCACACCACAAAGTAGGAGAAGATGAGAGTGAATGGCCAAATTCACGAACAAGAGAGTGAAACCAACTTATTAACGGAAGGTATTAGAGCAACAATAAAACGTCAAAATAATTAGCTCTTCTTCATTTCTCTGGAATTCTCTATTTTCCTACTATATCTTGCATCTTCTTGTTCTTACACTTCCTGATCCACTAGCTTACTGCTTCTTCTCTACTGTCATATTCTCATTGATCATGTTGATGATTTCCATATTGCCTCACAGAATATGACTGCCTCAAGTATCTCAATATGCACATGCTCTTTGGTACGAACGAGATCAACTCGTTTTCTCCTGGATTACTCATTCTCTTTTCGAGGCCGGGATGACCAATATTATGAACAAAACCCTCTACCCTTGACACAGTTCAAAGATAACAGCAAGTGAATTCTATGCTACAACAAGACTAGTGATTTCATTGATAATACTCGACATCAAAACCTAAAAAGGAGAAAGAGTAATCCAGGTGAGAACTAGTTGATCTCATTCATACTATAGAGCATGAACCATATTTGAATTGGAGTCAACCATTATCTGCATTATATGAGACGAGCAGGCAACATGGCCAATGAGAGAATAACAGCATAGGAGAGTCTAAAGTTGGACTACATCCGACGAGAATAACTGGTGGTGTAAGACAGTAATCGAGAAAGCATTAGTTTACAACAAGAAAATACATCATGGAGAGAAGAGTACATAGGCCAAGAAGAAGCTAACTCATTTTTAAGCTTATTGTTTACCCTCGCACCATGAAAAACTAATCAGTCTTCTTAATATTTAGGGACCTCCTACAGTAATTTGGGTATAATTTCAAGTTAGGTAACTTGTATAGATCTAAACCGTTAAAATCTATCAAACTTAATTTAAATCATTGATTAAAGAAATAATAAATAAAAAAATAAGTAAGATAATAAAAGGCAACAGGGGTTGCCGGTCACCACTACACAACTTACCATTCTTATTTTTTTCCCTTTCCATTTCAAATTTAGTTGTTTTCCGTATTTTATTCTTTCCTTTTTTAATTCTTATTGAATTAGAAGTGTTACGTAAGACTTCCGTAATAACTTAGATCTTTACGTAACATGATGTTAATGCTCATTACGTAAAGAGACCTTCCATTACGTAAGGCTTTCGTAAAGATATTTTACAACTGTTACGTAAAATACACATTCACTACGTAATGACTTAACACTTTATGTAACGCAAGGTTAATACTCATTACGTAAAAAGACCTTCCATTACGTAAAGGTTACGTTACGACAGTTATTTCTTACGTAACAGTTAAATCAGTAGCGTTACGTAAGGCTTCCGTAATGACTTAGCATTTTACGTAACGCGAGGTTAATACTCATTACGTAAAGACACATTCTATTACGTTAGACTTCCGTAATGATCTTTTACAACTGTTACGTAAGATTATCATATGTTACGTAACCATTACGTAATGCCTATTGTATTTTACGTAATATGACCTGTGAAATCTGCTATAGCAGGTAAAAAAATTCAAGTTACCTTACTTCAAGTTATGGTAGGAAATCCCTGAATATTTATAGTACCAAAGAATACAGAAATAGCCAAGTAGTTACCGTAAAAAGGGTGTTAATACAAACAAATAGTAGAAATATGAGGAAGGTGAGTGCAACAGAAATGAGTTAAAAAAAAATCCAAAATACGGAAGGAGAAAATATTATTTAGGGAATCAAGGTTCGAACTCCAATCATAACATTATATGTAAAAAAAAACTATTTAGGGAATACTCTAATCCAATATATTATTCTTTTCCAATTGATTAACCCCGATAATTGTAGAAAGGAAATGTGATGATTTGATTTTTCAAATGAGTTCCTTTCAATATTCGACGAATGGTCGATCGGGAATGGAATATGTCCAAAGGTTATATATAATTTCAAAGACATGCGTGGACATGTTCATACTATAACCACCTCAAAATTAATTAATTGTTTTCTTATTATTAGATATAACAAAAAAAAATATGGTTCTTATCATTAAACGTCATGATTGGAATTAAATTAATAGTATCCAAGTAATTAACTGATGTTTCTATAAAGTATTTTTGAAATCGTACAGTACACTGTACACGCGGTCTAATTAAAACAATCATTTACTAAAACTAAAATCGACAAATAATTTTAGTCATATAAAACAGTTGAATTATAGTTAACTCATAATTTCAACATAAAATATACATTACTAACTTCTCTAATGCTAACTCCAAATTTGGTTTTACCATGTTGCCCTTAACCCAAGTTGTCCTATGATTCGAGTACATTAAGAAAATAAGTATCCATGAGAAATTAGCCTAGCCTGGCAAGAAGCAGCAGGCTAATTATCTTTTTTTTATTAAAACACAAATAACTAATTATTGATATATTAGATTGGTTTTCTCATCTGTTTTTATTTGGTTTGATTATTATTATTTTTTTTTTTTAGGAAAATTTATTAAAAGATGAATAGTCCCCTCAAACAAGGTTTTGGGGAGTGGAGGTGGGGGGAGGGAAATGAATAAGTGAGGTGAGGGTTAAAGTGGGGAAAAAAAATTACACCCACCACCTCTCACCATAATGTTGTTCCTCCATGAATGCCGTGAAATTGACAGCTCTTTTTTCCACTTTACCCCCACAACTTTTATTTTTTTTCATGTGACCCCATCACCATAAATAATTAAATATCAACCCCTTCATTGACATTTTCTATTTTGGAAGTGTTGTTATTCTTTATGCTTTTCTTTTGTATTCAAGTGCAAAGTTTGGAATTTGAAGGATTCGTATATGTGTGTAAACTAGTGGCGGACTGGCGGGTCAATGGTATGGCCAAAATTTCAAATGGATTTACACTCTTGAGGAAATTATTTTAAAATGTGTATTCTATATTTCTTGATTGGATTTAAAGTCAAATTATTATTATTGTTTGCTTATTATATATTTCATGTTTGTGCCCGTTTTGCACCAATAATAAATGTGATCTTCTAAGGCGTATTTTGTAGGGCGGAGAAAGACTTCGAGACTCGAGCGGCTAAGCCGTATTTTCGTGCTCGGTGGCCCAATAAGTACCATCTGACAGCTGGCTTCCCTGGTGGGCTTCTGGACCCCGTTCTCCCATCACATCTCTTTGCAATCAATTGGCCCATATGCTTGGCACTGTGCACCAGTTAAAATGTTTTCAGGCTTTCGGCCCATTTCTATTTTAAGTTCATTAGTGTTTATTTTCTTTTATTTTTTATGCGGAAACAATAGGTCATCCCAGTCCCAGACTCCCAGCCCTCTATATCTTTGACTTGGGCTTTGTTGAGTTTGGACTACGCCCCTAAATTAGGGGTCGTTTGGTCAATGGGTAATGTCGATAAACGAAATTTTAAGAAATTATATATAATTTACGTATGAGGTAGTAAGAATTTTGTAGCATCATAATATAAAATTTGATTTTTAAAATCCTAATATTGGCTACGAAACGGATATGGTAAGTAATCAAATGTTACTTAATCATGAATAAATTATTTAATCTCAATCACATATTTAACCTCACTTAAAATTAAGAGATTGAATTTAGTTATGCACAAATGCAGAATTATAGTTATACTAGATGCGATGCCGCGCCTTGTACGGAGATGGCTCATGAGCATGTATTATGTGGCCTGTTATGGTGTTTTGTTAGTATTATTAGCCTAAAATTAATATTTTATTAGTATTTTTGTTAGTAATATTGACTTGACAATATGATATTGACTGAGAAGATATATATAGTGGTCAACATTCAATTTAATTTTTTTTAATTTTTTTCTAATAAATGATATTTACCTAAACCCAAGTAGACCCATTGATTATGGGAAGTGAATGGGTGACGTATATATAGGTTTGGAAGTATGTAGATGGGTTTGGGTAGGGTATGTTTACTTCCATATCCAAATGTGTATGAGTTGGGTATGGATACTTATTTATTCGAGAGTGTTTTAATTACACATACAAAAATTGGACTTATTTGTAGGACTTCACAAGTTTAGGTACCAAAATGTAATCCACAAAAATTGTAGGTACTAAAATGTAATGTTCCATCAATTTTTTGAGGACTTATATGCCTACAAAATAAATTTAGGTTATTAATCTAAAGATCTATTGAGTTTAGATATCAAATTGTAATTTGCGTAGTTGAGGTTTAATTCCTTTTATGATTATGTATTTAAGATGATAAATATTTACTTTTTTATAAAAAAAATGGAAAATATTTATTTGGAATGTGTAGATACCTAGCCAAATATTTCATGTATAATTGTTGAAAATTCTAGCCCGGGTGAAAAAGAAAAATTATAAAGAGAAGCAAAAGGAATACAAACTAGAACTCGCTTAAAATTTCACGCCTTCAAATTCCATAGTAGAAAATGATGAATTTCTAATAAGTAATAACCATATATCTTTATTTTTAATTGGACTCGACATTGAGTTTAAAAATTAGTGGCTCATGGTTCAATTATAAATTCTCTAGATTGTTGGTGAGTTATGTATGGACCCTTTCATACTTGTGATTAGAAAATCCCATGAAAGACCAAAATGGTTGAATTTTCTCCTACAATTGAGTGACACAACATCTTGCATGGTACAAACTAAATTTATACTTTTATATTATTG
This sequence comes from Linum tenue, assembly GCA_946122785.1. NCBI lineage: Eukaryota > Viridiplantae > Streptophyta > Magnoliopsida > Malpighiales > Linaceae > Linum > Linum tenue. The sequence goes on from CAMGYJ010000005.1 coordinate 19,819,867, forward strand.
TGGATTGTATTCATGGATCAAGTGAAATCTGAACATTCTTTACATTAAAATTAAATTTAGGGTATCAAATGTAAAATATATATTATAGTGACTAAGTTGTAATTTAATTAAATTTGTGGTATCAAAATGCAATTATTTGAGGAACAGTAAACCAACTTCACGTTTATATATATTAATTTATACTTTTATATTATTGTGGATTGGATTCATGGATTGGTGGATTGGATTCATGGATTCAAGTGAAATCTGAACATTCTTTACATTAAAATTAAATTTAGGGTATCAAAATGTAAAATATACATTATAGTGACTAAGTTGTAATTTAATTAAATTTGTGGTATCAAAATACAATTATTTGGGGAACAATAAACCAACTTCACGTTTATATATATTAATATTTGATGTCATAGCTATTGGATTACACAAAATTTAATAAATTTTATATCACATGAGATATGAACAATTATGATATTCAATATTTATGCCAGAATAAATAAATAAATAAATAAATAAATAACGATGCAATGTGTGGATTGCCTCACAATCCCCTTAATGTTATAAGAAAACTTCAAATCGGATGATTTGTTTGTCAAAAAATATCAAACCTACAATTCCTCCACCAGAGTTGAGATTCGGATTTTATTATTTAAGGACATAGCGTCATGTGATCATATGTAGAGAGTTAAACACTTAGTATACCCATGTTATTTCTCCTATACGAATTACTTGAGCCTCATGTTTATTTGGTTAGAGCTTAACTTGTTACCAACCACCGATTCCGGACAAGTCTTTCTTCATTTTCAGAGCACGAAGCGGAACTAGAAGAAAGTTTTCTTTATGTATAACCAATTCATTTTTAAATGTAGTTGGGAGACTCACCCTAAGAAATGGGTTAAAAAAATGACTGAACGGACTAATCTGATCTTTCACAATAGAGTGGTAGATGGAATTGCCATTAAACGCCGTATTAGCTAGCTTTTAAAACGAATTATGATTTCGTTATGGAAGATTTGAACATTCTTCAAATATACTTGTTCGACTCTTACGATCCCTCATTTGATATTGAGCTCTGATAATGGGCTGCTCTGCGAAGGTGGCATAGCTAGTATTTTTCACCCACAGTTTCTCCTTAATTACATTTACATTTCAACTAGGAAACAAACTATTAACTGCAGTTCCAGAAAGTAAGAAATTGCTATTTCAGGTAAGCAAAGGCCTCAAAAGACCAATGGAAACTCTGTTTCTGAACGTACAGAGTCGACACCACTCCATCCCATTCCCACTTCTAGCTGTTCCCTTCTATTCCACTCACTGGAAACTCTGTTCAGTACTCTAATCACCATTTCCAGCTTTTTGCTTTCGACATCTCCATAATTAATGCCACTTTACATGGAAAGGAAATAGCTTTTTCCACAGTTCATGGGATGGGATATCACTTTCCCACTCCCCCCTAGTCAAAAAGCTTTATTGTATAATAATAGTATTCAGCCGATCGGGCTACCACTCGCTGATACAGTTGGATTGTTTTGTAATAGTTTTTACCGTAGAATGAAAACACTAATATTATGTTCAAAAACATCGTCATGCTCGATTCAAAGACTAGAAACGTACGAAGAAACGTTCTATTCGCCCTCGGCTTCGGCATAAAATAGGGTTACACTCATTTTCTTTCTTCCTCATGAATAGCCATCCCCACCAAGGGGTAAAATAGAAGGAAAGGAAGAAGTGCGGGTGAAAAAAAAAAGGGGGGGAATTGGAGTGAGACCTTTGATTTGATGTTGGTGGGTGGCCTTGTGGCAATTGGGCAGTGGCCCTCGACCGATATTTTCAGCCATTCCATTATTAAGAGAGAATGGGTAGGAGTGATTTGCGAGTATGTGACACATTTGGACCAGATTTGGTAAGGAAAGGAAACAACAGGGACTTTGGCCTATCAGGCATATATAGTGTTCTTGTGTGTAGGTTTATGATTGGTGGTTTTGTATATTATTCATCCTTTTATTATAGAAGTTTCTTGTCTTGTTTCTTTTTTTTTTCCCCCTCTCCTTCTGATTTTTGGTTTGCCCTAAATTATTATTCTTCCTTTAAAAGTGGTTGAGATCATCATAGCAAAGAGAAAGCTTGTAGGTTTTTCCCTTTACAATAAGAATTTTGGATACTTAATATGTAATAAAAAAAATTTAAGCCTATATCACTATTACAAAAAGAATATATGATTTTTGGTTAATACACGGTAAGGTAGTCAAAAAAAATTATGATGCTTATAAATTATTTTTAAAAAATCATTAGGTTTAACGGAAGTTTTTATACATTCAGTTTTTTATAATGGCGATGATTTTATTAAACAAAGAAAGAGGTACAAAGAAAGGAACTAAACACAACAAAAGATGGATCAAAATAGCTTGATCCCAAAAAAGAAACTCACCAGCAAGGAAGGAACAGCAAAGGGAGAGTAAAGAGAGACCAGAAGCTGCTGAAGGGGCCAGACCCTCCCTGCAGTTTTTATACATTCAGTTAAGTTAACATTAACATCATCAACTCTATGATTTTTATCATCCCACATTCAAACAAATCATATCGATAATATAGCAGAAGAAATCGAGATTCTAAAACTGAAATTACTCAATAATTCTATCAATGTGTCAAATTAAAGGAGGACGTAATAAACCCACTAAAAAGAGGAATCTATCATGTTTCTTTGTATTGAATCAAAAGTAATCGAGTGTGGCCATGGAAAATAACAAGCACAAGTTGTTGGGCTGTTAGACATCGATTGGTGGATGGTGCCTAATCCTTTCATTTTTTACTTCTTCTTCTTTGTTATGGCAAATTCTTGGTTTGCCCTAAACTGTTGAAACATAGTTGCTGTAAGAGGGCTTCTCTCTCTAGATTATGCTAGCCAAAAAGCTCTCGGCTTTTTCTTGTCGTGGTTATTGCCTCTAGAAAAATCCCAATGCATAAGGGTACTAAATATGTTAATGGGGTCTTGTCGTTGAGGCCTTATTGGACTTATTGCATATTTGCATGTATTCTCTCTTTTGATCATCAAAGCTCTAGTCTTGTCATCCATCTCGAGACTCCACATTTAGGAGAATAGCACTCCCACAGTCCCACGGGAATATAAGAGATGTGCTCTAGCAAAGAGTTAGTGTCAATCGGTTTGGAAATTTCAATGGCACACGGGAAGCGATGAACGATGGATCGTGGCACTTGGCATTACGTGAGTAGGTTGACTTAGAAGAATTGATGAGAATTATGGGAGTGAGAAAAGAGGAATATATGAGATGATTGAGACGAGATAACTAGAGAAAATATTCTTGGTCTTACTTTATGATCATCCGATTTAATATTCGAGCAACATATCTTTCCCTAACTCACTAATTTCTATGAATTGTAGGATTTTTAGGGTAATTTTAAGGTTATTTTTTCAGATTTAAGATATTATTTTCTAAATTTATTCCATTAATTCCTTGAAAAGTTATTCAAGAATCCATATATTTCTTATACTAATCGGATGGAAGGAAACAAAGTTACGACTCGCCAAAATTTGACAAAATCACAACATACTCCAGTCGAGCCACTAAAGAAACTCATTTTCGTGGGGAGGGGGGGGGGATCGAGATGCGAGGTCTGCGAATGCCTATATCTCTAATATTTAAGCAACTTTTTTTGTATCGGTCCAAAAACAAAGTGCAAAGTTATGATCATCTAAGATTTCAATGTATATTAGATGAAAACAGTTATCCTATGCGACGATTTTGGTGCAAAATCGCAGGACATGACAACCAATTTTTCCCAAACATATATTTAAGATAATTTAGTAAAATCTCGGTATTTCGAGGCTTTTTTTTTAAGTTATGTACTTTGGAAAAAAAATATTCTCTTTCGCCCCGTCCCCATTTTTTCACTGGTGTCCTGACAAATGGAGAGACTATATGAGGAGGAAATTTTGCACAACAGGGATTGTAAACCATGATCTATGCATCAAAATTGTGATGTTACTATTGCTCGAGGAGACATGTGTCGGTAATATGAGAATTGTCGATTTGAACCGCTAACTTGTTAGGAGACTGATAATTACCATTCACTATACAAACTTGTCTATGTTTGACCTCTACCTCCTCATCTTCAATGGAGGAGTGGTGTGAGTGCTATCTTGATGTAAAAGAACAACAAGAGAATAATTGATGCCAAGATTCAATTAACTTGTGTCAAGCAAAGCTTAATTATATACAAGAAACCATGCACCCAAAGGTGAAGTCATGTCCTAACACCCTCTTTTAGCGACACTAATGGGCCACGTTATATATTCTATGGTCCCGGTTAGTTGGCTAGTGTCAATCTCAAATCTCACAAGAGAATATTTGCAAAATCTTTAGTGCAAACCCATCTAAAACAGACAACTAAAACCAATAGTTTCGTTTTCTTAATTATTTAGGCTCCATGTCTGCCCCTAAATGGACAAAACTCTGTTTCCTTTTGGGTAATCATGTTCCATAAAATCCTCTCTTCCATCCATTGCATGAGTGAACTTCATTTTTGTTTGCCTCTAAAAGAAGAGAAAATTTTTACTCAAAATATTTCGAGGATGTTTATTATTTTTCTTGTATCCTAAGGTGTCACAAATAATTGTTGTTTATTATTTCTTGTATCCTAATGTGTCGCAAATATTTGTTGTTTATTATTTTTTTATTAAGAAAGGAGACCCATCAAATTTTGAGTTGGAAAGACAGAGAGAGTTTTTATATTTTAATAATATATAGAGAGTTTTTTATTAATGCCTATAGCGGAGATACCAAATAACGGAATGCGTTAGGATCATTACTTAAAATTGAGTAATCACCGTGGCTACTAAAATCTACACCCTTTATTATCTCTATTGCATCTTAATTTTAATTTGACGGTGAAGATTAGATTAAGGGTAATTTTGAGAATAAAAAAATATCACACCTGATTTTTATCCTTTAAAAAATTAATTTCTATATATTATATATCTAAACCCTACTCCAACCCCATTCTCTATCGCTGTCAACGTCTCTCCTATTGGTGATTCCTTTCCTCCGCTGGCGGTGGCCGTCCTCCCAAAGCCGACAACCCTCGACCAACCTCCCACTGTCGGCGGCCACCCCTCCACTCCGGCTACCCTCACCCACCGCTGCCCTCTCTCTCTCTCTCTCTCTCTCTCTCTCTCTGGGAGACGGCTGTGGCTGGAAAGGTAGGATGAATAAAAATCCTAGATCTGATTTTTTCGCATTGGTAGTGATTTTTCCGCAGTGGTAGTGTTTTTTTCACATTGGTAGTGATTTTTTCGTAGTGGTAGTGTTTTTTTCGCATTGGTAGTGTTTTTTTGCATTGGTATTGTTTTTCCGCATTGGTAGTAATTTTTTTCGTAATGGTAGTGTTGTTTCGCATTGGTATTCTTTTTTCCGTATTGGTATTGATTATCATGTAAGTGTATTGCTTTTTAGTGAAATGGTAGTTTTATTTTTCTGTGGTGGTACTGTTTTTCACATTGTTTTTTTTTTTTGCATTGGTATTGATTATCATGTAATGGTATTGATTTGCATGTATTGATATTGAAAAATCTGCAATGGTATTTTATTATTGCAGTGGTATTGTTTTGGCTCAACAAAAACAAGGAAAATATTGAGAAAAAAAAGAAGAAGAGAAATCTGGCAGGAGATTGTGGAAGTGAGAGAAAGAGAAAGAAAATTGTAATTAATATATTTTTGTAATTTCTTAAAATGTAATTTGTTAAAAAAGGTAATTAATCAATTTTTTTGTCATACCCAGTTTACCCTTAGTAACTACGGTGATTACTATAAAATAGTAATCACCGTAACCTGTCCCACCAAATAACACTTGTTTATTGGCTGCACAAAACATTATTTTTCTGCTTGGCCCAATTTTTAGAAGTACTTTTTCCTATTATAATTTTAAATCAAGTTAAACACATTTACGAGTATTTCTCTTGAAAATTTTGAAAAGTAACTTTTAAAACATAAATGTAGAAGTTTTGATTTGGATATAATACGAAAATATATTTTAGAAATAAAAATTATATTTGTCATTTGATTTTTTTCCATAAAATATGCTTTTCCTTCATTTATATTTTTAAAATATAAATTGAATTAAAAATAATATTATTAAATATGAACAAAATCTAACACGATTCATTTTGACTAATTTTTTAGTAATTTTATATTATCTCTAACATTAAAAAGTACTTTCAATAAATTATTATTTAAACCGTCAATTGTTATTTTTGAAAAACAAATTCTAAAAATTTCAATGAAAAACTTGTAAGAAAATTACAAATAGGTCCAAAGTAGCCTGTAACTTGCAATTCACAAGTTTGCCCTTTATAACTTACAATCATAACCAAGTTTGGTTTACACATAACATGAACCTAATGTGAATGCTCTACGTACGGTAATTACACAATGGTGGAACTAAAAACTTGATCCAAGGATGTTACAGGATAAGATAAAATGTAAAATATGACCATTTTCTTACAGTGAAACTATTTGTATTTCATATTCTAAGTTTGAGAACGAAAATAATTAATGAATTAAGAAAGAAAGAATATATTGACTCGTTTCTCAACACACATTGAAACCCCGTCGACCTGCCCTTCCAAGAATATATGAACAAATGGAGTACAAGTAACTCCATGAGAGTTGACTTAGAAAGTAGTGTGAAAATGCTAACGTTATGCATACACCACCGTGGACTTGACTTCCATAATTCCTAGCTAGAGCCAGCTGCAGCAAGCACTAATTCTCCTGTTAACGTCTTCATATAGGTTGGATTTGGACAAAGAGGTTGACGATAACACACACACACTAGATGTACATATATTCCTCTTTACAAAAGCTTGGTGAGTATATTGCCACGAAAAGATTAAACCACGAAAGGAAACTCTCATGTGTTGCTTTCAGTGCGTACAGAAAACTTTGTGCACATATTATAAAGTGGAAAGAAAAGAGATGGAAAGAAAAAGAGCATATTTTTGCTAGGTAGATAGATCGAAAGATAGGCTTCTCTTGCCTTGGTAGACATGTTTATTTATGCTTGAGCCTAGGTCACTTCAGGGTGAAACTTTCTCTGTTCCCTCGTCGACTCCTCAGCCATTACAAAAAGTTTTTTTTTAAGGGCCATTACAAAAGATAGATTTGCAATTTTGCTTTTCCCTTACATTATTGTACGATTTTTTTTTGAGTGACAATGCCAATTAAGACGCCCACACACCTACCGATTTGCTTATACATTATCGTGGGAGTAAAGGCGACCAACATACATGTTATATCAATTCAGGTGGCACGAGCATAATTTGTCATTATTTTGTTTATGGGTATTTGGGAGAAGAAGATGTTGATCTTGAAATTTGGAATTGGGATCGTCAAATTGAAAATTAATAGTAAAAAGGTTAGATGATTTCTTCTTTTACGTTAATCTCATCATTAAGAGATGACTTTTGATCAAGAACCAACCTAAAATAAGGGGAGCAGATCGGCGAGGAGCCAGCACCTTTGATAAGAGACGATGTGAGGTGAGTTTTTGAAGTGCCTAGTTGGCCCCCGACGACTACCTTGATATGGCGTCCGAATTTTAGAGTTTTCTAGGAACATAGTGGGTCGGGTCAATCCACTTGGCATAGCGAGTGGGGCGAACATTTTGAGTTTGACTGATAATTTTGGACGATCGTTTGACCAATTAAGTTTATCAAATTAGATGCAATATTTGGTGATCTCTGTATGATTCATAATGATAAGCCTCATCGCTGTACAAGTCAATTAAATACGCATATATGAACAAAAGTTGTAGGTTTGATTTTATACAACAATAAAATGGGCTTGATCACCAAAAGATCGAGATTACGATTGTGAAGGGTCAATCATATTGACCCTGTCCATATCTTATGAACGGAAATTGACCAACGATTCCCATTTATTCTAATAACTCAAAGTAGGAAGATACTCAAAGTTAACCCCGCAAAGCCTAACTTTTAGATGTGTATTAATATGATAATTTACCTATATTCTCCAGTGTCACAGAGGAAGAAAGAAATGAAATGGAACAAACATACGGTTGCTTTATGTAAAGAGGGAGGGAGGGAGGGGGATTCCAAATTAGGAGAGATCTGGGCGCAATGATTCTTCTTTGCTTTCATTTTCTTGTCCCATCTCCATCACAAAGTTTACCTTTCCGCAACTTTTTTTCGGGCCACCAAATTTTGTGCGTAGATTTACTCTTAATTGAATCCTATCGTTGAAATATGGTGTTTTGGGAATATGTAGTGCTGTAGTAGGATGATAATTACACGATATGGATGATTGTGAGTGGTGGTGTGGGGGCACGAATGTGTGTGCCTGCCCCCTTTTGGGGCCTCTGAGAGGGCACCATAATAACATGGTATTGCACTCTGAAAATGACCTTCTCTCACAAGTAGAGGTGGAGACGGTCGGTTCGGTTATAACCGAAAATCGAATGGTCGGTTATCAGTTAAACCGAACCACCTCCCACACCTACCGATCATCGAGCGAAAGAGGTATTAAGACTTTGGTTATTTCGGTTTTCGGTTAAACGAGCTTCCCCCAAGACCAAAATCATCTCGGCCGTCCCTTTTAATACCGATCGGTTTTCGGTTAGCGGATAACCGGCTGATTTCGGTTGTAACTGGTCGGTTAATCGCTAACTGGTAACCAATTGTCCAGCCCTACTCACAAGAGCTCTCTATTTTGTTTTTTGGAGCATCCATCCAATTTCTCCACTCTTCAATCTTCGCACCAATCTATCTATCGCCGTGGTTAATATTTCCCACATAAATGTTTATGACTTTATGTGGCCGTGGCCGCGGCCGCTATCAAAACTCGCAGAACTAGATTTGGGAGATGCTATGGTCTTTGATGGTGGATGCAAAAATATGAATGAGTGGGTTGATTTACATTTTGATGATATAAAAGAGATTAAAACTTTACGCACAACTTTATATTCCGAAGTTGAGAGAGTGCTATTTAGGTTTGTCACTATTCTTTACCTTTGTTTTTCAGAATGTCATGAATGTCAACTCAAAGGAAGGCATACAATTAATCTCATGTTGGACACTTAACGTGGACACTAATAACACCTATAAAAAAACTTTGATTGGATTGGAAGGAGTCAAGCTTGTAGACTATGTGGTCTTGGTTTGATAGCAAACATTTTGGGGCTCCCCCCTCGATCCAATCCGAACTGGAATTACGTGGAGAAGTGTTTGAAAATTATGTAATTTGTGATAGTTTTTTCTTGACTTGTTTAGGGGAACCCTTGATTAGATGGTAAATTCAATCTTGAAGCCTTCTTCAAGAGAGTGCAACAATATAATCACTCAATCTCGTTAAATTTTCTCTTAGTTTTAATTCATGGCGGTTAAAAAGACAAATAGGAAGAGGAAGGGGTGAATTTTAGAGAAGCAGTTGGTCAATGTAGCTTGATTTTTTTGCAAAAAAATGAGAATTCAGCTTATACCATTTACTCACAAATTCCTCAAATAAAATATAATTTATTAGTTCAAAATTTATATACACCCGCCCGCCGTATCATGTGCTTATTAAAATTTGTTCTTGATGTTGGGAGTTGTGATACAATCCAAGTAACACATGAGATATACAAATGAAAATGATCTTGTATAAAGTGTCCACCAAACTTCAAGGCATTTTGGGAAAGAGTAAAAAAAAAAGGAAAAAAAAAAATCGTGTGTGCTTGACTCAAAGCTAACAATATCATACTCATATAGCATCCGATTTGAACAACTGGTATTAGAGTCTTATTCCGCGACCTTGAGATTTGAGATCAACATCTGACAAAATTAACGAAGATATGTATAATCTGATAATTCCTTGTGTCGAAAAGTCTGGCAATATAAGGTGGTCAACGGAAGTCTCAAGTCTGTGGTCCTTACTTTGAGGGACAAGATTGTTATGATATAATCCAAGTACCATATCATTCATTTCATTTTAAAATGAATTAGCGTGTAGAATTCATTGTCAAATGAAATCTTGTGTTTGGTATGTCATATTCAAATCTTTAGAAATAAAATGAATTATCGTGTAGAATTCATTGTCAAATGAATTCCTGTGTTTGGTATGTCATACATATAAGTAATTTAGTTAATAAAGAGGATAATTATGTCATTCTATTATAACTTGTAATATAATTAGTAAATAGTTGTGGAATTCATTTGGACATTCCATCTCAATTCCTCGGAATTGCTATATCTAATACCAATTCCATAAAATTCAAAATTTAGAATTGAAAATGAATTCTTTTAAATAGCAAACACAAACATGTTTCATTTCGAAATGAATTACTCAAAACTCATGGAATTTATTTATATAAAACGAAATACAAATACAATATCTCTATAAATAACTATAATAACATGTCCACCTCCCGAATTATTGAAAAATAAATGTTATATGGTCGATTGATTTTCTTTAGCCCAATGTAAAATTTGGATTGAAGTTAACATTTGGAGGGTTGCACTCATCCAAGTGATGGATGGAGGGATAGATAAAATAGTAAAGAGAAAGAATGGGATGTTTGTGGTGGTGGGAAGGGTAAGTCCCCACTCTGTTCTTTTCATTTTCAACCCCTCCAATCTCTCACAAATTAATAATAACCCAAAACCCTCCTCCCCTTTCCCTTTCCTCTCCTTTCCATCAACACTTGCATTTCCTCTCCTGTTCTTCCTTTTGACTCATTCCTTCCAATACAGTGTTCCCCACAACACAAAAGCATCAAATTTATTAGAGCAACTTGTCCTCCGCAAAACATGTGCCAGAAAAAAAAAAACCCCATATACAATTCAGATCAGCGACGACATACATCGATGACCACGACATGCTTTCGAGACTGAGGAAGATAGTCTCGTAACATCGTTGATTTAACACTCGATCCAACATTCAGACTCACAATTTTTCCCTCGATTATTTGAACTGATAGATATATTTATTATCTTCCAAACAATACGAATTATGATGGTCCGAAATTCGTCACAACAGAAAATTAATTCATCCAAAATTGGAGAAAATAACAAAAGCTACCTACAATGGAAACCTAAAAGATGTGTTCATCAGCGGCAGGAGAACTGCACTCCCCAATCGTATTGGACTGTCGCCTTCCCGCCGGCCCCCACCCAAAAGTAAGTAAGTGGCCGCGACAGCAGCATCTACCCCTCTCTCTCTCTGTCTATCTCCTCTACAGTCATCGAAGATCTTATGATTTTATACCAAATCTACGCCACCGGCCCTCTCGGTCTCCTCCACCACCACCACCGTCGCCTGCCGCCGTCTTCTCCAATATCCCTTTTACTTTAAAAACCCCCCCCAACGCCCACCCTTCTCAATTATAATATTCCCCTTGAAGAAAGAAACTGAAAACCCTTCCCCTCCCGCCGCCGTCCACCCAACCCTCCATAGAAAAAAAATCTCAAGCTCTTTGTCTTTGTCTTTCTCCAACTCCTTCTCTTATCCCCATCTTCCCATTTCTTTATTGCTCGAAAACCCATTATCAATTATTAATTAATCCAACCGAATTTCAATTTCCCCACCTGCTCAAAATAACGAGCAGCTCGTTGGTTTTAGCTTTCCGCTCTCTTCCCCACCGGCGATGCCTACGCCGGTGAGTACAGCCAGGCAATGCTTGACTCCCGAAGCCGCCCACGCGCTCGACGAGGCGGTACGGGTAGCCAAGAAGAGGCGCCACAGCCAGACGACGTCGCTTCATGCCGTCTCCGCACTTCTGTCCCATCCTTCCTCCGTCCTCCGCGACGCCTGCTCACGCGCCAGGAACAACGCGTACTCCCCACGCCTCCAATTCAAGGCGCTCGACCTCTGCCTGGGGGTTTCCCTCGACCGTGTTCCCTCATCTGCCGCCGCCGCGGCCGGCGGCGATGATGGAGACGAGGCTTCCCCGCCGGTGTCGAATTCGCTCATGGCGGCGATCAAGCGGTCCCAGGCGAACCAGAGGCGGCAGCCGGAGAATTTCCATTTGTACCACCACCACAACCAGGTTTCCTCTCAGCAGATGAATAATCAGTCGACTTCTTCTTCTTCTTCTTCGATTTCGTGCATCAAGGTGGATCTCAGGAACTTGATTATGTCCATATTGGACGACCCGGTGGTGAGTCGGGTCTTCTCCGATGCCGGGTTCCGGAGCCCCGACATCAAGCTGGCCGTGTTCAGGCCCCTTACCGTCCTCCCTCCTTTCCACTTCAGACCGCCGCCGCCCGCCGCGGCGTATTCGGATCCGGGTCCGGGTCGGAGGGGTTTCAGTTTCCCGTTCCCTGGGTTTTCCGGGTTCTTCAGCGGCGGCGGGAGCGAGAACTTCCGGAGGATCGGGGAAGTTCTCGGGAAAAGCAAGGGGAGGAATCCTCTGCTTCTCGGCGTATGCGCTTGCGATACACTCGCCAGCTTCATCGAGTTACTGGAGAAGAAGATTAGAGATAAGAACGACAATAGCAGCGGCGGCATCTTGCCCTCTGAATTATCCGGGTTAGCCGTGATTCGGTTGGAGACCGAGATCTCCCAATTTCTCAATCGAAATTCCGATAAGGAAGCCGTCGATTCGAGGTTCGAGGAAGTGGGTCGGTCGCTGGACCGAAATTCCGGACCCGGGTTGGTTCTCAATTTTGGAGATTTGAAGCCGTTTGTGAAGGTCGACGAAGAAGAAGAAGGATCTGATGGAAGAGTGAGTTATATCGTTGAGAAATTGACGAGCAGCTTGTCGCGGGATAATAGTAAGCTGTGGTTGATTGGGGCGGCAGCGAGCTACGAGACATATTCCAAGTTCGTGGCGAGGTTCCCTTCGGTTGTAAAAGAGTGGGATTTGCAGCTTTTGCCTATAACTACATCTTCTTCCATGGCTGCTGAATCCTCCTATCCTAAGTCCAGGTAAACAAGACTGATATGATATGCTTCACTTAAACTTCATTCTTCTGTCTTTTATCAGAATTTCCATGTTTGCGTGCTTACCATCTATTATTAGGAACTATTATGAGACAACTGGGAGACAAATAGCTGTTTAGTTAATGATAGTATATAGGGTTCCTTTCCTGAACTTTGCACTGCTTAGTTAACTTCAGGTGAGTCCTACTTTTCCAGTACAGGCCAGTTTACTGAAAAGTTCAAGTTTGATGACAACCTGCAGGAACTGGGCTAACTTTTTCCACCTCATATTAGCTTTAATGCTCAAACTTATATTATATTTTTAAACTCTAGGCCACATCTTTTTTACCAGAAGTTCACTGGTTGGGGAGTTGTGAACGCAGGTGAGCTCATCTGAAGATTTCTTCCTTCTTGCAATTTGTTCCTTTATTGGTTTCTTGCGAGACTTCTGAGAAGTATAGCATCTTATGTGTAGTGGTAAAGGTGTAGGCTTTATTGATGTGCCTTCTGTTGGATACTTATCCTGCGTTTTTTTCTCGCTGGTCACACAAATCTAATAGCGTTTTGGTTATGTTGCAGTTTGATGGAGTCATTCATTCCATTTGGTGGCTTCTTTCCAACACCAGCGGATTTCAAGGTTCCCTTAGGCAGCAGTCCTTACCACTATATGGCGACGCTCTCTCATCCTTGCGATGGGCAAGAGATTGTTGCTGTTTCGAAAGAAGCATCATCAGTTCCCTCGGTGCCAGATCAGTATCAATCTGGCCAACGTTCATGGTTGCAGACTGCTGAAATTGGCACAGCAAAGGAGGGAATGTTTATGAAGGTGAATATTGGTTTCAAGGTTTTGATAATTCCTGACATTGAGATATGGGATTATGAACTTTGCCAAAATCTGTTCATACACAACCCAGAAATGCATAAAACCATGTCTGAAACTTGAGATATTATATGTTAGCAATAATTTCCCAAACTATATTAAACCCAAATCCGAGTACAATCCCTGATTGGTGGGCTCTCCTGATCAGCAATGTATTGCTACATTTTAGATTGCATGTGTAATTTCAGTCTTACTACCTACTTTAGTAGACGTATTCGTATTTTTAAGGAATCGTAAACGCTTTTGTGTATCTTCAGTGCAGACCAGAGATGATGGAGAGGTATTGAGATGCAGAGCAGTCAGTCTGCAGGAAAAACATGATAGTATGTGCCACAGCCTTCATCAGCATCAGTCACCACCGGGTTCTGATATTCATCCAACTCGGTTTTCCACTGTTCTGGGTTTTCCAATTGGCTGAAGACACACAAAGGGAAGTTTCTGAAAATGATTACAGCTGCTGTACAACGGCATATTCACGGCCAATGGCAGATACATACTCGAAACCTTACTCATCATCTGCTGCTATTGATTCACATCAGATAGTGAGAAGTGAATCCGCTAGTTGCCGTCTCCCTCTCAGTCCTGCTGATGCTAGCAATAACTGGAGGATCACACCGAAACAATGTGAAAAGCCTTTGAATGAAGATTCAGGCGGCGCTCTCAGATCTCCTCATAGTTTATTGTCTAATTCAAGCATGTGTTATGGAAGTCAGGCATCTCCTGCTTCTTTGACTACAGATCTTGGACTTCGTTTGAGCTCCCCTCCTGCTGCCACTGGTGAGCCCATTAATCTCAAGGATCTTTGTCGGGATCTCTCAGAAAGAGTCGGCTGGCAAAATGATGATGCAATATTCACCATCTGCCAAACCATATCCGAGTTCAGGGCTAGAGATGGGAAACCAGAGGGAGGTAGACTGAGGGGCAAGAACATATGGTTCAGTTTTCTTGGACCTGACTGGCATCGTAAGAGGAAAGTTGCAACTGCAGTTGCCGAGATGATTTATGGGAGCAAAGAAAACTTAGTGTATGCAAACTTGAACCCTCAAGATGGTAACAATGGTTCGATGCTGAGGGGGAAAACCGTGGTGGATTATGTTGCTGGGGAGCTCTGTAAGAGGCCCGTATCCGTTGTGTTACTTGAGAACGTCGACAAAGCTGATGTTCAGGTTCAGAGCAGCTTGTCTCGTGCCATTCAAAGAGGGAGGTTCTCCGATTCACATGGGAGAGAAGTTCCCATCAATAATGCAATCATCATTACAACTTCAAACGTCAAGGATGACAGCACTAGGAGAGATTTGAGTACATATCGCGAGGACAGGGTTCTGAAAGCTAAGGGCTGGCCGCTGCTGATATCGATTGAGAAGAAACAACTTGGGCGGGAGCTGAGTCTGTCAGTGACTAGCGATGGCAGTTCTTCAAGCTCATCGGCATTCTTGAATAAAAGGAAACGTGCAGATGACAATGCATCAGCCAGGAAAGGCCTGGACTTGAACCTTCTTCCAGACCAAGAAAACGATGACCTGTTAGACAACGAAGGCGAGCACTTGGACAGTGATGATTTTGCATGTGATGATCATTCTTCCAGGGCTTGGTTACAGGGATTCTTCGGTCAGGTCGATAGAGTAGTGATGTTCAAGTCTTTCGACTTCAATGCACTCGCCACCCGAATCTCAAATGAAATGAACAAGTGCTTCCACAAATTTGTGACGCCTGAATGTGATCTGGAAATTGATCAAAGGGTCATGGAGCAGCTGCTAGCTGCGGAGTACTTATCAGATAAGAAGAGGACGGTGGAGGATTGGATAGCGCAGGTTCTGGGACGGAAATTTGAGGAAGTCAGGAGGAAGCATGGTGAACTGGGTTGTGATTACATTGTGAAACTTGCTGCCCTTGAAGAAAGATCGGATGTGGAAGAGCTCAATCCAAGAGGTTGCCTTCCTCCACAAGTTATTATCAACTGATGCCCCCAGGTCTGTGTAAGAGGCTGTATTTTTGTTTGTAGCTATAATAGATGTACGTATAAATCGTAGGGCTTGTATAATCTTGTAATCTTAAGATCTAATATAGCTGTTTGTCTAATAGTTTTTGAGTCTTAGCCAGGTATGTAACGCCCAATCAGGCAGGTGCTCTTGGAAAAAGGGGGTCTGTTCATATTTTCCTTTCCAGGAAACCTAGTATTTGGTATATTTTTCTGGGTTTCTGAACCAGTTCCTTGGAGCTAGCAGAGTACCTGTATTCTGCGTATTGCTTCTTGTACTATGTGTCAATTCTTGCTCTTCCTTGTAGTTAGTTGTTAGCTCTAGCAAAAGTAAGACTCAACTATGGTTGCTTAATGTGGTTACAGATGCTGTAAATGCGAGGAATATAACTAAAATCTAGTAACATTCAGCCTCATTCCAAGGATACATCACATAGGCTACTATGTGGTCTTGGAGCTACATTCCCCAAAATCGACACATTACCATCTCCTTTATTTCCTCCCTTAGTTCTTCATTTATACAAATCTCAGAATTTCCGGTATCGACATCTTTTCTATCTTCAATCTCTCCACTAAAATCTAGCAATTAGTTTCAATTATTGTTGGACGAAAGTTGTGTTCTTCTGCCAGACCAAATCCAAAAGAAAATACTTTCGTTTCTGCCATTTTCACTAGTCATGAGATCGTTTCTTTTCGAACCATCACCATCTAGAATTTGCCAACACTATCTCTAATAACAACACGCAGATCGGTTCCTCCTCCCTTCTCGATGATTTCCCATTATGTTAGTTTAGGGTTATTGAACACATGATTGTTTCGTCGTCGCCAGAATGACCATTGTACGATTAAGAGTCTACTTAGTCCATCATTTATTGCCTTAATAAGAACTTCACATAACCACTCTTTGCAATTCGTCTCCTCCTCAATCTCAAATCATTCTTTTATGTGGCTTTGTCTCTCTACCCAAGTTACATATTCACTTATTAAGAGTTCTTGGTTATTTGTTCATGACTCTCACGAAGCCCACAAAATTGGCATTCTTCCTGAACTTCTTTTAGCTGCTTGGATAGGTTGGCTACAGTCATCAAAATATTATTACCTCATCGCTATCCAAACATCTTCGTCTTTGATGAAATGGTAGTTTCTGTATTCGCATTCAGTCAATGAGAAGCCATGTACCTACTTGACTTGGGCTCTATGGTTAAGGATTGTTGTGCTTGCACCTTACACTTGGCACACAAGTTAATTCCTTATTGCCCCCAATGATGCTATGCTAATTAACATTGAGAAATATTTATGTAACCATGTGTGATGAAACATGCTTCAAGGTCGAGCTAGTTTATAGGTTGATGAGTCCCGGATCCCGTCATCATTTCCAAAAGCCCAAACACGAGCAGGAGAGGAAGTCGAGGAACAGCCCATATAATAGACGCCAAACAATCGAGATCCCAGAAGCCCAACAAGGAAAATACACAAGCCCAATACGACGCTCCCAGCTGTACTTAGAAAAACGCCAAGCCAAGGTTCCAACATCCAACCTCTCACACGCACAAAATCTGGCCGTCCCACTAACCAACCCATCTCTCTCTGATGCTTCTTCAGCTTCTCCTTCTCTTTTAGGCTCTGTTTCTTTCTCTCTCTTTTCCCGTCTACAGACAGCAGACCCCCTCTGTGTCTGTATTTTGTCTCTTCTCTCTCTGTGTGTGCTCTCAGTTTTCTCGTATTCATCGATTTACCCACTGTAACTTCTCCTCCCCCAGTTCTAGACCCACTACTCTTCCCCTTGGATCCGATTCTCACCACTTTTCTGCTTTCCTTTTGCTTCCCTGGTGTTTCATTTGAAACAAATTGCTTTCCTTTTCTTTATATGCGTGTTAATGGCTTCCATTTCCTCTAGCCCACGCACAGTTGAAGAGATCTTCAAGGACTACACCGCCCGCCGCGCCGGCCTCGTGCGGGCTCTGACTTTCGGTAACCCCACACCTAAACCCTAATTTTCTTTTCTCCCCTTCCTCCTACCCTTCATGTTCTTCTTCAATGCATGTGCTGACAATCTTCCCTCCTATGTTTCTGGTTTTCCTTTCCTTTCTTCTTCTGCTGTTTCTGTTTGCAGATGTGGATAATTTCTACTCGCAATGCGATCCAGGTTCGTGAAACTTCTCTCTCTCGCCGTGCTTTCAGGTTTCCTTTTAGTGTGGAGTGAATTGGGTTGGGGGAACTGGAGGGGAAAGTTGGTTGCTGTTTGTTTCCCTAGAGATGGGTTTTCGATTTTTGTGTGGATTTGGGACGGTGAGCCGCTGACCAAAACTGAAGAGTTGGAATGAAGAAAAGTTGACTTCTTTTCCTCTGTTTTTCATTTCCCCCTTTTGTTCCCCTTGTCTGTTTGTGCTTGTATTTGGCTAACTATGCTTGTGATTAGATGTAGTTGGTAGTGTGGAAGCCGCAATGTGGCCATGTGCGGATGTGGATCTCTAGTTATGGCTACCTGATGACTTGGCAATTAGTGTAAATTCTTGTTCTTTGCCTTTTTGGGGGTCCTGTTGCTTTGTGCAGTGTGGTCGCTCAGTTACTCTGGTCAGCATGCTTAGTGAAATTGTGAAGCTTTGGTTCTTTTATGTTGCAGTACATTTCACATTGTGTTGCAGTTAGCCAGTGAACAATGTTGCTCTATCCCTGAACTGGGTGGTTTCATAGGGTTGGGCTTGCTGGCGAAACCAAGATACATTTAGTTGGGTTGGTTGATTGCTTGGGCTATTGTTTGACTTGGTGCTTGTGATGTTGAATGTTTTTGTTTAGCGTTGAAGTTGTGATGGTGTTTCTTTCCCTCTGTGGGTTCTCCTTGTTTGTAATGGGTGGATTCTAAATGTGGCTGCATTTGATAATGTCAGAAAAGGAGAACTTGTGTTTGTATGGACACCCAAATGAGTTATGGGAAGTGACTCTTCCAGCAGAGGAGGTTCCGCCGGAGCTACCCGAGCCAGCTCTGGGCATCAATTTTGCAAGAGATGGGATGCAGCGCAAAGATTGGCTCTCTCTTGTTGCAGTTCACAGTGACTGTTGGCTGCTCTCAGTGTCATTCTACTTTGGTGCCCGGCTTAATCGTAACGAGAGGTAAAAATCCCTTTCGTGTTTTCTTCTGAACTCGTACAGATTAGTCTTCTATTTATAGATACACAAGTAAGGGTCTTGGCTAGTTGAACCCAGATTTTTTTTCTTTGTTGTTGAACATTGTCTTGCTTTTGGTTGAGCAGGAAGCGGCTATTCAGCATGATAAATGACCTGCCAAGCCTATTTGAAGTTGTAACCGGGAGGAAGCCAGTGAAAGACAAACCAAGTGTAGACAGTGGGAGTAAAGCTAGGAACAATGCGAAGGTAAAAAAAGCTTCTTCTTCTCATCTCAAGTTAGTCAAAAACACTCTCGGTTCCTCCTGTTTTGCATTTTGCATCCAAATCTGACCATCTTAGCTTGTCTTTGCATCGCAGAGATCACTGGATGGACAGGCGAAAAACAACTCAAAGTTAATGGATGAGAACTATGGAGATGAAGAAGATGAGCACGGGGAGACAATCTGTGGGACTTGTGGCGGAACATACAACTCAGACGAGTTCTGGATTGGGTGCGATATCTGTGAAAGATGGTACCACGGGAAATGCGTCAAGATCACACCAGCAAAGGCCGAGAGCATCAAGCATTACAAGTGCCCTTCCTGCTGCACAAAGAAGGGAAGACAGCAGTAGCAGTAGCAAATTCCAAGTAATAACTATGTTCAGTAGGGAAAACACCAACAACACTCTTTTTTGAGCCAAGTGAAGGAAGGAACAAAACCGAACTGAGGCGTCGTGATGACCTAATTGGCTAGCTTTTTCCAGGTGTTGTGGCACAACTCTTAGGGTACTAAAAAAAAACTTATTTTCCTCCATCTCTTCTCTGTTTCTCCTCTGGGACTAAGGTATCTTTTATCTTAGCTCCTCTCTGTGGCATAGCAGGTGTATTAGTTTAGTTGTTTTGTTTCAAATCTGGTTTTGAAGTCGCCTCCAGATTGTGATTGAAACCTCGTTTATATCTCATTCACAAAGGGATTTTTGGATTCTTCTTCATAACTGACAAAACTGAAAGACAAGATACATAGTTATAACTGAACCTGAAAAATCAAAATCCTAAACAGTCACCAAAACACGTAGCTAATTAAATGGGAAGTCCCAACGACAAATTAAAATAAGAATGATAGTGAAATTTGCAACAAAAGCATTGTAGACGGGATCGCAGGCTCCATCAAATACGCCAAGTATCCGTCGTCCTTGTCCTTCAACTCGAGCACTCTGTCTCTGATAACTGGATCATCGAGAAGACGGTTAACTTGGTCCCGCTTCTTCTCGACGAGCTGGAATGTCTTTCTACACAGAGAAATCAAGAACGTGGGAAGGCATGCTTTCGCGCATCGAAGGGTGCGGTCTCTCAGCGTCCCCTCCGTCAAATTGTCAAAATGGTCGAACAGGTTTTTCCAGAACTTGAGGACGATGTAACAGAGCAAAAACAGCATAATGGGTGGTGCCCACATCCTCTTCACCGTGCGAACTAGCCCAGCAGGACCGATCAAACCCGCGTAGAAGGAGTCCTCCTCCTTCAGCTCGAGGATTCTGTTCTTGATTGCTGAATCATCAAGCAGGCGGATGACTTCGTTCTGCTTCTTCTTGAGGAGCAGGAACGTCATTATAGACAGACAGAAAAAGGAGAGCAGCACGAGTTGCATTGAACATACTAAGAAGAGTAGTCTTGTGAAGAACCCCAACTTGTTAATGTAGCACTCATCCAGGATTCTCAACAGGACGTGGAGGCCGATGATGAGCAACGCCCCCGCTTTCTTCATCGTTTATTCTATGTAGGAGGGAGATTCAGGTCAGGCAGGAGAGATCGATCTTCTTCCTACTCTATATGGTTGTTTATGGACTATGGTTTCGGAAAACAGAGTTAGTTCTCCTCTCAAAATAAGTTCCCTTTCTTTCTCGGAATGGTATCTCTCAATAACTGGAGGCCCGGCCTGGAGGGGTTGGGTTGGGCTCATGGGTCAGTGGGCTGTTAGTTCTCCTCTCAAAAATAAGATTCCCTCGCCTCGGCAGATGCCTCGATGCTTTTGTCTGCAACTTGGGGAACTCTACGATTACCATGGCTGAACTTAAAGGCGCTGAAGTTGGCCTTCAAAGGACTTGGGAGCAAGGATTCCACAAGGTTGAGCTCAAACTTGATTTATCTACTGGATTTAGTATCATGAAGAACCATCAGGACAAAGACCATCGATATGATGTCATTGTGGCACGCATTGGAAAGTTTTTATTTTTATTTTGATTGGGAGGTTAAAGTCTCCCATTTGTATAGGGGTTAATTGTATGGTTGGTCACTGAGATTACAAAAAAGGTTTATGTTTGGTCATTCGAAATATTTAAATCCATTCATGGTCACTACAATTAATAAAATAATCCAAATTTAGTCACTCTCCGTTAGTCTCCGTTAGCTTCCGTTAACGGTGTCAGTTTTTTGCTGACGTGGCTAACAGAATCGTCCAATCAGCCTATTTTAATAAATAAAAAATTATACCCAACCCGCCACGTCATCAAATCCGCCACGTCAACAAAATCTCAATTCAACCCATTACCCAACCCAATTTAAACCTATACACAATTAAATCGACACTTGTGTCATTAAACCCACCACTAGGTAGAAAGAAAAAATAAAAAATCCTCAATCCAAACAAAGAAACGCTAACAATTGAGAATTTCAAGTGGGGGGCTATGAATTATATGGCTATTAACCAGAAAGCATATGGCTTTATCTCTATCTTTCTTCACTACAAATTCAATGGCGGCTAGGCAAAATTACCGATTCCTCCCCGTGGATCATCTGAACCACCACCGCCTCCTCAACTACCACGACTGCTACGGTGGCTTCGAAATCGACGAGTGCAACATCCACGATCCCACTACTACCACCACCACCACCAGGTTGCGAAGTTGCCGTCCGGAAGGCCGGATCCAGGAATAGGTCAACAACGGCGGTGACGCCCTTTCACCTTCCGATCACGCCTCCTCCCTAAGCTCTTGAGCTTCGTCTCACCCCCGACGCTGGGTTCTTCAGCAAATCCACCGTGAGAAATATCCCTCCCTTTCAGATCTGGGTTTTAGTTGGTGCGGTCAAGGAGGGGAAGGAAGTGTGGGCTGCCGCCACCGCTGCCGCTACTTGGTCATTGAGGAACAAAATCGTATTACAGCTAGCTCGCCGGGGTTGGTGTAGTTCACTTATTCGACGACTGCGCTTTCAATTTCAGATTTCGTTTTCTTGGTGTTCAGAAAGGTGGGGGTTTTAAGAGTTCGATTTGACTGGTAGGGGTTGTTATTGAAGTTCTTGGGGAGGATATCACTGACAAAGACAGTGGGGTTCCAGAAAATGAAGTTGTATCCATTTCCAATTCTAGTGTTTGGTATAATTCCTACAACTATGAAAATGAATTGCACTTTTAACCATAATGAATAATGTAATATGTTTGTTTTATTTTGGGAAATGAAATATGAATGAGAGAGAAAGAGAGTAAAATGATAGTGGGTCAACAAAATAATAAAAAGTATTGATGGGTCCCACTAATTCCATCTTCATTCTCTCAATTCCTATCACTTTTGATAGGAATTGTAATTCCCATATTTTAGACCCATTGGAATTCAATTCTCAACCTTTTTATTATTCCAAACATAATATATGGAAATGGAATTGGAAATGGAATTCCAATTCCTTACTTTTTTGTCAATCCAAACAGGCTGTTAGAGTGGAGTTTCACAAGGAGGAAGACGAAACGCAGATAGATAGGGAGAGAGAGTAGGGCTGGGAAAATAGACCAGACCATTAGAAAAACCGTGGTCCAAACCGTACCGCACAGTTTGGTCCGGACCGTAGACCGTGAAGTATGGTCTGGTCTGGTCCATGGTCTGTATTATTTTATGATTTGATCTCTTGGTCTGGTTTGGTCTAGACCGCGGTTTACCGGACCAAACCGTAGACCCAACTGACTTGTTAATACGTGTTAACAGCCCACTCGACCACTCTCCAAACTCCCACAACGACACCCAAGTCTCAACCTTAATTTTGTGAATCTCTTCCCTACTTCATTCACAGCCACATTTAACCACAGAGTAGAGATAATCGTGTCTCCATATGACATTATGTTAATGTTTATGACATTATGGTGCAAGCTGGGATGCTTTTACTTTGTATCTTTGTTATGTACTAAGATTTAGAGTATCAAAATTATTCATGCATGTTAGGATTAATGTTTTAAGGCAAATAACGATTATTTTTCTAGGTTATTAGTTCAATTTTGTGTGTGGTTGACTAAACAAATTATTCATTTTTCGTTGAGTGTGGTCTATCTGGACCAGACCAGACCAAACCAGACCGCACAGGCGTGGTCTGGACCAGACCGTATAGTCTGTGGTCTGGTCTGTGGTCTATACTTTAGCCTCTCGGTCTGGACCGTAGACCGTATATATGGTCTGGTCTGGACCAGACCGCACCGTTTCCCAGCCCTAAGAGAGAGAGAGTAGATGGGAAGAGAGAGGGGGTTGAGCCAGAGGTTGGTTAGTGGGTTAGGTTGTGGTTATATGATGTGGCATTTTTTAATGACGTGGCGGGTTGAATTTTAAATTTTTTTGGATTAAAATTGGGTGACTAGGCATTTCTGTTAGACACGTCAGCAAAAAACTAACGCCGTTAACGGAGGCTAACGGAAGGTAACGGAGAGTGACCAAACATGACATGTTTTACTTAATTTAGTGACCACGGATGGATTTAAATATTTCAAGTGATCAAACATAAACTTTTTTTGTAATCTCAGTGACCAACCATGCAATTAACCCATTTGTATAGAGAAGACAATTACGCTGCCGATTACTTAGCAAGCAAGGATCATCTGACTCCTTTTGGTTAGCGTTGGCTATTTGGTCAGGGTTTTCCAGTTTAACCCGATACCGGACCGTATAAACCCGAACCGTTTGAGATTGGGACCGTATGTAAAACAATCCAACGTCTGAGCTTTGGTGAGTTTGGGAGGATTGAGCTTTCTTGAATCGCTCTAGACCAGCTCTAGCATACATTTTCCGTTCTAACCAGAACCACAAAAAGAGAAACTAGCAGCAAATCCAAGTAGCGAATGTAACTTCACATCCGATCCAGCAAACCCTAAATCCAACTAACCAAAGGAAAGCTTTGCACTTTATGAAGAGCGAGCGGGAGAAGATGAAACAGAAACCATCCCTCTCGCAAAGCATGGCAAAGGCAAAGAGGAATAACAGAACAAGCAGCCCGCCGTGCCAACAAGCCCAACAGCCTAAATTTGGATTATTGACCAAGTAGTTCAACTTTTCATGGAATTTCCTCTGTTCCACCATCTATGCAAACCAACCATCTTGGTAAACGAATTAAGTTTGCAATTAGGGCATTACTTAGAAGAAACAATCAAATTCAGGGAAGCGAAATCCAGTGATGATTATTATTCATCATTACAAAACTGTAGTTTACCTGAGGGATTTCCATCTAGAACCCTATGAACCGTTGAATAAAAAATTGGAATCAAGCTAAGCTATCAAACCACTATTCTATTCCCACGGATAAGGTGTATAACTTTGTGGTCAATAACTATACATAATCCAATTAGAATCCATCACAACGCCCCCTTTATTTTTTCCTCCCTAATCTTTAACGGATGATTTCTCACTCGTTTTAAGTCAGATTTTTTTTTCCACAGTTAGATCAAATTAATTGTGTTCTTCAAAATGATATTCACTTTGATATATTTTTGGAACAAAAAACATTGAGTCATTTTTTACCAGTCTATACCATATGGTATTGACTAGTATTGAAATAAGAGCATATCATATGGTATGAAAAGCGTACCATGATGGTATTAACATACCAAGATTGTAGGATGGTTGAATACATCATAGTAGGAGTATAATAACTGTCATTTACGACTTTCAACATTGTGTACCACAAGATATAATACCACCACGTACCAGGATAGAACTCTGACTTTTCTTCTGTGCATCGCTCGCTAAGCAAGGCAAATCACAAGCGCTGAAATTGACCCTGGACCCTGGGGGTCGGTTGGGAACTGGGAAGAAGAACGTCTATGGAAGATCGTCCCTTTTCTCACACTGGCAGGTAGAAAGACTATTTTCTAGGCCCAAAACAAGCAGCCAACGTGCCCAGAAGCCCAAACCCCCCAAAAGCTTATCAATCCAGTGATCCAAATAGTTTTGATTATTAATTAATTCAACCATCTATGTACCGTAAAACAACCATCTTCCTTTCCTTGAACTAATTATCTGCAAATGAGAATTCGGAATTCAGAAGAAAGAAACCAATTCAGGTGAGCGAATCGTCATTATTATTCATCATTACAAAACTGTAGTTACAGGAGGGAATTCCTCAATCTGATTCCATCTACAACCCTGAACAGTTCGATCAAAATTGGAATCAAGCTATTAAACCACTATTATTCCCAGATCTATTCACAAAAATTGCTCCAAAGAACCACAATTCAATCCCCAATTATCTAGACGAAAGCAGAACAGATGAACGGGAAAAAAGAAACAATCTCTCCAGCTCGATCAATATCGCCAGTAACCTACCAACAAACAGCGCAATGACTATGAGGGCGACAAAGATCCAAAATGGCTTAGCTCCTCTGCGTCTGCGGTGTACCTGACGGCCCCTGTTTCGTCGAGGTCCTCTGCGGCGTATCTCACGGCCCAAGTTTCGTCGACCTTCCTGTTCCTGCTCCGGCGTGTATAGAAAACCAAGAACCGAAAGGACCACAGCAAGTATGGCTTCCGCCAGTGCTCGGGCCGAAAGAATTGTGCGAGGCGGATGAAGGAGTAGTAAAGAGAAGAAGAAAACGCAAACCAGAACTCCGAAAGAAATCACAGTGTTCTTACTGGCGATCGAAGAGTCCGGCTCATGCTTCTTGCTCATGCTTGGGTACAGAATGCCCCAATTGTGCTCCCCCTGCTGCAGCTGCAGCTGCTGCTTAGAAACGGCTTCAACCAGCTCGTAGATGTAGGCCGGCGCTACCCCTTCTTTCCTCAGCGGCGTTCCCTCGCCGGTCTCGGCGACGAAGACGATCAAGGGGATGTTCCCGTGGCCGGCGACCTCCAAGGAAGTGACGACAGCATCCACCATCATCTCGAACGGATTGCCGTTCCGGACTCCAGTGCCGAAATTGGAAGCGCCTTCACGAAACAGAGCAAATCCGGGAGAGATCTGAGAGCGCAATCCGTACATGTTGTGCGGGTAAAGATTCACCAAGAAGGAAGAATTTGTGTCTTCCAAGAACTTCAGCAGTGGCCGGATCACCGCCCCGCCGATCTGCTCCTGGAAAGTGGCCGCCGAAGGAGGACGCACCGCCGTCACGATGTTGATGAAGGAAAAGGTCGTGGAGACGGAGATCGACCTGATTCCGATGTCGTCTCTGAGCGCGACGTGGACGTTGCGTATGGCAGGCAGCAGGAACGAGATCTGAGAGTCGGCGACCGCGTCTTCGCCGACGGAGATCACTGCGATCTTGGAGCGCGGATAGAAAGGGAGGACGTGGACGCGGAGCCACTCGACGGCCAGAGTGCGACTGGAAGCCATCGGAGCGATAAGGCCGTTTGGAATTGCAAGAATCACGGAGGTGTTGGTGAAGTCGAAGGCTCCGATGAGGTTGGGGTCGGGATGCTGGAGACGGACGACGTCGAATCGAAGATCGGGGAAAGCGGAGGCGATGGCCTCTGGCGACGGCGGAGGAGTCGGCAGCGACGAATGGCCGCCGGTTGAGGAGGATGGAGACGAGGCGAGGGGAGAAGTGTGTGTAACAACGACGGCGGAGGTGGAGGATGCGCTTGGAGTGGAGAGGATGGAGGAAAGAGAGAGTAGGAGGAGGAGGTGGAAAAGCTTCAGCGGAGCATCCATGGCGGTCCTTTGGTGAATGAGAGAGAGAATGTGGGAAATCGAGAGCGGGTGAGGTTGTTGTGAGCGGAGGAGATTCTGTTATGGAAGTCTCTTGAGTCGAGAGCGTGCTTTTCTGTGTGGGCTACTGTGCTTATAAGGCGGCGGTGGCGGTTGATGACGTCGGCGTCGCTGGCTGGAAATTGGGCGGGAAAGAGGAGAGAGAGTGTGAGAGGAGGAGAACGGGGTGACGGTGAGAGAGTTCACGAGGCGGGTCGGATCTGTTGTGCTGTGGGCTTGGACTGTGGGTTCACGAGGCGGGCGGGAAAACCAAATTTATTTCGCCTAGTTTTGAGCCCGCAACTCGTTTCTGGGCCTAATAAAAGCCCAGTTAAAATACTTGTGCTGGTCTGCAAAATTCTGCACAACCCGGTCGTCGTGATACGATCGAGTTTTGGATAGTTTTACAGACCGGGATATTGTAGCGAAACCCAAGCCATATTTTATTGAGTTCATAAAAAAAGAAGTTTTTTATAGTGTGAAATCGAGATACTATTTATGGTTGCTCTTCGAAACCACCAGAGAGACCACCTGAATTATGTATTGGTTGCTTCACTCTACTCCTTACTCTGTCATAATGCTCGAATGGTTGCTCATGTCGCCTCTGTCAAACTAAAATTCAGTTCTTGCACCTTCTACTATATATCTGCTTAGCTCTCAAAATCATTTTAAATCTTCTCATACAATTTATGATTATATATTTAGAATGATTCTTATATTGTATCGTTATTTAACGATACGTTGTGTGATCGTGTCGTACCTTGCCCCTTGAAGCCTTCAATCATGACAGTTAATCGACACGTACGTACGTTGTACGGGATTGAAGTTCTACTCAAACTGGATGAAGTAGCTTCCTTTCTAAGTGATACCGTGCCACCTGAACTCAAAGTTCCATTTGTGTAGATGTAAGTATTTTGTCATTTTGGATGCGTAAATTCCATTTGATCAATTTAGAAAATAGATGAGAACTAATCTGCGTCTCTTTCATTGGATGTAGCATGTCACTGACCCAACTATTTAGTTTTGCTACTGGCCAACTATATTTTCATGGGCTCTGTGATGTCTTACTTGCACTATGTAGGGTTTAAAACATTACTTCCACCACTCACCCTTGTTTCTACAACACATATGTTGAGTCTTCCTTGTTTCATTGTTCTATATCCGATTTTTTCGATCATTCAAAAACTCCGACGAGATTTTGAGGTTTCTGAATAAGGAATTGACTAGGTTTGAATCAATGACTATCAAACCATCACATAGTTTCTTATATCGGATTTCCTATACATTACATAGTTGTTTATTGATTTAGTTGACAAATCATAAAATGTTTGATTTTCTATTTTACTAAATTATAGCTGCAACACACAAAAAAAAAATCAATAATTCGGAAAGAAAATCAACAAATTAAAATCATCCATGCCGACAACTTACATAATAATCATTATACCTAGAACCGGGAAAACATATATAATCCGAGAGCTCAACAACTTACTACTGAAAGAAACTTCCTCCCTAGAACACTTTTATAATGAAGACGATTCCCTAAACAATCCCTAAAGCGGACCGAATGTCATCACCATAATAGTCACAACAAACCATAAATGATGATAATGAAACTGCGAACAAAAAGTTGGCAGCAATCTCACGGTCGAAAGAAGCGGCGAAGGAGGAGGTCTTCTTCTTCTTCTCCTCCTCCAACTCAAGGACTCTGTTTCTGACAATTGGATCAGGCAGCAGACGATTAAGTTGATCCTGCTTCTTCTCGACGAGTTGGGACTTCATTCTGTACGGACGAAC
Organism: Linum tenue; assembly: GCA_946122785.1. Classification (NCBI taxonomy): domain Eukaryota; kingdom Viridiplantae; phylum Streptophyta; class Magnoliopsida; order Malpighiales; family Linaceae; genus Linum; species Linum tenue. Next base: position 19,848,480 of record CAMGYJ010000005.1, read on the forward strand.
TGCGTAGAACAGAGTCAATGCCGTCGTGCATCGGTAGATGAGGTATGCCGGAAAATCCTCTGCCAACCCGAACGAGATGTTCAACCACACACTCAAGCCCTTGTCGACGACATAACAGAACATCACAAATAGTTGAATGGCGATCCAAATCTTCTCCGATGTCTCGATTCGATCGACGGAAGCCGCCGCCGCCGCAGGGAAGGAGGGGCCTCGTCCTTTGTGCTTCTTCAGCTCAAGGACTCTGTTTTTGAGAACCGAATCAACTTTGAGTAGGCGGATGAGTTCCTTCTGCTTCTTCTCCTCAATCACGAGGCGTGCGGCTGTCATAAAGTAGAGGCAAGTTAGGGAGACCAGAAAGGCTGCGATTATAGTTCCGGAGATGAGGTTTCTTGGGAAACCATCCAATTTGTGAACGTGTTCGAACAGGATGTTCATCAAGAAGACGAAGCCGTCGAGGCCGATGACAGACAGGATGGAGAGCCAAATCATTCTCGATGTCTTCGTCATTCTGTTCTGTGCGCAAGATGCAAGCGGCCGGCCAAGGAGAGATGGATCAATCGATGTTCATCATACTCTGTTCTTTTGTCTATATATAGAATCGTCGGTGGCTGAAGAATTTGATGATGCGGAAGATGAAATAACACACGAACACAATATTTTACGTGGTATCCTCGATCGATTGATTGATCGAGACTAATCCACGGTGAGCTCGGAACGAGCTCACGACTGATATTTTATTAGAGACTACATTGTGACGGCTTGCTATCACACAAGTCGATAGCTCAGCTTATATAGATAAACTTAGGGTTAAAACCCTAATCCAACGAATCAGACGAGGTCCAACAAGGCCCAATACTAACACGGTTTAAGTAACCGCAACACTCCCCCTCAAGCGAAGACATGAATGACAAGAATGTCGAGCTTGAAGAAGTAAATGTGAAGAACAAGCATGATGGCTTGAACCACAAAACTCGAGATGAATAACATCTCGGACGAGGTTGATTGGAGACGACTGACTCTCTCTGAACAACCTGATGATGGAGACGATTGACTACGTCTCTTGAACTTGAACACACCTGGTACATCGCGGTCGACCTGATGACTGAGGTAGTCGACCGACGTATGTTGACCTCCTATTCTCCCCCTCAAGTCGGAGCATGAACATCGTGAATGCCCGGCTTGAAAAGCGATGAATGGTTGATATGTGTCCAATAATGAATCCAAAGAGGGGACGACCATTTCTTGGATCGTGAATGCCAGCTGGACGATGAAGGGACGATAACTTCTCTTATCATACTACCTTTTTGAACGCCAGGGGACGACCCTTTTATGGATCGTGAAGGCCTCTTCACTACTTTTTTGATTGGGGATTCGCTTGCTTTCCTCTATTGAAGCCCGCGGAAGAGATGAAGCTTGAAGGTGAAACCCTTCTGTTGGTTACTTCCGCCACTTCTGATCCACGCTAACCCTTTTGTTTTCTCTTGTCCCATCTCCTTCATCTCTTTTGAACAATTATTGTCCCAAAAAAAAATGGCCGGCGACGATGGTTCTTCTGATGACGGCGCCGCACACGGCGAGCAGAGTTGTTGTTACGGAGGGTGCGACAAAGAGATGGTGATGGCGCATCGGCTGGATCTGATGGCGGATCGAGAGATCTCGTCTTGACGGCAATGACGACGGTACGCAGTCGGAGACCGGAGTGGACATCGGCTCTCCTGGCGACGAGGAAGGAAGAAGCGACAGCGGGAAGGACTTCGTCATTGTTCCTTCGAAAGCGGAGACAGAAGACTACGGCAGCACAGGCAGAGAAGTCGCGACGGCGGGAGATCGAATCTGAGCGGCCGACGTCGATTTCGGAGGCTGATCTATGGGGAAAGAGCATCGATCTGGTGGGGATGGCGATTGGTGACTTGCGACGAGCCCACGGAGTCGTCGTTGATGCCGTGAACCCAGTTGCCGGAGACAGAGTTGAAGGCCGGAATGAACCTCGGCTCTCCTTATGACAACAACCACGAATGATTGGCGATTGATGACCCACGGCGGAATGGACTTCGCCTAGGTCGACTATGCTCAGCGGAATAACATCGCTGATGAACAAAACAAGCCAGCGGGATGAACATCGCTGATGTGCGGAAGACAAGCTGGATCTACCGCTCTGATACCATGAAGAACCAGTTGGTCCCAATAACTCGAGTTGTTGGGAGAAGGTTCTGCTGGATCTTATATCACTCTCTAACACGCCCCCTCAAACGAAAGCCAACCCATGAGCTTGAAGTTTGCACAGGCCCACCATACCTTGTGCTTTAATTAACTGTTAATATTGGGGGTCGTGGAGATTCGAACACACGACCATTTGTGACGGCTTGTGACGGCTTGCTATCACACAAGTCGATAGCTCAGCTTATATAGATAAACTTAGGGTTAAAACCCTAATCCAACGAATCAGACGAGGTCCAACAAGGCCCAATACTAACACGGTTTAAGTAACCGCAACACTCCCCCTCAAGCGAAGACATGAATGACAAGAATGTCGAGCTTGAAGAAGTAAATGTGAAGAACAAGCATGATGGCTTGAACCACAAAACTCGAGATGAATAACATCTCGGACGAGGTTGATTGGAGACGACTGACTCTCTCCGAACAACCTGATGATGGAGACGATTGACTACGTCTCTTGAACTTGAACACACCTGGTACATCGCGGTCGACCTGATGACTGAGGTAGTCGACCGACGTATGTTGACCTCCTATTGTGGCGGTCTGGCTTGAATTTAGGAGTAGCTCTCCTATCCAATCCGAGATAGGATTCTTTTCTTTTCCCGTTTTTCTTTTTACGGAACTGAAATGATATCAATGACTGCAAAGGATTCTACTGGGCCGGCATGGAGGGGTTTGGGTTTATGGATCGGTGGGCTGATTGTCTGTTTGGGCCTCTACAATTATAAAACAGCCTTTCTGTTGTTAGAGCCTCGAATTGCAAGGGCACCTATGTTGCAATTGCAAATTGCAATTGCAATTTAAAGGGTACTGCTGATGAGTGATGTGTAATGTCGTTGTATTTTGTAACTACTTAAAATGTAATTTATTAAAATTAATTAATTAATATAATTTATTTTACCACGATGATTGCCGCTTCTACAGAGATACACCTCCAAGTTATGAACCCTTATTGGCCAACTCAAACCGGACGTTACGACCTACCTGTCTTGTTCGTGTATGAACATGAAACTCAATTGACCAAATTGCAAGAAGGTTGCTTAGATTTGCATCCACTTTGTGGGGAACGGATCAGGTCAGTAATCTTATTGTGAGTAACCATGAGTAACCCGTTCACATCAGCATGACATCAGCATCCCTCTCTCTCCTGAGAGGGATATGTCACGAGAGATTTGTTGAGCAGTGTATACACCGAATGTATTTTACCATTCTTTCATAATATCGAACATGTTTGAACTTTTATTTGAACTTTTACTAGTTGAATATTTTCATATTTAATAATTTTTTGATTTAATTTTTTTAATTTTTTTTTAAGAGGACACCCTATTTAAAATTCCTGAATCCGCCATTGCACACACCCACACTAATGAAGAATAAGATGATTGAACTCTTAAAACACAATTCCTTTGCCAAAGTCTGGATCAAGCTTTGCTTACTTTAATTCTCTTATATACAATGTACCCGTTGTGTAATGTGGGTTAAATAGCTAGTATCATATATGATGACCCAATCCGATAGTTTCAGCGGCACAAAAGTAAATCCGAGACACTAACCCAAGCTGGCTAGGGCTAGCAAAGTGCAAACAAAGTCGTGGCAACAACAGGAATAACTCGAAAAAGAAATTAATAAATTAAACTAACCCAAGCTGGCTAGGGCTAGCTAGCTAAGCCTAATCCTACGTTAACCCAGCAGAGTCCACCGAAACGGAGGAGGAGTTCCTTCATCTTGTTCTTCCTATTCTCCTTGTATCTCTTCTTCTTCTCCTTCTTCTTCAACTGCAAGTTCCTTTTCCTGATAACAGGATCTTCCGTATGTAAGCGGGTAAGTCCATCATGCATCTTCATGAGTCGTAGGATCGGAACAATCCGCAGACAAATCGAGGCGAGGCAGCAAATCCACACACAGACGAGACCGACGGATTTCGCCAACTCCAACTTGCCATCATCATCTCGGGCACGTTTGTGATGCGTATGACGCCGACAACATAGGTTGTTAGCAGACCAAGGGTCCACATCTTCCCCGATATCTTCATTGCATTGACGCCCAAAACGTAAGGAATCGAAGCCACGGGACTAGGCACGATCGAGGCCGAGGATGAGGAGGCCTTCAACTCGAGGATTCTTTGTTTGATAACTGGATCCTCATGTCGCCGGATACGTTTGTCGATTAATTTGGTCAAGATTCGGATTGCCCTATTCTGCATCAGCCAGAAGACGAACGGGATGGACAGCAACAAATATCCAAGGTGGAGAGAAAGAAGATACTGTAGGAGATGAGGCTGTAAACCACGAGCATTAGAGAATGGAGCATGAAGATCCACACAGCCCTCGATATCTTCATTCATTATATAGGAGAAATACAGGGAGGAAGATACATAGATTATCGTAGTGGGTTAGGAGACGTTCCCCTGTCAAAGTAGGATTCTTTTCTTTTTCCCGTTCTCTTGATCTGTTATGTGACTGATCTCCCGTTTTCTTATACCTGCTCTTAAAGATTTCTTTTTATCTCGATTTGCCAACTACCATCAGTGACGCTCGACTCATCTCGTTGAAGATTGAAATGTGGAACTCAAACAACAACAACGTAAATTCCAGCTCAGATTAATATCGAATTTTTCCCAGAAGATACTACTTAAGTTTTTGCCCATTTCAGATTCACATTGCTTTCAAGTTGACTGGGAAAATCGACACACATCTAATGAGAAAGATGCTACAAACTTTAGTTCGAAAGTACCAAGGATTATTTTACTCGTACCGCGAGCTAAAAAATGAACATACAAAAACAGTACCTCCCGTGAAGACAAAGCAGAATGCCAGGATGGATCAAGTAAAAACAGGATTCGATTAATAACTAGCAACACCATTTTAAACGTCTGAACAGGAAAATAAATCAGTGCAGCAAAATTTAGACTGTGAACCAAATCCGATATTATCAACCACAAACCAAAACTTTGCGGGTCCTACAACAAGATAACAACTGGTTTGGGGAAAACTTAATCGTCAAACAGACTGAAGCCCAAACCATCTTCATCCGACTCCTCTTCAGGTTCTGGTTTCTTCTCCTCTTCCTTGGCAGCAGAAGGTGCAGCAGCAGCACCGCCGCTGGCTGCAGCAGGGGCAGCAGCAACAGCGAACTTGCTAGGATCCTTCATAGCAAAAACATTCAAACTAATTAACAAACAAGACAAGACAATGAAATACATATTATCCTATCAGTAAGTTTTCAGAAGGGAATCAAACCTTCAAGTACTCTTTCACTTGCTCTGCCTGAGGGAAGGTGTAATCAGTCTCCACGGCAATGGCCAAGACATTCTTGTAGGCATTGGCGAACATGTGAGGAGCACCAGCCAGTGTTGGGTATGCAATGGCGAGTGAGAGTGCAGTAACCATGGAGACACCAGAGGCAAACCTCCCCATGAGGTCATCCTCAGTCAGATCGAGAACCTCAGGGCTGAAGACAGACCCATCGTCATAAACATTTTCGACCACCAGACCATAAGAGAATGGCCTGATGCCAAGCTTGGCAAGCAGGGCAGCCTCTGAAGACCCAACCTTGTCACCCTTCTTAATCAGCTCCACAGGGGTGATGATTTCAACAGTACCCTTGTTAATCTTGGTGGGAATGTTCAGCACCTGCAGCGTACGAGAAACACATTAAGTCCCATTTTTAAGAAAGAAGCAAATTAGAAATAAAGACATTGCAATAGGGCAACGGCTAACCTGGAAGAAAGATGTCTGAGATGGATCGAGTCCAGTGTTGCCGGGAGGCACAACAACATCAATTGGTGCAATCAGACCAACACGAGCAGGGGCTCCAACCTGTAAATTCAGATGGTGCAAATACGTTTGTCAAAACAATATGTTAGCAAAAGGACATATGTACTAGAATAAGTGAATCCCATGAAACCACATAATACCATAATTAAAGTAAGAGTCAGTAGTGTAATTTACCTTGTACTTTCCCACTTCCTCGCTGACTTCCTTCAGATCACCTTTAGTGAAAATCAGACCAACATTCCCCTAAATCCAAAGGAAAATGGTTCAGAAACAATAAACTAAACATTCCAGTTCAGGTTGATTAGTTACAACAACCCCAGGTCCGATTAAGCGAAGACACATTTCTAAATGCATTCGAACCTAAACCATAGAGCTTCCAGTGTAGGGTAACAGAGACATAATGCACTAACCTAAATTCTTATCAAAGAAGACGCAAATCGTAGCTACATGTATCACATTAAACCCTTTGACTGGCAAGCCATGAGGATACGTTTCAATCGGATATTGACTCATACAAACCCTAACAGATAATACTACGTTCAAAACACAATTCAATATGATATCCCAAGACAAACACAGCAAACATTTTCAATTCTGTTTTTTACCTGAAGGAGGGGGAGCAGATTGAGAATAGCCTTGTTGCCAGACTTCTCAGAGTGAACCCTAATCGTCCTCTTCATCATAGTGTTCTTCCCCATCAGCACCACCGAATCACCTCTCAGACCCTTCCTGATGTTCTGCAACTGGGTCGATCCAACATTGTCTGCAGCCACAATCAGGACCTGGCTGTAATCGTCCAAGAGCTGACACATCTTGGAGTCATAGGCGAGCTTCTTATCGGCCTTCGACGGCTTCCCAACCATTTTCGCTGTCTGTTTCTAGATTTTCTACAACAAACGGAGAAAACACTAAGACCCTAAGACTGAGGAGAGGGGTATACAACACAAGAGCGAGGACCAAGACGAGGGTTTAGCTCTGTCAAGGTGGACACCGGCGTGGCGTCTCTTTAACCTCGCGGCGCGCAACTGGAAGGAGACTACAAAGAGCTAAAAACCCTAAACGGCAAAATTGTGTATAGCCTTAGAGAGAGTTGTATTTCAGCCGCAATTTATAGCCTCTTTCTTCAGGGTAACCTAGATCGGACGGTTGACGTTTGCCTACCTAGATCGGTCGCATTTGCTTTAGGTTACTCTCGGCCCAAACGGAGATGTTTTAGGCCCATCAAAAATCAAAACCTAGGAGTATCCATTTTACATGGGCCTCCACTGGTATGGGGCTCTGGGGTCAGTGCATCGAGCCCAACCAAAGGTAGTCAGCAACTGAACCGAATTTCCGAAAGTTGCAGAACAACAACCATGAATGAACCTATACTTCTACGACAGCAAAATTCGCTCCACCGGAGCCCGCCACTGCAAAGAGCTTCTTCCACTGTGCGGGAATGGCTTCTGCGTACAGAGATCGGACGGCGGAGTTCCGATCACTCACCGAAACGCTGAAGAAGATCAGTGGGTTCAAGCCCGATCGAGGTCAATCTCAGGAAACTGATCCTTTCCTGCCATCAAGGCAGCAAGCTTCGTCGCTCTCTTACAGATCCGAATTCAACAAGAAGGCTTCCCTGATCGGGCTGGGAGTTCATGAGACCTCCGAGAAGATCGCTAGACTTGCCAAATGTAAGATCCCTTTTGGTCGATCTTGTTAGATGTAGGGCTAATTGGTAAATGCTCTGTCGCTTATGTTCTGCTGTTGATGAATTTGAACACTATGTGCCCGTTGGATCTTGATTCTCAAATATTGTGTCTCAATAGTGCTCAAAGTAATTGCTTGTGAGATGCTAAGCAACTGAAATCAAAGTATTTGTAGCGGTGAAATTGGCGAATTGGGTTGTTTTTAGTTTGAATTTCGGGGATGGGTTATGTAAATGCTGACTAGCTGTATTGGGTTTTGATGTTTTGTGTCAAATGTGCTGCAGTGGCAAAGAGGTCGTCTATGTTTGATGACCCTACAGTTGAGATTCAAGAACTGACTGTCCTTATAAAGAATGACATAACGGCTTTGAACTCGGCTCTTACTGATCTTCAGACCCTTCAGAGAATGGAAATAGCTGACGGGAACTACTCCGAGGACAGGGTTGTTCATTCCACGGCTGTATGTGATGACCTGAAGAATAAGCTCATGGGGGCTACAAAGGAGCTTCATAATGTGTTAACCACTAGAACTGAGGTAGATGTCCATGCCCCATTTTTGTTTTCTTTAGATTGCTCTTCTATCAACACTACATTTCCCCTTCTTATGGTTGTTTCAACTCTCAGAACATCAAAGCTCATGAGAACAGGAAGCAGATATTTTCTGCAAATGCTTCTAGAGAAAATCCTTTTGTTCGTCAGACAAAACCCTTGGTTGAACCACCTCCCTGGTCAAGTTCAACAAACGAGTTTGACCCTTCGCAGCCATCCCCGTAAGTTAACTTTCTCCCACTTGTAATATCCTGTTTAACCTAGAGCTCCTGTCTTTGACCATCTCATTGCTGCTACTTGTTTGCAGTCTAAGTCTTTTTCTTCTGTCTTTCCTCTGTTTACTTGATCAATTGTTGATTATTGTATTCACATTTCTTTCATCCTTTACCAGATTGCCACCGAATGGTGTTCAAGTTGGCAACCAATTGAGGTGCGTATTATACAGTTCTTTGGCACCTTTCTAGTCTTGGATTATTGTATATCTTGCCCGATTATCTTATTGTATAACTCTGTCAGGGTGATTTAGAAGCTCCTAATTGATAATTCTGGATCTAGTAAAAAAATATCCATTCATGTACTTTTCATTCCATTTATTCCAGAATGGTAATACCCTGTACCACGTCCTACTAATCAAAAGGCAAATGAACTGATAACATCATGGGCGGCATTGGGCTGTGGCATTGAGCCTTTTTAATCTAAATACTTTTGCTCATTAGAATTTTTGCCGAACTGCACTCTCTAATTTGTCTGAGCAAGGTTTAATGAACTTCCATCCTCAGACGGAGGCCAGCAGTTGATAATGCTCCTTCCCAACAGATGGAAATGTCCATGTTGCAACAAGTAGCCCCTAGTAGGCAGGATAATTTAGCTCAAGGTCGTGCATCTGCTCTCCACAATGTGGAATCAACCATCTCAGAACTTAGTGGGATCTTTACGCATTTGGCTACCATGGTTGCCCATCAAGGAGAGCTGGCCATTAGGTATCTTATCTTTCTCTTTGTCCATTTTGGACATCAACTATTTTTGGTTCTTGAACCGTGATTCTTTTCTTTTGACACAATCTACAAATGATCAATTGCCAGAATTGATGACAACATGGATGAATCTCTGTCCAATGTTGAAGGTGCTCACAGTGCTCTACTGCGTAATCTTAACCAAATATCATCCAATAGGTGGCTTCTAATCAAGATCTTTGCCATCATAATTTTTTTCCTGGTGGTTTTCATCTTCTTTGTGGCCTGAAATGACAGAAATGCGTTTATATTTGTGTTGTACCTTTCAAACCATCATTTAGATGCTGAGCTTGAGGATCCTCTGTGTTGTATATTTGATTGTTACCTTCTTTCTTTTTTGTTTTTTTAGATCCCCCTCTAGCATTTAGAGGCTGGATTAGCACAAGCATATACGTAGATCAGGCATTGTGTATCAGTTCACTTTACCAATAACCTTGATTTGTTTTGGAAGATTCGTGTGAAATTGGAATCGTTAATTTGCAGAACCCTTTGGCACAAACTTTCCTGTATCAACCTAATTTCTGCTTTCAAGTGGCAATGAACTTCTCCCTAGGAGCAGCACACACCACTGATATGCCTAATTTTAGTACAGAAACACATGAAACAGTGCTTGGATTTTGCCCCGTGCACACAATTTTGAATTGATGAAGAAGCAACCAATTCCTCACTTTCTCTGGAACTTCATTGATTGATTGATTTGATATATTTAGCAGTCAATTTGGCATATTGGTGGGGTTGAGAATCCACTTCTGAGTTGTTAGCTGTGCTGCAGAAGATTCCTATCCTTTCCTTCTTTTGGCCCCCTGCTTTAGAACTTGGGAAGTAAATCTGTCATAGTGGGCTGCTGATTTTCTGGTGTTTGCCACAATATGCTTAGTGCTGAAACTACTTGAGAAAACTAAAGAAAATATGGATTTTCAGGTTCTTGGCTGGCAGGCAGGCCAAGTGATCTTGCCACCCTTGCCTGTCTCTTCCCTCCAACAAATGCTCATTATCATCTTAAGATCTGTTGGATCTTTGATAGCAACTAGTTGACTCTGAAATTAGAGGATTTATGAGTCACCCACATCTTATTTCTTTTCAATCAATCAAGGGTTAGTCTCATACAGAGAGAATAATAGGTAAAAATTCGATCTTTTCCATTTGGTTGATGGAATTTTGAGACTGGGTTAGCTGGGTGCTACCAGGAGATGGGGTTGGATAGAAAAAAGGGTATGCTTGGTTTGTGCTATAGATCTAAGGAAAAGGAAAAAGCACTTTGTAACACATATCTTTTGGCTCTCTTTTCCTCTGTATCGATCTCTCATCAAAGTTCTTCTCATTATTGCAATCAAGATAAGGCCATTCCCACGTTTGGTTGAAGAATCTTCATTACTGCAATTTTGTTGAATTGGATAAAAGTAGTCTTTTTGAGGGGCAGGGAGCTTTCCTTTTCTCCCCATCCAAACTCTCTCACATAACAAAGCATCTCTCGCTAACTCTTCTTCCTTTTTATCTGTCTCAGCTCTAACTTCTAACGTTCCTTCTGCATTCATTTATGGCCATACTTCAATACTGTCTTGCGAGCTTAATGAGAGAGCAATGGAAACTGGAAACTGTGCCTTCCGGGCAAAAAGAGGCCGAGTGACGCCACTTAGCTCAAAATTTTCCCACCCGTTCATAATTATTCTTCAAATAAGAGTTTACTCTTTAACGTTTTAACGTTAAACATTATCATTCACGCCCAAAAAAAAAAAACTTTATTCGATTAAATATGCTTCATTATTATAAATGAATATCTATTAGAATACTGTAAAAGAAAAGGAAAGCAAGTCGCAAATAGTTATAAGAAATGAAAAAAAATGTATAATTTGGAATTAAAATTATACTTTTATGTTTTATAAATTATACTCTCTGTTTCTTTGACAATAGGAATAACCTTTTAACAACAACAAAAAACTAATGCTCTTTTTTACCAATGATTTGGCTGAAGCTGAACTCCATCAAGTTCCCGTATTGCATAGGATGCCTCCTTCCTGTTGCCACACATTAACAGTTCATCCACCAAATTATTCAAAACAATAATAGAGAATTTGGTGAAAGCAGTTAGAGTTTCTATGTTCTTTTTTTCATTGGTCGCCCTGTTGTTGGGAAGGGAAACTAGAGGACGAAGGTCTTGGATTCGTTATGTATCTTTTTCAATTGAGTGGTCTTTGCCTACTTCTGTTTCAACATATATACATCGCCACAAAACATGCTGAACTCATCCCATAACAGTTTGGTTTGGCAACTTCCCAATACTCTTTAGTTATCTATTCATTCATTGACAGAAGTTGTTTGTTGAGTACATGATGATGATGATGATGATGAGGTAGTCTTTCCTACGTTAAACATGTTTCTCACTCCTACAATTCATATACTTTCCACTTTGGATGTGTAAATGCTATGATGTGCTTACCATCTGGTCAAACTTCTTTTTTCATTTCATTTACTCGTCCAAAAATCGTATAAGGTTCATTTTTGTACCTCTTCTAACCGCTCAAGTGCGAGAGAGTAGTTTAAATACGAGACGAGGTGGGTTTCTACATTGTATCAAATTCACAACGCAAAACAGATTATGCAATTGAGTTTTTGTCAACGTCAAATATAAGCAGTTGATTTAATCAAAGATTAGTTTGTCAATGTAAACTCCAAAGCGAGTTGACATGACATTCTTAAAGTTTCTCATTAACTCGAGTTATGAGAACTACTGGAACGTGACAAAATGGTTGAATATACAGACATCACCAACCACAAGTGCAAATGGTTGTTGAAGAAGATCAATTTTTTAATTATGAATAGTAATCTAGACAAAGTGAGCTCATTGTTCTAACATGTTCTAATACGTATTTTTTATTAAAAAACACAATGTTATTGTTCGTATGTCAAATGAACATCCGGCTCCTAATCTAACAATACCTATAAATTAATAATTACACACCATCATGATACACCAAACCAATGTGCAAGTAGAGATAGAATAGTACCATCCAATCACTTTAATTATTAGACTCTTCTTAATGAATGCTTACTAGCTAGTATTTTTTGTGTTTAGGCTAATTAGAGCTTTCTAGGTGGCAAAGATGTCGATGGAACTAAATGGGTCTTTGTAAAGTAACACTCAAGCATTACTCAAAAAGACATATTATCGGTTGTTTTGTAGTGGGTAGAAATTATCATAGATCTATAGATTGTATAGGTACTAGCCTCATTTGGTGGGTAATATTATATTTGGTTATGTCCATATTTTTCTAAAGTGCTAAAGTAACCACCCCATTTAGCAAACCTACAAAAAATGGGGTACTGTTTTGAGTTATTACTCAACTATACAAGTTTGATGATGCCAGAGTGCATGGCACACTTGAGTGAAAATAATAAATGGCAATTATTGATAGAGATTTTCGTGACAATCAAACCCTATGGTCTTTCCAATTAAGTCTCTTTAGCTTTTATCTCTAGAATTCTTTCGCCCTAATCGTTGATAGGATTTGTTATGTTTATCTAGGTCACTTTTATGAGTCTGTTCAGTGTTTATAAGGATTGTGATATGTTTCGCATAATTTTTTTTATGAGGAAAAATTGAGTTGAAAATTCACCACGAAGTTAGTAAACCTGAATCGGAGATGTTGGCAACAAGAAGGTTAGAAGACCATCCCCTTCCTTGTTAGGGAAGATGCCAACCATCTTTCCTTTCTACGAAAACATGTCTTGCATAACTTTTATGCCTAAGTTTTCTACATGTTCATGTGTTCGGTTTTGTTTTGCATATGTTTTATTTGTTAGGGCAAATGTCAACTATCTCTCCTTTCTACTTAACGCTTGAATGCCTTATTACCAATATGTAGATATTAAGTTAACCACCATGACTTCACGAAGAAGAAGAAGGCAAGTTAAATTAGACTCCACTTTACGTTTTCTTAAACTTATTTGCAGAGTAGTTATTACCATTTACCATGCAGTCAATCTTAGGTACTAATGTACATATCCCCTTAATCATCGTTCCCAAGTAATTATGCAGTTGGTATGGTAATAATAATTCTTCATGACACACCCATTTGATCATGTTCGGTAAAAAGTAATAACATACCTAATTTATCCTTTCACAGTGCCACAAACGCAAGATACATACACTTAATTACAATTGAACTTCTTTCTTGAGTCTTAATAAATGAAATTTCCATGATTAATGATTCTTAAACAATATATTACGTACACGAATGATTCTCTAAAACGGCGGACAAAAGCATATATTATTAGGCCAAATAATGATGATGAAGGGTTTAAAGGCAGAGCTTCATTGTTACAATTGGATGAACATGCATCTCTCAGTACAAAGTCGTTGATGAATAATGTCAAATTAATGATTTCAAACACCCACTAAAATAATATAAATAAATAACTATCGATTAAAAAGAACACCCACTAAAACTAGATGGGTAATAGTTAGATTATTTATTAGGTCACAAAAAAGGATGTCCTAGGATGCTCTCATTCAAGTCCTAAATAATGGAGGATTCTGTAGATGATGAAGAATAAGGGGAGATGGTGATTGGTGACATGAAAATGGCCAAAGGAAAGGAAAGCTATTATTGGCATCAAGCAATCAACCCAACTATGGGCAAGCTATTATTTGTCAATTTTTTCTTCTTTATGATGAGCTAGGATATTTGGTATTTGTGCCTTGATCATTATGATGTTGGTGGGTCGAACGAACAAAAAACAAGACACAGTAATATGAAATTATACTTTGATGATCAAGTCAGATGTAAGAAAGTTAAGACATAGAGAAGAGAGTTTGTATGAGAGATCATGTGTTATCCTTTCTAAATGCAAAGCTTATTTTCATAGGAAGAGCAAGTAGTCCAGCAGTCAAGTGATTCTTTTGGTAGAAGATCATTGGCTATATCAACGAGATGCCTTAATGCTTTCGATTCTAACGGTTACTTTCCCGATACACTTAGTTATGATCATATTATTTTGGTGTCGTTTTAAACTTGCAACATATTTGCTTGAACTTTCTGCTGACCATATTAGGTGAGCAACGGGTGTTCTTAGGTTCCTAACATATTTGACCTGAGGGAAAACAAGCATGAACAACACTCAAACTCAAGCATCTTGAACTCGCAACGTTGTTATAGTACTAATAGGCTATAGTCCATTTGGTAGTTTTGATCATACACATGCTATAGTTGATCAATGTAGATACTGTGCTAGCTAGTGCTAATATTAGGGCTCACCAAAGTAATAGAAAGCACGAAAAACCTTAAAGAATGCCGAAAGGACATATTCCATGAATATAAAGGAGCGAAAATTCATATTCTGATATATCCAAAGAAGAGCTTTTTCCGGGGGGGGGGGGGGGGGGGGGGGGGGGGGGGGGGGGGGGGGGGTGGGGGGGTGGGGGGGGGGGGGGTGGGAGAAAAAAAAGCAATTTTAATTATAAGAAACAATTAAAAGAGAGATATTCTGTAAATGGTGGGTTTGCTCTCAAGTACTTAGGCCTAATCATTGTTGTAAAGACGAATTTGATTGCTTACGATGGGGTATGCCTAATTGCCTGTGGGGAGCTTAATACCAAACTTTTGTATAGTGTCATGCTGATGTGAATATTGTCAATTAACAACCACATTACCTAATCCCAATTTCAGTATCATAGATCCGCTCTACTTTTATTTTTCAGTCTCCCTTATTATTCTTTCGTGGTTATAGTATCGGTTTTTTTTTCTCTTTCCAATGTGATATATTGGACAAAAATATTATGAGACGGATATTTTGATACTCGAATTTGAGTAAGATCTATTATGTGTAAGTGACGATTCATAGTAGATATACATTCATTTCTGTAAGGAGACTCATCTTTAAAAATGGAAATTATAAAGGAAAAAATATGTGTAACATGCTTGGTAAAAATATTCATTTGTGAACATAATCTTGTATCATTGAACTTGTTAACATCATCTAAGAAACAATCATAACTTCTCAATAAATTAATTTTAATCTCCACATATTATCTCTCATTATTTAAAGAAAAAAAATGTAAGTTTCCTTCATACATAATTGTCATTGCACAAAATTAAATCAAAATCCTTTGAAATAAGGTCGATGATAGTGAATCGAGTGCTTAACTCAAAATTGAGCAAGCTACTTTGCTTCCCCTCATCCCCACTTTCCTAATAATGTACTTATATAATCAGTCAATTCGTTAAACCTTCATGTTCTAAGAAGCATCACATTCAAAGATAATCCTACGTAAAATATACACTGCAACTGGAAGTAAGAATAGATTACCTAGCTAGGGTTTCCTGAACCATTCAAACTAATTTCGAACTTTGCAGAAAAATATGATTGTTAGTCAAACAAGATAAGAGAAAGAAAGAGAGACAGGGAGCATATTAGGGAAAAGTTGCGATAAAGAGAAGTGAAAAGAAAGCGATTAAGGGGGAAAATATTAGGAAGAAGACGGGACTGGTGGCTAAAGCAAATGGCCCCCTCAATCCCACTAACTAAAACCCAATTCTTATCATTGGAAAAACAATGCTCGTGATAAGCAAATAGCCGTTTTAGACAAAAGAAAACAAAAGTTTAGGAGCCTGCTGCTGTCAACTTTTGACTGGCTGGTGCTAAGTGCTAACATATAGGGCTGGAAGTTTGGTACCGGTATTTGGGATATACCGAATACCGTACCGAATTTGTCTATATTTGGTATTACCGAATACACGTAATATTTTGTGGGATTGGGATTGGGATTGAATTTCAATTGTTATTCGGTATTAGGGATTACGGGATTGGGATCGGTATATACCGAAATACCGATCAATACCGAAATATAAGCTAGTGTGTATTTTATCCTCCCAACTAGACTCTCTCATTCAATACTACGCGACCCTCAACCACCAAAAGTGTCATTTAATTATACATAGATCATTACATCACTATTTCACACTAGTATTAGTCGTCTCTCAACCTCAAATTCGTCAAATTAAAAATTACCAATTACAAGAACTTAAGATGTTAGCTCTAGGCAACTCAAGACTATTTGCTTAGTCTCTTTGATCTAAATTAAACAATAAAATCTCATTTATATATTTAATTATTAATTGCAAAGGTAATTAATTATGTATTCGATAATACTGATTGGGATACCGAGGTACCGATTGGGATACCGAAATTATTTAGGGATTGGGATTGGGATACCGAAATTATTTAGGGATTGGGATTGGGATTGATTTTAGGGTGTAATTCGGTATTCGGGATTTCGGTATTTGGTATTGGGATACCGATACCGTACCGATTTCCACCCCTACTAACATAGATGTCTTGTTTAAGAATCGTTTTGAGCTATAAGAGAAAAAGAAAAAAAAAAAGAAGGGAAGAATAGTAGTTCGTTGATCATGGTCACAAAATCATATGGTGTCTTTTGCTTCTTTTTGGAATTGTGCACTTGTATAGTACACATAGCTAGGGTGTTTATGGTCACAAAATCCCCTGCAATGTTGTAGTACATAATAAACACAACGGCTAGTGTTGTATTCAAATTAGCAGTTGCGATCTAAAAATGGCTTGATTGACTACTTCCTGCATCTCACATGTACAAGCGGTCACAGGCTTCTAATATGACACACGCCCATACAAAAAACTGGATCCTCTTCTTGTAGTTAAGAGATTGATGGTCTCCATATGCAAGAGCACAACGGGCATAGAACTAGTAAAATCAGGTTGAAGTAGTACAAGTGGAAGATCGTAACATTCATTTTTGGTGTGCAACTTGAATTTCAGTTGAGTAGAAGGAACTTACACCCATCTCGACAGTTGCTTTTGGCTTCAAATGACAATTTGTGAAGCTTAATTCACATAACATAATATTCATCCATCGAGAGCATATTACCAATGTGATTCATGACATGTTTAACTCCAACACATAAGTATTTCAAAGAGAGACCCAATTCTAAACTCATGATTGCAAAGCGGCAAACATACAGCTGCATTTTACTAACTTGTTGCGTCGATTATGACGTTTTCTCTTTTAAAGTAATAATAATTTTATTTATAAATTCTGTCAATATACTAGAAATTAGAAAATAGGAGGTAACTAATTGAAAGTGGTACATATACAAATTATAAAAACAGAAGGTAACTAATTCATTAACAATATAGAAATTTTCATACTATATTTTGTGAGGAGAATTTGTCAAGGTGATTAATAAAAAACACAATCTCCATAATTAATCAAATTAAAGCAGCACAAAGCAAAGAGAGACACACGACTAATGAACTGCGGAAGAAAGGTTAAAGACTATCTCTCTCTCTCACTCTGTGCGTGTCTCTCTCTCCTCTGTCTCTGCATCAAAGCTTGAACAGGAGGAGGAAGAGGAAGAAATTCGCAGTATATATAGCCAGAGAAGATAAACCCAAAAGGAAAAGGCAAAGCAAATTCACTAGATTCTTGTTTTCATCAAACGCTAATCCAATTCAGCCTCTCACTGCCTCACTCCCACAACCCACCAAAAAGAGGAAGCCGCCGAGTGAAGCGAGTTTCTCTGTGCCAAAGCTGCAGAGCTCGTTTCCTGAAGAAAAGAAAACAGAGCACCCATCAATCTCTGCTTTTCCTTCCAATCACTCTTCTTCCTCTTTCCCCAGGCGCTTCTTTATTCTTTTCAGAGATCGTTCTTAGTACCACTCAAAATTTTCCTTACCGGGAAGAAAAAATGTGGAAATAGAAGAGTCTCCCCTGTTTTTGGTTTTTTAAGCCGGAGCAAATATTTTGGTTTGGTGAGTGAACGATTAAATGCCAATAGTGGCGATCTCTACACTCTGAAAGATTCTCTCTTTTCTCCCCTTTTGATATTTTTTTCCCAGGAAACAAACGACTGTAACCGTCGAGAGAGGGAGAAGGTGGAAGAGAATATTTGTTCTTTTGCGCTGGTTTTGATTTCCAGTCAGAGGGAGCAGAAGAAGAGAGAAATGAGACAGAGAATGGACAGAAACGGCCGCTAAAAACTTGAAGAACGGTGGGAAAAGCTGATTTTCTGGAGAGTCTCACATTTGTCAAACAGTGGAATCCAACAACAGCAAAGAAAACAGAGTGCTCTGCCATTACTGAATATAAATTCCGTCCCCAACGCTTCACCAACTCCCCGTATCTCAGATCTCCAGAAGAAGGGTAGAATAGAGATTTAGAAAAATGTCGTCACAGAAGCAAGCCGAAGAAGCCATAGTCTCGAGCTTCGACGAAACGGTCCCTGTTTCTGCTGCCGCCGGTGACCATCTGGATGGGAAAGAAGCAGAGCAAGATGACGGCGGCGATCCTCGTCATCAATCCGAGTTTAGCCTCACTAGCATTTTCTGGCACGGAGGTTCTGTTTATGATGCCTGGTTCAGCTGTGCCTCTAACCAGGTCTTTCTCCGTCACTAAAAGCTCCAATCTTTTTCTTCTTCCTCGTAGTTAGTGAAACTATTATATGCTCTGTTTTAAAGTGGGGAAAAATTGGTTGCATCAGGTGGCGCAAGTGCTGTTGACTCTGCCATACTCCTTCTCCCAAATGGGGATGCTTTCAGGGATAATACTGCAGCTCTTCTATGGAATCATGGGCAGCTGGACTGCTTATCTGATTAGTGTTCTCTATGTTGAATACCGTACCAGAAAAGAGAAGGAGAATGTCAGCTTCAAGAACCATGTCATCCAGGTCAATTTGCCTTCTTCCCCTTTCCCCCACAAACCTTTCATAAAGTCATTTGGATAACAATTGAAGCTCAATCAAACACAATTTCACGATCTGATCTGGTGCTTGGAAGTTGTAACAGTGGTTCGAAGTACTGGATGGGTTACTGGGTCCGACTTGGAAAGCACTTGGCTTGGCCTTCAACTGCACTTTCCTCCTCTTCGGCTCTGTCATTCAGCTTATTGCCTGTGCAAGGTCAGATTTTTATGATGATTATTAAAATTATGACGTTTACCCTCGTTCTTTTATTCCCAATTCTATAATGGGTTTGACTCAAATCTTTGTTTTCTTTGCATAATTTAATAAAACTCATGCTATGATTATCGTTACATTACAGCAACATATACTACATCAACGACAAGTTTGATAAGAGGACGTGGACTTACATATTTGGAGCCTGCTGTGCCACCACCGTTTTCATCCCTTCCTTCCACAACTACAGAATTTGGTCTTTCCTTGGCCTTGGAATGACCACTTACACCGCCTGGTATTTAACCATAGCAGCCCTAATTCACGGCCAGGTAAAAAAAAAAAAAAATCAAATTTCACAGTTCACTGTATTTTTTCTTTTTACCCAATTTTGGATATCATGACTCAAAACAATTCTGGTATTGAAACAGGATCCTGGCGTGATTCACTCTGGACCCAAGAAGCTGGATCTGTACTTCACAGGCGCCACCAACATATTGTACACATTTGGTGGCCATGCTGTTACTGTGTAAGTTACTAACTAGACTCTAAATTGATAACAAACCCGTAACGAATCGAATGCAGCATACTGATTATAAGTCGTCACACACACTCGTATAGGGAAATAATGCACGCGATGTGGAAGCCGCAGAAGTTCAAGTACATATACCTTCTCGCGACCCTCTACGTGTTCACCTTAACCCTGCCATCGGCATCAGCCATGTACTGGGCGTTCGGAGACCAGCTGCTGACCCATTCCAACGCCTTCTCCCTCCTCCCTCGAACCGGCTGGCGCGACGCCGCGGTCATCCTAATGCTCATTCATCAGGTTAGCTATAGCTAACTAAAATCTGCCCTTCTAGGGCTCCATCATTACAAGTACACTCTTAAACCTTCGATTTGGCCATTTTTGGGGGGTTTTGTTTGTTGCAGTTCATAACGTTTGGGTTCGCCTGCACGCCGTTGTACTTCGTGTGGGAGAAAGTGGTGAGGATGCACGACACAAAGAGCATATTCAAGAGGGCACTGACGAGATTGCCCGTGGTGGTGCCGATATGGTTCCTGGCCATCGTGTTCCCCTTCTTTGGGCCCATCAACTCGGCCGTGGGTGCCCTGCTCGTCAGCTTCACTGTCTACATCATCCCTGCCATGGCTCATATGCTCACCTATCGATCCGCCTCGGCCCGTCTGGTAAGCGAATAAAATATCTATATGACACGAATAAATGAATGGGCCCATACAAGCCCATTTCAATCCTTTTTCTTCTTCTTGGTCTTGACTCTTATTGCTGTCATCTTGTTTGTGTTTCCTTCCTCATAAATGAGAATAGGAGATGGATAGAAATGAGATGCCAAGAGGGCATTAGTTGAAGATGGTGACATGTTGATAACTGTGGTAACAAGACTAGTTGTTGAGCCCATAATTTGGACTTACTTGTATGGTAGGGAAAAGGGTGGGGTATAAATTAAAAAAAATATGTTGTGATTGATATTAATAGATGTGTCTGGACATGGAAATTGTCCTTAGTTAACTAACAAGTGTTCCATAATCAATTTAGGGTTTATGGTTTACGTGTGAATAGTATTGTCGTTAATTGTATTACAGACAAAACAGAGGATTAGGATTTAGGAGGCCAATTAAGATTGGGGAGTTGATACAGTCTGACACTAATTTAGTTTAATGAGGACAAAGGAAAGTGGGTAGTTGGAACATCCTTTTCGTTTTTGGTCTATCTTGCTTGCTAGCTGCAAACTTAGCACACAGAAACCTTCCAAACCACATCTCACATCACCACTAATGAATTGATATGACATTCTAGCTAACAATCAATGATAATAAAAAAAAATCTTATTAAAAACGTATCTATATGTATTCAACAATTGACGCTTACCCATTAACATGTTAATCGAACCGTATATCGTAGTTTATTTTTGAATTGGAACCAGATTGTGATTTTTTGGTGGTTTGTGTGGGAAACAAACAATGTGCAGAATGCAGCAGAGAAGCCGCCGGTGTTTTTGAGGAGCTGGACGGCGATGTACATAGTGAACGCATTTGTGGTGGTGTGGGTTTTCGTGGTTGGATTTGGGCTGGGAGGATGGGCCAGCGTTACCAATTTTATCAGGCAAGTGGATACCTTTGGGCTGTTTGCTAAGTGCTACCAGTGCCCGCCGCCGGTTGCTGCCAAACATCATTAAAGCTGCCGCCGGTGACCATAGCATTTGTTAGAAGTGTCTTTTTTTCTCTTTTTTATTGGAGTTGGAAGCTGTAGTAGGAAGTATATCCAATATTATTATATGTTATACAGATAGGGAGGGGCTATCAGTTTGTTTGACTCCGCTCTTCTCTGTATAAAATATGTTGTTTGTTTTTATCTTTTTTGTCTCTGTCTCAGACAACTTCCTGTTATATGCATAACAAAATGTGGTTGGATGGTGATGAGGTTTGTGAATGTGTTCTATGTCTGGTTGACAGAATGAGAGGAAAT
The DNA here is from genome assembly GCA_946122785.1 of Linum tenue. Lineage (NCBI taxonomy): Eukaryota > Viridiplantae > Streptophyta > Magnoliopsida > Malpighiales > Linaceae > Linum > Linum tenue. The sequence continues at coordinate 19,870,134 of CAMGYJ010000005.1, forward strand.
GGCAATGTTTGGAAATTGGCAGGAAAATTCTATATGTGATGCAATCAAGCACATTGATATCGGGTTATAAATGTATCGAATCAAATACTTATGAGTTTTTCTAAGTAATAAATAACGTGTTTACGTATTTTTTTGTTTACTTTTGTACTAGTATGAAGAAAATCGACGAACTGATAGAGGGTGAGGGAGAGAAAATTCAAACAGATAGTGGGTGGGAAGAGTAGACAACCCAAATTTTAGTGCATGTGGAAACACATGAATCCAAGGTCATCTTCTTTTGACAAAAAATGGATCCCTGCACACTACAATACTAAGAGGATCCTGAGTGGTTGTGGATTGAAGATCTTGTTGTTGGTTATACCTTTCATCAGTACACATTATTATCACATATATGCTTCTCACATGGCTGGCTGGATGGCTTTATCTCCTGCTGCTGATTTAAAGGAAAGGAAAAGCATTATTCAAGCTGTGTTAGGTGCTTGTAGCTATCAAATTTGGCTTTGCTTTTGCTTTCTCTGGTTTCATAATCTCAGTGGCTTTCTGAGATTCAATGTTTGTTAATTGTCTCTTTTGTTTATAGGATCTGGAGTTTTGGTCAATGGAGTGGGGTATTGAGATCTAGCAGCTTGGGGAAAAAAACAACAAAGCAATCTTTGTGGAAGAAAAATGGTCTTGTTTGCTGTACTCCAGAATTCGTTAATGCTTTGGTGGTTGTTCTGTCGGGGTGGGTTTGGACTTCGGATAATAACCTAGCAAGAAGGAAATGGGTTTAGGGCTATACTTGCTTTGGGCTTGGAAACTGGGCCAAGAGAGTTTTGGGGAACCCATTTGGTATGGGTTTAGAGTTCCTTAGAAAGGTCCATAGACTTACGATAGTAGAGCACCTACCCAGCTGTGTTTAATAATTTAATTAATCTTAATCCAATTCCCTAAGATGATCTTCAAAGGTCAAAAAGTCAAAACCAATGCTTCTATTGGTGAGTGGTGACTTGGTTTTGTTCACCCCATTTCTCTCTAATCCAAAACTAACCATGCTAATGAGCCCGCTTTGACTTGTCTTTGACTTGACGGTCTTGACATGATTTGATGATTTCAACCTGATCCTGGGGGAGCTCTCTCTGTTATTTACTCCCGCCGCTAGTGACCCAGATAGGAAAAAAAGCATTGGTCAAAACTCAAAAGCCTCAACTATGCGGGCGACGGCAGGCGAGAGCACAGTGGCTGATTCTACTTCCTAGAGAGTTCGTCTTCTACTCTTCCCGTTTTATCGATCAGGGTTTTGTCATTTTGTGATTTTCCGGAGGAGGTGGAGAAAGGACAAAAACGTGGGGATTCTTCGTCTTCTGCGTTTCTGCAGGCGACAATGGCGCCCAGAGGACGGCCGAAGAAAAAGAAGGTGGACCTTGCACTGATTCTTTCTATCCTCGACTCCATTCACCCAAACTTCTTTCTCTGTTGAAATCCCATTTTGGGTAAGTTTCCTTCTTTCTGATCCATGGCTTTCTCTCTCCTATTTCTGTTCCCTTACTTGGTTCAGGTGGTTCTGACGAGGAAGGGCGCCGCCGTTGATGCAATGCTGGCGATGGGCTTCCCCCGCAAACTGATCAACCAAACCATCGCCGAGCTCTTGAAAGTGAGTGTCCGAAGTACAGTCATTTTCGTTCTCTAAATTGTGAGCTCGTTTAGACGAATTTATGTTTTTTTTGGTCCAGGTTTATGGCGGCAATGAAGGTTGGTCATTTATCGAGATGGATTCCTACAAAGCCCTCATTGAAGCCATTCTGGAGAAGGACGTCCCAAAGGTAAAACCTATGATCCTTTTCCTTTCCCTTGTCTTATTACCAGAAAGTTGGGTAGATGTTCTATAGCTACTTGAAATTGAAAAACCCTTATCGAATTTCATCACTGCACAATTTCAGATTTCCATTGCTTTCTTACCTGTCCTGTTGTTGTACCTCAATGAAACAACTCAAGGGTTTAGAGCTAGATGCCAGCCATGTTCTCTAAACGATGATTGCTTGCTCTGTCTTTGTTTCAATGGCTTGTAACATGCTTGGATGAACTCAAAGCCTGTGAGCAACTGGGCATTATGCATTTGGTTATGATCTTGAGCTGAAACTTACAATTGTGAAGTCTTCTCCCAAGAAAATGAATGTTGGTTGGAGCATTGGTTTAATTGGTTTCTCCTCTCATGTGCTTCTTGTTGGTGAAGGCGGAGCGCTCACAGGATTATGACTTAGGTGGGAACAGCCAGAGGTTCTCTGAAGCTGGGTCCTCAAATGTTCCACCACCACCTGTTGATGAAGAGGTTGCTGCACCTTTACCACCACCTGGTGATGCTCTAGAGAGTGGGTCGCAGACCGAGACAGTTTTGACCCCTCCGTTTGCCGTTTCTGAATCTGGTAATAACATTTTGCTTACTTAAGGATATGCAGAATTGCCTGGTTTCCTGTTATCAAGTAAATCACCCTGCTGTGGATTGATCCGCTAAATCCTTCTCCTTGGCAGAATGCAATGTCTTCACATCCCCAGCTGAAGAAAAGAAACAAGGTGCTGCTGCTGCTGGCCCTCTGGACCAGGTTCCTAACCTAAGCAACTCCATGGTTCCATGCCCTGATGAAAATCCATGTCCAACTCTCACCTTGGTAGAATACAATGCTTTCACATCCCCAGCCGAAGGATTCGAAGTTACTGGCCCACCGGATCCACTGTGCAACCCAAACAACTCCGTGGCTCCAGGCTTTGATGAACATACAGCTGAAGAGAGTGAAGTTCCTGGCCCGCCAGACCCAGATCCCAACCCTGACGACTCCATGGCTCCATGCTTTGATGAACATCCAGCTCCGACTCTCTCCTCGCTGGAATGCAAGGTCCTCACGTCCCCAGCTGAAGAAAGTCAAGTTCCTGGCCCACCGGACCCGGTTCCCAACCTAAACGGCTCCATGGTTCCATGCTTTGATGAACATCCGGTTCCAGTTCTATCTTCCATGAGTGATAAGCATAGGCCGCCTTGCCATGGCTGGAGGAAGCGTCCTTGTTATGATGAGCCAACAGAACTCGTGGAGCTTGAGCCATCACCATTGCCAGAGAAATTGTTGAAGTTGTTGGGGAGACATACCTAGGTCACCAAAGAAACTGTGGGATGTTTGACCAAAGAGCTAGGAACGGTTGTGATATTTGCTGGAGAATACAAGGTCGGGTTTTTCCCCCCGAGGGGATGCTACGGTTATGTAATGGTTTTGAACTTGGAAGTTTGCGGTAAGGCCTGTTTGTGGATCTGTTGGCTGGATTTGGAACTCGGAAGCCGACTCTAAAGGAAGAAATGTAGTATGTTTATAGTGGTGCAGGGAAGCTGTTGGCAGTTTTGTTTTGGTAAACTGATCTTAACTTATTTCAAGACAAAGTATCAAATAGTATAATTTTTAGGGTTAATATATTTGTTTGGTCCGAATTTTGTTTATATTTAATATCTTGACCAATTCTTTTGGTATTTAACATTGTAGCCCGAATTAATCATATACTTTACTAATTTGATCAGAATTGATCGTTAATTTTGACAGTCAAAACCGTTGACTAACGGTCAACCTGCTACATCACTCTCCAATCAACATAAATAAACTTAAAAAATTTCTAAATTCAACGTAATCCCTAAATATTATTATAATTAAATTAACTTATTAGCCAAATGTTTCTTTTCGTGCCTGACTTGATTGCAAATCCATGCACACGTGCAGATCAGCTGTTGACAATCCCGACTTGTTATACAGTGGCCTTCTTGGAGCCCTTGTCAATGTCACTGCTCTTATTATCGGAAAAAATCCAAAAGTACCACTATTTAAAAAAAATTCCAAAAATACCACCCAACCCCAAAAAATTCCAAAAATACCACTCTTTTTCAAAAACCGCCACCCCACCCAGCGGTTTGGTCGAAAACCGCTTGTCGGGGGCGCGGTTTCTATGCAAACCGCGGGCCTAGGGGGCGGTTATAAAAAAAAAAAATTGGACCAAACCACTGGGTGGGTGGCGGTTTGGCCCAAAACCGCCACCCCAACCAGCGGTTTGGTCCAAAAAAAATTATTTTAGATCAACTCCCAACTTCGGCCGAAACTTCAAATGAACGTAACTTTGCACTCGGGTATCCGATCGTAGCGATTTTTTTTTTTCATTTCGCATAACTTTTCAAGATCTACAACTTTTACTAGGATGAAATTTTCAAAACAGGAACTATTTGTGGATATACGGGACCTTGAGAATAAATTTACCTTTACTTTTTAGAAATCCATGTATATTTTGAAATTATGATTATATTAAAAGTTGGGGTGTGCCTACGGTGACATGCATGTCACGGTGACTTGCACTTTCCGGTCGACCTCAGTTAGGATTAGGTCGACCTCATATAGAATTCGGTCGACCTCATATAGGATCCGGTCGACCTAATATGTTGTTTCAGTGTAAAAACAGTTCATGGTGCCTACTTTGGATATTCATATCATACAATTGGCTAGATGGAAATTGAAGACTAATGACTTGTTTTGAAGCTGGAGTGTCCCTCTACATATTGAAGTGATTGAGAGCTCGATAGGAAGTCCAGAAGACCATTTTTGAACCTCATCAAAAGGTTATGCCAAAACTGGGAAACTGCCTAGAAATGGCTAAGTCTGGAAACGTGTTTGTGAAGCCTATTTTTGAGCTCAATTCGAGAAGCATGAATGCAAGTCGATTCCAGGAGCCTCTACCACGTTAAATTAGGTATGTTTTTATACAAATTCAAGGAATTGGATGAAAGATTGGATATCTTTAAGGCTTCAAACAAAAGGGTCGAAGTTGCTACGAAGGCTGTTTTTCTGGCAGACTTCGAGCACAAGCAAGCTGCCAGAAAAACAGCCTTCGTAGCAACTTCGAGCCTTTTGTTTGAAGTCTTAAAGATATCCAATCTTTCATTCAATGTCTTGCCTTTGTATAAAAAAATACGTAATTTAACGTGGTAAAGGTCTCTGGACTTGACTCGCATCCATGCTTGTCAAATTGAGCTCCAAAGTAGGCTTGACAAACACGTTGCCAGACTTGGCCATTTTCAGGCAGTTTCCCAGTTTTGGCATAGCCTTTTGGTCAGGTTCAAAAATGGTCTTCTGGACTTCCTATTGAGCTCCCAAGTACTTTAATGTGTAGAGGGACACTTCAGCTTCAAAACAAGCCTTTAATCTCCAATTTCCATCTAGCCAATTGTAAGATATGAATCTCCAAAGTAGGCACCATGAAACTGTTTGTACACTGAAACAACTGATTAGGTCGACCTAATCCTATATGAGGTCGACCGAAAAGTGCATGTCACCGTGACATGCATGTCACCGTAGCAAAGTCCTAAAAGTTGTAGATCTTGAAAAGTTATGCGGAATAAAAAAAAAACTCATAACATTCGGATTTTGGAGCACAAAGTTATGGCCGCCCAAAGTTTGACGAAATAAAAAAAAGGCTCTTTCGGGGTGGCAAATGACGTTTTTTCGAGACGAAGGCGGGACCCGGATGTTTTAGACTTTCAAGATCTCAAAAAGTTATTCGGATACAAAAAATGGAGGCTGCAAACTTTTTGAGATCTTACAAGCCGCAAACCTCCGGGTCTCGCCTTTCGTCAAACTTTGGGCGGCCATAACTTTGTGCTCCAAAATCCGAATGTCATGAACTTTTTTTTTATTCCACATAACTTTTCAAGATCTACAACTTTTAATATAATCATAATTTAAAAATGTACATTGATTTCTGAAAAGTAAAGGTAAAGTTATTCCCAAGGTCCCGTATATCCACAAATAGTTCCTTTTTGAAAATTTTATCCTTGTAAAAGTTGCAGATCTTGAAAAGTTATGCGAAATGAAAAAAAACATCGCTACGATCGGATACCCGAGTGCAAAGTTACGTTCGTTTGAAGTTTTGGCCGAAGTTAGGAGTTGATCGGAAAAAAAAAATTGGACCAAACCGCTGGCTGGGGTGGCGGTTTTGGGCCAAACCGCCACCCCACCCAGCGGTTTGGTCCAAAATTATTTTTTTTTATAACCGCCCCCTAGGCCCGCGGTTTGCATAGAAACCGCGCCCCCGACAAGCGGTTTTCGACCAAACCGCTGGGTGGGGTGGCGGTTTTTGAAAAAGGGTGGTATTTTTGGAATTTTTTGGGATTGGGTGGTATTTTTGGAATTTTTTTTTAAACAGTGGTACTTTTGGATTTTTTCCCTTATTATCGGGGTACATGTATATTGTGTGGTCCGGTTTGATTAACCGAATAAAGAAAACTGTTAGAAACCGAAAACCGATTAGTCAGTTGTCCAAAACTAAGGGCTTATAGATTTTCAGTTGGCCTTATAAAAATAGTTGTTTTGAAACATTGTTAATATAATCAATAATTTAATTAACACTTAACAACAAACAATATGATGAATGAAATAATAGTTAACAACTTCGTATATTTGATGCTTCTTGTATTCAACATGTTTTAAATTTATAATATTTGTTACCAATGATGAACTTTTAAACATAATGTTATGTCACAATAATGAATAAAACTTCATGCATTACAATAACGTAACATACCCATACCATATGTAATTAATTATGCATGCAAATATGCAAAAACATAAGCAAAACACGTATGTAATTATTGATATTGCTAATCCTACCAAAAGAAAATGACTCTAGCTAGTGATAATTATTGGTTTGTTGGCTCATGTATATCTCTATCTGTGTTTATAGTTTTTTGTAGTTATTTTGAATGAGACATGACGATCAAACCAGATCTAATATCATGTTATAAATAAGTTGACTTCAATAATTCAAATTGTTTTTTCTTTTTTTGACAAAAGATAATTAGTATTAATATCAAGCAAAATAGTTACACCCTGGAGAGCAGCCAGGCCTGATAATTAAATCCACGATCCGCGACCGGGTACAAAGAGAGGGCTTTCCTAGCCACCAAATGGGCTACCCTATTACTACTCCGACCTACGAATCGAATCCTCAAACCCGGGTGGAAGCGAAAATATAGCAAAACTTCTTCCAAAACAGCACCCACCCGATTGTCTCTGCATCTCATTGATTGAGTTTGTCAATAATCACCTTCGCATCTCCTTCAAAACGAACATTAGTGAAGCCATTCGTCAGACACCATTCAACCGCCTCCCGAAGGACCAGAAGCTCCACCGTCATTGGGTCCCCTAACATAGGGAATTGGACTCCTTTAGCCAGCAGGACGTTTCTATCAGGGGATAACAGGACAATTCCACCAGCCGCATGCGACCCTGGCCGGATCCCCCCATCCCACTGACAAATGACCCCTCCATCATCTCCTATCCCAACACCTTCCCCCACCGGGACTGAAGGATGGCAAACCTTCTCCAATGGCAATCGTACCCATTCCTCATATTGTTGATGAAACTGGCGCATCAAGGCATCGATCCCAAACTGCTTGCCTTCAAAGACCACCCAGTTCCGGGAGCGCCAAATACGCCACAAGATAGCAACCACCGCCATGAACAGCTGGGGTTGGGAAATCAAGGCCATCAATCTTTTAAGAAACAATGGGAAAGTGTGCAGCGCCAAACCCTCCCCCACATAATCCAGTCCTGAGTACTCCCACAATGCCCGCGCCACCGGGCAGTCAAGGAACAGATGTTCCATCGTTTCAGGACTATCCCAGCAGACCGGACATCGAGGGAGCACCGGCACACGCTTACTAATCAGGGCTTCCGTAGTTGGCAAGATTCGATTAAGGATCTGCCAGACAAACACCTTAAGCTTAGGGGGAATATTCGCATTCCATAACTTGATCCAGCTCTGCCTATCCATCCAACTTACAGTGGCCTTCCAGCCATCCCCCCTTTTATCCAACGCAACAACTAAGTGGTAAGCAGATTTGACCGAGAACAACCCATCTGCCGTATAATACCAAATGAGCTTATCCTCCACATTTCGCCGGGGAAGAGGGATCGATTTAATAGCTCTACAAGAAGGGGATCGAACCACTGGCTAAGCTTTCGGTCATCCCATCGCCCACCATCCTCGCACATAACAATCGCTACAGGTGGATCGCCACCCTCCGGAATGATCATAGGATTAACCACCGGGGGATCAAGTTGGTAGTGCGGGATCCAGTTGGAATTCAGCAAAGAAGCAGTTTTACCATTTCCAATCTGCCATTTCAACCCCTTCTCCAATAATTGACGGCCAAAGAGAATACTCTGCCATCCCCAAGAGGGCCGAGAGTGGGCCGTAGCTTGCAAGAACGTCCCCCTCGGGACGAAGAAGCGTGGGCACTATAATTACTATATTTATCTCTAGTAATTATCTTTAATCTTTATCTTTATCTTTATAGGGAATCGGTAATGGCAAGCAAAAAATTCCTATCTTTATCTTTAATCTTTAAAATATCTTAAAACAGTTTAAGAATGTGAACCCTTCACGGTAGCCATAAATGCTTTACCACAATTTATGGAAATCAGAGTTTTTATTTTATTTTATATTTTTTTATGTCTTTGTTAATTTGTTTTTTTCCTTTCCGTTCAGCCAGGACAAGTATCCATGATTTTCACAATCCCATGCTGTTCTTTTGGGTGCTAATCATGGACACGCCAGACGGTAGACGCAGAACCTTGGGTGCGGGTTCTTCACGCTGATGTGACGGATTGTGATTGGGGTACTCATCAAAGAGTTATGCACATGAACTACTCCCTCAATTGGAGTTCTTTTCTGGATGTTCGGGGGAGGGGTGGCCGATTTCAGAACAGGAAATTTATGTACTGCACCTTGATTGGTTTGGTGCTGATCACACTATCCATTGTGGCAATTTCTGTTTTTGCCAAACTCTTACCGATTTTGATGTGGTACACAATGTTGAAAGTCGTAAATGATAGTTAGTATACTCCTACTATTATGTATTCAATCATCCTACAGTCTTGGTATGTTCATACCACAATGGTACGTATTTCATATTATATGGTATGCTCTTATTTCAATACTTGTCAATATCATATGGTATAGACTAGTAAAAATTAGCTCAATTTTTTTGTTCAAAAAAATATCAAAGTCGATATCATTTTGAAGAGCACAATTAATCTTATCTAACTGTGAAAAAAACTGACTTAAATTAAGTGATAAATCGTTCGTTAAAGATTAAGGGGGGAAAATTAAAAGTTTTCCAAGAAAGAGAAGGGACGTTGATGTGACGGATTCTGGTTGGGTTACTCTTTGTTAATCACCATAGTTATGCACAAGAACTACTCCCTAAATTGGAGTTCTTTTCTGACTGTTCGGGGGAGGGGTGGCCGATTTCAGAATAGAAAATTTACATACTGCGCCTTGATTGGTCAGGTGGTGATGGCACTATCCATCGTGGCGATTTCTCTTTTTGCCAAACTCTTACCAATTTTGATGTGGTCATTGTATTTCTTAGGTATGGCGTGGGAAAAAGAAATTTGGTGATATTGTGGGTTGTTTAGGGGATTGATCTGGGAATGGCTCCAGATACGGTGCATAATCAATCAGTAACTAAATCTGGACCCTTCATTCAGAAAAATCAGATCTAAGGGTGATGAATTAAAGACATTTTTATTTATCCTTGTTTTCTTAATTGGCTCATATCTTCTTCGTTTTAACTCGGATTTTTTTTTTTTTTT